>OZ030018.1:49247386-50447386 GCA_964023405.1 Apodemus agrarius
CAACACAATTATGAAGAAAGAAACCATACACGCAAAATTCTCAGCTTAACACTGAGAAAATTAGAGAGTTACAAAGGTTTCAGGTTCTCCCCTCTGGCCACCAATTAACTCTCCCTTTTTTAGTAACAAACACAGAATCCTAGGTTATTTATTTAACTTTGTTATTTTTATTACTTTAACTAGCATAATTATGCAGAAATCATTGTGATGTTTGAGGGGCGGAGGGTGGAGAAGGTTTTGTTGTTCTTGCTCTCCCAGATTTTAAAGTCATGCCTACTAAAACCTCAGTGTGTTAAGTTTGAAAGGAAGACGAAAATGTATACAATAATTTCAATATTCACTTAAGACAATTTACTAAAGACAATAAATTAAGTTTGGGGGACAAGAATCTTGTTAAACAATAATATCTACTATCAGATATTTACAAAATGAAGATGGCACAATGTCAAAGTTATGTCTAGAAAGGCAAATAAAGCTGAAAAGACCCTCATGTAGGTGAAAATGGTTTAAATTTTATTAAAAATATTATTCTTAAGAATCACTAGCTATTGTTAAGTAAAACTCAATAAAATTAAAACTTTGACTTCATAAATATACCAGTAAACCCAAATCAAAGGAATCATAGTAAATTATTTTTAAAAATAAGTTCTAGTCTTCACGTGGGACCCCTGACAGCAGGAGCAGGGGCTGTCTCTGACTTTGTGGCCTGCCTCTAAATCCCTGTCCCCTAACTTGGTTGCCTCCTCCAGCCTCAACAGGAGAAGATGCCCAGTCCTACAGCAACTTGATATCCAAGGCTGGATGACAGCCATGGGAGGCGTCCCCTTCTCTGAAGAGACAGAGGGGGAGTTACAGGGAGAGGTGGCAAGGTTGAAACGGGAAGAGAGGAGGAGGGGAGGCTTCGATTGGGAAGTCAAGTTAATTAATTAATTAATGAACAAAAGCTCTATTTAAAACTGTAAGTGAGTGTGGGCTGCACAGTGAGTCTGGGGCCAGTCTAAGCTACATAAAAACTAGAAGTCCCAAATAAAAATAATAAACCAACCAAGAATCAAATAATATCTGCTATTATAATATCTACTATTATTGTGACTATTCATTATATTGCAACATAATTAAAAAGAAGATATGGAAAGATGAGGCACTAGGAAGGTAATTTGGTCACTAAGAGGTGGGGGGCAGGGTGTACAGTTCTCTAGGATCTGTTTTCCCTTCCACAATATGGGTTCCAGGCACTGAAACCAGGCCACCAAGGTTTAGTGGCATGCACCCCTGTGAACTGAGCTATTTCAATAGCCCTGGGTTCCCATTCTTAATATACTTACCCTTGACTCTGAATTCTTTTTCTTTTGCGGTTTTATTTTATTTTTATTTATGTTGATGTAGGTGAATGGTGTCTGTGAGTGCAGGAGCCTGTGAGTACAGGTGTCTGTGAGTGCAGGTGTCTGTGAGTGCAGGTGCCTGTGAGTGCAAGTGTCTGTGAGTGCAGGAGCCTGTGAGTACAGGTGTCTGTGAGTGCAGGTGCCTGTGAGTGCAGGTGCCTGTGAGTACAGGTGTCTGTGAGTGCAGGTGCCTGTGGGTGCAAGTGTCTGTGGGTGCAGGTGCCTGTGAGTGCAGGTGCCTGTGAGTGCAGGTGTCTGTGAGTGCAGGTGTCTGTGGGTGCAGGTGCCTGTGAGTGCAGGAGGCTGTGAGTGCAGGTGCCTGTGAGTGCAGGTGTCTGTGAATGCAGGTGTCTGTGAGTGCAGGTGCCTGTGAGTGCAGGGGCCTGTGAGTGCAGGTGTCTATGAGTGCAGGTGCCTGTGAGTGCAGGTGTCTGTGAGTTCAGGTGCCTGTGAGTGCAGGTGTCTGTGAGCACTGGTGCCTGTGAGTGCAGGAGCCTGTGAGTGCAGGTGTCTATGAGTGCAGGTGTCTGTGAGTGCAGGTGCCTGTGAGTGCAGGTGTCTGTGGGTGCAGGCGTCTGTGGGTGCAGGTGTCTGTGAGTGCAGGTGCCTGTGGGTGCAGGTGTCTGTGAGTGCAGGTGCCTGTGGGTGCAGGTGTCTGTGGGTGCAGGTGCCTGTGAGTGCAGGTGCCTGTGGGTGCAGGTGTCTGTGGGTGCAGGTGCCTGTGGGTGCAGGTGCCTGTGAGTGCAGGTGCCTGTGGGTGCAGGAGCCTGTGAGTGCAGGTGTCTGTGAGTACTGGTGCCTGTGAGTACTGGTGCCTGTGAGTGCAGGTGTCTGTGAGTGCAGGTGCCTGTGAGTACTGGTGCCTGTGAGTGCAGGTGCCTGTGAGTGCAGGTGCCTGTGAGTGCAGGTGCCTGTGGGTGCAGGTGTCTGTGAGTGCAGGTGCCTGTGAGTGCAGGTGTTTGTGAGTGCAGGTGTCTGTGAGTGCAGGTGCCTGTGAGTGCAGGTGTCTGTGAGTGCAGGTGCCTGTGAGTGCAGGTGTCTGTGAGTGCAGATGCCTGTGAGTGCAGGTGCCTGTGAGTGCAGGTGTCTGTGAGTGCAGGTGCCTGTGAGTGCAGGTGCCTGTGAGTGCAGGTGCCTGTGAGTGCAGGTGTCTGTGAGTGCAGGTGCCTGTGAGTGCAGGTGTTTGTGAGTGCAGGTGTCTGAGTGCAGGTGCCTATGGAGACCAGATATTTCAGGTTCTCCTGCAGGTGGCATTAAGGTAGTTGTGCATCATGCGTCATGGATTTAAAGACTCAAACTCATGTTCTCTGTGTGAATAAAACATGCTCTTCACCACTGATCCGTCTCTCTAATCTTGATCTCTGATTTCCTAGGACACAGTTTTGTGTGTATGGGTCTGCATGTCTTTATGTATACATATATATGTGTGTATGTGTATGCATACATACATAAACAGATGTAAAGCATGCATCAGAATAATCAGATTGTGGATTGGTAACATAACTGTTGTATGCATATAAATGGAATACTATTATTTATTTATTCACCTTAATTAAAAACAGTGAAAGCCAAGTATTTATTGATTGAACAATAGCTAAACTATGTTACATCATCATCATAGTATTATAATTACTTACAATGGAAGTGAGGTTTAAAAAAAGTTAGTTGATTTATTTCCTAAATAGAAAGACCATGGTTAATTTCCTTACTTTTTAGAATATAATACTTTGCAGGATTTTTTTTTACAATATTACATCTTAAGAGGAAAAAATACTTATTTTTAAACTACTGAAATCCCTCGCTTCCATTTTAAAATCAATCAGACACCTGGAAAGCAGGGATAGCATGTGTAGCACACATTTTAAAAGGTTTCCCTCATCTTATCAGCTGAATACATTTTAAAGCATCATGGCACATTGGTGGAAAAAATATGTCAGTGTTCACCAACTATAGCGGTCCACTTTGCTGTGGAACATTCATTATAAGAGAGACTGTGCGTGTGTGGAAATCGTGGAGAATGAGAACTTGCTGCCCCTCCAACTCAATTTTACTAAAAACCTAAAGCAGTAATGTGTGTGTGTGTGTGTGTGTGTGTACACATATATAAATTTTTTAGAATTCAAATTATATGCAAGGTTGTTCACACTATATAATACATAAATATAAAACCAACACTGACTGACTTCAAGAGGAAGATCTTGAGGTGTGCTCAGGGGTGTCTGATAAATTGTTTGAGCAAATTTCTATCTCACATAATGAGTATAAAATTAAGTGTGATAGTTGTCATTCACTATTTTAGTTTTTAAATGCAAATAAAGTGACTGAAATAGCAATGGCACATTATAATTTTATAATATAATATATATTATTCATATTTATAAATATGTATTTATAAATATGATATCATTGTAGATTATTTAGTTGCTGCGGGAAATATTCAAAGAAAAAAACCCGGCAGGCTTCCCGCACTGCCGCCCAAGCAACCGGCAGGCCGCATGGCTCCAACCCCGGCTGATCGCAACTTGGTGGTCACTCTGGTGGGGCTGGAGCTCACTCGTTCACTTCTCTGCCACACCAGCCTCACCCCATGACCGTCCATCCTGCGGTCAGCCATCATAGCACCCATCCACCCGGTAGAATCAAAACTCTAGAAGCTTATAATTGGCCAGTCAGATTTATGCATCAATAATTTCTCAATTTACAAGATACCAATGCAATAACTTCAGAACCGACTGATAATGATAAAAGCTTTATCCCAATTATTCCAACCTCATGATAACATCACTACCTGTGGCTGGTTAAAGCCATGCTGGTTGGTGACCGCCTCCATCTTGGCCTTCCTCCTTCTCCTGAGAGACTCCCTGTCTCTGCAACTCTTAGCTCCACCCCCTTTCCCCTGTCCAATCACAGGCCGCCTGCGGCCCTAATGTAATTGCATAGGGAAAATCCTGCGACATTTAATAGCCACAGATTTAGAAAGGGGCTGAAGTGATTTAATTTAGCCTATAATATAAATTAATAATTAAAATAATAATCCTCTCCATCATTACAATATTATGGTGGCTCATGCTGATCTCAACTCAAGGGAGCTAGAGTCACCTAGGAGACACACCCCTGGACACGTCTGTGAGGGACTTTGTAAACTGAGTTCATTGAGGTGGGAAGATCACCCCTAACTGTGGGTAGCACCACTCCATAGGCTGGGGAGTCTGGCTAAAGGAAAAGAAAAAAGCCAAGCCGGGCGTGGCAGTACACACCTTTAATCTCGGCACTTAGGAGGCAGGGGGAGGAGGATTTTTAAGTTCAAGGCCACCCTACAAATCGAGGGTCAGGACAGACAGAGCTACACAGAGGAACTGTTTCAACAAGATGAAAGAAAAAAAGACAAGGAAGAGGAGAAAGAAGAGGAGGAGGAGGAGGAGGAGGAAGAGGAAGAAGAAGAAGAAGAAGAAGAAGAAGAAGAAGAAGAAGAAGAAGAAGAAGAGAAAGAGGAAGAAGAGCAGAAACACAACAACCACAACAGAAGGCAATTGAGTGTCAGGATCCGCCTCTTTCTGCTTCCTGCCTGTGAACAGAATGTGGCCAGCCTATTCTTGGCTTTGCAGGCCTGACGTCCCCTTCAAATGTTAGTTACAATCAACCCTGTCTCCTTAAGCTGCTTTCCTCATATGTTTGGCCACAGCAAGTAGAAAAGTAACTTAAATAAAAATGTAACCAGGATAAACATGTATGGAGATAGTCCATCATTTGTGTCACATAAAGTCATTTAAACCTTACATGAATTTTACATACACAGCACATCCTAATTTGGTTCCTAATTTTCTTTTTAAGGATTATTTATTTCACATATATGAGTCCTCTGTCTACATATCAGAAGAGCGCATTGAATCCCCTTAGAGACAGTGTGAGCCACCATATCATTGCTGGAAATTGAATTCAGAACCTCTGGAAGAAAAGCAAATGTTCTAAACCACTGAGCCAAGTCTCCAGGAGCTCCGAAATTTTAATCAAAATACTTGATCAATATTCAGATTTCAAAAAACCTTTCAGTTGTGAAAATATGTTAACACACTCAAGATTTTTCCAAACTCTAATTTTCTAGTAACTGACTCAAGGATCTATTTTGAAATTTAAATTTAAAAGAATTAAAATTATAATCAAGATTCTCAGACTGGAGGCAAAAATCAATGATAGAGCATTTGAAGACTAAGTCAATCCCTAGTAAGTATGTGCACACGGGTGTGTGTGTGTGTGTGTGTGTGTGTGTATGCACGCACACATGTATACCTATGTGTGTGCACATGTGTTCCTATGTGTGTGAGTGTACATATTTGTATGTGTTTGTGCACATGTATGTCTAGGTTTGTGTGTGTATGTGTGTATGTACTTGTGTGCATGTGTGTTCATGTGTGCCTATGTGTGTGCAAATGTGTGTGTTTGTGTGTATGTGTGTGCACATGTGTCCCTATGTGTGTGAGTGTGTATATTTGTATGTGTATGTGCACATGTGTGCCTAGGTGTGTGTGTGTGTGTGCACTTGTGTGCATGTGTGTGTGTGTAAGCACACATAGAAAGCACCCGAGGACGCTCAGCTGTATACTTACATTCACATTCAAAATGTGGCTAAGGGCTAACTTACTGGCCTCTGAAGGGATTATTCCTCTCTAAAGGGATTAATAATGAAATCATGACATTGGACGTGCTATTTCCCTGAGGAGTCCGAATATATTTACCACTCAGTGAGTTTGGATCTAAGGTCTACTCATATTAAAGAATGTTCATTGTGTGTGCATCTCTACTTTCTTAGTATTGTTTTCCATAACCAAATCATATGTGTATTAGGTTCTCAGCAAATTTGTCTACAGAAAAAGGTGTATCGTACACCAGCAATGCTTTAACAATTCCAATTTCATTGGTGGATTCAAAGATAAACCTGGCTGGGCACCGGGGCCCACACCCATAATCCCAATACCTGGAGGGGAGACAGAAAGGCCAAGAATTCAAGGTTATTCTTGATGACTAGCCTGGGATAACTGAGATCCTGTCACACAATAGCAACAATTACAAAACACTATACCAAGCCTATGAGTGCGGGCACAATGTGAGAGACAAAAGGCCCAGGCGTGTTGGTTATTACAGGACGGGGCACTGGGACCTCACAAGCAGTGAACTTCCTCTCATATCTAAGAAGTCTGTGGCCCAAAAGAGGAGAAGTAATGAACTACCCAAAGCTCAGCTGTGCCTTTCAGTTTGTCCGTAAATATTGGACAAGCACTTTACTGCCTGCAGCTAGTCCTTTGGTGGTGCTAATGAGCGTAATATTTTAAGTTCATTACAAACTGTGCTGAAATTCTTACACACTGGTACGTGAAGTTGGGTCCCGAGTGCCAGGGATGGATGGAAAAGGTAGAATGTGTGCTTCAATATGTCTGCCAATGATGTCAACCATTTGGAATGTGATGACGCATCGCGATGAAGGTAGCCTTCGTCCCTTGGAATAAAGGTACTCCCAGAAAGACTTCCACAGTAACTCATACAAAAAGCAAGGGATGGCAACGTGAGGCTGTAGTGTGTGTGCACCACGAATCTCAATTTGTCAATCAACTGTCCACAAACTTTAATTGTCACTCATAGCAGGCACTCTATCTGTTGTCAGGAAACAACCACATAGATGACAAAGTTCCTAATAAGAGAACAGTTGACTAACATCATATAGCAGCCTGGAGTCAAGACACAAATGAGCAATACAAGCATTAGTGCTTCTGCTAGGACCCAAGCAGTCATTCTCAAAGTTGCCCCTGGGACTCACTGAGAATAAAGCTATTTCCACACAAATACCTTGGAATCATTTGCCTCCTATCTATGTTTCCACTAACAATGGGTGTCTTAGTTAGGGTTTTACTGCTGTGAACAGACACCATGACCAAGGCGAGTCTTATAAAGAACAACATTTAATTGGGGCTGGCTTACAGGTTCAGAGGTTCAGTCCATTATCCTCAAGGCAGGAGCATGGCAGCATCCAGGCAGGCATGGTGCAGGAGGAACTTAGAGCTCTACATCTTCATCTAGCAGGATACTGGCTTCTAGGCAGCTAGAATGAGGATCTTATAGCCCACACCCACAGTGGCACACCTACTCCAACAGGGCCACACCTTCTCATTGTGCTACTCCCTGCCAAGCATATACAAACCATCACAGTGGGTAAAGCTGTGGCTACATTATCAAGAGCAAAACAGGGGGTGCCAGACCCTAGGGGTCTCCCCTTATGCACCCAGCAAACATTTCAGGACTCCTAAGGGATGGCTGTGATTTAAGGTACTGCTAAATCATATGTATGGGTTTTTTTTCTTGACATGTACATATCCATTCTAAATTAGGTACACTAAGAGATCAATAATAAGTCTGGTAATAAATCTTATTACCAGATCAAACTGGTAATAAGAGAAAAATAACAAGATACTGTGCCAAGGTGGTATCTCAAAGTATTATGTTGCCCTCATCCTTCTTGGAATGATGGCGACTATTGGAGGGCTTCTGCAGTGAACTGAGGCCAGGTGGATGGCGTGAGTATTGAGACATCACACAAGGCTACTTACTACACGAGGGTTACTTGATCCTGCCTTCGAAATACTGCTACCGTTGGCCTGATAACCAAAATGGCTTCTGGAGGACTTAAAGGCCAGCTTAGCTTATTCAACATGGACCCAATGGGTGTGGATGATTCGTGTCCTGTGTCTTCAGAAAGACATCCCCTTTAGAACTTAGCTATTTCTTTGGTGGAGTTTTCCATGTGACATTCTCAGGTCATAACTGACACCACAGTAAAACAATCCACCGGAAAGTGAGAGCTCAGACGAGAGGGCACAGTGGGGTCACGTGGTTTCATCACCCTTGACACACAAAGGAAACCAGCTTCGAACAACGCAGTGATTGATCAAGCACTGTACGTGTTGGCTTAATTATATTTTGACTGTCTAGGATGTGTCTTTTTACTATTCTGTGAAATAAAGCCGGGAGAGGGGCTACATGAAGCACTTCTGTTGTGCACAGATGTGCACGTTTAACATCAGTTTGAACTAACCAATTTTTTTTATTGAATAACATTTTTATTTGAAAGAATGATGGACTGACAGGCACACTATAGTTACTCAGCCTTGAATATCTGCATGGGGTTTTCCCTCAGAAATAAACAAAACAAGATTGTCACTTCAGGGAAAACAGCTAACAGTATTTTAACAGTGTTACATTTTTGACATATATGCAAAATAAAAATACTGGAAAATATGAATCCTGTAAATGTGTAAAATCTGTCCTGATGATCTGGACACGATGGCTCATGATTGTAATCTCATAACCTGTAAGGCTTGAGCACGAAGACTGCCATGAGCTCAGGGCTAGCCTGTGCTACTGAGTAAGCTTGAAGCTAGCCTGGGCTACAGAGTGAAACTTGGCCAATGCGTAAATAAATAAAATTTGAAAAGGAGAGTAATACCGCTGGAGACATAGCTTGGTGGTAAAGTCCCTGCCTAGCATGCACTAAGACCCCTGCATCAGCCACCAGCACTACTAAGAACAAGCAAGCAAGCAAACATTGGAGAAAATGTTATGAAAATGGCACCGAAAGCAATACTCTTGGTCACATCCAGCAAAGTGGACAATATTTGCAAGATCTACATAATTCAGTAAAGCAATAACTCCAAATGGCCAATGGGTGCTGCTATAAAAGATTCATGGGACCGGGCGGCGGTGGTGGCGCATGCCTGTAATCCCAGCACTTGGGAGGCAGAGGCAGGCAGATTTCTGAATTCAAGGCCAACCTGGTCTACAGAGTGAGTTCCAGGACAGCCAGGGCTACACAAAGAAACCCCGTCTTGAAAAAAACCAAAAAAAAGAAAGCCATTTTATACACAGTTATAGTTTAATATAACAGAAAAGGAAAAGCTTGTTGACATGGACTTAAAATCTACATTATAGTTTTAATTTCCAATTGAAGGATTTGGAGTAATTTCAAAGAATAGCCTCAGTTATCTGAAAGGACCACTTAAATATGCATCACTTTTAAAATCTGTTCATAGATAGATAGATAGATAGATAGATAGATATAGACAGACAGATAGATAGAAATGTATAGATAGATGATAGACAGATGGATGATATATAGATAAATGGATAGATAATTGCTATAGTTATAGATAGAAGACAGATAGCTATGATAGATAGAGTCAGACAGATAAATAGAATAAATAGAATAGATGGAGAGATAGATGATAGATATAGAGATATACATAGGAGAGAGAGAGAGAGAGAGAGAGAGAGAGAGAGAGAGAGAATATATATGTATATCTAATTACCTAACAGTGAAGCCAGACTTTCTCCGTATCTTTATAGCACATATCAAAATATACAAACAGTGGAAGCAAAGATGAGTGTAGCTATTATTTTGTTTGTTTCTTCGGTTGGTTGGTTTGGTTTTTTATTTTCCAAAACAAGGTTTATCTGTGTAATACCCCTAGCTGTCCTGGAACTCGCTTGGTAGACCAGTCTGGCCTTGAACTCATAGACAGCTGCCTACCTCTGCATTCCCAGTGCTGGGATTAAGGCCATGCACCACCATGCCCAGCTAAGAATGTAGTTATTGCTAAAATATTAATTATTATTAAGGAAACTTGTAAATATAAAGATATTTTTATCAATTCTGGGAGATAGGGTTATATTTCGTTTAAAATGTATTAATACTCCGGGCAGTGATGGAACACGCCTTTAATTCCAGCACTTGTGAGACAGAGGCAGGTGGATTTCTGAGTTCGAGGCCAGCCTGGACTACAGAGTAAGTTCCAGGACAGCCAGGGCTACACAGAAAAACCCTGTCTCGAAAAACAAAAAACAAAAACAAAATATTAATACATAATGGCTTATCATTAATAATCAAGTAACAAATATTTCATATATTTCTCTAATTCTAGTTTCTTTTTTTAAAGAGATTTTATTTTTGTCTTATGTGCATAGGTGTTGGATCTGCATGTACAGGTGTACATCAACTGCACACCTAGTGGCCTCAGCGAGCATTAGATTCCCTGCTACTGGAGATATCACAGCCAGTGGTGAGCCATCCATCATGTGGGTGCTGGGAATCAAACCCAGTTCCTCTGGAAGAGCAGCCAGTGCAATTAACCACTGGGTCAGCTCTCTAGCCCTCTGATTCTAATCCTAATATAGTGAACAGCGACAGCTTTAATCTACGTATACAAAGGCTTTGTAGGTCTCAAGAAATAATATCTGAGAATCACTGAATGAAAGAAAAGAGGAACTCTGAGGAATTAAAAACTCACTACTGAAAGATCTCCAGCATACCTTGTAAGGTGGTTTGAGTCAAAATGGCCTCCAGAGGCTCATAGGCATTATTGGAAGGCATGGCTTTAGGATGGTAGTGTGGCCTTGTTGGCGGAAATGTATCACTGAGGGTGAGCTTTGAGGTTTCAAAAGCTCAAACCTGGACCAGTCTCTCTTCCCTCTTCCTGCTGACTGGCCATGCAGATGTAGAACTTGCAGCTACCTATCCAGCATCATGTCTGCCTGTGTGCCTCCATGCTGCCTGCCACCTCTGAACTGTAAGCCAGCCTCGATTCAATGTTTTCCTTTATAAGAGGTGCTGTGGCCATGGTGTCTTGTCACAGAAACAAAACCCTAAGACACTTTTCTTCACCTTTATGACCTCAAATGAAAGGGGTTGATAATTTAACATATATATAAATATATATCATATCATATCATATGTTAACATATATTATATGTATATTATATGCTAACATATGTTATATTTAGGCATGTGTGTGTGCATGTGCCACCCAGTAAAATGTCAGGAAAGTAGCCAACACTTGCAGAACCTCAATTTTCTAAAGATTATTTTTATTATCCTTAGGTGTGTGTGTGTGTGTGTGTGTGTGTGTGTGTTTGCTGAGTGAAGGGAAGGGGGGGTATCTGCATGCGAGTGCAGATACGTACACATGTGTGCGTAGATGTGTGCACTGAAGAGCTGGTGCCTGGGTCTTAGTCCCAAAGCTCACCCAGCTGGGATTAACAATCGCTGGACAAGTGGGGCTGAAGAGATGGCTAAGTGATTAAGAGCACTGCCTGCTCTTCCAGAGGTCATGAGTCCTGAGTTCACTTCCCAGCAACCACATGGTGGCTCGCAACCATCTGTAATGGGGTCTGATGCCCTCAACTGGTGCGTCTGAAGACAGCAATAGTGTACTCACATAAGTAAAATAAATAAATCTTTAGAGAGAGAGAGAGAGAGAGAGAGAGAGAGAGAGAGAGAGAGAGAGAGCGCTGGTGTCTAAAGGGAAGCCAGAGGTATCTGATCCCCTGGAGCTGGAGTTCTGGGTAATTATGCGCTGCCTTGGGTGCATGCTGGGAGCCGTGCTCAGGTCAGCAAGCTCTCAGAGCCACTGAACCATCTTGTGAGCCCCGGGAACTCAGTTATTCTTAAGCTATGATGGATGTGTGGATCACACACACTGGAGCTACAGACACCTTCCATGTCTAGTCGGTCTGACTGAGGATTGAGCAGATTAGAAAAGTGTTCTAAAAGTGAGAACGCTCTTCAAACATGAGGTCACTTGATTTTTTTTTCCCTAATACTGCCAATTTGGGACAGAACTTTCTTTGAAGAGATGTTTGCGATTGGTCTTTGGCACAGCTTTTTTGGCCATATAAACGCAGAGTCCGATGCCGCCCCGCAGGCTCAGAGTGTTGGTACTTCTCCAGGTTTGCCTCCGGACACAGAACAATCCCGGTTCACAAGTTGAAGGAGTGCCCTAGTCATGGCTGAGCAGCTCCAGGCCTGTCCCAGGATTCTGCATCCAATTTAGATCTATTTATAGATGCAACTACAGTTCTGTTTCTAAAATGCATGCTGTTTGAAAATTTACACTAAAAGTATTATTATTGGTATGTTTTCTTGCTCTGCATAATAAAATAAAAACATCTCTGAGTCGTGTTTTAATAAATTCTACAACGGCAGGCTATAATCCTGCCCTGACTGCCGGAGGTCTATTAGGGATTAATTAATTGGAGTTTTTAATTGTGCATGATATTTACAGAGGGCAGGCACAACTTTGTTGCTGTTATGTATTGTTTGATTTGAATAGTTTATCACTTTTTAAAAAAAACTACTTAGACGTGATTGTAATAACTGGCCCCTAATTTTTTTTTTACATTAGACTGCTTAAAACTTACTGTTTGTAAATGTATTTTTAATTTAGAAAAAAAATTTTACTTGTTTGATGGAAATGTGAATTTGCAGGAGATAGGTAATTCCCTTTCCACTGTTCTGAACACAGTGCCCGGGTCTGGGAAGGGGGGAAGATTTTCAGATTCCTTTGGAATCTGTCTGGGTCTGAACAGATCCGAGCTGAGCAGCTCGGGGCTCCACAGCTCGCTCGGGTAGCCACAGTCAGCCCGAGGTCTTCCCGGTTTACCTTCCAAGACACCCCAGAATCCTCACCAACAGCGACCCAGCCATTCGAAGGGATCGGCGATTCCCAACTAGTGAGGGAGCGAGCACTTTCGAAATGCAACAGGATTTAACAGACCCCCCACCGCCACCCAGGCAGGGCTCTAGTTTAAGATTAGAAACTCCAATAGGTTCTGGTAGATTCGCGTGATGGCTGACTATTTCGTTAATGATAACATCTGCATACATCTGAATGAGCGCCGCGCGCTAAGTTGCACAGATGGCTCTCCACCAGGAACATCTTCAGGTGCTCCGGGTCTCAGCCCGAGGCCACGCAGCTGAGGCTGTAGTCCGAGAGGCCGCAGGTCCAGCCTGCTCACCCAAAGGTCCAATTAGGCCGGCTTCCCACGGCCAGTGGCCACATCGCAGTGCACCTGCTGCCCCCTATCGGCCACGCGAACAATAGCCCTACCCCGCCTTGCTCGCTGGAAAAGGCCGCTGGAAAAAAAAAAAAAAAGCTTCCACGACCGAGCAGTCGAGCCGGGGAGGGAGTAGATTCTCGGAAAACCTGTTTCACGTAGCGAGCAAGCTCCCACTGCCTCGATCTAGCGCGGTTGTTCTAAAGAGATGAAGAAGATGTGAGCTCGGGGAGACGAAAGTGGCACCGCTTGGTGGGGGAGGGGCGAGATACCCAGAAGGTTCGGATTTACGGTTTCCGCCCCCTGTTCAGTCATCTGGCCAGGGCTTAGGGGGACAGCGCATGCCTTCCGTAGCGACTAGAACGTTCGCTAGAGCACAGGGTGTTTCCCCCAAGTCTCAAGCAGCTGCCTTCCCCCATTGCACCTTGAGCGGAGTCCCCTGACCTGCTGCAGAGGTGACAAAGGCCACCCGCCCAGAGAATCCGTCCCCCAGAGGCGTCCACAAGTAGGTGTTATCCCTCCAGTGCCTGTAATGCAAATAAAGATGTGTCTCGTGGAAAAGCACTAAATCCTGAGCTCAAGCCCCGGGCTCCACTTGGCGCCTGTACTGTGTGGATTCTGTCCTAGAATTGAATATTTAAAATTTGCCTCCACTTGGGCACAGCCGAGACTGCTGGAGGCTGAGAGCATCGCGCGCGTGTGGGGTTACACTCTCGGGTGTTTCTAATTCGGTTTTCATTATTTTCTCCCACTTCATTACCACCCTCCTCCCAGCGCACACGCGCTGTGCGGTATCCTAACTTGTTCGCTCATGTCCATCTTCGCCTTGGAGCTTTTGGCAAGAAGATGAGAGCTGGACGGAGGTGAGCGGAAGAAGGGAGGGCGGGGAAGAGGTAGAATCAGCTGGCAGCCCCGACTGTGTTTGCCTAGGTAGGGGACGCCGGCGGAGGCTCTGCGGGGGGGACAACTGAGAAACCCCGCACGCGCTCGTCGCCTAGGCGCCTGCACCGTGCGGATGCCAGCAGGAGCCGGAGTCCACTGGGACCTTCGGAAGCTCGGCTGGCTCCGGTCTCCGGGACTGGCCGGGTCGGGTCTCGGTTCCCGGGCGGCTGCAGGTACCCAGCACGCGCATCCCCGCGGGCAGAAAGACCAGGGCGGCGCCCGGATCCGAGAGCCCTGGGGCGCGGCCGAGACCCCTGGGGCCCGCTGGCGCGTTGCTCCCGAGACGCGGGCGGCCACCGATTTGGCGGAAGCAGGGTCTGCGGGGAGGAGCTGCCTCTACCCGGGCGGGCCGCAGGGCTCCGGGAGGCCCGGGGAGGCCGGGCTGGGCTCCGCGCGCTCCCGCTGTGCGCCTTGGCGCGGGCACCCGGAGCCGCCCCCCGCGGGCGGCCACTTCCCGGATGGGGCCGCGCTGTTCTCCAGGACAATCAGGGCTCCTCCCCTCGCCGCGATCTTTCTAGGAGGCTACCTCCGAGGTTCCCAGGCGGCTTCCTCCCCGGCGCTACCCTCAGTGCTTCTCTCACTGAAAACCCCGCAGGAGCACAAGCCGGAGAGGCTCGGCTAGGGACCCTCCACGGCCGCAGGAAGCCAATGGGGAACGGAAGTTCATTTGCGATAGCCCTGATTCTCGAGCTTCCTAAAAGTTACGTGCTCTGTTTTTCAGCCCGACCAACAACACGGAAAATGTAATTCTGCTTTTGTGTGTGTGTGTTTCGAAATCAGTCGTACCTAGTGACTTTCAGAGGAAACGTGGATGGATCTAGGAGAGGCTTCATCATGCGGCAGAATCCGGCTAAGGAGACTCAGTCCCTTCCTCCCGGCTCGCCCACTCTAACGGGAGTGCTATCTTTCAATTATTTTTCTTAATTATTGTGAGCCTCACGATATAAAAGTATTCATATGACAGAAATTGGGCATTAAATTTAAGCAGTTCTCCCAAATAAGCATTTCTTGGGTCAGGATAATAGAGAGCTTGAGTTTTAGGACAACAAAGGAAACTTTACTCTTTAAAAGAAAGTTATTATTTAGCAGACACTTATGAAGATTCTATGTCGTATCAAAACCACCCATATACACACGACTGTATTCTGTGAACCGTCTGCTATGGTTCAATATACGGCGGGCAGAACACTCGGTATTTTGAAAGCCTTGTATCATTTTACTCTTCCAGAGTCAATAAAAAGTAAATTTTTTATATATATATATAAGATTGAGGTGTTGGTTTTATGAGACTTGGGAGATGATAATTCAAGTTAGTCCGCGCAGCTAATGCCAGGAAGGGATTGAAGCAGCCAGACTGCGGCAGGCTCCAGGCTTACCCCTTCATCGCATCCTTCGGCCGGATTTACAAAGCTGTGTATTAAAGCCACTTCAGGTGGATGTGAAAGCCAAGCTGGAGAAGCAGCGATGTCACATTCCTCCCATTTTCCCAATCAGAAAAGAACCCCAACGCATATAACCCAAATGAATGACTATATCAAACAGATACTTGCACTGTCGTGATAAGGAATTAATTAACCCATGTGTCCATTAGAAGTGTATAATAAAATAGTATTCAGACTTTAAAAAAAAAAAAAAAAAGAACTAAATTATGGCCAGCCAGTGGTAGCTCATGCCTTTAATCCCAGCACTGGGGAGGCAGAGGCAAGCCGATCTCTGAGTTGGAGACTAATCTGGTCTATAGAGCGAGTTCTAGGACAGCCGTGACTACAGAGAGACACTCTTATCTCGAAAAATAATTAAATCTTTATCCGTTGCAGTAGCATAGGTGGAACTGAACATCATTCACTAAAATTAGCCAGACACACAGTTGTGGAAAGTAAAAAGCTAATATTTTGGAACAGAGTGGAGTGACTCTTTTATTATTATTATTATTATTATAATGAGGCAGGCCGGTGGGAAGGGGTGTGGGGAGACGCGTCCTGAGCACCAAACTGCAAGGAGAAAGAATTACTGGGGTTTCTGTGGCTTAACTCTTGGTTCTCAGGCTCTGCGATAGGATGCATTTCAAACTAACTAGCAAAATGTGAACGTCCCCACCTTTCACGCTCCAACACGGTACCATTTGCTGGAAGAGCTTGCTGTCTCGAGCGCATATAGTGTGTCCACGGATTGAATCCCCAAATCTATAGACTAGATCCCAAAAGATGAACAAACATTGATGACTCCACAAAATGTGTAATAATGGGGCTGGAGAGATGGCTCAGCGGGTAAGAGCACCGACTGCTCTTCCCAAGCTCCTGAGTTCAAATCCCAGCAACCACATGGTGGCTCACAACCATCCGTAAAGAGATCTGATGCCCTCTTCTGGTGTGTCTGAAAACAGCTATAGTGTACTCACATATAATAAATAAATAAATAAATCTTTAAAAAAAAGAAAACGTGTAATAATAATAATAATAATAATAATAAAAGAGAGACCCCCAAGAAGAGGACCGTCTGCTGACACAGGGCGAATTGCAGAACGAGGTCTGTAGAGACTCTTGTCTCCTTCCCAATTTCCTTTCTTTTTTTTTCTTTTTTTTATTGAATATCGTCTTCATTTACATTGTCAATGGTAAAACCTTTCCCTATATCCTCCTCCCCTAAGACCCCCCAACCCCTCCCCCTCCTCCCTCCCCCTTCCTCCGCTTATATGCCCCTCCACCCGACACACTCCCACCTCCCCCACCTCCGTTTCCCTTTGTTGGGGCCTCTGTTGAGCCTTTACCTGACCAAGGACCATTCCTCCCACTGATGCCCAACAAGGCCTTCCTCTGCCACAGTTTTGGCTGGAACCACGTGTGCCCCTTGGTTGGTGGTTCGGTCCCTGGGAGTCTTGGGGCGTCTGGGTGGCTGACATCGTTGTTCTTCCCACCCAATTTCCTTTCTACTGCATCCAAACCACAGTCCAGGCTTGATTGCCCCCCCTTCCTCTGCTAATTGCTTGCCTTCTGCATATTTGACTGTTGTCAAGTCTGTCTCCCAGAGGGAGAGAAAAACCCAGGAGATCTCAATTATTTCTTTTCTGCTAATGCCAACCAGTAATTCTAATACAACAACAAAAAAAATGCAGGGGTAAGGAGTTTATGGGAGAAATTACTAGAGATATTCCCTTAAATAAATCTTCAGATGACTCTGGATTTAATTTCGATGCCACCGATGTGTCCGTCATTCACAGAAAAAAGGCTTGGACTTGGCTGGATGGGTGTGGCTCACTTACAATGTGACTTCTAGACTTTTCTCCCTGTCCATCCCACTGGTGATAGTTAAGAAGTAGGGATAAAAAAGAAACGGGAGTGATTTGATGAGTTATTCTGCTTTCGTTTGGTGGGGGGAGAAAAGGGTTCCGTAGAGAGAATCTTACCGTACACGGGGTGAAGATGTGTCTCTGTTGTCCTTCCTCGCCCGCCTAAGGCATTCTCTGATTGGTTTAATCAGGAGCTGAACTGCCAATAGTTAGGCAGGAGCGGATGGGCGGGACTTCCGAGCAGAGAGAGGAACACTGGGAAAGACTCGCAGGCAGGGATTTCACCAGCCATGTGTAGTCTGTTGTGCAAGGACCCGGAAGAGGTAGTGAGCCACACAGCAGAAGGTGGATTGGTGTAAAATGGGTTAATTTGAGTTATTGGAGCTAGTTGGGAACAAGCCCAAGTAAGTAAAGACCTTAAGCATTGATAATTATTGAAAGTGTCCGTGTCATTCATTGGGAATTGGCGTCTCGGAGACAGTACAGTTCTAGGTTGCAGCATCAAAACAAGAAAGGAGTTGGAGAGATGGCGCAGTGGCTTAAGTACTTGGTGCTCTTGCAGAGAACCTGGGAAGGGTTCCCAGCACCCACATGCTACCCTCTGTAACTAACTCACGCCCCAAGAGATCTGACATCCTCTTCTGTCTGCTGTGAGTATCGGGCATGCGTGCGGTAACACATCCATGCTGGCAGGCACAGCACTCAGACACATAAAATAAAACCAAGAGTCAACTGCAGCAGCGGCAGCCCGCTGAGTGCCAGTCAGTAAACATTCCTACTTCTCCTCGGTCTTTTCTCTAACTTTCTCTTGGATATAAAGATGTTGACAGTCTGGGCAAAAACCAGAAGGAATGCTGCCCTTTCTCAATAACTAATCCATCATTTTCTTTATTAAAACCATTTGCAGACCCACGCTGCTGTGGCTGTGCGCGCCTTCGGGCCCTGCCCTTGGGAGGCAGACTCAGGCAGACCTCTAAATCAGAGGCCAGCCTGGTTTACAACACTGCACGGAGTTGACCTGTCTCGAAAAACAAAAACAAACAAAAAAAAACCGTTGCTGATTCCTCATCGACCAGACGAGATAAACCCTCCCTCATACCATGAAAAAGACAGTATTCAGGATACACCTCTCATCACTCTCAGTGAAAGTTCGAGAAACTCTTAACAGGCTGCATGTAGCACTGGCCCCTACCCCATGTGACCTGCGTGGCTTTATCCTCGGCCTGGTGTTGCTCAGTGCCTGTTACATCAAAGCCCGCCTGACACATCAACACCTAAGCGTGAATTCTTTTCCGAGGCCTACCTATGTCCCTCAGAGGATTTCACTTGTGAGGGGACTGGTCCTATTTATCATGCAGTTTCCTTTCACAGCTCTGCTGTGAGACTGCTGTCTCCCTTGCTCCACCCCTTTCTTTTCTTTTTTTTTTTTTTCCTTTCTTTTCCTTTCTTTTCTTTTCTTCTCTTTTCTTTTCTTTTCTTTTTTTTTTTTCTTTTTTTTTTTCTGTTATGAGAGTGTTCTTTGGGAACTCAAACATACATTCTTTGTTTAGTGTAACTGAAAACTTAGGAAAAGAGCTGAACTCATGATCAGATGTTGCTTACAACTTTAAATAATGTGCTTCCTAAGTTTAAAGCAACAGATCCACTTACCTACACCACAGAATGCTCCCAAACAAGTGTTGGAAACAGAAGGGAAGTGTATTCAATATATTTTTCTTGTTATTCCAAGACTTTATTTTTTATTTTTATTTTTGGTTTTTTTCTAAGACAGGGTTTCTCTCTGTATCCCTGGCTGTCCTGGAACTCACTCTGTAGACCAGGCTGGCCTCAAACTCAGAAATCCACCTGCCTCTGCTTCCCAAGTGCTGGGATTATAGGCGTGCGCCACCACGCCCGGCTATTCCAAGACTTTAAACTATGGTCATTCTACCTGAAAAGTTTTCTGGAGATAATAAATAAATAAATAAATAAATAAATGCAAAACTGGGAATATAATTTGAAAACATGACGGAAATATTCTCTAACCATAAAAACGCCCTGTTTCCTGATTTTCAAAAGGAGACCCTGTAATCCTAGCCCCAAGCATTCATTCCTCATTTGAGTGTGTTGAGCTGTTGTAAATCGATCTGACTTTAAACACCCATGGTTCCAGGAACTTCCGGTTCTAGCTCACTGCTGGCCCAGCTTCTGTCTGCGGAGCCCCAGCCGGATGCGTTCACTCTATCAGTCATACCCGTCCACGTGTCTTTGTCCTCCGATCATTCCTATGCTTTTGATAAATTACAGTGCCTTGTGCACTTCGGACGCTTTACTTAATGAAGTTGTCCACAAACGTTTCCCCACTGGAAGCCTAAATGTTCTTCAGGAACGGAAATAACTCACAAAGAAGCAGAGAAGATAAGGCTCCGGAATCGGCCGGTGCAGCATTCTTTCACTCGCTGGACGTCATTAATTTTTAAGTTTCCATCTATATTATGCGAGAGGCAGAGCCGAGAACGGCCTCCCAGACTGATAGAGGAATTCTGTTTTATCCAACATCTTCAAATTAAAGTTGTCACAGAAGTTTGAAGTGCTGTTTAGGAGAGGGCAAACGGGCTCTTCACCATCAGGGACCCCGAGAGTTGGCCACAACCGGGCAGCGTGGCAGTTTAGCATGGGTACATTTCTCATGTCGGGTTAGGTCTTAAGTAAAAAACGTGGACATTCCCACATCATATGTATATGCTTACATTTCTAAATAAAGTGTTTAAGAGCACTTCTGGAGGGCTTCTCATCATCAGCAGACGGGTTTCATGTAATAAAAGATCTGTGTCTCTGGAGAGGTTGCCAAGCCTTCAGAATAACTAACAACACTGTGCATGTCCCGTACGCTGGTTTAGACATACAGTGCGATGCACACCCCCGACAGAGCAGAGAGCAGCCCGAGAACAGCATTTCTACACAGCACACTCCCTCCATACCACAAGAGGGAAGAAGTGAGAGGGCTAGACTCTGTAGGCCTGAGAAAAGGGCTGGTGAAAATTAATGGCGTCGATTTCAGAAGAGAGAGTGGGGGGGGGGGGACTCTCGCAAGACTCTGCTTCTTAAATTACAGACTGAAAACGAGGATTTATAAAATTCCCGTTCTTTTACAGTCCTTTGGATTAATTTTCAAGGACTCTCAATGTTTCAGTTTGCAACATAATAATAATAAAAAAAAAGGCCACTGTCTGAGTTGTTTAGGCCTTGAAATAAACTGACCCTCCTTAGATTTACATCAACTTAAACTAGAAGAAGCAACACAACGTGTTGGAGCCACGTGCGTGGAGCTAGATGTTCGGGGTCACGCCCTGCTTTGCCCACGCGCCAGCTTCACGACCTGCCGCTGCCTCTTTCTCTGTTGCTTCCCTCCTCTGGGGGTGCTGGGAGCGTGTCTCCGAGGCAGGCTACACATTTTTCAGTGAAGATGAATAGCCCTTGCAACAGGATAAATCCATAAGTTGGTTCTACTCTGGAAAGAGGACTTTTCTGAATAAGACACCAAGAAACCATCTTCTCACAGGTTTCTCCAGCCTGTCCTGCACTGCCCTGGATCGGTCAGAGGAGTTCCAGTCCTCCCCTGGCTGCCAGTTCCCCACCAGGAGCCCTATGGAAGGAAGAGCTGCAGTGAACAGGCTCGACCAGCCCACAGCTGCCCCCACACACACACACACACTCCCACTGCAGCGCAGTCACCTTCGGTAACTATCTTACTGTTCATAGCGTTTATGACAGACATACTGAGAGAAGAGAAGAGATGTGGGACAAAGGCCGCAGAGATACAGTCTCAGAGGATGGGCAAATCCAGAGGCATAAATTACAACCAACGCTGAAAATTATAATCAATAATGCTATATCATAGACGGGCAATAGATGATGGATTTTTTTAGTGCATGCACACTGTCTCCCATGTACGTGGGCTGACGGCCATGTTCATTTGCTTAACCGCAGTGACCGTTTCACCGTATTCCTCTAGCATCGTGGCCTCGATTCAAAATACATGCCTTAAAAAAATGTTCTGTCCTGTATAGCCGTTTATCCAAACATTTGTGAGTTTATGTACAAGGGAGGTCAGACAACTGAGAAACTAATATTTTCTTGCATCTTCACGTCTGATTACAGAACCATTCCCCCCCCCAAAGAAAGGTCAAAGGTGCTATTATCATAACTCTTAAGTAGTGCCCCCAAAATGGAGAGAGGGAAACTGTACGCATAGACATAGATACGACTCCGGCAGCAGTGTGGTGTGTGTGCCTCGTGAGTCAAAACATCACCCATTTCCTCTATATAAGTTCTCTCAAGTAAGACTTGTCTGCCTGTTTTCTCATTTCTACCTTGTGTGTAAGTGTGACAGTTAGTGACGAAGGCAATAAATACCCTTTTGTAATACACACCCTCTTCTATCCAACTGTCATAGTAAGCAGAGGAAGAAAGGTGTAAAGTAAAAAAGGGCTGGTGGTTTGGTTTTGGTTTTTCAGTTGGATGGTTTTTGAGAGGGATTCCCTGTGTAGTGTTGGCAGGCCTAGAACTCACTCTGTAGACCAGGCCAGCCTCGAACTCACAGTGATCTCCTTGCCTCTGACTGCCAAGCATTACGATCAAAGATGTGGGCCACCACTCCTTGGTCAAATAAAAAGTATTTTCAAAACTAAATTTTTGTTGGCATTGAAGCTAAATAATTACATAAGGTCGAAGCCCGGCGTGGTGGCTCGCAACTTTAATCTCAGCCCTCGGAGGCAGAGGCAGATGGATGTCTGTATGAGTTTGAGGCCAGTCTTGTATGTATAGCGAGTTCCAGGACAGCCAGGGCACTGTAGAGACACTCAAATACAAACTCAAACTCAAAAAAAAAAAAAAAAAAAAAAAAAAAAGCCTAAAGAACAAAAACAGCCAGAACGAAAACAAACAAAATCCTACAAATACAAAACTATAAAGTCCTAATTACTCTGAGCGAACTACTGAGTTGAGCTCCTTTGGGGGAGGTAAAGGAACAGGCTGGAGTTGCTTCTGGGTCCCTCTGCATTGCAGAGGGCAGGGGTGGCAGCTTTCACCTCTGCAAATGAGAGTGATGTTCTCTGGAGCCTTCTCGGAAAAGCTGAGACCTGAGGAATGTTCGGTTACAGGATTGTAAAGGTGTGCTGGGGTTGAGACTGCAGAGTGTCTGTGTGGGCATGGGAGAGATTCCTCGTGCCTAATGTTCAAGAACACTAGGATACACCCACTGGAGTTATTAATGCCTCTTCAGTTTTATGATTGTATTTTCCTGATTAACTTGGTAAATTAAACTGTTCTTAAGTGGACAGGGTATACGGCTACAGGAGAGTATTGCAGATGACAGAAGAGGCTTCGTGAGACACTGTGCCGATTCGTGGCTTTTCTGGGGTGTATCAGTAGAAGCCACACAGGAGAAAGAGGCTGGTGGGAAGACCAACGCTCGACCCTTCTCCAGGATTCCAGCTCACTCGCGTCTTTCTTTTCCAATCTGCACTGAAGACCAGAGGGCCCAATCTCTTCCCTTCTCCTTGGCCCCTCCTCCATGCTATTAGGAAGGAAGAACTGAGTTTACCAGCAAGAGGTCTGTCGCCCCTGTCTTCTGTGGGACAAGGCAGTGTGGCTAGAGACTAGAAAAAAAATAGGCTTGATGAACAACTGGCTTGGGACACTGTGTACCCTTTCCTCGGGACTACGGCTCTAAACTCTAACCACAGGTGTGTAAATCTGACTGTCATAAATTTTGGAACAAAACCTTCCAAAGAATATGCAACGTTCGGGTTTTACTCTCCATCAGATTCTTGTTCAGGATGCTGATTAATCAATCGGCTATTCTGTTGCCGAAGACTTCCCTTAAAGTACATGAATTAACGCTTACTATTTTTTTTTTTTAACAATGGCATATGACTAGGTGACGATTGCCTTTTCTAATGATGAATTCATTTCACGGTCATTATGCGATGGGCACTGTTGTAGGGCCTACGGTACAGCAGGGAGTAAAACTGCCAAGCCCTTAGAACTAGAATCTGCACTGAGTCAGGTGGTTACAAGTGCTGTGGACGGAAATAACCCAGGGAAAGGCGATAGGGTGGAGCTTATGGTCTGTTAAAGAAAGCCCCCTAAGAGGATAACCTTTAACCAATGACCTGAAGGAGGAAAGGAGCCAGCTGTGGGCTTCACGGAAAGGAACAAGGATGGATCCAGCAGGAAAGACAGCTTGTGGGGATGGTGTGTGCCTAATAAACACAGAAAGAGCAGGGAGACCAGGTGGCCGAGAGGGGCAGGAGCGGGAGAGCCGCAGGAGCCGGGGTCAGAGGTGCTCGGTGGACAGCGAGACAGGCGCCTTGCACCTGGAGGCCGCCGCAAGAGCTTGGCCTTTGTTCCCAGTGAGGCGGAAGAGTTAGGAGCACGGACAGACGTGGCCACTCCGCTGTGGTTTACCCCTGTCGCTCTGTGCACTCAGGCCAGAAGGGAGAAGGGACAGGGTGGATGACGAGAGGCAGGACAGGACGCACTGGCGTGATCAAGGTGAAACACATATGGCAGCAGTGCGGGGGAGAAGTGACCCGTGAGTCCTGAAGGCAGAGCAAACAGTATTTGCCAATAGCGTGGAGACGGCGTATGCAAGAATGAGAGGCGTTTAAACAGAGACCAATTACGTCCCTAAGGCTCAGGATCTGAGCAACCATAAGGTCAGCGTTGCCACTGTCTGAGTTTGTTTGGGACGATGGCTCGCAGGGAGGAAAAAATAATCAGCATTTTAAGTTCAAAATGCCCTGTTGTGTCAAGTTAAAATACAGAGAGGCTATTGGGAACTCAAGTCAAGTATTCTGGGGGAATAGTCTGAATTTGAGTCATGTATTTGAGGGTTCATCTAGAGTTCTGTAAATGAGTGTAAGGTCACTATCAAAGTGCACAGCAGGGCTGGAGAGATGGCTCAGCAGTTAAGAGCACTGACTGCTCTTCCGGAGGTCCTGAGTTCAAAGCCCAGCACCCACATGGTGGCTCACAACCATCTGTAATGAGATCTGATGCCGTCTTCTTGTGTGTCTGAAGACAACTACAGTGTACTTACATATAATAAATAAATAAAAAAGTGCACAGCAGCTAATGTAGAAAAATGGTCCTCGCCAGTCAAGCCGTGGGGACCCAATTCTGAAGGGTGAGGGGTTACCCTTCTGGAAATGAGATCATAGGAAGGTCCAGGGGTCCTGGAGTGAGGTTGGGGTGTAGCAAGCTGTGAAAGGCACAGGGAGGGGTAGAGACCAACGCCTTACAGCCTGAGGAGGAGCGTTGTGATGTCTCATAGAGCAGTAGAGCACACCATGGGCAGCGGGTGGAAACTGGCCCCACAGGAAGATGGGGGGGTGCGGCGAGACACGGGCATCAGGTAAGGATCCCCGACAAACAGAAATAATGAGTGCATGGGGAATGGAAATGCTAATTGATCTGAATCGATCTAATACATTGTACACCACGTCCCAGATTGTTAAAGTGAACTCCATAAATAAGTACAAATAGGATGTGCCAATTAAAATTGGAAAGTGATGTTGGCGAAAATCATGTCGAAACAGGGGAAGTGGAGGGCGGGCTAAAAGCAGAACAAGAGGAGACCTGAGGGCTAATCACAGGCGGGTCAGCATTTGGGGCTGTCAGCAAAGGAGCAGGCCACGAGGCAGAGGAGACTATCTTAGTGTGATACCCTTGAAGCACAGGGACTATTTGGTCCAGTTCATAGCTTGTCCCATCACTGTTTCCTGTTTGTGGTTTGTCCATCTAGGACCTTTCATCACTGACAAAATAACCAACACAGCATCTAAGAAAATAATAAATGAGCCGAGCGGTGACGGCACACGCCTTGAATCCCGGCACTAGGGAGGCAGAAGCAGGCAGCTCTCTGAGTTCGCGGTCAGCCTGGTCTACCGATGGAGTTTCGGGAACCCAAGGGCTACACAAAGAGACTCTATCTTGAAAAACAGAGAGGTTGATGTTTAGCTTTCAGTTTCAGGAGTCTGAGTCTACTGTGGTGGGAAAGAGTTGAGAGGGGATCCACTCACACTGTGGTGGCCAGAAGTAGAGGAGACGCCTAAGGTATGCTCTCTCTCCAGAAGGGTGGGAAGGTGCCACCCGCACTGAAGATGTGATTTCCCCCTAGTTAACCCTGTGTGGAAACATACACACACACACACACACACACACACACACACACAACCATACCAATCCCCTAGACTCTATCAAGTTGTCAGTCAAAGGGTAATTATCCAGAGCTGAATGTGCTGGGACAAACCTGTAATCCCAGCATATGGGGAAGGGAACAGGAGACGCCCTCTTGGGCCATAGAGGGAAACCCTGTTGATAAAGGACTGTTGCAGCATCTACATTGACTTCTAGGTCTTGATGTAATTAGTGTGGGCTCCACCGGAAGTGACTGCAGTGGAAGGACTGGTGGAGCGTCCAAAAGCATTGTTCAGAGTGAGGATGGGCGCTGGCCACCGGAGCTGCCATCAGAGTCCACCGGGAGGAGGCCGAGTGGTTTCAGTACCACTGCCACTGGGGCTGAAACACAAAAGCCTGAGACTGGGAACGAGGAAAAGTGGTTTTAAATATATGCAAACATATTAAGCCTTTGGCTGTGGTTTAAGGCAGGAAAGTGATGGGGAGTGAGTGGGTGGTCCAAAGGAAAGACAAGTGAAAACAGGGTTCGGTTAGATATGGAAGAGTACAGTCCTTTTACTGAACAGGGGTGACCAATGGAAAGAAAGACAGCGAAGCTGACCTTAGGGATAAAGGGCTGCACTGCGATCGACTTACTGTAGACCCTGCTTCTCCTCCATTAATGAAAACTGCTCCGAATGAACTTCTTCACCGTGATGAGTAGAAATAAATACCTTAACACTGTATGCTAAAACGTCTTTTATTCGTGTGCATATTTCATCTATTTATTCTTTCCCAGAGATCTTGAAACATATCATGGATACCTTTGCCTGTCCCGCGGGCAGGGAAAGGGAGGGGTCAGTGTGGAAGCTGCGAGCCTCCTAGACGGAAGGCCTGGCTGCTCGCCCAAGGTCAAGACGAAGGGCAGGGGCTGGAGCATGGAGAGTGAGAGAGCAGGCTCAGGAGTGGGAGATGTGGAGCGGTGTAACACGGCCGGCGTGGTTTCTACTACTTGTTTGTATTTTCTCTGCAAAGTAGGAAACTCAGTCATTAACCAAGAAGGGTTATGTAGGAGACTGGAAGAGAGAAGGCAGAAATTGAAACAGCCACCCGGAAATGTGGGAGAGGACATGGGCTAGGGAGGATTCCACTTCCGGGAAGCACGAGGGAGCACCAGCACTTCCGGGAGAGCTGCGGAGTTTCTCCTGCTGCATTCAGCCTCACTGTAAGAGCGGAGCAGGAGAGCTGGAGTCAAGCACTGATGGCATCCGAGAAGTCGGTGTGGCGGTGTGACGGTGTGACGCAGAATAAAAGGTACAGGACAGCGAGGCTGTGTGCCAAGCGACCAGGGCAATCCAGGCTGAGTAAAGATAGAAGCGAGGATATGACGGGACTCTGAGATGACGGGAGGTTCGAATGTAGTGCTTGGTAGGTCAAAAATAGCAGGAGTTAAAGTGCAGCTCTGACTTAGAGAGATAGCAAGTGATGGTGTGAGAATGGGATGCTTGAAACCGAGGTAACGGGGAGACGTGGGGAGACGTGCAGTTACTATTCATAAGGACGCCTACGTGGAGCGTGCGAATATTGTATTTGCTGTACACAAATCGAGTGGCACTCTACGGGTCATGTGACCTTGAAAGGTGGTCACTGGTAAGAATTTTATATACGTCTAATGCATGTACACACACATACACACAGAGCTTCAATGCTGGCCTATTTCCATATAGATGAAATCATCATGTTAAGCATATGCCAAGACCTTGGGTTTGTTTGTTTGGTTGGTTTGTTTTGTTTTTTCTTTTTTCAGAAGTTCTGGAGGTTTTTTTTTAAATCATGATGGTTTATGTAGATCTATTTCATTTTTAATGGATTTCCTTTTTTTCTTAACATAGCTTCCACTTCCACTGATACTGTTTCTCTCTCTCTCTCCCCCTCTCTCCCCCCCCTCTCTCTCTCATATTCTAGACATTTTACAATGGTGGATGTAATGTGAAACTGATCTGGTTTGGGGTCTGGGTCCCTCATCTTTATAGGCATTGTCTAATGGCTCTGGTGACGGTGAACAGCAGGTTTGTGTGGCTATAGTCTTTGTAAAGTTTACAAACATGAAGATTAAGATCTCTTCCCCCATCTCCTCCACAACACCTTCTCAGTATTGGATTCAACTGAAGAAGCTATATGTGTACCCAGATATAAACATTGACTTCTAACTGAATTCTTCTGGGGAAAAAAATTGATGTTTTTATACCAAATGTTTTGCACAGCTGTTTCTTCCAATGGGCTTTATAATTGAATACGCTTTGAGACCAACAGAACTTAAAACTGCCTCTCCACATTGAAGAACAGTCAATGAATAGACTACGTTCTCAGGGATGTCCAGGTTGCGGGTCACTGCCAACTGACCACCTCAAATATGTCACCGAGCCTCAACCACAAAGCTAGGCCCTCTCTGCCCTTCCTCACCCATCTCTATGTCCCCTGCCCCAAACCCAACTCTCCTGTGGCCAGGGGATTCACTTTCCTGCAAGCGTGCTCTATACATTTCAGCCAAAAATTTGCTGTAGCAATTCTGTATACTAATTAGTATAAACCTATTGAATCTTAAATTGGTTTTAGATGATTATAAAAAATGTGCCAGTCGCTATAACCGTTTTTCCAATGATTCCATCTGAGGTACTTATTTTGATCATTTTTGCCTTTCTTCAATCACTAAGCCAGAGAACTATTAACTCAAAGTTTCAGGTATCAGGGGTCGTTTGGAGATCGCTTGATTCCACGCTTTGTTTTAGTGCTTTGAAAGCCGAAGCCCGAAACAGAGGAGGAGAGTGTTTGTTATGGAAGGGGCAGTCCAATGTTAAGTGTAAAGTGAAGAGATCAAGTGAGCCAAGTCTCAGATCTGGGATAGGAAGCTTCCGACCACACACTGCTGTAAATCTTAATGCATTCTGTCTCAACAACAGACACTAATGACTATCATAAATTAAGGACAGTTCAGCTAAGCAATAAACAATTACAGCTGACACAGGGTATAAACTTGATGCCCTAATTAACGTACTGACCAAGAGATCTTTGTTATGCTAAGAATGTTGGTTCTAATTTACCCATAAAATATAGATATGTAGCTTTATATGTAGGAGAACTGAAGCATATCTAATATTCAAGTAATAGGCTAGGCACAAAGAAAAAGGAGTTAAAAATATATAGATCCAGAGCTGGGCTTGGTGGCCTTTAGTCCAAGCACTAGAAAGGCAGGTCAGGCAGATTTCTGCAGTCCAGGCCAGCCTGATCTACAGACTGAGCCCAGGACAGTCAGGGCTACAAAATGAAAACTAAAACAAAAAAACCTGGACACCCCAACATACAGATACAAAACAAAACAAAACGAAAAATTCATGGTGACTCATACCTTTAATCCCATCACTCAGGACATAGAGTCGATCTCTGAGCTGCAGACCAGCCTGTTCTACTTAGTGAGTTCCAGGACATCCAGGGCTACACAGAGAAACCATGTCTCCTCGAAACACAATTAAAAACAAAACAAAACAAAACAAAAAACCCTGAGATTCAGAATAGAACCAAGGTTTCTTACATTCTCCTTAAGAGTGATGATAGTTTGACTTGTTTCATAGTATCAAGAAGATTAACACAATGGTGTTTATAGAGCCAGGCTGTGGAGGCACACAACTTTAATCTCAGCACTTGGGAGGCAGAGGCTGGCGGATTTCTGAGTTCAAGGCCAGCTTGGTCTACAGAGTGAGTTCCAGGACAGCCAGGGCTACACAGAGAAACCCTGTCTTGAAAAACTAAAAAAAAAAAAAAAAAAAAAGATGACGTTTATAAATTTTCTAAGCCTTCTGCCTGTATTTAAAAACTAGAGTTGGCTGGCAGTTATGTCTGGCAGATGTGTTCCATTTTGTAATGAGATATGAGTATAGACCAAGAAGACTGACCTTGGGCAAACTTATTCCAACAAGGCTCCTGCATCCCAACCGGCTTCGGCCTGCCATGTGTTCACCATGAGAGACTCTATATTTATTCTGATAAGACCGCCGTTGCTTAAAACATTTTCTGAAATGCTCTCCAGAGACAGCTTTGGTGCTGTGATGGGACACAGGAGAGCCACAACTTCCTTATAGCTAAAGAAATTATGGAATCCCATACAGGTCTTTAAAAAAAACAACAAGGGAAGTTGCATTGCTGCTCAGCGGTAGGACGCTCACCTGGCCCACCCAGCCCTTGGAATCAGTTCCCGCCACCAGCACCAGCAAAAAGAGAAAACAGCAAACAAACAGAAAACCAGAAAAACTACCCATCTATCAAGCAGCCCAGCACCCAGCGAAGACAAAGCTCTACATATCTAAAAGAAGCGGTTGCATAAGAAGACAAATGTCAGTTTAAAGTTTCTACAGAGTTATTATAAGACTCATCAAAAGCGTTTTTTAAGCACATCTATGCATATGGAATTCTCCCAGAAGATAGGAACTCTTTTAATATGAAAAATGAAACGCGTAGTGTTCTGTTATTTGACAAATCCTATGTTGGCCAATGATTTTTAGGAAGTAATTTCTACATGGGGATTATACCTGTTAAGGAATCGTATGTGCATTGGTTCATTTATCTTTACAACAAGATAGAGAGCAGTATCTTCTTGTGTCTGCTTACATAAAAAAAAAAAAAAAATCAGGCTTGGGAGTTTAAGGCTTGTGTTGCCATAATTAGTAAAGGAGAGATATGAGATCCTATTTCGATCTTTGGGCTCTTTCAAAATTAAAACAAATATTTCTTGTTTGTTTGTTTGTTTGTTTGTTTGTTTGAGACAGGGTTTCTCTGTGTAGTCCTGGAACTCACTCTGTAGTCCAGGCTGGCCTCGAACTCAGAAATCCGCCTGCCTCTGCCTCCCAAGTGCTGGGATTACAGGCGTGAGCCTGTACACCACGCCCGGCTAAAACAAATATTTCTAAAATGCCTTATAAAGAATTCTGGATCCCAGCATGGTCTTTATGATGTTTTTTTTTTAAAAAAATCTGTATACAAGTTGCTTGGTGTTTGCTGTAACTATTCTCTTCTAACCTTAAAGACTTCAAAGGGCGTGGGGAAGGGGCGATCTGGAACCTAATTTTCTCTTTGGCTGGGGGAAGATCTGGTGGCTCCTTGGGAGGGAATGATCTGACTACAGGGCTGAATGCCATGTCTTCCTCCAGTTTGTTCCGGTAGGTGACAAGGTGACACTCAGCATGTCATGGGGACACTTGAGCTATCCTCCTGAGAGCTGTACATACTGAGGACCCCCCATGGCTCTTGCTTTCAGTCTTAAAAGAGCCCTTGCGTGGAATCACTGCTTCTCGGCCCAGCCAAGTCTTTGCCTTTCTGAGGAAAGACTCTGATCCAGAGCCCCAGTGCTCAAGCACTCCCAGATTCTTAGCGCTCGGAAACTGGCTAGGAAGATCGAGGTTTGCTGTTTTAAGTCCATCCATTTCCAGTGATTTTTTTTCCTTTTTTTTAAGTTTAGCGACAAATAACTAAGAAGGCTCACCAACAAAGTGTCCTGCAACCAACAAAGCTGGTGGGAACTTATATAGTCTTCTCTCTCATCCATTAATTTTTATGTCCCCAAATTCCACCCATTGCAAATGGGAAAGGTTTCTTTAACTTTTGTGTACATTTTTTTTCCTGCCACTGTTCAATACAACCAAACTTTTCATGTGAAGCTAGAGACTATTTACAATACGTGTGTGTGTGTGTGTGTGTGTGTGTGTGTGTGTGTGTTTGCACGTGCGCTCATAGATTCTATGCAAATACTGGGCATCTGTGGAGTTTGGTGTCTATATGGATCCTGAACCCAATTCCCCATGGGCAACAATAGTCGAATGCAATCTCTAGCCATCTTAGGAAGCCATACCTCTTTGTGTGTGTGTGTGTGTGTGTGTGTGTGTGTGTGTGTGTGTTTTATTCTGAATAGGAAGTGTTTCCCCCATGGAATTGTGTGTTTAAACACTTGATCCCAGCAATAAATGGGAAGGTTTTCAAACATTTTAGGAGTGAGGAGGTCAGGCCCAGCTGGAAGCAGGAGTCCCTGGGTGGGGGCCTTGAAGGTGATAAATCCTTCTGGAGCCAACCTAGTCTCCTACTGAGGCTAGAACACGACAGACTGCAAGCTCCCACCATGCGGATGACCCATCACAGTGGTCACACCTTCCCCACCAGGGTGGACTGCACTCTCTGTAACTTAAACCCAAAATCCACCTCTCCTTCCTCGTGGCTTCTGCCAGGTATTCTGTTACAGCAGTGAGAAAAGGCTAATTAATACAAGGAGGCCACTTGTGAAGCCTGCAGGGCAGAAACCAAGTACTTCCTGTTTGTAATATAATTCTAAACTCACTTTAGGAAATATCATCTGCATCACGTGGAAGGGGGTTGGGATACTCTGACCTGTAACGCGGTAAGTCCCTAGCACTTATCCAGTTAGTGTGGCAAGTTTCCAAATGAGCATATAGGAAAAGACACCAAGAACGACGCCTCAGCTGGGCCGCCTGGGACAGCTGTCATCCTAGCACTCGGGAGGAGAGGCAGAGGATTAGTAGTTCAAGGTTATCCTTAGCTAAATGACAAGTTTGAGGACATTTGGATACATTAGACCCAGAAACCAAGAAAATAAACGAACTAACACTCCAAATCCAGTAGATACAAATCTTTGGGTCTATATTGCTTGGTGCACTAAGCACTTGGAGACTTTGAAAGTATTGTCATAGACAAATGGAAGCAACCTAAATGTCCATCAACAGATTGATAGATTATATACATAGTATATAGTATAACTATAGTTAATTATATAGTATACTGTAGTATAACATTATATGTGCATTATATAGATGTGTGTATATGTATATGTGTGTGTGTGTCTGTGTGTGTGTGTGTGTGTGTGTGTGTCTGTGTATATGAGTAGTACTCAGCTTTAAACAAAAATGAATTTAAAAATTTGTGCCGGGCAGTGGTGGTGCATGCCTGTAATCCCAGCACTCTGGGAGACAGAGGCAGGCGGATTTCTGAGTTTGAGGCCAGCCTGGTCTACAGAGCGAGTTCAAGGAGAGCCAGGGCTATACAGAGAAACCCTGTCTCGAGAAAAAATAAAAAAAGAAAAAAAGAAAAATTTGCAGGAAATAAGGCATGGTAGGAGTATGTGCCTGCAATCCTAGTACTTGGAAGGCAGAAGCAGTTAGATTTCTATGAGTTCAAGGCCAGTCTGGACTACGTAATGCACTTCCAGACCAACCCGAGATACTCAGTTAAGACTGTATCAAAAAATTTTTTTTGAAAAAAAGATGTAGGGAAATAGGTGGACTTTGAATGTATTATATTAGTTGAGGCACACTGTCAGGAAAAAATCCCATATATTCATTCTCATATACAGAATCTAGCAAAAAATATATGTATATATGAATATAAATGTGTGGTGGTGGGGGGGTAAAATATAACATGAAGGAAAAAATCAAGAAGGACTGTATGCCCAGGGATGAAGAAGGACTGGTTATAGATAATGGACCTGAATTATGACAGGAGACAGAGCTGACTGCCTTTCTAGTTTAATCCTCTCATGGATGATTTTCTTTTTCCTTTTGGTTTGGTTTTGGCTTTAGTGATGTATAAGTGCAGACACTATATTAGATACTGAATATGAAAACTTACCACGAGGAGGCTGCTCTTCTGAAGGATCAAGTGAGGCTCCCAGCACTCGAGCCCCGTACTGGCAACAGCCTGTAACTCTGGCTCCAGGGGGTCAGGCTGCTCCGGCCTCTGTGTGCACATGAGCTCATGGGCACATAATTAAAAATGGTGGCGCACGCCTTTAATCCCAGCACTTGGGAGGCAGAGGCAGGAGGATTTCTGAGTTCGAGGCCAGCCTGGTCTACAGAGTGAGTTCCAGGACAGCCAGGGCTATACAGAGAAACCCTGTCTCGAAAAACAAAACAAAACAAAAAAAATGGTGAAAGATAACGTGAACGTGCAGCTGTGCGTCTTCCCTCCGAGTGCCGATTCTTACTGTATAGAAAGACGTTAGGGCTGGCTAATTTAGTGTGTGACTTTTTTTTTTATTTATTTGCAAGTTGTTTTATAGTAAAGTTTATACGGTTTTAAAATTATACTAATGTTATAAAAGGCATTCAGACAAAATGTCGGGGGGAACTGTAATAGGTTAAAGGAGATGAAAATGTGAAAAACAACGGAAATCAATATAATCTTTGAATCTTCATTGACTTTTGGATCAGAAAAAAAATAATCCTGTAAAGGACAGTAATGACACAATTTGAGGAAATTTAAAATGTGGAGTTAATATAAATAATATTATTGTATTAATGTCAAGTTAGCTGAAAACTGTAGCACGATTAAGTAAGAAATGTTCTTTTTCCTGGGTCGTTTATGCTGAAATTTATAAGGCTGAAGTGTCAGAACATGTATAGCTCTGAAATGATTCAGAAAAATTATGTGTGTGTATGTGTGTTTGTGTCTGTGTGTCTGTGTATCTTGTTGTGTATGTCTGTGTGTATGTGTTATATGTGTATGTCTCTGTGTATGACCTCTACATATAACTGTGTGTGTGTATATGTGTGCTTATTTCTTTCTACTATACTATATGTTTCCTGAGAGCACAAGCAATATCTCCTTCATTTGAACCATAATATACCCTCATAATATTTTTTCAGAATAGTTAATTTATATTTTCTTTTTCTTTCTAGATCTCCTTCCTTCCTTCCTTCCTTCCTTCCTTCCTTCCTTCCTTTCTTTCTTTCTTCCTTTACTTCTTTCTTTATTTCTTCCCTCCTTCTTTCCTTTTAAATAAGAGTATTTGTGGGGTTCTTCTTCCAGCTATAGGCTAGACACTCCCACCCACACAGTACATGATGGTTGTCTCCATCATGCGCCTTTCCCTAGAGTTCGCGAGTGCCTACATATCGTCTAGCTGCAATAGATAGTGTTCAAAAGTCTTCTATACAACTTCACGTCCACCTAGAAACTCAGAAAGCACTCTTACTGGGAAATGGGGCATCTGCGGATTGCAATTCGTTGTGTTTGAGTAAGGTCATACTGGGTTAGTGAGGATCCTTATAGACAGATACAACAGACACACGGACACAGAAGGGAGCACACCAGGTGACGATGAGGGCAGAGACTGTAGCAAGCATCTGCAAGACAAAGAACACCCATGATCCCTGGCAACCAGCAGAAGCAAGTTAAAAAAAAACAAAAACCAACCAGATGGTCTTTTCCCAGATCCTCAAGGAGATGGCTGGCTAATGACATCTTGACTTCATACTTGCAGCCTTAGATTTGAGACAATGATTTTTCTGTTATTCTGAGCCGCTCCCTTAGTGAAAATTGCTATGTGGCAACCTAGGAAACAAACAATATTTATAAAGTTTTACCAATTTGCTAGGCAGACCCTTTCCAGAGCAGGCTCCACGCTAGGCCTGTAAATCCACCCCAGACTCTGGCCCCGTGAGTCAACCGCACAGCGACGGTGCAAAGATCCTGGATAACAGATCCCCAGCCCACTGAACAGAAGATCCCCAGCTGCTGAACAGGGGCCGACAGTGTCTCTGTCATCCTTCCAGAATATTTGCATTTTAATACTCACTCAACACTCACCCCAGCCGTGGCCACTTGCTCTCGTGGTTTGCCAAGTGCCCACGGAGTGCCAGGCCGTGCGGCACGTCAGCCAGAGCACGATTTGAAGACACGCAAGCAAGCTCGCTCTGAAAGCTTCATAGCATCCCCTGGAGAGTCCCACCCTACTCGTTCCGTGAGCTCAAAGACCGTAATGGACACTCATCCTGGGGAACCGCAGTGACATGGATGTCTTTCGCTGAACAAAAGGGTGCTCTGGAAAAGGCGTCCTCGGTGTGAGCACGGTCTGGGGAGGAATAAACAAGGAGCGAAGAGGAAGCTGAGAAACCAGCCGCATAACGCATCTGACAGCCTCCAGCTAAGCAATCAGTGGGAAATTCTGCAATCCTGCTCGCTCCAGGCTCCGTGCCCAGCTCCTTTACCTCCTGTCCTTGGACCTTACGGCCACCTCCCTCCGTGTGCTGCGAGGGTGTGTATATTCTTTACCATTTGTTCGTGCGGCTTCTCCAGTCATCCTACCTTCTCCCTGTGGATGTTTGCGTCTGGTTCCTTTGGTCTCAGTCTGTGCTGATGTCTCCCAGTGTTTCACTGGGAACCAGAACTCTCTCCTGAGCTGCACACCATTAAACCGGACTGCTTGCGAGATAGTTCCCCTCGGGTGTTCCACAAACACCTCCAACTCAGTGCTTCGAAAAACCAAATTCAATGGCTTCACCACCAAATGCACTTTTCTGTCAGTATTCATTATGTTATTTATATATGAAGCTGTATGTAACGAGGTTAATGATGGCCACACTGTATTTTCTTTTTTTGTCATAAACTTGGGATTTTTGAGATTCACAGGCAACTTGAGATCTTGGCATCTTTGGTTTGATGAATATATCTTTGTTTAGTTTTCATGTCCACCATTTTTTTGTGTGTGTGGTTTGGTTTGGTTTGGTTTTTCAAGACAGGGTTTCTCTGTGTAGCCCTGGCTGACCTGGAACTTACTCTGTAGACTAGGCTGGCCTCAAACTCAGAGGTCTGCCTGCCTCTGCTTCCTGAGTACAGGAAGAGACTATAGTCTTAATTTTCAAAGGTTACCTTCATCTTACCACGAACAGTTATCATTCGCTCGATATACTCCAGTCCTCTTATAAAAGACCAGAGATGGTCTGTTTCTAGCAGTTCAGCTCTTCTTGTCTCAATGATGAAACTTCGATACGATGGAGCAGCAAAACTCATGTTCTAGGTGAATAGTCAACAGGTTACAAAATGCTTGTGATTGATATCATAAAAGCGGATTTAAATCTGTATAAAACATAGTCGTGACTTCTGTTTGTTTAGTTTGGTTTTTCGAGACAAGTTTTCTCTGTATAGCTCTAGCTGTGCTGGAATTCACTCTGTAGACCAGGCCTGCCTCCAGAGATACACCTATCTCTGTCTCCTGAGTTCTGGGATTAAAGATGTGCACCACCACCAACCGGCTACATTTGTTTTTGCATTTCACAGTGCAGTCCAGGCCTGCCTAGAACTCACAGAGGTCCACCCGCATCTGCCTCCCGACTGCTGGGATTAAAGGCGTGAGACATCACACTCATGACTTTTGACTCTAGGACAGCAATAAAAGCATAACCAGGGTCTGAAGAGATGCCTCAGTGGTTACAAGCATTTACTTCTCATTCAGAGGACTTGAGTTCAGTTCCCAGCATCCATATCTACAACCTTCTGTTCAGGCTGGCCTCAAACTCTAAGATTCGCCTACCTCTGCCTCTCAAGTGCTGGGACTAAAGGCATGTGCCACTATCACCTGACAACATACTTATTTTTTTTTTAAGTTTGAGCATAATAACCAGATAATTATTATAGACTGGCACTACCTACCTTGACTCCTTCTTGATACTCCATCAAAAGGACCCATTAACGTAGAAACTAAATGGAAAGAAATCAACCACTAGAGACAACCTTAGAAATGAAAGCTAGAGGAGGCTGGAGCGAGTGGGGCCAGAGCGAGCAGGGCCAGAAGGAGAACTGGAGAGAGGACTCAGTGGTTAAGAGCTCTTCCGGAGATCCTAAGTTCAAATCCAAGCAACTACACTGTGGCTCACAACTACCTGTAATGAGATAGGATGCCCTCTTCTGGTGTGTCTGAAAAAAGCTACGGTGTATTTGCATAATAAATAAATCTTTAAAAAAAAAAGAAAAGAAAGAAAAGAAATGGAAGCTCGGGGAAGTTGTTCATGGGACTGTGGACTGTGGAGATCTGTCCTGGAGTAATTAAGGCCTGGAGGAAGGCACACGAGATCTGGAAGGAGATTTATGTTGTTATGAAAATGGCTGTTACGAGACGTTACTAGCAAAGGCCTTTGATAGGCTTCGGGCTGAGGAGTGACGTTATCAGAATTACATTTTATTTCTCATTTTGGCAAGCAAATCTACTAGTGCTTGGCCAGCACAGTCGTGAGAGCATGGATATGGAAGTCCTTCCCTTGTCTGTCCGCACGATGACACGGTCTGGCTTGTACCTGTGGGTGAGTGGGGGAGGGGTGGCAGCTGAGTTGAAAACAATCGGGATTTACTTGGAAGTATCTTTCAATGATATATCGATAGTTGATGACATATTTGATACATTTTGGTCGTGATGCTATTTGATCGACAAAATTTGGCTTTCGACCTGGAAGAAAAGAAAGTCTTCCGTGTCTTTAGCCTCCGCAATATGAAGGCTATGACGTGTGTAGGGAGGACAGGCGTGCGTTCAAGGCGTGCATTATGATAGGTGGAGCCACGGTGAACTATCCCTTGGGAGGGCAGGAAATATTTGATAAATTATATAATTATATCATTTACTCGTTTGCAATTAATTTTTTATTACATCCCAAATGTTGATTCCATCTCTCCTGTCCCCCACCCCTAGAGTTCTTCACTCAATTCTCCCTCCCCTTCACCTCTGAGAGGGTGCTCCCCTGCCCCCCAGAACTACACAGGCTGCAAATTACTTTCAAAACAATGGCCCAGGCCCAGAGAAGCATTTTAAAAGTACTAGTACATAGTTTTAGAAGAAAGGCATTGAACACGCTGCCTCGCCACTTAAGGTTCTCGAAGTCTTCTGCAGCAAATGGGAACCACTCCTGGACCTCGGCACCTTGAGTCACAGTTAAACAGACTCAGACCTGCAGGCCGGACGGTCTTGTCCAGGACTTAGAAGCTGAGACTATCAAGGACGGTCCTGAAATAACATTGAAGAAAGACACCGATATTAGAGGTCACACCAGAAGCTAGTCCCTCAAAGTGTGATAAGTCTAGCCATGGTGACATAGTGACACGCACTGGTTTTGCAGAGGTGGACAATAAGAGAACATCTTATAATGGGACATTTATAATTTCCAAGCTTCGTCATCAGGCTCACAGGCATCCACACCGCACAAGGACTCAGAGAGTAGGAAAGCATCCGTTGGGCTTTGGGTCCAGTCTTCTCCTGTGACACTAAGTGCAAGCCAAAGGAAATGGCACTCTTGAGTTGGTTTGTCAGCGAATATCTCTTTATACCTGGCACTGGGACCAGGAACAGCCCTACCTATTACTCCTTTAAGAAGTGATTTGGTCAGGCTGGCGAGATAGCTCAGTGGTTAAGAACACTGACTGGTCCTCCGAAGGTCCTGAGTTCAAATCCCAGCAACCACATGATCTGACACCCTCTTCTGATGTGTCTGAAGACAGCTACAGTGTACTTATAGAAAGAAAGAAAGAAAGAAAGAAAGAAAGAAAGAAAGAGAGAGAGAGAGAGAGAGAGAGAGAGAGAGAGAAAGAAAGAAAGAAAGAAAGAAAGAAAGGGAGGAAGGAAACAGTGATTTGGTTTCAGGGAATCCTCCTTCCTGAATGAGAGCAACACCCTGTTAAAGGACGCTCCACACTCCCTGCTCCTCCACTCCCTGCAGCATGAGGATGATGCACACTCCTCTTGGATTCAGCACGTATTGGTAAGATACTATCTAGAAAGCAGAGAACAGCCTTCGCCAGACAAGCAAACTTCTAATCACCTTGATCTTGGACTCCGCAGCCACCAGAACTGTGAGAAATTAAGTTTTTCTTTTTTAAATTAACCAGCCCGTGGTATTCTGTAATAGCGGAACAGACGGAAATAGCTTCATATACTAACGTTAAATTAGCTTCAGACTTCATAGACCAGAGCCCTTTCTCGGCTGCCCACTTTCCTCACTCCTGAGCCAGCGCTCCGAGGGCAGTCACGGTGAAATTAGAAATCATTATCTTACTGGTGCGTTAGCTGCACCAAGCAGAGGTCTTTGGTCACTAGGAATCTTGGTTTTATGTTACTGACAAGAGTTTCAATAACTTTTAAAGAGCGTTAACGAGCATTTATATCATTAACCTAATCTCTTTCATGAAAGTTCCCAAGTATCTATCCTCCTTTATACGAGTGGCAGGCCCCTTTTGCTTTTCCAGGAGAGAGCAATGAGTTCTCTTTGCAATTACACGTAGGCTGAGTCATAGAAAGGGCTTGGATGATGTGTAGAGTGTTGCCACTGAGTCATCGTGAGTGGCACAAGACCACTCGAACACGGATGAATCAAACCTTTATAATCACCAGAAATCAAAACACTTCTCCTTTTGATTCTACAAAGCTTAGTTTCAGTTTGCCCTAGAAGAGAAACCAGGTAGCATCAGCTCTTGTTCATCAGTGAGGAAGTTTGTTACCCCCGCAGCCAAGCAGGGTCCTCAGCAGAGACAAAGACCTAAACTCAGAACTTGAAGCATACCAGAAGTATTGCCTCTCCCTTTCTAAATTATTCCTCTTTTCACGGGGGAATGATTAAAAAAAAACCAACAAGGGTCTGCAGGGACACTCGGCCTGTAAAGTGTCTGCTGTACAAGCAGGAAGACCTGAGTGTGGACTCTCAACATAAAAGAACAAGAAGCCATGCATTGTGACATGCACCTGTAACCCTGGAGCTGGAGAGTGGGTGGAGACATAACCGGTCCCTACATTTTATTGTTTAGACATCGTATGAATGGATGAACTCTATCTTTAGTGATAGATCCTGTCTCGAAAACATGGCCGAAAGAGTGGTCAGACACTCAAAGTCAGCCTCCGGCCTCCATACACACACACACACACACACACACACACACGCACGCACGCACGCACGCACGCACGCACGCACGCACACGCACACGCACGTGCATATGTAAACACACCAGAACAAGTATATATGCCATGCTCACACTCACTTAGAACTGGCCCAGTTGTGACTAATGTTCTCAATGAACACGTGATTCTCAAGGCTTCAGGAGATCCCACTGGCAGGGTTTGATGGGTACGCTAGGATACCTGTGATTTATTATATAATTTCCATGTCGACCTGCGCGGCTAGGCAAAGACGTAGTTGATGACAATACCATCTGCCCAGATGCTTTCTCTGTTCCACAGAGGTCATGAGGATTGCTTCTCAGCAGCCATCGTCAATCTCCTGCCAACAATCCCACCTTCTGTCAGAAGGACCCTCCTTCATCTCTACAGGTTTCTGGAAAAGGAAGGGCGGCAATGCCAGTCTAATCCTGAGGAAGGTTCTAGCAATTTTCTAGGCTAGCTGCAAGTTAATGAGCCTTGACATTGATTAAGGAAGCCGTTCTCTCAGCCTCTGTCACTGTGTCCTCTGCCACACAGTGGGAGAGGAGAGGAGGAGCTGTGGTCTGCTCTCTGCCACACAGTGGGAGAGGAGGAGCTGTGGCCTGCTCTCTGCCACACAGTGGGAGAGGAGGAGCTGTGGCCTGCTCTCTGCCACACAGTGGGAGAGGAGGAGCTGTGGCCTGCTCTGCTCTCCTACGTTGAGTTCCTGGCTCCTTACATTTGCCTTTCAACTATTAAATAAAGAAATGGGGGCTTGGGTGTGGGTATAGTTTAGTGGTAAAAGAAAATGTATCACACTGGTAGAGTCCTACCTTTGATCCCTAGACTGGGGGGGAAGAGAGTATGGATTATGTAGTGGCAAAAGTGGACAACACAACATTACTTTCTGTAATAGTCAAGGTTCTCCAGAGAGACAGAATCATTAGGATGTACACAGAGAAAGAAGAGAGGACATACATTAAAAGACCTATGGAAATGTCTTCCTTACTTTTCTATTGCCACGACAAAACACTTGGATCACAGCAACTTATAAAAGACAATGTTTATTGGGGTTCACGATTCCTGAGGGTTAGAGCCCATGGTTGTCACAGAGGGGAAACATAACAGCAGGAAGGCAGGAAGGCAGGCAGTGTTGGGAGCAGTACCTAAGAGCTTAGGTCCTGATCCACAGCCACAAGGCAGAGAAAGAGAGCTATCTGGAGTCGTGTGAGTCTTTTGAAACCTCGGAGTCCACCCCTAATGACACACTTCCTCCAACAAGGCCACATCTCCTAATCTTTCCCAAACAGTTCTGCCATCTAGGGCTCAAGCATTTAAATACACCGCCCGGCTCTTCTTTCTTTTCTTTTTTCTTTTCCTTTTCTTTTTAACTCTCTGTTTTTTCAAGACAGGGTTTCTCCGGGTATCCTGGCTGTCCTAGAACTCACTCTGTAGATGAGGCTAGCCTCAGACTCAAAGATCTACATGCCTCTGCATTCTGAGTGCTGGAATTTAAGGCATGTCACCACCCACTGTTTGCATATGTGATACCTTTCATATCACATGTTTACATTATGACTCACAGCAGTAGCAAAATTACAATGACGTATCAACAAAAATTATTTTATAGTTCGTTGTCACCACAACATGAGGAGCTACATCACATTAAGTCATCACAGCATTAAGAAGGTCGAGAACCACTGGTATCAAAAGGTAACAACATTAAAAAGGTTGAGGTAAGGCTGAAGTAAGGCCAAAGACCTGAGAACGCCCAGGAATCACTGTTGGGGACAGGAAATGAAGAGGATACCTCAATGCTGAGAGAGAGAGAGAGAGAGAGAGAGAGAGAGATTCCCTTTCCTTGGCCTCCTTGCTCACCAGGCCTCAGATAACTGGATAATGCTCATTTGCATTGAGAGCTGACTTCCCCACCCTAGTGGATTGAATTAAAATTTCTTTATAGGCCCAGATGCTTGGATATTTGGTTACCAACGGATGGCTCGGTTTGGGGAGGTTTAGGAAGAGTGGCTTGCTGGAGGAAGTATGTCACTGGTGGCAGTGTTGAGGTTTGGTCACTAACTATGTATTATAATGTTTAGCGAGGCCCCCGTGACCCAGTTGTCCTGGAAACAAGAGAGTTGCAGGCAGACCCAAATGACTCTGTGTGATCTTACCCCAAGTTATTTCTGATTGGTAAATAAAGATGCCGGTAGCCAATAGCTGGGCAGAACAGACATGGGCGGAGTTAAGGGTTCCTGGGCCTGGGGTCACCCAGAGAAAAACTGAATGAGAAGGGGGAGAAGAAGAGGGAGGGAGAAGAAGAAAGAAGAAAGAGAAAGTTGCTATGGGTTAGGAGTCAAGAAAACATGGCCCTGAGGGCTGGCCAATTAGAGGTAAAAGCAGCCCAGTTGAAATATAGTAAGCAATAACTGGGGCTATTTTTTTTATTAATTTTTATTTATATGAGTACACTGTAGCTGTCTTCAGACACCCCAGACGAGGGCATAGGATCCCATTACAGATGGTTGTGAGCCACCATGTGGTTGCTGGGAATTGAACTCAGGACCTCTGGAAGAGCAGTCAGTGCTCTTAACCTCTGGGCCACCTCTCCAGCCCCAACTTGGGGTTATTTTAATAGCATAGAATATAGATATCTGTCCAGCTCTAGTACTGATTAAGACTCATTGTAAATATAAAGGCTGTGTGTGTCTTTTATCTGGGAACTGAATGGTCAAAGGCAGGGTAGAATCCCCAGATTGGGATTAAAACTTTCTACGATGTGGCCCTGTTTGCAGCTTCAAAAACCACATGCTAGTCCCAATCCGCCCTCTCTTCTTCCTGCTTGTCGTTTAAGGTGTGATCGCTCGGCTTGCAGCCCCAGGTACTGTGACTGCCTGCGGCCGGCCGTGCGTCTCTGATGTGAAGGTGGTGGGCTCTCATTCCTCTGGAAACAGAACCTAAATAAACCCTCTCTTCTAGAAGTCGCTTTGGTCAGAGTGTCTCATCGCCTCTATCGAAAAGTAACTCATACACCTAATAATCCGTTCAGTCCCATCTGCTGCTCTGCCTTGAACACATTCTCAGTAAACACCCCCAAATCACTGCTTAACCACATTTCTAGGTAATCCTGAATGCAATCAGGCCAACATCGAAATCAATCACCACACCCTGCTGCCTTCCAGGAGCTTCTTTTCCCGCCTTCTCTGGTCTCCATAGCTTTGGGGCTACTGACAAGTTAAGAATCAAAATAGCACATAGCCACGTAACGGGATTCATTTGTGCCATTAGCACCTTATTACTGTTATCAACACCATTATTAATATTAACATTATTATCATTATGTCTTAGCAACTGATCGGCTAGCCTTCCCGTTGAGAGAGCCACTCGCTACGTACCAGTAGTGATGGTAGAAACACACGATACCCAGTTATGGACAAAAGAAAAGTGAGTTAGTGAGTGGAGGTTGTTAGTAGGATCAGAAGGGAAAACCTGAATTTCTTAGGCACATGTTTAATTTACCACAGAGGAGTATTCAGACGTCATCCTACATTTATTGCCTTACATCAGGAGTGTGACACCCGCTGGACAGCCTGACCCTCTAATCAGGGTGACAGGGTTGCATGACTACTGCACCTTTTACATATCTTTCAGGGCCATAAGTAGCAATTAAGACCCAAAACCAAACCACAACAGTATCCTGCAATCAGTCGTATGGGAAAGAAAAGAGGTGGAAGAGGAGACGCCGACAGACTTCCACAGCTTGACCTTTGACCTCTCATTCCATTGTTCATCTGCCTGTCAAGGGATCTGGCCAAGGCCTTGGGCCTAATTCGTTACCTGGACTACTGAGTGAGTCAGAGAAGGCCAGGTAGGAAGTGGCTGGAAAATGTGCAAAAAATCATTAATCAAAAATATAGGGAATTTTTCCATCGTCAGTATTTCGTAAAATGGCCCTGGTATTCTATCCTTTGTGGGGGAAGGTTCAAAATTTTATTTTTATTTTTATTTTTATTTTTATTTTCTATATTCTTTGTTTACATTCCAAAGGCTTTCCCCTTTCCTAGTTCCCCCCTCACCATATGTCCCATAAGTCCTCTTCTCCCCCTGCCCATTCCCCAATTACCCGCCCACCATTTCTCTGTTCTGGTACTCTCCTACAAAACTGGATCCAGTCTTTTCGAGACCAGGGTCCTCTCCTTCCTTCTTCTTGGGAATCTTTTGATTTGCTAATTGTGCCTTGAGTATTCAGAGCTTCTGGGCTCATTAATATCCACTTATCAGTGATTGCATTTCATGTGTATTCTTTTGTGATTGGGTTAACTCACTTAGGATGATATTTTCCAGATCCAACCATTTGCCTACAAATTGCATGAATTCATTATTTTTAATTGCTGAGTAGTATTCCATTGTATAAATATACCACATTTTCTGTATCCATTCCTCCTTTGAGGGACTTCTGGGCTCCTTCCAACTTCTGGCTATTATAAATAAGGCTGCTATGAACATAGTGGAGCGTGTGTCTTTATTGCATGCAGGGGAATCCTCTGGGTATATGCCCAGGAGTGGTATGCCAGGGTCCTCTGGAAGTGTCATGCCCAATTTTCTGAGGAACCGCCAGGTTCAAAATTTTATCCTGTGCTGATGAATGAGAATAGGCTTGGGCTGGAGAGGTGGCTCAGCCGTTAAGAGCTCTGACTGGTCTTCAGGAAGTCCTGAGTTCAAATCCCAGCAACCACATGGTGGCTCACAACCATCTGTAATTAGATTCGATACCTTCTGTTAGTGTATCTGAAAACAGCTACAGTGTACTTACATATAATAAATAAAATTAGAAAAACATAGCTGGACAGTGGTGGTGCATGTCTGTAATCCCAGCACTTGGGAAGCAGACGCAGGCAGATTTCTGACTTCGAGGCCAGCCTGGTCTACAGAGTAAGTTCTAGGACATCCAGGGCTATACAGCAAAACCCTGTCTTGAAAAACAACAACAACAACAAAAGGATCTTGTAGGGCTGGGCGTTGGTGGCGCACGCCTTTAATCCCAGAACTTGGGAGGCAGAGGCAGGCGGATTTCTGAGTTCGAGGCCACCCTGGTCTTCAGAGTGAGCTCCAGGACAGCCAGGACTACACAGAGAAACCCTGTCTTGAAAAAAAAAAAAAAAAGGATCTTGTAGGGACTTGTAGGAATTTAATTCATTTAATTCATAAAAGTGTTAGTTTTGAGTGAGTTCCAGGACAGCCAGGGCTACACAGAGAAACCCTGTCTCGAAAAACCAAAAAAAAAAAAAAAAAAAAAAAAAAAAAAAAAGTGTTAGTCTTATGCACTAGGCAAAGAGTCGATGTTGAAAGGCATTCCTAGGAATCATATGACTTGTTAATGATAAAGTTCTTCTAGGTAACTCATTCAGAGCAAGCATCCCTTTGATGAAGAAATCTGAGGAAAGCCCAACAGCAAATACAATTTGACATATTTGGAACATTTTAAAGTCAATTGGTTTGGAGGGAATAATACAGTTCCAGAAGCTTCTCTTCAGAGTTCTCCCCAGCCCATCACAATAATAATGACTAGATTTGAATAGTGCTTTATAATTTGCAGTGTTTGAACACCCATTTGCTCCCTCTACCTTCAGTGATAAAAAGGCTAACATCCCCTTTTATAGATAGTGGGAGAGAGGCTAAGAAATACTGCAGTACCCACGGTCACCTTCCAAACCCTAGGTTCTTTCAATAATGGCTGTTTCTGTCCCTTCGTCTTAACTTCAGACATGTCTGTTGCTTATCAATAAACTCAGTTTATGTAAGAAATTATGAACCAAAAATTTTATAAGTGCTATCAATAAAATTAAGTTCATAATTGCTTATATTTTTTTTTCCTGCACTGAGCCTTACACATTAAATTATTCAAAGCAAACTGATCAGCATGATAGTCAAAATACAAGTGGAGTTCTAACCAGGTGTTTTCTGTTTGCACGGGTGCTAAAATTACACACAGTTTTGACATATAAAACATGTCCATAATTTAACAAGACGTTATAAACTAAACTGTGTTCAGTGATCCTCTAAATTAATACGCTTAATCCCTCTATCATCATGATCTTAAGAAACTGATTAAGGTCACTAGGGTAGGCCCTACTGCAACTTGAGCATATCCTTTTTTAGGAAGAGGAAATTCGGGGTCTGGGCTGAGGCTCAGCCGATGGAATGCTCACTTAGCAGGCATTAAGGCTTGGGTTTGACCCCCACGACCATAGACGCTGAGCACGGTGGCACATACTTGCAGTGGAAGTGCTCAAGAGATAGAGGCTGAAGTTCAGGTCATCCTCAGCTACATCCTGAGCATGAGGCCACACTGAAGACACAGAGAGGAGGCATCCAACTGTAAACTTAGGAGAGAGACCCAGAAGAAAGCAACTTTTCAACACCTTGATCTCAATCAACTATTGTCCATCACTGAACTAAAATAAATTCTGTTTTAGGTATCCCATCTCTTACTTTGCTACAGAAGCCCCAAGAAATAATATAATAATTAAAACCTTGTTTGTATATGGGTATATTATATTATGTTATATTATATCATATCATATCATACCATATCATATCATATGGAGTATTATAATATATATATATATGCTTCCATTTTTTTGTTTGTTTTTTTCAAGACAGGGTTTCTCTGTGTAGCCCTGGCTGTCCTGGAGCTCACTCTGTAGACAAGGCTGGCCTCGAACTCAGAAATCCGCCTGCCTCTGCCACCCAAGTGCTGGGATTAAAGGTGTGCAGCACCATGCCTGGCTTTGCTTCCATTTTTAGATATTAGTATATATGTGTTCATTTTGGGTGTGTGTTTACTGTGTTTTAAACAGAGGCATCATTCATTTACCATCACAGTTATTCGCATGGAGTTAGATCAATATCCAAACATTAATGCTAAACACTGGATTGGCATTCAGATTTTCAACAAGTCAATTTTATATGAAACATTAGAGAAATTTTCCCTATAGTGTGCAGATTGGTGTTGAAGATTAAGAATGGATAAGGTTCTAATGTAAACTCTTTAGGGATACACCAAGGAAAAGGCCGAGTGTGCAATCACTGAGCACACAGATCGGCTCCGTGCTCCTGGGTCAGGAGTGACAAAGCCCAGTCCTCTTGCTTTCTAGGAAAAACAAAGTGAACAAGCAAGGGGGAGACTTCGAGGTGAGAGCAGGGTGTCTGCTACCCTCAACTGAGGCCAGTCTGAAACCTACTTCAGATGGACCTGCCGACGTCATAATGCCAATATAATGCCCTATGCTGCCAGAGACATTTGTTCAACATTTACCAAAATGCCTAGGGAAATACTCGTTTGGCTCCCAGAATCACATGGTGGAGTTGTAATTGTCGTCCCTATCCTAGAAACAGCGATTAAAATCTCTAGGACAGTGTTGTCAATATGGCCAGAAGCTTGGAACCATGTGAGACTCTTAAAAAACAAAACCAAACCAATTAGTACCTGGGTGAGAGTCAGAATCAACGAGATCTAACTTTTAAAGATTGAAGACACCTACTGTTCTAAGGCTCCCCTTAGTCATTCCAGGGTGTAGCCAGCTGAGACCCAGCACTAGAAGACAGGAGGCCCAGATCGGATCCCAGCACAGAGGAGTCGGGCATGAGATCCACTTCTAGCTGTGGAGCTCTTGGCAACTGTTAGTGGCTGGGAGAGGAGGCGAGAGTTTTCTCAAGGAAGTAACTAGGCTCCAGCAGAAGACCATAGACCACACCTCCATAAAGCATCACCAGATGGTCCTGATGTTGATGAGTTAGAGGGAGGGGGGAGAGAAGGGAGGGAGGGAGAGGGAGAGGGAAGGAGAGGGAGGGAGAGGGAGAGGGAAGGAGAGGGAGAGGGAAAGGGTGAGGGAGAGGGAGATGAATGGATCTGCAAAAAATTGGGAGAAAGGGCTATATATGATCAAAAACATTGCATAAAAAACTAATCGGCTGCGGAGTTTGTGATTCAGACAAAGATTGCAGTCGTGGCTGGTACAGAAAGGGAGGGCCAATTCCAGTTCACTGGTATTAAAAGAAATCTCGACTCTTATACCCACACAGGTAGAATGAATCGTGTCCTGGCCACATACGGAGGCATTGCTTTGTTGGTCTTATGCTTCAAGTCAAGGTCTAAAAGAAAAACTCCAGCTGTGAAAGCAACATAAATGGATTTTGAAATGTCTGACCTCACCTGTTAAGTCCCATGCCTGAAGAAGCTGATGTGAACTCATCATGTAATACTCAATGTGTTCAACAAATTACGAACCTGGGGGAAAAAAAAAACCTAATGTTAAATAAATAAAAAATTTAAAAGAATTATATAAATCCCCAAACAGGAGTTATTTATATAAATCTCAAAGACAGCCTCATAGAACTAATACAAACACAATTTTTAAAGAAGAAAGTAAGGCCAACCAAGCCACAGTAACAAATCATCAAGGTACTGACCCACAAGCAGACTGAATTGAAAAGGAGCACTCAGAAATGAGCCCACGCGGCTTCAGCCATCTGGTCCTTGAGAGAGGCACCAAACACATACGTATGAGGAAAGATAATCTGTAACAAACAGTGTTGGGAATGTAGGTGTTCCTGTGAGACAGGATCCCTGACCCTTTCCTTGTGAAAAAAATCGATTCAAGGGGCAGGAGACCTTAGTGTAAGGGCTGAAACGCTGAAACAACCAGAGGAAAACATGGGGCAGCCCACAGAAGCTCGGGCTGTGCTTTCCTCAATGAGGCTCCAAAAGCTCAGGGAATTAGAACAAGGCTGACAAGAGAGACTGAACAAAATGTGTTTCTGTAACTCAATGGATGGACGGACGGATGGACGGATGGATGGACGGATGGATGGACGGATGGATGGACGGATGGATGGACGGATGGATGGACGGATGGACAGATGATAGAGTATTATTTAGACGTAAAAAAACCAAAATCATGATTGGGAAAAAAAAGTAGAATGGATAGAAATAAATACCATCCATCACATTAAACAAAAAAAATCAAGACTGCAAAAGAGAGATACGCCACGTTGTCTTGTGTATGGAATCTAGAATTTAAAAAAAAGCATAAGAATGTTGAAGCAGATTGTTAGGGAAAAAGAAGGGTGGTCAGCACTGTGAGAGGGGAAAGGGGGCTCAGTGAATATGACAAGAGTATTTGTGTGCATTTATGATAAGGTCGCAAGGAAACCTACTCTGCATACGATGAATAGCAACATAATCACACACACACACACACACACACACACACACACACACACACAGTGAGACCAACACGAAGACGGAGAGGTAGGGTCTTGCACCTCAGTTACAGCCGTGTGAGGATACTGGGAAAGATGAATTGAGAATTAAAGGTGGACATTTGAGGAATACCATGACGCCAAAAAAGAAAGCTTCCTCTACAGCAGTGGTTCTCAAACTGTGGGTCTCAACCCCTTTGAGGGTGTCAAAAGCCTTTCACTGGGCTCACCTAAGACCATCGGAAGGCACAGACATTTGCATTATGATTCATAATAGTAGCAAAATTAGTTATGAAGTAGCAGTGAAATCATTTTATGGTCGGGGATCACCACAACATGAGGTATTAAAGGGGTCCCAGCATTAGGAAGGTTGAGAACCATTGCTCTACAGACCAGGAGAACAAGAGAAGAGAAAAGGGAAGCTATCATGCTACAAAATGGAAGAGAAAGAGGTCTGTTTTTTTTTGTTTTTTGTTTTTGGTTTTTTTTTTTTTTTGTATTTTTGAGACAGGGTTTCCCTGTGTAGCCCTGGCAGTCCTGGAACTCACTCTGTAGACCAGGCTGGCCTCAAACTCAGAAATCTGCCTGCCTCTGCCTCCCAAGTGTTGGGATTAAAGGCATGTGCCACCACCAGCCCGGCTGAGAAAGAGGTCTGAAAAGATGGCAGATAACATCTCTATCTTGTTACCTGCCTGTTAAAATTAGTTTGACAAAGGGCTTTGGGGGAAATGGGGGTAGAGCGCGTGCCTGGCAGGGTGGAAGGCTCAGCTTCTACCCACTGCCCATTGCACTACCAAAATGCAAAGGACTCAAGACAATGCTAAAAGAATTCTCAGTATTGCTTGTAATACTTTTTTATGCTCTTTCCAAACCACACTGGACCCCACACTGTCCTCCATGCCCACGCATTCTTTTGGTTCTTCATACGTGTTACTTCCTTTGCCTGATACAATCATACTTTTCTTTTCACAGTTGTGGTGGTTTGAATATAGTTGGCCCAGGGAGTGGCACTATTAGGAGGTGTGGCCTTGTTGGAGGAAGTGAGTTGCTGTGGGGGTGGGCTTTGAGACCCTCCTCCTAGCTACCTGTGAGACAGTCTGCTCCTGGCTTCCTTTCGGCTGTGTGGTCGGCTCCTCCGGCACCGTGTTGGCCTGCCTGCCGCCGTGCTTCCTGCCGTGATGATAACGGACTGAACCTCTGAGACTGTAAGCCAGCCCCAATGTTGACCTTTATAAGACTTGCCCTGGTCGTGTATCGCTTCACAGCAATGGAAATCCTAACTAAGAACAGTCTAGCCCACAGTCTAGTTCCTGAGGATGCCGGTAGACCCCTCTTCTCCAGCCGTTCACGGGAGGTGTTCGGGCCACCTCTTGGGCATGTACACACCCCAGTGAGGGCACTCACATGACATGCTCATTATATTTTCGCCCACCTGGTTCAGTTACCTATTTCTAACGTAACAAGCTACCCTAAAGCACAGTACATTCAACGATAATAATCTCTTCCTCCTAAACTCTGTGGTTTGGGTGGGATCAGCTGTGTAGTTCTCCTGCTTGTGAGGTCAGCGCTCCAGCCAGGTAGATGGCTTCTCTGTCTAGAACTCCACTGTGATTCACTCTCATATCTGGGCCGCAGCAAGGACAGCTGTGGAGCTGGGCTTTCCTCTCCATGGGACAGTATTCTTGCTTGTTTTCAGGATTTTCAAGACACGGCTTCTCCATGTAGCCCTTGCTGTTTTGGAAGTGCTGGGATTAAAGGCATGCACCACCACCATCCAACTCCATGGGACAGTTTTGTATGTTCCTTCAACAAGGGTAAGCTGACTACCCACCCAGAGATTTAGGCTTTCAAAAGAGAAGGAAGAAAACAGAGGCTGCCAGGCGTCTTAGAGGGGAGACCCCTCCCCTGCAATTACAGGGCATGAATCCCAGAGGGCACAGCTCCGAAGGGAACTGTCTCTCTCGCTCTTCTACTTATCTGAAAAGTCAGAGATTAGATCTTTTTTTTATCTTGTGGCCTCAAAATCTGGTGTGGACCAATTATTACATGACAGATGACTGGGATTATCTTTGATTTGGAACTGGAGGAATTGGGGACCGACCAAGTTAGGAATAGTCGTGGCCCCTGGAAGAGGTGGCACAAGACTGATCTTAGCGCTTGAGAGGCAGAGGCAGGTGGATCTCCGAGTTCGAGGCCAGCCTAATAGTGCATTACTGACAAAGCAGGGATGCACAGCCTTATCTCTGAAGAAAGGGAGAAAAAGATAGTTTCCGTCAAAGGAAACATGGGGGTGACAGTGAAGGGCCTCATAGCTAGACTTCTGGTGTGGTGTCAAAATGAGACTATAACTGTGCATTTGTACAAACATGCCATAAGTGTTCTGAAATTGAATTAAACAGCAATTCTCCAAATTAAAGGTATCAAGAATAAACATTTTAAAAACTATACCGTATTTGTAGAATTTTGTTTAGCATGTCTGTGTTTTTTAATATGGTAATGAACTGGACCTCTGCTGACAACTGAGGGTTCCCAGGAATAACCATTGTGAAGTGTGAGTGTTAGGTAGGACCTTCTATATTGTGTTGCTAAGAGACACTCCGAGGGTTTAGTGGAGGTCCCTCAGGGACCTCTTCAGAGGACATGGAGCCTGCAACCCCACCTCTACCCAACCCGGGATGCTTTTGTTCAATACTTTGATGCAATTAAGGTTTTATTTCCAACATATACAAGGCAAGAACACCCCCTCCTGCACACACAGATATACACCAATAAATTTTACATTACATGCTAGTGAATTAAAGGAGATGAATTTCCAAGATGAGGCACGAAGATTCGGCTGAAGCTGGACAACCCGAGTGGGCAGCGGCCCAGGGCGAGTATAAGAGGAGAGCATAGGGACCCAGGGAGGCAGAGGAGCGAGCACAGGAGAGCTCCGAGCCTACACAGCTCAGGCTTGTCCTAATCAGCTTTCTAGCTTGGGATGGGGTAAGTGCAAACTCTGTGGGCTCAAGTTGTAAACAAGGACGCTGGTCCGAAGGAAGCCCAAGGTTTAGGGTTCCGGTTCTAAGACTCCTTGGCTCGCTGGGTGGGGGTTGCAAACGCCTTTAGTCCCATCCCCAAGGAGGCAGTGACAGGTGGATCTCTGAGTTCGAGGCCAACCTGGTCTACAGAGAAAGTTCCAGAACAGCCAGAGCTACGTGAAGAAACCCTGTCTCGAAAAACAAACAAAAACAACTCCTTGACTCTAGGAAGTTAATGAAGAAGCGAAGGTGACAGGCAGTGGTTTGCAGGCGCCATTCATTACTCATTACCCGGTAGGAGCAGAGGAAGCTCAGATTTTGCAGAAGAGAGGGGTGAGAGGTTTAGAAAGTTCCTGTTGGAGTCTACTAAACATGTTGGTCAGAAAATACTCAATGTTGAGTACCTCAGAAACCTAGTATCAGTACACTACTGATACTGTACCAGACACTCCGTCCACAACATAGGACAGAATTTCCAGATCAAACAGGTAGATGTAGTCATGGCACATACCGTATGTATGTCTGTGATCTTAGCAACTAGGGACCTGAAGTCCTCAGGAAGACTGAGAGTTAGAAGCTAGCCTGGGCCACAAAGTGAGATTAAGGGCAAATAATACGACCTTAATTAAAAAAAAAAAAAAAAAAAAAAAAAAACGACAAAATAAAACAACACTGAAAGAATTTTAGGAGGTAGGTGCATTGAATCGGAGAAGATTTTTATTCCCTTAGGGTAATGCAACTAACAGGGATTCAAATCTGACCACTTAAACATATACCTTTATTCTTTCCTATTCACAGACAGTCCCTGTCCCTAATTAACACATCAGAAAACCCTAAAGGAGAGGGTATGCTTGTTAGCAAACCTCGCTTCATATTGTAGAGCATGGCTTCAGACACACAAGCACCTAGTAGGTCCTTCTATTATGTAATAAAAATGCTAGTAGTATCCAGGATGTTCGTGCTGGTTAAATGGGACACTAATATTTGTAAATGCAAGTCATCGAGCTGCATTGATGACCAGCATTGGGTCTATCACATCGTCTTGAATTAGATGCTCTTAATTGCTCTTAAGAATGAAGTATAAAATTAGCAAGTCAAATGATTCCCAAGAAGAAGAAAGGAGAGGACCCTGGGCCTGAAAAGATTGGATCCAGTTTTGTAGACCCAGAACAGAGAGATGGGGGCGGGGGGGGGGATGATTGGGGAATAGTTGGGGGGAGAGGAATTATGGGACGTATGGTGGGGGGGGAACTGGGAAAGGGGAAAGCCTTTGGAATGTAAACATGGAATATAGAAAATAAAAATTTAAATTAAAAAGAAGAAAAAAGAAAAAGGATGGAGAGGACTCTGGTCCGGAAAAGACTAAATCCAGTTTTGTAGGAGAGTACCAGAATAGAGAAATAGTGGGGAAGGGGGGGTGATTGGGGAATGGGGGGGGAGGACTTATGGGACATATGGTGAGGGGGGAACTGGAAAGGGGAAAGCCTTTGGAATGTAAACAAAAAGAAATAATAAAAAATTTAAAAAAGATGTAAAAAAAAAAAAAAAAGAATGAAGTATGAGCCACTGCCGCCGCTGCTGCTGGTGGTGGTGGCGGTGGCAGCGGCGGTGGTGGTGGTGGTTGTGTAGTCCTTTAATCACAGTAGTCGGAAGGCAGAGGCAGGCAGATCTCTGTAATTTCCAGACCAGCCCAGTCTGCAAAGAGTGTTCCAGGACAGCCAGAGCTGTTACAAAGAAAAACCCTGCCTCGAAAACAAAACAAACAAATCACAGAAGGAATGAAAGCCCAAAGGTGGCGGCCCACCTTTCAATCCCAGACCTCAGGCGGCACAGGCAGGCAGGTCTCTGCATTGGAGGTCTCCTGAATTTCAAGACATTCTGCTTTACAGAGCTAGTTTCAGGACAGCAGGGCTAGCCACACAGAGGAACCTTGTCTTGAAAAAACGTGAACAAAACAAACAGAAAAGAATGGAACATGAAAGAATGAAATGTAATCAGAGAAACTCAAAAGAGTTTGAATTCAGGCTGGAGAGATGGCTCAGCGGTTAAGGGCACTGACCTCTTCGGGAAGTCCCGAGTTCAATTCCCAGCAATGACATGATGGCTTACAACCATCTTTAATGGGATCTGATGCCCTCTTCTTGTGTGTCTGGAGACAGCTACAGTGTTCTCATCTACATAAAACAAATGAAATAATTCTTTCTTTTAAAAAAAGTTTGAATTTTGATTTAGGAGTTAAGTAAATGTGGTGGATGGTAGAAGTGTCTGGAATGTTCCATGTTTGGGGGACTTATAAAACAGGTAAATATAAAAGCATACGTGTATAAAACATGTACTGAGCCACAGGATTTCTTCCTAGGGGCATTTTCAGCTTGTCCCCACATCTCCATGACCATTACTGCTCTGTTGTTGCAGGTCTACAAACCAAGGATGGCATAGCTAAGGTTTTGACCAGGGTAATGTAAATAGAATCCAGTTGTGACAGTCAGACTCCAAGTGCGGTGTATTCCTTTATACCACAAGGCACTTCATAAAAATGGACACTTGATGCTATATAAAATATAGTAGCTGTTACACAGTAGAATAGAATTGGCCATTTCACCCTGTTGAGAACAAAATTGTATTCATTCCAGAAATTCAGTTTTCAGAGGAAATTATTAAAATTATCACAGGCACTGATTTGAAATGTGTGGCTAACACTTTAAAACATACAGATAAAACTAAAGTAAAAATGTAGCATGGTAAGGAGTTAGCACTATGAACGCAGGCTCCGCTGATACAGAATTGGGAAGTCCATTGGCTATTTCAGTGTTGTTAGGATTGATCACTAGCATCCAAATTAGCCAAATTGCTAAGCCACTTGGTAGATTTGCTGGCCTTTTCCGTGTTTTTGTTTGCTGGTTTGTCTTGTTTCTGGTCTCTGCTGGGATCAAACCCAGGGCTTCCCACACTCTAGACTATTGCTTTTGTGCTTAGCAAGACCTTCAGCCTAGTTCTTATATTTACGAGGATAATTTTCCCGATCTCAGGGTGACTGTTCGTCAAACGCATTCAAATCTGGGATTTCCTCTAGCTGGACTGCCTATCATCCTCATGTCCTTGAGGGCAGGCGTTACCATCGGATCCTTAGTTTCCTCTGTTTTAAGAGTTCCTATATCACTGGGCTGGTTTGAAAATGAAATTTGAAAGTGTAAACAAAGCAGATAGCTAAGGATTTGGCATTCCAAAAACTCTAGTTCTTTCCCTTTGGAAACTTACAAGTATTTGTACACTGGGCTTTGCACTAAGAAGAAAAAAAACCATACATACCAACAAACAAAATCCCCAAATCCCTCTCTGTTTACACCAAGCATTCAAGGGTGGGCTATTTAGCATTGGAGCTTATTTACAGCCAGGAACTTGATAGGGGAATGCTAACTGTTGAATTCAGCTGAAATCAAATTATCCCACCCCCTGGGGTCTTGAGCTTTTAGAGAAGCCCACCACAGGCAGCATCTCATTGGCCAGTTTCTGGGTAATAAATAGAAGGATGTTGTCCTTGCAACTTTCCTCCTTGGTCTTTAGGTCCTGCCTTTGTGTCTTGGTTCATTCCAGCTGAACTGAGATTTCTCCAAACATGACTGGAGCGATGGGCCGGATCTAACAAGATTAAGATTAATAGGGATAAATGTAAAGACTTATACTTCAGTCTGAAGAAGAATCCTGTGCAAGTGCTAGATGGGAAATATACGGATTAGCAGCAACGTGTGTGTGTGTGTGTGTGTGTGTGTGTGTGTGTGTGTGAAAAAGACTTAGGGATTTTAGCTGATATTAAGCTCAATTAGTCAACAGTATGCTTTCCCTAACAAGAAAGTTTAAATGAACTGATCATGCATTGACTCCTGCCCCAGCCTGGCATTTTCTCTACTAACTCTTAAACTTCACCAGTCATATAGATGTGGACGTCTTTCATTTTTCTCACTCAGGACAACTGGGGTAAGGCCCGAGAACTTGCACGTCTAAGAAGTGCTCAAATCTGGGCTAAGAGTCCTGGCTTTGGGTAGAGCGCCCGCCTCTCTCCTGCCTGGTCGGGTGGCCTTGGTGTGCCTGTGGAAAGCCTAGGATTGTGAAGGACCGAAATCCTAAAAGAACGGAGGAAAGAAGAGGAATGAAGAGCTACTGTGTGTCCTCGGATTATTAGCAAAATCAACGTTAATTGACATTCATTGAGGGTTGATTTGCATTTTAGAAATTTCACCAAGCGCACCACACTGCTCACGTTGTGGAATGAAATCCAACCACATAGCATTTTCCCAGTATTGTTTTGTTCTGAAAACTTTTACAGATTTCATGCTTATGGAGTCCTAAGGGACATTATTACTAGACTCCCTTTCCAGATAAGAATACTGCAATCTGAAGAAGAAACCCACAAAGGTCACATTTACACAGTCACAAGAGATAGGGCAGGATTTGGACCTAGATGTGCTGACTACGAAACTCGTGATACTAGGGAGACCTCTGTGGAGCCTTGACTGAAGAGACCATTCTGCTCCAGAGAGAGGAGCAAAGAAATGTAAAAGGCTGGATGGTGGGTAGATGAACAGAATATGGTTTACCATGTAACGGAATACTACCCAGCCATAAAAATGAAAGAACTATTGGAAACCTTCAACAACAGGAAATAGTCTGGCCAGTGAATGAAGTCAGACTCGGGAAGGGAAGGAGATGAAACAATGTTAACTTCTGGACCTTGACCAGCTAGGGATTCTGGGAAGGGGACTTTGAAAACAGGCAGGAGAGAAGGGATTACAAACAGGCACAAGAAAACCTTGGAGACAAATAAATATTTTACTGCCTTCAATATTCAGGTGGCACTGCTTTCAAAGGGGTGAAATATGCCAAAATATATCAAATCGGACACTTTACCCATCATTCATTGTCTATTCATCGTTGTTCAGTAAAAATGCACCTGGGTCTAAGTATATAAAGTAAAATTCACAAATGGTGTGGAGCAGACATGAGTTACTATTCTGCTAACTGCCCCAAATTCGTGTGGGGGACAGAGTCATACCAATGAAACAGGAGATGTTGGTAAGTGGCCCCAAAGCATAATTAATATATAGTTAATATGTCTCACTAATTTCCACATAGAGATGACAACTAAATTATAACCCATCTTCTCTGAAAATCCAGCTCAATAGAAAAATCAATTCCTAAATTGTAGCTTATTAAAAAGCAAAGTATAGCTGGGCAGTGGTGGCACACACCAGGAGGCAGAGGCAGGGAGATCTCAGTCTGAGGGCAGCCTGGTCTACAGAGTGAGTTAGTTCCAGGACAGCCAAAGCTATACAGAGAAACCCTGTTTCAAAAACCAAACCAAACCAAAACAAAACAAAAACAAACAAAGTGGTGACTCACGCCTCTGATCTCAGCATCTGGCGGGCTTCAGGCAGGAGACTCTCTGTAAGTTCAAGACCAACCTGATGTATACGGTGAGCTCCAGGCCAGAACAAATCTATATAGTGAGACGCCCCTAAGAGGTCACAGATTCTAAAATCTAAAATAAAACATGCATTTTAAACAACAGCAATTATAGTGGATGGGGTTTTGTTTTTGTTTTGTTTTGTTTATTATTTTTGGATTTTTTCAAGACAGGCTTTCTCTGTATAGCCCTGGCTGTCCTGGAACTCTGTAGACCAGTCTGACCTCGAACTCAGAAATACGCCTGCCTCTGCCTCCCAAGTGCTGGGATTAAAGGTGTGTGCCACCACCGCCCGGCACTATAGTGGATGCTTTAATGCTGGTTCTTTAATAAATTTCCTGTTTAATAAAATGTCACAAAATCAAATACGGAGACCCATGGCCAGACTTTATACAGAGTGAGAACCTTGGAACCCTCAGCTCTAAAGGGGTTTGTTCCCACCAAAGGATTCAGGGAAGTGTCCAGAAGAATAGGAGGCAGAAAAAGTATCCAAGCCAGGGGGGAGAGGGGGGATAGATAACAAGAAAACAAGCCCTTCCCCTCTAAATCAACAAGGTCAAAGCTCACATGAGCGCACAGAGACCGAGGCAGCTTGTACGGGGCCTGCACGGGTCTGCACTAGGTCTTTGCATGTAACGTTATGGTTTCCAGTTTACTGTTTTTATGGGTTTCCTGGGGGTGCGAAAGGGTCTTCTCTGGCCCTTGTGCCTTCTCTTAGGCTTGTTTCCTTCTGTTTTGTGCAATTCCAGTGAGTTAGTTTCTGTTTATTTTATGATTTTATTGTATTATTATCTCTTAGAAGCCTCTTTGTTTTCTCAGGAGAGGCAGAGAGGGAGTGGCCCCCCATGGTCGGGAGGAACTAGGAGGAGGAGATGGAGATGAACTGTAATCAGGTCAGGATAAGTTTTATGTGAGGAAAAAAAAATTGTTTCGAAAAAAAAATGATGTGCCCTGACAAATAAGACACGTAGTATGCTTTTCTGAAGTCAGTAAGAGGACAGACTTATTTTTTGTTTCACGTTTGTGTTGTTTTGTTTTTGAGATAGGGTCTCACTATGTAGCCCTGGCTGGGCTGAAACTCACCATGTAGACAAGGCTAGCCTTTAGCTCACATAGATCTGCCCACAACTGCCTTCAGAGTGCTAGAGCCAAAGGTGTGTGCCACCATGACCTACATAGATTATTTCTATGTTACAGATGTTAAAATTTAAGATTCCCCCCAAGAATGCCTTTTTTCCCCCTGACTTAACAACGTTTTTTTAGAAACATTTATTTATTTATTTAGTGGACACGTAAGAGTGCAGTGTGCTAAAGGTGTGTGTGTGTGGACGGCAGAAGACAATTTTCTGGAGTCCATTCTCTGCTTCCGCCATACAGAGCGCAGGCTGTGGGCCCTGGAGGTGTTCCTTTACCATCACCTCTGTCCTTGTGACCTTTCTGATAACTGCTATGTGTGGAGGGTTGCTGTGCATAGCTCTCATTAACTTGCTTCAAAATAAAGCAAAGTGCACCAGTTTGTCACAGGAACTATCTAAGAAGCCAATAGTCCATGGTTTGTTTTGGTTTTGTTTTTAATGGAAAGTAGAAGCAGCTGGAGAGAGGGCTCCAGGGGCTAGAAGCACTGACTGCTCCTTCAGAGGCAAGAGGACCCAGGTTCAATTCCCATCTCTAACTCCTGTTCCAGGATACCCGATGCCTTCTTGTGACTTCCTTAGGCACCGGGTACACAGACTTACATTCAGACAAACCTTCAAACACCTTATTAATAAACAAACAAACAAATCACTTAAGGATTTAATTCACAGAGCGCATGTTTCCAGGGCACAGAAGCTATGACAGTGTGTGAAGAATTCCCATCAATCCAGAGACACTCCTGTGGAATCACCCTTGAAGTTGCCAGGATTTCTAATACGGTGTGGTTCTCCGATTACCTGTCCCGGAGCGGATGCAGGAGACTGACCCCTCATTAGTGCAAAACCGGAAGTTTGGGCTGAGTTGGGTGGGGCGATCGTGTCTTTGTTCCACTCTTGAGAATTATTCTAACCCCTCACTCTAGTCCCAGGGAGAATAACGGGACACCAGTCAAGGATAACCTCAAGGACACAGCTGAGCCTCCAAGATAAGGAGAGGAGGACAGTTTGGGACAGGAGGAGAGGAGAGCACGTTGTGTAACTCAAGTAGATTTATTCTCCTCCCTCTGTGTCCTAGGGAGGTCACAGGGAGGAGGGGGAGAAACCTGTTTAGAGGGAGGCCCTGGATACAAAAAGCTATGGACTCAGCCCAAGCAAGGGAAAGCGACTGAGAGGGATCTGTGGGAAGACCACAATGAAATAAACAATGTGGAAGTGATGCCCCTCCTCCTCCCTTCCCAATCCTTGGGGGGGGGGGAGGGGGGTTTGCGAATGAAGCCTCAGAGTTCTGAGATCAGTCTTGGCTTTTAACAATTGATAATCAAGCGGAAAGGATTTTAGAGAATATCTTTCCAAGTTTGATTATTGACGTTTTCATTAAGAACCGGCGCTACCTCCAGAACCTCTGGTGATTCCCACGGTGGAGGGAGTTGACTCCCGTATATTAAGAAATTACAGAATTCCGTGTAGGTAGCTCCCTTGGTCGGTCTGTTTTCTGTTGCGATTTTAGAATGGTTAAGATTAGGGACCTCATAAAGGAAAGTGGCGCATGTGTGTGCATGCATCGTTCTGGAAATGGACAAGTCGAAGGCTGGTGAGTCATCCGGCAACGCAACGAACCTCATGAAACCTCAACTCCTGACAGAAAGCAGAAGGCCACACAGACTCGCGGGCCAGCGCGAGAAAACTCAAGGAGTGGGCTCGCTTTGTCATATCCTGCCCCCCTGATAACTCACCCAGCTCCAAGAGATGAGAACTCACCCACAAGCCAATTCTTACCAAGGCTTTCCTCTCATGGCCCAAAGTCCCTCCTATCAACACCGCCACTGGAGAATGAAGGGGGGGGGGCAAAAAACTCTCAAACCACAGCTAGGCACAATGTGAATCGCAACTGCAAACCTCGATTTCTAACGTAGTTTCCAGGTACACATTAATGAAGAATGAGAATACAACCTCCTTGGGGGAACGATCTCAATAAGTGGAGGGTAATCGGGCTTGGCTTCGAGGGAGAGGATCTGGGAGGAGTGGGGCGGCGGGTAAACCAGCCTGGCTCGGTTGGGTAGGAGCTGTGAGTTGCACAGGGCTACCCCTGCCTACCCTAGGCTCAACGTTCCACTCTATTACATCACTCTTGGCGCTGGGAGTGCAGCTCAGTGCACAGGGCTTGCTTGGCATGCATGTTGCAGGCCCTAAAATTGCTCCCGCCCACCACCAAAAATGGGAGGTGTAGAGTGGAACCCTCAAAATGTTTGTTTTTTCATTTCACTCAAAGCAGCTATTTACTTGTTGAGCTCCAAACCCCAAACAAACGGCAAAGGTGTCAATTTAGCATATCAAAGTGTTCCGGGCCTCCGGGTTCTCCCATCATCCCGCAGTCCCAACCAGTTACCCGCTACAGCTGGCATACCCCACCCTCTACCCTGACCTCTTCAGCGTGGGGGCGGGGCTGCCCTTCCTACATAATCCAATCATTTTGGTTTACGCCCCTTTGGACCTTTGGCCTCCTGGCTACTGCATTGGTTCTCCTCTCCATCCGATGGCTTTCCCTCCCGGAGTTCAGGGTCGTGACCATCTGGACTCTCCCGGTGTGTCTGCCTCGGGCTGGTGTGTCTGCCTCGGGCTAAGCTCTCCCACAGTCTCACCTATGTACAATAAACGTTCTTCTCCGCCATACCTGGGAGGAGTCATGCGTTTCCTTTCCTTTTTATTTCTTTCCGAGTCTCCATCGACTGGTCTGTCTCACAGCACACTGATGTGTGGATTGCGGCTCTTCTCCGCCGTATACCAGTTCCTGGCTGTCACATTGATCGGAGAGCCCTCGACTTTACCAGCTGTGTACTCTATTGTTCATTAATACTATTATACAAATCCTACTCGATTCCAATTTTCACTTTACATTTTACAGACTCTCAGAACTCCATTTCTAAGTGAACAGTTCTTCTCGGAACGGTTTCTATTATGCCTGCCTCAACTGTGTCTGCCTCCTTCCACTGTGGCAAGCCCATTGGAAACAACTCCATTCACAAGTCGTCCAGCCATAGCCATATCCACAATCTACTCAACTGACTTGAATCCTCCCAAACTCGTGCCGACCTTTGGATCACCTAGGGCGGCTACGATTTTTTGTTTGTTTGTTTGTTTGTTTTTGGTTTTTTTGAGACAGGGTTTCTCAATGTAGCCCTGGCTGTCCTGGAACTCACTCTGTAGATCAGACTGTCCTTGAACTCAGAAATCTGCCTGCCTCTGCCTCCCAAGTGCTGGGATTACAGGCGTGCGCCACCACCGCCCAGCACTACACTACGATCTTTACTTAGGAGTACAAAGTGGCCTTTAATTCCATCCTTCTTGGCTCCTAATGCCAATGGCGGAAGAGAGCATCACCTTTCCCGGGGCCAGGCTGAAGCAGTTCTGGCCTACCAGGACTTGATGACTGAAGAGAAGCTGAAATCCTAAAAGTTATTTTCCAACCCGGCGGTGGTGGCACACGCCTGTAATCCCAGCACTTGGGAGGCAGAGGCAGGCAGATTTCTGAGTTCGAGGCCAGCATGGTCTACAGAGTGAGTTCCAGGACAGCCAGGGCTATACAGAGAAACCTTGTCTCGGAAAAAAAAATAGAAAAAAACCAAAACAACAACAAAAGTTATTTTTCTTTGCTTCTTCCTCCTTCTCCTCTTCTTCTTTCCTCTGCCCTTTCCTTTCCCTCCTCTCTTCCTTTTCTTTCCTCCTTTCTTCCCCTCTTCCTCCTTCCTCCCCCTCCTCCTCCCTTCTCCTCTCTTCCTCCCCTCCTCCTTTTCCTCCTCCTCCTCTTCTCCCCCTCCCCTTCCTTCCCCTCCCCTTTGTTCCCCTCCCCCCTTTCCCCCTCCCACTCCTCTTCCTTCTCTTCCTTCCTCACTGTAGAGGTTAACCCCCCACACCATTGTTTCATGTCATTTTGTTTCCTTTAAGTTAACTTTTAAAGGGTTATGTCTACAGATGCCGGGGGAACACGGGAACACGTGGCTGGGCCTGATATACTTTCTGGATGCAAGATCTGGAGATAACCTCTTCAGGAGGCAGACAGAGGGAGCAAAAGCTAAATGTGAATGTGTGCGTGCTACGTGCGGTAGAAGATGGGTGAAATGGAGAGGAGGCGAAGCCGCAGTGGGGGAAAGGCTACCCCCAGGACATTCAGATGTTCATTTGCATTCCACATTCTTCCGCATTGCGCATTCCGAATTCCTCCAGCCATGATCGAAGTCACTGCTCGAGTCATTTCTTACGTACAGTAGAGCACTAATTTGGATGATCAACATACAATTTACGTAATGGCTCTGAACTCTGCTATTTCATCTTCCTATAGTAGGTATATTAGTGCTTAGCATAGATGATTACTGAAAAGTAAACCATATAAGATTGTTTTAAAGCACTCTCGGGTGCTTCATTTGTCTTGATCTTATTTTATTTTTTTGATGGGTGTTGGATCTGCATATACATACTTTTACTATCAAGAAGTACAGGTCAAAGGCCTGTCTTCAGGGATCATAGACACCGGAGGCGAAACAAACAGATGCTTGAGAAAGAATGACTCTCAACTCCAGCTAACTGGGAAGCTCGGGAAATGGAGGCTACAGATAACTTTCTTCTTCACGGGCACAGCTCCCGGGGAATGACAGGGCAGTCGCAGGGTTACTGGAAATCCTTGAAGGTTTTAACTTTTTTCCTTCTTTTAAGTTCCTGGATTTGATTTCCTTCTTTATTGAAACATTTCTTTCTTCAGTCTTTAGTCGCTGGATATTTACCTCAGGTTGGAAGAAACATACCGAGGAAGACCCAGTTCCTGACACCGAGGGGTTTTTCCCAGTAAAGCGTTCTCAGAGTAAATGAGGTTCTAACAGGAAATGGCTAAGCAGCCTGTCTTCACAGCAGAGACGCTAGGCTTCCCCACTGGCGGACCCCGGAGACAAGAATGCCTTTGCATTTATTTGGGGGTGGGGGTGGGGTGGGGTGATCACCGAACGCAGCAGGACAGGAGGAAGTTGGATGAGGAAGTAGCTTTACCGAGCACTTTTCTGCTCTGAACTACTGGAGCGCCATCCTACCAGGGCGCCCGGAGGACTCCATAGAAGGGGCCTCGTTCGGGCGAAAATTCCTAGCAGTCTTGTCCTGCCGTGTTCCAGGTTTGATCCGAAAGTCCACAGGAAGCTGTTCACAACCCAACAATGTCCATGGAAGGTGGTACCTCCAGGAGAAATCGGGTTGGCGAAGGAAGGCTGGGGGTGGGGTGGGGGGACTGGGGTGGGGTGGGGTGGGGTGGGTAGGTGAGGGATACAGATAGTGTCAACGATAAAGATGGAATGTGGCTCCAGATGTGACTGTGCAAAGCTGCTGGGGGGGTGGGGGGGGTGGCGCTTCCGCAAGGTCACACAAAGATGGAGATGCTGACGAAAGGAGTGCCGACCTTGGCAGGAGGGACTGTGGGACTGAAACAGATGGAAAGAGCATCCAGTTGTCACAGGAGACCAGGATCCCTGGGGAGAGGCACTTCATGAATACCAGGGAAGAAAGAACAGGGAATACAACTAAAAAGACAAACAATAATCAGCTTCAGACCTCTTCAAATAACCCTCCTAGCGATTTTATTTTCATTTATCTATCTTAGCACATAATTAGTTGCTTTTTTTCCCACCCCCAAGCCAGACAACGTGGGCAAACTTGATCCTGCAGATAACAGGGAGACTACATAGGTTTGATTACAGGAGTGGCATGATTACATTTTTCTCTTGGCAAGATTGTTCTAGAAATCTCAGAATATCGGGGGGGGGGTGGTGGCCTGAAAGAGGTGGGCAGGAATCGTTTAAATAACAGAGCCCCGACGTTGCGCGGTCAGCGCTGCTGAGATCCCGAGTGGAAATGGAGTAGCTCGTGCTCCGGCAAGGCTCCGGAGTGCTGCATACCATTGGGAAAGATGGAGTAGGGAGGGAGGGCGGGGCAATGAAGGCTGGTGACTCAGAGGGTTGATGTTGTCTTCAACTGAGGTAATAAATTATAGCAGGAAGAGCAGATTTTGTGGTTGGAATTTGGGTCTGTTGACTCCAGTGTGGGCTGTTAAATCTGGACAAATGGAGCAAGAAGGTTTAGAAAGCTGTGTCTGGAGCCTCCAGAGCCAACGAGAGCAACAGGCACAGTATAGGACACCTCACAGAGGAGATGAAATGAAACCACTATGGGCCGGCCATCACATATTCGGAATCGGTAATGTTTTCTTTTAAATACAACTTGGAGCCGGGCGGTGGTGGTGCACGCCTTTAATCCCAGCACTTGGGAGGCAGAGGAAGGCGGATTTCTGAGTTCGAGGCCAGCCTGGTCTACAAAGTAAGTTCCAGGACAGCCCGAACTACACAGAGAAACCCTGTCTCAAAAAATAAATAAATAAATACAACTTGGACAGATTATTTTCAAACATTCAAACACTGGGATTGAGAATTCCTCTGTCCAGTTTTTGTTTAAATGCAAGAGTAAGAGGCTGTGCAATATAGATCCTTACTAGACATAATGTATATCTATGGATTAAAATATAGGAGACAGTGCTGGAGACCTGCTCAGAAAGTACGCATTTGGACTGTTCTTGCAGAAAACCAGAATTCAGTTCCCAGTATCCACTCCAGGTCGCTTATGGCCGTTGCCTGTAAGTCCAACCGCAAGTGACAGGGGTGGGGTGGGGTGTGTGTGTGTGTGTGTGTGTGTGTGTGTGTGCTGGTGCTCTCTCCTGTCATCTCAGGCACCTGGACTCACAAATACATACTGGTCCTCCTACACACACTATAGTGGAAACAGAATGTAGGAACTATATCCGTGTAGATTGAGGATAAACTAAAACTAGATGGTTTAGACCTTTGGGTGCTGGCTGAAGGCGACTGACTCTGGAAACGCTCCAGACATGTTACAGGAGGGGAAAGACTCATTTTAAAATATGAAATTATCAATTCCTATCTGCCAAGCGCCTCTAATTGGACACTCTCTACCCCCACCTCCCCACCGAAGGCTGAGCGAGCTCTCTGTGGGAGGCACCGGCCGGGGCCTCTGCAATATTTCTCGTGTACCCTCGGGTGCCGCCTCTTCACCATTTTCCTTGTTAAAGCCCAGCAGAAAACTAGCCATAGAGACATGTTCTGAAGTTTGTGGAGACCCAATAAATGGCACTCCTGTTTTCCTCACTTGAGTTTTGAAACAAAAGATGTTATGTCCGGAGAGAGCACCGTGGCCCTTTTGCCACCGTTGGTGATGAAGGCCAGGCTAGAGGACATGGCTTGGATGAACTAGTGATGTTCAATCCGCGCATTCGACAGATTTAGTCAACAACAAGCTGCCCGCAGAGGGAGGTGCCCATAACCCTTTCCTTGTGTGGAAACTCATCTGGGAACACACATCTGAGGCATGGTAAAGCTCCTCCTCTCAGCAACCATGCTCTAAGAAGACGGCGAAGCGCTCTGCGTGTCCAGTACCTGAGCCTGTCTTTAGTCAATGGTCATTTAAGAGCTCATCCATTTAGCTGGGTGTGTAGATGATGACAACATGTGCTGTGAAGCCACACCCACTGTCACCTGCCTGCCATCCCTGGGACTGAAGGGGAAAAACAGAACTTAGAGTTAGGAAGGTCTTCAGAAACTACAGCCTGAATGCCATTACAGATAGATAAAGTGGCTTGTCCAATGCCATTGACGAAGTTAATTGGGCAACAATCTTAGGCTGGCATCCTATTTTTTTTTTTTTGAGAGATCTGAAGAAGAAAAAAAGGAGATTATTTACTTCCGTAACTTTGTATAACGCTCAAAGGTGCCTTTGCACAGACTCATCAGGCAGATGGTAATAACTTTTTTAAAGAACCCCTAAGCCAGAGGGGTAGGTAGGTGATGAAGCCACTCGCTTTCACGGGGGTCCCCAATCATCTTGAGCAGAGCAGTATCTTCTGAGGCTCTGTGGATGTACTTCTCATACTATGGAAAATGCAGATCTTTTTCCCTAGAAAAATGGGCCGAACATACATTGTTTGTTTGCTTGTTTGGAAGTTACCTCCCAACCGGAACAGGGCCTGGTGTACAACAGGCATTCCAGAAATGGGAAGGGTAAATGAATCAAGAAATGAGTAAATAAACAAACGAGGCTTCCTTTTCACTCAGAAAGGGGTGCAGGATGACAAATGAATAAATCCTTTTTCCAGCTGTGGTGATAAAGAAAGCACAATGGGGAAACCGGTTTATTAAACTCTGCCAAAGATATTTTCTAAGCATTTTGGTCTGAATGCATCCAATTATTAACAATTATCATTCCAACTGACTTTAAGTGAAAAGAAGGAGAGGGAGGAGGCAGCGGGAAATGTCTGGATTAACAACCGGCAGCAGCGACAACAAAAGCGTAGCTTGTGGGTGCGTGCCCTTGGTCCCAGCACTGGGGAGGCAGGAGGAACAGCAAGAGTTCAAGGCCAGCTTGAACTGCAGAGTAAGACTCCATTACAAAGTACCTAGCAGAGCCTTACTCTTCATAGGGGACAGTCGTAACGATCCTACAGTTCTCCAGGGACAATTGAAACAACCCCCTCAAATTTCCAGTTTGACAAAAGAACCTGTAGAAATGAATCCTTAGCAGAATGACCCTCCCACCCCACTCTACCCACACCTTTTAAATTTGGTGCCTGGAAGGCCTGGGACTTGCTATGTAGACCATGCTGTCTTTAGGTTTAGAGAGCCTCCTGCCTAGGCCTATTAGGTGTTCCAATTAGTGGCATGTGACTACCACACCCAGCCACCTCCTCCCTTTTACATACCAGCTCGGTGACAGGCATTTAGGCTGGGAACTTTACACATCCCATATTTATCTTCACAGTCAGCCTATGAAGTGGGCACTTTAGACTCTACCCTACGAAAACATAACAAAACAAGCCAAACACAGAAATCAGTGATCCCATTAAGAGGTGTGCTATGGCCCTTCAGAATTCGTGTTAAGATTCATCTGCCATTGTGATAGTATTCTGAGGTGAGACCTTACTGGGTGGTGGCGATGCACAGCTTTAATCCCAGCATTTGAAAAGCAGAGGCAGGCAGATCTCTGAGTTCAAGGCCAGCCTGGACTACATAAAGAGTTCTAGGACAGTCAGAGGTACACAGAGAAACAATTAAACAAAACAAACAAACAAACAAAATGAAACAAGACAAAAAGATGAGGCCTTTGGAACTGGGATTGTAGCCCACTTGGTAGAATGGAGACCTGGCATTCATGAAGCCTTGGGTCCTCAGCACTGCCTAGAAACTAGGTGTGGTGGGAGCACATGCCTGTGATTCCAGCACTCTCTCCAGGTGGAGGCGAAAGAATTAGAAGTTCAAGGCTATTCTTATTGACATAACAAGTTTGAGGCGAGCCTGGGCTACATAAGACTCTATTTAAACCTAAAGGAGTAAACCCTTCAGAAGTGATTACGTTTCATTAGTGAGAATGGGTTAGTTATTTTGAGGATGTGCTTGGTTATGAGTTATACCTCCCTTTGCCCCGACTCTCACACAGGCTTTGGCTGGAGTATGAAAGAGCAAGAAAGCAAGAAGGCCAAACTCACTTCTGTTATTTTACCACACCTCCTTCATTCTGGTATAGCAGCAGAAAATAGACCATGAAATCATAGGCTCTAAAAACAAAACAAAAACAAACAAACAAAACCAACCAAACAAAGGTGGGTAAAACAGATGCCACCACGGTCAACTGGTGATTTTATAAACCAGGAGAAGTAGATTAGAGGACAAAGCAAGATGTGTTGGATGAACAGCATGCCCACTGATAACAGACCTAGCTCATGTCTTCTAACTGTTTTATCTCGTTTTGTTTTTAATCACTAGGCATTGGATCCAGGACCTTGTGCATGCTAGACAAGCACTCTACAAGCAAACTACATCCTCAGACCTTTAGGACATAATCTTGTATAACTTGTACGTGCACAATAATAGTTATTTTAATGCTGGGTGGTGGTGGCGCACGCCTGTAATCCCAGCACTTGGGAGGCAGAGGCAGGCGGATCTCTGAGTTCGAGGCCAGCCTGGTTTACAGAGTGAGTTCCAGAACAGCCAGGACTACACAGAGAAACCCTGTCTAAAAAAACAAAAACAACAATTAAAAAAAAAACAATAAAAAGAGTTATTTTAACAAAATCATTGCTTTTGGTTTTTTGGTTTTGGTTTTGGTTTTGGTTTGGTTTGGTTTGGTTTGTTTGTTTGCTTTGGTTTTTTGAGACAGGGTTTCTCTGTGTAGTCCTGGCTGTTCTGGAACTCACTCTGTAGACCAGGTTGGCCTTGAACTCAGAAATCCGCCTGCCTCTGCCTCCCAAGTTCTGGGATTAAAGGCGTGCACCACCACCACCCGGCAACAAAATCATTGCAAACTGCAATACCACGGGCCTCTACAGATGTTAAGAATAAGTGTCTGTCACAGGATCCCTTCTTTAGGCTTATATCTTTTTTCTCCCTGGCTGAAGATCTTTCTCGTGTCAATTCATGCATAGTCCTATTAATATAAAAGTATTTATTAACTAACAGCTGAGAAAATAAATTGTGATATGTTAGCCTTGAAGTATTCAATAATGGAATTAAGAATACAATATTATTCAAATAGCCTCAGAAGCAGTAAAACACTAGAGGACAAACCTGAAAAAAGAAATGTAGGACTTAGATATCAAAAGTTACAAAATTTTGAGGAAACTGAGTAAACTATTAATAAATTCAGATACATACCATGTTTGTGAATCAGAAGATACAATATTGTTCATCTGATTATGCTCTCTAAATTGATCTGTAAATTACATTCAGAATTTTCATTCTTTGTTAAAGAAATTAAGAAATAGTATATTCATAAGGTAATGAAAAACCCCTGGAAGACCGGGTCAGTTTTACAAAACAACAGTTAGGCTTTCATTTCCTATTTTGAAACATTACCATAAAGCGATGGTTACCAAGACAGCAGGCACCAGTGGAAGAGAATTGAGAGTCCGCAATTAACACTCTACTCAAAGTCAACTGATTTTGGGCAAAGGTACCAATACAGTGCTAGGGAGAGTATTGGCCTGTGTCTAACAATCAGTGCTGGGAAAAACAGATGTTAAAAGAGATGAACTTAGATCTCCACCGCATAGCATATATAAATATTAACTCAGTATGGAACATGTTTGTGTGTGGTATATTCAGAATGTATATGTGTATGTATGTATGCGTAAAAGAGCGGCCTTTAAGTGAAAATCTACATAAAACGTGGGGAAAAGTCATCAAAACCTTGAGTTAATGAGGATTTCTTAGATAAAACACCAAAAGGACAGCACCTATAAGAAAATAACTCGTAAATGAGACCTCATGAAAATTTTAAAGTTTTGCTATTTGACTGATTACATTATTAAGAAAATGAGCCAGGCAGTGGTGACATGGGCCTTTAATCCCAGCACCTGGAAGACAGAGGCAGGCGGATCTCCAAGTCTGAGGCAAGCGTGGTCTATAGAGTAAGTCCTGGGACAGCAAAAGCTGTGCAGAGAAATTCTGCATCAAAAGGAGAAGAGGAAGGGAGAGGAGGAGGAGGAAGAGGAGGAAGAAGAGGAGGAGACGGAGTAAGAACAAGAACAAGAAGAACAAGAACAAGAAGAAGGGCCGGGCGGTGGTGGCGCACGCCTGTAATCCCAGCACTTGGGAGGCAGAGGCAGGCGGATTTCTGAGTTCAAGGCCAGCCTGGTCTACAGAGTGAGTACCAGGACATCCAGGACTACATAGAAAAACCTTGTCTCGAAAAAACAAAACAAAACAAAACAAAAAACAATAAAAAACAAGAAGAAGGAGGAGGAGGAGGAGAAGAAATGAAAGAAAGAAAGAAAGAAAGAAAGGAAGGAAGGAAGGAAGGAAGGAAGGAAGGAAGGAAGGAAGGAAGAAAAGAAAGGAAAGGAAAGGAAAAAAGAGAAAGAAAAGGAAAGGGAAAAGGGAAAGAAAATGAGAAGATGAGGCAGGCGAGAAGGCTCGGCTGTTAATGCAGTTGATGGTCTTAACCTGGGTTAGTTCCCAGCGCCAGCATGGCAGCTAACAGCTATCTGTTGCTCCCGGTCCAGAGTATCTGATGACCTGTTCTGGCCTTGGTGGGTACTGTATAGTGGTGCACAGACCTACATGTAGGCAAAATACTCAAACACATACAGTGAAATAAATCTTCAAAAACAAAAAAGGAAAGAAAATGAAACAAATAGCAGACTTTTGGGGAGGAAATGTTTGTTAAACTCACATCAAGTAAAAGAGTTTTAATCATAATATATAAGAATTCACAAGTTCGACAGAAAGATAGTAACAATAATCAAAAAAAAAAAAAACCGTACAAAACACAGAGAAGTCCATTTATTAGCCAGGATACATAAACAACTGTGAACCACATAAAACAACGCTTAGCACCATTATTTATTAAGCTACCACAAAAGAAAGCCACAAGAAGACAACATTCCATAGCAACTAGAGCGCCAGAATACAAACAACAATGAATATTAAAGAGGGTATGAAGTAGAAGCCCATATCTATAGGTGAAAAGAATATAAAATGATGTTTCTCACAAGTTATCATGAGGATGTCAGGGAACGCAGTGATTCTGCCTGAGCACACACTTGGGATACAATAAAGCATCTGCCCCCATGAAGATGTTCTGTAGAATGCTCAGAACAGCATATACTGGAAGTAGGTCAAATGCTTATCAGTCTGTGGCTGGATAGATAAATTATGGTCAATAACTACAAGAGCATAATATTTATCAATTAGTAGAAAGAGATTGCTAACTCAGATGGGAGAGATTTGACTCACACTAAATGGGAGATAAACATCAAAACATCGTGTGAAGTAAAATAAGCCAGACTCAAAAGACTCAATTTCAGGTTTCCTTTTTCAGTTCATATATGTAAATTTTTGACGCACTAGTTCATAATATATATGTAATTTTTTCACGTACTAGATCATAATATATACATATGTTATTGACATACATTTATGTAGAAAGTGGATCTGTGGTTGCCTACAGGTGACAGCATGAACTGTCACTAACTGTAGAATCTTACTGGGGGATAAATGTATTCTGAAACTTACATATGTTAATGAATGCCTCAACTGGTAAATTTACCAAAAACAAAAAACAAAAAAAGAAAAACACTGAATTGTGTGCTTGACACAGGTGAATGATATTAAAATGTAGTTCACCGAAGTTGTTAAAAAAATAAACTAAATTTTGCTCTCTGAGTCTCCTGGGCCAAGGCAAGCTGCTCTGCTGTCCCAGGAGACCTCCACTCTCCTGCTAACTCTCCTCCACCTTCATCAGACTCCTGAGTCATCCAGGTAAGCTTCCTTTCCCCCACCCAGAATAGCCAAAATAATCCTGAGCAATAAAAGAACTTGGGGAGGAATCACCATCCCTGACCTGTACTACAGAGCAATAGTGATTAAAACTGAATGATATTGGTACAGAAACACATTATGGAATCGAATCGAAAACCCAGAAATAAACCCACATACCTATGGATGCTAAATTTTTGATAAAGAAGTCAAAACCAAACAATTGAAAATGAAAGCATCTTTAACAAATAATGCTGGACTAACTAGATATCTACATGAAGAAGAATGAAAATATATCCATATTTATGACATTGAATAAAGTTCAAGACCAAGTGAATCAAGAACCTCAAAATAAAACTGGATACACTAAATCTCACAGAAGCGAAACTGGGAAAGAGCCTCAAGCACACCAGCAAAAGGGAAAGTTTCCTGAACAGAAAACCAATAGCCAGGCTCTAAGATCAACAACTGATAAATTGGACCTCATGAAACTGGAGAGCTTCTGTAAGACAAAGGACACTATCAATAGGACCAATCCACAGATTGGGAAAGGATCCTCACAAGCCCTACATCTGACAAAGGGCTAATATCCGAATTCCACCAAGAACCCAAGAAACTAGACATGAACATCCCAAATAACCCAATTCAAAAATGGAGTACAGGACTAATCAGAGAATTCTCAACAGAGGAGTCTTGAATGGCTGAGAAGCATTTAAAGAAATGTTCAAAGTCCATAGTCATGAGGGAAATACAAATCAAAACCGCTCTGAGGTTTCATCTTGCACCCATCAGAATGTCTAAGAACAAAAACTCAAGAGATAGCACGCATTGGTGAGGATGTTGAACAAAGAGAACACTCCTCCGTTGCTGGTGGCATGCAAACTAATACAACCATTTTGGAAATCAATTTGGCCATTTCTCAAGACCCAGCAATACCACTCCTGGGCATATACCCAAAAGATGCTCCAACATCCCACAAAGACACTTGCTCAACTATGTTCATAGCAGCTTTATTCATAGTAGCTAGAAACTGGAAACAACCTAGATATCCCTCAACTGAAGAATGGATAAAGAAAATGTGGTACATCTATACAATGGAATACTATTCATCTATCAAAAACAAAGACATCATGAATTTTGCAGGCAAATGGATGGAACTTGAGAATATCATCTTAAGTGAAGCAACCCAGTTCCAAAAAGACATGCATGGCATGTACTCAGAGACTGAGGGAATGGCCAACCAAAAACTGGACCAACTTGAGACCCATGGGCCAGCACCAATCCCTAACACTATCTACGATACTATGTTATCTTGAAGACAGGAGCACTTTGTCCTCTGAGGGGCTCGACCCAGCGGCTGACTCAACAGATACAAACACCCACAGCCCAACAGTGGGTGGAGCTTGGAGATTCTTGTGGAAGATTAGGAGGAAGGATTGTGGATCCCAAAGGGGATAGGAATTCTGCAGGAAGACAGTGGAGTCAACTAACTTGGACCCTTAGAGCTCTCAGATTCTGAACCACCAACCAAAGAACATAAACAGGCTGGACCTGGGCTTCCCTGCATGTATATAGTAGATGTGAGCCTTGGTCTTCATGTGGGTCCAGAACAACTGGAAAAGCTGTTGTTGCCTGTGCATGGGATATGTTCTTCTAACTGGGCTGCCTTGTCTGGCCTCAGTGGGAGAGGAAACACCTGGCCTCGCAGACACTAGAGGTGCCAGGGTTGGGGGATACTCAGAGGGATCCCTACCTGCTCAGAGGAGAAGGGAAGGGAAGATGGGGGAGGGATTGTGGGGGTTGGGTGGGGCAGTGAGCAGGATGTAAAGTGTATAATTAAAAAAAATTAAATTAAATTAAAAAATAAGCTAAATTTTAAAGTGAATTAGAGAAAGCAAATGTGTCTTGTGATTCTATATGTAATATACACTATTTGCCAGAATGTAAACCTTGGTCACCATGGAAACATCTTCCTCCTCCTCTTCCTCCTTCCCGTCCTCCTCCCTCTCCTCCTCCTCTCCCTCCTCCTACGTCACACAGGTAAGGTATAGGCCTCCCTTGCTCTTCCTGTGAACTTCATGGCACAAGCAAATTTTTTTTAAATAAAAAGAAATTATTTTATTAACGGTTTTATTTTTCATTATATATATTTGTATGTGTGCATGTGTATGTGCCTGTCAAGGCCAGGACACCGTATCCCCTGCCACTGGAGTTACAAGTGGGTGCTGGGAATCACCTACGTCCTCTACAAGAGCCATACTTTAACTAATGAGTTCTCTTTCTAACCCTTAAGGAAGAAGAAATTCTTCCCAATTTGTGATGCTTAGAGAAGACACAGTTTAAGAAAATGAGTATTTTACATCTCTTTTTTAATAAAACAAACTTGTGCCACAGCTCCAACACACGGCCCACACATCAGTCTTTCCACAGGGGAGCAGTTTCCTCTCTGGAGATACCCTCTTCGGTCACGATGCAGATCCCGACGGCATCTCCAGTATACACATCCCTCTCAGCTGCAGAAGTGAAGACATCTTTCACCAGCCTCGTGGCTCTGTCCAGAGTCAGGGGGACATGCTCCACATCGCCACCCCCACACACCTTGAAAGTGTCTCTCTGGTAAGAGCCCAGGGTCAACGCTGTACACAGCTCCCTTTTCTTCTTCATCAAGTCCTCCAGCGATGTTGTAAACATAGTAAGGAAGAAGCCCGGTGAGTACAGGGTGGTTGACAGCATGGCGGCAACTGTCCCCGTTGTCGTGGCCTTGCTATTGGGATGCTTGCACATCTTTAATCTTGCTTCAAAAATTTTTGTCAAAGTGAGACATTCTCCATGTAAACCACTGCAGCCAATTCCTGTTCTGTCTGTTCGTTTGTAACATTTGGGGCTATCTCGGGTGTGAACTGAAAAAAGCCTTCACTCAACCAAGTGTCTGAAGCACTGAAGCAACGATGGGAAAATGAGAAAAATCTTCTCCAGCAATTGCCAATACAGTCGTCGTTCTGCCCCCTTCCCCCCCAACCCAATCCCAACCCCCCCCCACCCCCCACCCCCGGTGAAGGCGCGGTTCTGGTAAGCAGTGAGCGCAGTAGAGAGCATCGCGCCTAACTCCTGCTGTCTCACAGCAAAATGGCTGCCGGGGCCAGTCCACCTACACAAAGCTATTAAAAACATTTTTTTTCCCAGTCAGGCCTGCATGGTGTGGCACACCTTTAACCCTAGCTTGTGTGAGGTTGAGGAAAGTGAATATCTGAGTTTTAGGCCATTCTTAGCTATACAGCATGTTCCAGGCCAGCCAGAGTTACATGGTGAAACCCTATCTCAAATAAAGCAGGGGTGGGGGGGGCGGGGCACAGAGAGGTGGCTCAGGGTTTGATTCCCAGCACCCAGCGGCAGCTCAGGACTGTCTGTAACTCCAGTTCCAGGGAATCCAATGCGCTTTGCGGATCTCCATGGGCGCCAGGCCTACACATGATTCATCAACATACCTGGAAGCAAAACACCCATACACAAAAATAAAATTAAATTAAAGCCGGGCGGTGGCGGCGCACGCCTGTAATCCCAGCACTCTGGGAGGCAGAGGCAGGCGGATTTCTGAGTTCGAGGCCAGCCTGGTCTACAGAGTAAGTTCCAGGACAGCCAGGGCTATACAGAGAAACCCTGTCTCGAAAAAAAAAAAATTAAATTAAATCCTTTTATTTTTAAATCTCCTTTCTAAATTCACCGCAACAGTACAGGTTTCCTATACTTCTCTTTCTTAATTTTATTATAGCTTCAGGTGGTCTAAGTTATTTATCGGTTACACAGCATTGGTGCCAGACTCGTCTTCTGGCTTCACTGGTTTCATCAAGTTGCATTCTTCAGCCCTACTGTTTGTACTCTATGTATGGGAGTTAATTTTAACTGTCAACTTCACGAGGTTAGGAAACACTGTCTGGGAAATGTATTTCTGGTGTGTGTGTGTGTGTGTGTGTGTGTGTGTGTGTGTACTTGTAAAATGTATTTCTGGTATGTGTGTGTGTACTTGTAAAATGTATTTCTGGTATGTGTGTGTGTGTACTTGTAAAATGTATTTCTGATATGTGTGTGTGTGTGTGTGTGTGTGTGTGTGTGTGAGAGAGAGAGAGAGAGAGAGAGAGAGAGAGAGAGAGAGAGAGAGAAGACACAGAGACACAGAGATGGAGAGAGACAGAGAGGTATTTCTGGTATGTGCATGCACTGGTGTTTAGACAAGACAGGCCTTTAAACCATACACCTCAGCGTGCACCAATGTGCTTGAGGGTTTAGGCAGCATAATGCTGTGAAAGGTGGATTTGCTCTCTTCTGGAGCTGGAGCATTGGCCTTTGCTCTCAGACATTGGAATTCTCCAAGTTGTCAGGCCTTCAGCCACTACAAGTTACAGTACCGGCTCCTGTCCTCCATGATCAAGTGAACCAGTTTCCACAGAGAGCCCTCCCCAGAGCCGTCTGCATATGTCACACAGACTCTCTTTTTCTAGGGACTACTGGTCATTGCGCAATGCAGCGACAGCTTTCCCATCTGGACTCACGCTATGGTTCATTCAATCAGGCTGTCTTCCTTACCACCACCACCACTAAACGTTTGACTTTGAAACGTTTGACTACTATGTTCTCTTGCAAGAGATAGTTCCTTTATGTTTCTTCTTCTCCATCACTCCAGGGGAGACTTGATCTCTCTCTCTCTCTCTCTCTCTCTCTCTCTCTCTCTCTCTCGTCTCTCTCTCTCTTTCTTAGGTTTTTCAAGACAGGGTTTCTCTGTGTAGCCCTGGCTGTCCTGGAACTCACTCTGTAGACCAGGCTGGCCTTGAACTCAGAAATCCGCCTGCCTCTGCCTCCCAAGTGCTGGGATTAAAGGCGTACACCACCACTGCCTGGCTGAGACTTGATCTCTTGATAAAGTAGCCATATAAATATTCTGTTTTAAGGCCCCCAGAATTTTGTGACACCCGAGGTATTAGTTTCTAAGGGCCTCCAGGGGAAAATGACCTCGGTTAGGTGCCCTACACAAAAATGGATCTAGATAAACAGCCCTAGGCATGAGACATCTGAAATGAGCTGTGAACAGGGCTGTGTGCTTTGTGAACAGTCTAGGGGAGAACCAAGCCTTCATGGCTTCTACAAGCTTCTAGAGACAACCGGGAGGCCGTTCTCCCCGGGGCTTGTAAGGAGACACCTCCTTACATTTTTGCCGCTGTCTTCCCACAACCTTTGGTTGTCTCCTCTTCATTTTTAAGGACACCTTTCATTGGATTGGGATCCACCCTAATTCCGAGTGTTCCCCTCATCTTGAGATCCTAGCTCAGTGATACCATAGTGATCCTGTTTCTAAAAAATGGTCAACTGCACAGGTATCAGGTGAATATGCTTCTGTTGGGGGAGCATGACTCAGTCTGAGAGACCACCCTCTGTCCTTTTTATATCTTTGGATATAGTACTTTTCTATAGAAACTGGGAATTTCTCGTCCACTGACTCTCTCCAGTCCTGCCCAGCGTCTGCTCCCAGCTGTCATGCTTCTGCTAACCAGAACAGTGTACTCATTTCTTCCGTTTCTGAACTTCGGGCCGCACTCCCTGTGCCGTTGTTTATGTTCATGTGTGTAGGTCTGATCCCTGACTAGATCTTAATCTCCTGCAAGATGACACCAAACTCCAAAGCTTTGCTCCGTACCTCAGGCTGTAGGCTGTGGCGAGGTAGAGATGTTTAAGCAGCCCACCTCTGCAGGTTCCAGTTTCATTAGTCCAGGGTGTACCTCGTGCATGGATATTCCTTTAAAAGCTTCCTTATTTCATCCTAATGAACAGTCAAGACGGAGAATACAGTCTATTTTGAAGCAGAGTCTCTTAACTCGGAGAGATTTTAAGCATTGGTTGTTGTGGAATGCTATACAAAACTAAATATTAAATTATGTGACAATGTTCAAAGGGTCACATCCACTAACAGATATATGGTACAATGTATCTTTGACACTAAAATTTCCTGGGAGACCGTTAGGGAATAAATGTCTAAAATGACCGCTTAGAGGGCAATAATACAAAATAGGGTTCCCTAAAACATATTAAATCACCTGTGGAGATTGATAAAATTGCAGATGGCCAAGATCCCAGAGACTCTGAATAAGAAGTTTGGACCGTGTCCCTGAATTCTGTATATTTCATAACAACTAACATCTGTCGCATGCTTACTGCATGCCAAGTACTGTCCTAAGAGCATCCATGTATCATCTTCACGTGACTGATGAGGAAACAGAGGCACAGAGACCAATTCCCCAAAGCAAGCCTGCTAATGAACGGCTGATAAAAGATTTGAACCGGTGCATTCACATGGCCTCAGATATCAAGCATAAGAACCATTGTCCTGGTAGGAAACATAACTCATTGTCCCCTTCCACAAGGATCAGAATACTTAAAATGCGGAGAGGGCAAAGTCCCTTTGTTAGTTTAATGTTCAGGAAATAAGTAGAGAACCAAAGGATTGTGAGACAGACAGTGGCAGGACATCCTGTATGCAGGTTGCCAGTCAGGGCCAACAATGTAGCATCTGTAATCTGCCAGGGCCTGCTAACCATGAAGCTAGGTGAGGAAGGGTAAGGAAACTTTTGTCTTTGGTCTGAAAGTGTAAGTAGTACTTGGGAAGCCTCCATTATGTGACTGATAATGATTAACAGAGTTAAGCCCGCCAAATCTCAAAAAGCCTTTTGCTCATTGTTTGAGCCATTTGGTAATCTAGGGCTCCCTTTGCCTCCTCCTTACTTAAATCTCTTAAAGTGCTTACCTAGCGGGCACGAAGTCCTGGGGTTGACCTGTAGCCCTGTAGAAGGTGGGCATGCAAGGTGATGCCAACCTCCACACCTGCAATTCCAGCATGTGGGAGTGGGCAGAGGAGAAGCCAAACTGGTAGACAGGAGACCCTGTCTCAAAAGAACACCAGTAATATTAATAATAAGTGTCGATGTATATAATATAAATCATAGGACCAAAAAGGTAACAATTATATTTATGTACAGTCCTCAAAATATAATGCTAGTTACATTTCTTGCTAACGTTTTTTTTGTTGTTTGTTTGTTTGTTTGTTTGTTTTGTTTTTTGGATTTGGTTTTTTTCGAGACAGGATTTCTCTGTATAGCCCTGGCTGTCCTGGAACTCACTCTGTAGACCAGGCTGGCCTTGAACTCAGAAATCCACCTGCCTCTGCCTCCCAGAGTGCTGGGATTACAGGCGTGTGCCACCACTGATTGGCTCGCTAACATTTTTTAAAAATGCAATATGTACAAAGTAACATTATATACACCAAACAGGCTCTATTTATGTATGTATTTAGAAATATATGAATATACATATGCATATATGTATGTAACAAGAATTAATGAAATAAGCAACTTTCAGCTTACAAAGAACAAGGAGCGCCGGACGGTGGTGGCGCACACCTTTAATCCCAGCACTTGGGAGGCAGAGGCAGGTGGATTTCTGAGTTTGAGGCCAGCCTGGTTTACAGAGCTAGTTCCAGGACAGCCAGGGCTACACAGAGAAACCCTGTCTCAAAACAAACAAACAAACAAACAAACAAACAAACAGAACAAGGAGGGTTATATATGGGAGGGTTTGGAGGGAGGAAATGGAATGAGGAAATAATGTAATTATACTATACTCTCAAGAATAAAAATCTAAAAATCTAATGACAGATCTAGAAATAATTAGATTCAAGGTTGCAATGAAAGCAAATGGTCCTTCAAGCCACTGATAACAACTGAAGTGTGACAGCAGGCATAGCTGTGTTACTATTGGCTTCTGATGGCCCAGGAGAAGGAAGATGTCATTTTCAATCATTTTCCTGTGGCTCCTAGGTGAACAATACCATTCGTGGCAAGGTAGCCAGCTTTATCCTACACAACATGCCTGTCTTGATTTAAAGAAACTCCTTTGTTCAGCTCTGTCTCTGTTGACGACTTTTGGCCAAGAACGGTTTCCAGGGAGTTCTAGAATAGTGCTTCAACACAGCCCAGGTTTAGAAGTAATAACTCTCCAAAAGCTAAAAATTAAGCTCCCTTGTGGGGAAAGGCTAGTTAGGAAAGGGTTTCTGCAAATAAGAGAAGCTTTTTATCTTTACTTCTCTTGATAAGCAACTGGGATACTGATTAATAAAAACAGCAAAAACAGAACAAAACAGAACAAATCCTGCAGAGCGTTGGATTCTGCCCCCTTGTACCTCCTTCCCCCTGGCTCAGCTCTTCTAATTTGGTAGATTGGTTGGTGGTCAAGGAACCCACATTTTCCAAGTCGAGGCCGGATGATTAAGTTACTGATAATCATGCTCTTTGACCTGGGGCCTAACTCACTAGAGACCTCCTTGGAGAATAATTTGTGTTTCCAGATCTAAGAGGAAAAAGAAAAACAAATGAAGCTTTCCAGAGCCTTTCGAAACAGTCACCAGGTAAGTAGATCAGGCGGATGGCCTAAGGCTCCCACCGCCTGACTGACTCTCAGGACAAAGCATGAGGGCCAAGCAGTCCTGACAAACCCGTCTCAAAACCAAGTTTTACTCAACTGTCGTCCTTCAGGAGAGGGAAATATTCTGTTTGCATTTCTTTCCACTTCTGCTCTATCTCCTCCACCTTTTCCCAAGCTGGAAGAAGTCTAAAAAAGGATACAGTGAGGCCTGAACCCTCGACAAAGCAGCCAGACACACGTACTTAGTGTTTCAAAGACCCCACAATTTGAAGGAGATAAGGGTAGGAATTTCCTGGACTCAGGAAGCCTGCCTCGACTCCCATGTGGGGGATGACTCCTTTTTAATCTTTTTATCTGCAACCTGGGAGAGAGAGCTTCTGACTGGGTTACAGGAACACTGATAGAGGCTCTCTCCGAACCATCCCACACTGGGCTTTTTTCTTAAGGAAACCCGGGAGACAGGCACAAGGCTTCCTAAGCCTTTAATACCCTTAGTATCTTCAGATGAAGCTTTCTTAGAAACTTACTCAAAGCCAGATAGCCCTCTCCAGCAGCCCGGCGACAAGACTCTTCCTCAGGACTGGATGTAGCAAGATGAGGGTCTGGAATTGATTGTAGGGTGTTTTTAGGACCACAAAGGCACAAATAACACCGATTGCAAAATGTAGTAAAACATTCTTTTCTGGAGGCAGTGTCTGGCCCAGGAAGCAGAAACTGCTCTAATCTCCTGCTTCAGCCTCCTGAGTGCTGGGATTTCAGGCATGAACCCTCGCGTCCAGCTAAGTAAATCTTTTACGTATACCATTATACCAAATGACAGTTCTTAGCAATTACGGTATGATTTATCTTTCTACTCTTATTACAAGGATATTTATAGGTTCTGGCATTTAATTTAATTTATCATCGTTTTAAATGTTCAGAAACTTTCTATTTAATAGGTGGATGGTCGGTGAAATGCGCAGAGTTCATGAACCACTCTCTAGAGTTCTATCTGCCTCTTAAAAGTAACAAACTGGGCCACTTACCCCCTTCTTTGTGGTTTTTCTTTTCCTGATATCTCTCAAGTGCTCGTAACGAAGTCGGACATAGATGATATTTATCCTGGCCACTTTACCTTAGTTAATACCAATTAACCAATTAATCTGAGCAATTAAATATTCATTCTGCATCCTATCCTTTCATAAACTAGAGAAACAGGAGTCTGGAAAACACTGAACACATTTTGCTGTGTCAGGGAATTTGGAAGAACACTGGAGACTGATAAAACCCCGAGCTTCCTGCCGCCTAGTCCCCGGCTTAGCGAACTACCGCCAAGTGACCAATTTTGCTCCTGATTATTTTATTGGACGGCGGCTTACTTCTGTATTATAAATGCCTTCTTTAATGTTTTTACATACAATGACCCTAGATACAGATTGGTGGGCTATAGAACTGAAAATATTTTTGTCCTGCTCTTTCCTGGGATATATTAGATCACGGCTTTAACAGGCCACTCTGGCCAGGCTGTGGTGGCACACACCTTTAATCCCATCACTTGGGAGACAAAGACAGAGAAATTTCAGAGTTCAAGGTCTACATATCAAGATCCAGGACAGACAGGGCTACACAGAGAAACCATTTTCCCTGCCCCCCAAAAAACAAAACAAAAAAATCAAAACAAACAAAGAAGGCCATTCTGAAGGATTCTTTGAATACGGGATATCATGGAGTCGCAATCCTTAATCTCAATAAAGGGTAAACATGCTAAAAGTATTTTGCAATCTAGGTGTGCTGGCAGTATTTTAACCCATTGTGGTTTTCGGATTAATTAAATCTTTATAAACTACAATTTCAGGGACTTCCTAACTTATTTTCTAAGTCTCTTCTTTGACATTCAAGGATCCCGAGGCAGAAAAACACTGCAGAGAAAGATCAAGTGGGAACGGACACCTTGGAGACTGCAGAATGTGAGAAGAGACCAGACTGAAAATTAGAAAACTGTCAGAACCCACTGCTGCATCCCGCATGACCTCTCGTTTTGTGGGTTGCATGTTTGCTGCAGGAGCTGAACTCAGTGAGAGAACTAAAGGACGTCAGGCTCCGCGTGCATGGTCTTGCCGTAACTGAAGTGACCGTAGAGAGATGCTGAGTCATGTTTACACTTTTGAATAAAGGCCTCCTTCTCCAGTGGAGCGGGGTGTGGTCCCTTAAGAAAGCTGTGAAGGAGAAAGAATGAAGACCATCACTCAGAGGCTCCACTGTGTTGGGAGAAGATGTCTATCCTTCAGGATAACTTCTGTAACGACCTCCGTGGTACTCACACGGAAGCTTGCCGCCTCTTTCAGTATTGCTTGTGTGGAAAACTATGCTCCTGTGGTGATTTATAATAATTTATCATGTTAGGGACAGAAAAAGCTTTGCCATTGGAAGGCATGCTTGGCACTGGAAGCATGCATGATACATGTTGTTCCTTAAAATAGCTAACTTAATTTATATTTTAAAACACCGACTGACCCTTCAACAGAATCCCTGACATGATAATTTGAATAACTTATTTGTGCAGCAAATGTAACTTTTCTTCTAGCTCCCTAATCTGACCTAGATAGTTGCTCCCTTCTGTTATTTGTGCTGGACAAAAGAGGTCTCAGTCCTTACCACTTCATTAGGCCCAGCACATAGCAAACTCTCTAGATGACATTAGTGATGTCATCGTAGCGCGGCCTCAGTGTATCTTTCAGCATTTTCCCAGAATATTTTTAGGCTTATGTTTGTGGTGGCAGGTTTATCCATTTGTAAACCTACCTCTCAGACCATAAGGTTGGCCTGCAAAATAGGCAGTACACCTGTGTTATTCATTTGACAACTAAGATCAACCTGTAGCGTGTGTGTTGATTTATTTAAAAAACACAGAAATATTATGGGAATACATTTTTTGTTGTTTTAATCCCAGCTGTGGGATCCGGGGCTGCTTCTGACTGTCCACAGCAGCTGACTGTGATTCGTCTCCTGCTATGGCATGGGCATGATTCTGCCAGCTGAAGCCAGCTTATCTTGGAATTCTGGGGACTCTTTAGAAGACATATAAATGCTACAGCCCCGCTAGAAGGGGGCTGATTGGCTGCCTGGCTGTTCTTGTGGTGGTGGTTTGTCAAATGGTGGTGCACAAAAACGAAAAGAAGAAACCAGATATGCTGACAACAAAGATCAACCCTGCTCCAAGGAATGCCCCTAATCAGCAGGAAGTAATCTAATGGATCAGATCGATGCCCCCTTTCCCCTCTAGCCTACTTTCTCTCCTACCTAGTGTTGAGGGTTGGAAGACTGAAGAAGGGTGACAGCAGAAAATCCAGTTAAAGCAACCTTCAATTATTTCACAGCTGTATCGATGAGTACAGTTTGTTTTGTCCATGCGAATGACAATCTTTTTCCAGATAAACTTATACTTTGATTGTTTGATTATTCTCTTTGTTTAAAAAAAAAAAAAGAAAAGGAACTCATTTGTTTCGTGTATAATTTTGTTTTTAAATTATCTTAAGTCTTGGCCGGGCGGCGGTGGTGGTGGCGCACGCCTTTAATCCCAGCACTTGGGAGGCAGAGGCAGGAGGATTTCTGAGTTCTAGGCCAGCCTGGTCTACAGCGTGAGTTCCAGGACAGCCAGGGCTACACAGAGAAACCCTGTCTCGAAAACAAACAAAAAATATTTTAAGTCTTAATGGTCACATAATTTGCAAATTCTCTTCTTTCATTTTTAAAAATAATTATTAAAAAATTCAAGCATTAGAGCTGTCATTTTTTAGAAGTCCTATATAATTCTTTCTTGTATTGTCTTGGTCTATTGTCTTTTAGCATCTCTCTTTGCTTCTGTTGTTGTTGTTGTTTGTTTTGAGAAAGGTTCTTACAATGTAGCTCAGGCTGCCTTTGAAGGCTCCTTCCATAGCATCTCAAATGCTAGCATTATAAACAAGTCTGGGTTTAGTCTTATTTCTTTTAAAACTATACTAAACATATCAATTAGCTTGCTAATTTACATAGTTAAAGCCTTTGTGGGTTTGCTTCTGCCAATTCTTGTGCTTTGTGGCCACTTTCCTTGTGTTTTATAATTTTTTTTACAAATATATATACGTGTGTATATATATGTATATATGTACATATATATGCACATATACACATATATACACATATATACACATATACACATATATACACATATACACATATATATACATATACACATATGTATATATACATGTATATATATATGGATTTGCACACGTGTGTGTGTGTGTGTGTGTGTGTGTGTGTATACACATGCTCATGTAGAGAACAGAGATTAGTGCCAGGTGTTTTTCTCTATTGTCTTCTACTTCTTATTTTTGATTTAGGGTCTCTTGCTGGCCCCCAAAGCTGGTTATTTAGTCTGGCCAGCCAGTTTGCCTACTAGCTTCTCTGAGGGGGCTCCTATCTCTCCCTCCCAAGCACTAGGGCTACAGGAAGGTCACCGCAACTGGCAGGCACTGTGCCTGCGCTGGACATCTGAACTCCGTCCCTCCCACTGTGCGAGGAGTGCTTGGCCCACGGGGCTCTCCGCAGCCACATAACTTGTGATTTTTGATATGACTTAGCAATTCTTCACATCTGCTGTCAGATTTTTTTTTTAAAAAAAAACCTGGATTCAAGGCACCTTTCACCTCAGAGGGTTGTTGCTAACTTTTCTGAAACCCTCCAAGAGTCCCACCAACCCAGCATCACCGTAAACACTGTCTCATCCTGAAATGTTGTTGGACCGTGTGGGTAGTGTAAACTCAGGCTGTAATTCTCTCCGGTCAGCTAACGGTTGTAAGCTTTTTTTTTTTTTTTGGTTGTAAACTTTGATGGGATAGTTGTCCTTCAGTCCGTGCACCGTGCGTTTTCTCAGAGTTTCCCTTAGCAAACATGGAGTAGAGGGGATTTAGTTCATGGCCACACTGAATGAGTGTACAGAGTCACTCCCTGTTACAGTTTCACACAGAGTGTATAACATCTCCTGATGCTATAGAATACAAACCACCCTTCACTGTCTGCTGCATAAGGCTGCATCTGGTCTTTTAAACAGACTGTCTTTGCACCTGAAATCATGTTCACTCCCATCGGCCCAGTGGAAAGACCGCAGGAGGATGGGGCTGTCTTTGCTGTGCTCAATGTGTTCTACCACTTGAGCACCCGTGGCTTCTCTAACTCCAGGCAAACACCTCGTGGCTTATAGGCGGCTCCTCCAGCACCTTCTGCACCAGGAGCTTCTCCCGCACTGGCTTGGGTTGTTTGTTCCTCAGACACTAGCCTGTGGACGGCTTTCCTGTACCCTCGTGTGATTCAAGGACTTCTTCCCTCACCTCTGCCTCTCCGTGAGTCATGGTTATAACCTCCCCAACAAGTTTTCCAGCCTGGGGCAGTAAAAAAAGCAGCTCTTCCTGGATGTTTTATCTCACTGTCAGGGCTGGGTGGTGGTAGCTCCTGCATCTATTTTCTTTGTAAGTATTTGTTTCTCACTAGCAGTTTCTCATTAGTCAGACCTCCTGTTTCAGTTGATAAGTCTTTATATCAAATATTTGTAGCAGTTTAACTTCATATTAAACTGTTCATGGTATTGGGTTTTTACCTTCTGATTCTCCATGAAGATATTTTTATCTGACAATTTCCTTACCCATCAAGAGTCGTTGTACTATTAGCATTCGGTTTAGTTGCACTGGAATGAACCATATGAAAATGATATTTTTGCTAGACCTGGTCATATGCACCTATAATCCCTGACAGGCTGGGGCAGGAAGGTAATAAATTTGAGGCCTACTTGGCTTATATAGCAAGTTCAAAGACTGTACAATATAAAGAGATCCCGTCTCATTTTTTTTTTTTTTGCTATTTTTTTTTTGTAGATAAGAAACAGTTCAATATTGGCAATTTGAAATAATTCAGAGTAGTATTTTTGGTGTAGTTCTGACAAACTCTAATAGCACTTATCCCACTAATTGAAAATATCAATTTTTAAAATAATGTCACTTACTGTAAGATTGCAAACTCTTGGGAACAATTTTTAATCTTTTATAGCTCATGCTTAAATGCCTAATTCAATTCATAGTTAATTACTAGATACCCCCCAAAATAAAATATGCTTGTTGAACTGAGTAGTAGAATGTCATTTAGTTCTTCAACCTTAAATTTATTTCTCTTCTAACTGGGGTTATCAACACCTGCGCCTCTAATGCTTAAGTTCTGAAAATGGACTAGGTGGATGCTGGTTTCTACTTCCTTAGCATATTGAAAGGCATATCACATTACTAAATGCATTACTTCATGTGGGAAATGAATTTGAAGAGTCAATCTTTTAACAATAGGATTTGATTTTTCTTTTCTTTCTTTCTTCTTTTAATTTTGGTTTTCTTTGTGTAGCCGTGGAACTGGTTCTGTAGAAGAGATTGGCCCTGAACTCAGAGATCTGCTTGTCTCTGCCTCCAAAGAGTGTGATTATAAAGGCATATATCCAACACCACCCCATGTTTGATTTTTTTCAAATATAAGTAATTATATTTCAATATATCAAATATAAGTAATCATAGAATTACTTCAAAAACACATAATATATTTAAATATAAAATACATTAAAAATCCTACTACTTACAGACAAAGCTACTAATATTTCCTGGTGAACATTGTGAAAACTAAGATTAGATAAAAACTATATAGGTATGAAAGCTGTAATCTGTCCTTCCTAACCAAAGGATAGCTGTGAAGTATTATATTCTATCTTTAAATTTTTTTGTTTTTGTTTGTTTGTTTGTTTGTTTTTTGAGACAGGGTTTCTCTGTATAGCCCTGGCTGCCTGGAAATCACTCTGTAGACCAGGCTGGCTTCAAACTCAGAAATCTGCCTGCCTCTGCCTCTCAAGTGCCGGGATTAAAGGCATGCATGTGCCACTACTGGCCAGCTTAAATATTCTTTAAAAAAATATTTTTAGTCACTGAATAACATTCTATTATAAGAAACACCATCAATAATTGATCTAATTATTTGTACAAGATATATACAACTTATGTTTTAAGTTTTAGAAGTACAGTGGTATTAAGGCAAAAGTTCTTAGAAATATTTATGTACAACTTTTATTGTTTCCTTAAAAGAAATTTGTGGAAAGATATGCTGGGTCAAAGCATATGAACATTTCCATGGTTTCTTTTTTTTTCTTTTTTTTTTTTTTTTTGGACTGTTGCCAAATTTCTGCCCAAAAATTTGCATTTGTGGTGCACTCTCAAAAGGAGAAAATATCTGAATGCACACTCAACAATGGGATGGATTAGAAAGAAAGTGGACAACTGAGTAGTTGGGAATATTGTTTATTTTGTTATGTTTATTTTATTTTAGTAACTTATGTATGTCTTTGTATTTACTAGTCAGTATTCTTTTTGATGTTAGGTCTCTATACGTATTTTTTTTTTAATTCAAAGCAATTAGACACACCACCATTTGCGGAGTGGGCATTATAATGGGAGAGAAGTTGAATCAATGTGTATAGAAATTAATAATACAAGCCGGGCGTGGTGGCGCACGCCTGTAATCCCAGCACTTGGGAGGCAGAGGCAGGCGGATTTCTGAGTTCGAGGCCAGCCTGGTCTACTGAGTGAGTTTCAGGACAGCCAGGACTACACAGAGAAACCCTGTCACGAAAAACCAAAAAAATAAAAAAAAAAAAAAAGAAATTAATAATACATATGGGATTATCATAAGTTTTATACATATTGTGTCTGAAAACTTTTTCATGTATTTTTAATTTAAAAAAAAGTTTTTAGTTTGTGAGTTTGTGAGATTTTATGTTATTTATATAGTGAAAACTTTTTTTTTCTGTTTTGCAATAGAATTTTAAGCTGTAGCCCAGGCTAGCCTGGAGCTCACTATATGGCTCAAGCTACTGTAAACTTGGGACCATCTTCCTGACATCTCCTCTGAGGTGCTAGAATTACAGATGTGAGTCACTGCACCAGCTTAGTCAAATAGCTTAATGATGTATTGATATGTAACTTTTTTTAGTGTTTCTTGCATTGATTTTTTTTTCCTTATTTTATTTTATTTTCTTGAGATTATACAATGATACCATTTCCTCCTTGCCTTTCCGGAAGCCCTCTAAACTCTCCCAGATACAACAACAAACCCCAGCTTCTTCCTTGGTCTAAGTGACTGGCACAAACTTGTCCTGCTTCAACCTGAAAGGAATCAGAAGATCACAAGTGGTTGGTTTGGGGGAAGGCCAGAATCATCAGAGATAGGGGAGGAGAAAAGTCCAGGGGCTGGAGAGGACTGACTGTTCAGGTAACTGGGGTAAAGGCTTTGCCCTTTTCCTGCTGGGACCCTCCCAGGCCCCTTTGGTCTGGCAGGGACAACCCGCAGCTCCCAGAGGGCAGGGAGGGCAGGTCTGGGCTAGTAGATGTTTCAGGCAGGGGGCTGGAGTCTGATCACAAAGGCTTGCATTCCAGAGAGATAACAGTGGACTGAGCCTTGACCTCCTGGGAGCATGCTTGTAATTCATGCTGATTCCAGTCACCTTCTTCATGACATCCTTGGAGCATAGATCATTTTGCTCTTAAGAGCCACACTCTCAGGGACCCAGATGACTGCCAGGCCCTCCTCTTGCCCTCCTTGGTCTTGCGGGTTGGTTGTATTATAGACGGTGTGGCTACAATCCTTGTCTGGAAGCTTCTTGACAAAGGCGAATGAGGGTGTATGTACCTTCTTTCTTGTTAGGTCACTCAAGCAGATGAGGACAGCTTACCCTTCTTCCTGTCCCCTGGGATTGATGACTTGTGCATCTTCAGGTTACTGAACATCTTGAATGCACCATCAGAGAAAGACATCCTGGAGGCCGTGTTTCTGGAAGCAGAGAGACAAGGGGAGGTCACCGAAGAACGGAGCCATTGCCAAGATCTGACTTGGTTTGCCGTTTTCAAAGCCAACCTTATGATAAGCAACTTCTGTACCTACTACTCCACGAGGCTGTCCCCCTTCTCACCCCCACCCCACGGTTCTGAGTGGTTTTGAGTGGGTTCCGTTTCACATGCCGGTTTTAGCCCAGAGTCCAGAAGAGGTGATTCTGATTGGTACAATATATGTAATGAATTCAGTCGTAATAGCTTATCTTACTAGACTCTTAAAATCAGATGAATACAAGCTATATTTTTACACGTAAGGATATTAAAATTAGTCACTATTAGCGTCATCAAGATTTCTAACACTTAAAGTCACTTGAAGTGAGGTAGTATTTTTATGGAGTTAGATGGTGGGAGGAGTTTTAAGTGAGAGGCTGGTATATTATTCATGCTTTAGGACCAGAGATACTCATCTGAGGAGCAAGGTACCATGATGAGGAATTAATAAAAAGATGTCAAATGTCCCAGTTTGCTAGGCTGAAGATGACGGCACCAAGGGCTTTTAGAAGAATTTGGATGTCAGGTGAGCAGAACCCCCGTAGGGCTATGCAGTATCTCAATATACCATGCTGACATAGTAAATAAATATTCACAACAGAAACCTACCTCATGCAAGGATAATACAGTATATAGGAAACTCTGGAGTTCTTGCAATCTGGTATTGAAAACAAGACTCAGTCAAGAAGACTTTAAACATTAAACTGAACTAAGAGTGGTAGAAAGTGTAGTGATTAAACTACACCAAGGTGATAGAAAGCACAACAGAGCCATCGTCTTGGCTTAGTTTGTCTCAAAGCAGAAAACTTGAAACCCATCAGTTCTGGGGCTGTGCAAGTCTGGCTTTGCGGAAGCCGGTGTGGCGTGATCCCGTGCACAGTGCCGAAAGGATTCCAGCTACATTCTGGTTTGCGTCTTGAAATAATATCACCTGGAGGTTATGCCACTCAGACATCTTTTTAACGCTTATCTAGTATTTGACATCTAAAAAATATTCCCTGGATCCAAGTGGTTTCAGAGTCTGAAAGAGTAAATAGGGGGTTCTTTTTTTAAAGTGCTTACATATAAAAATTACAGCCCAGGATAATTTAATTTGATGAGCCTGGAAAAATGTTATTACTGTCAAGTAAAGCAGTCGGTATACTTTTCCTTCTGAATTTCATAGCCTTACCTTTAAGGCATCTTTAAATTTTTTTTTTTAAAAAATACATTTTTTGGCAGCAGGAGCCAATAACCATATCAAATTATATGCTAAGGAAGTGTCTATAACCTTAATGTAAAATTTGCTTTTATTGAGCGTTGTTTTTTTTTTTCATTCATCATATCTTACCTATTGCTCATATAATCTGCACATTATATCAGAAGAAATAAAACCCCATTCTTTTTGAAATTCGTATGACATGCACATGACCTGCACTAGTCTTACATACTTCCTTATTATTTAAAAGCAGTGTCTGTAGACTTACAAGTCCTCAACTGACAGCTGTCTTCAGCATAAGGTTGTACGGTCTTCATTTGTCCTCAGACTCTGACATGGGATTCCTTTCTCCTTGATTTCTTTCTTCTTTGAACAATCTGCGGATGACTTTCAACCTGTTTTAAACTGATGGGACCCAGGAGGCCTAATGATCTCAACAGGAATCAGAAGCCTCGATTCCTGCCGCCCACCCCCATCCGACCCCCATGCCCACCCAGGGCCCGTGGAATCATGGAATCGCTCTGCGCTCTGCTCTGCTCACCTCTACCTCTTTCGCTCTTCAACTCTGGTGACAGTCCTCTCCCTGGAGAGGACTGCTTACATGAAAAGGTTCCTTCAGGTGCCCTCTGCGTCCCTGGGCTTTGCTAACTTTTGACAGTCTCCTCAGTAAATCCTCACCTCTTTGCACCATGAAAAGACGGCAATATTCTTGAATGCAACTTGGAAACTAGAAACCAGCATATCAGAGCAGTTCACTGCACCATTATGAGCTTCCCAGATGAGCAAACCAGGCTGGGGAGCGTTGGTCATGACGTGAGCTTCTGGAAAAGGGGGAGAGTGCATGGTTATAAATACAACCATCCCTCTTGCTTTAAAAGTATTCATTAAAATGGAGAAAATAAAAAAGTTACACTAAATATGACTATCCAGTCATGTTTTTTTCTCCTTGCCTTTTGTGTTCTATTTCATACACACACACACACACATACACACACACACACACACACACACACACACACACACACATTCTTGTTCTGTCTACAATGCTGTAGCCTGCCTTTGTCTGTTAACATTGCAGCATAAAACTTTTTATGCTATTATATGGCCTATTTTATTTTATAAAATAGTTTACTAAAGTTTTGGACAACAAAAATGCTAGCCCTGGGGTTGAAGAAATGGCTCCAGTGTTCAGAGCACTGATTGCTTTCCCAGAGGACCTAGGTTGTATCCCCAGCTCCCACGTGGTAGCTCACATCTGCTTGGAACTCGAATACCTTCTTCTGACCTACTCACGCATTTAAAAAGGTGCTGTACAGACCAATGCAGGCAAAACGCTCACACCAGAAAAGAAAAAAAAAGCTAGCACCTAATGTTAGTCGTCTAATCCTTGGAAGGAACTCAGATCAGAAGTCCTCTTTAAAATGCATCTATACTAATTAAGCATTCCTTTATCCAAACTACTAAAATGTAAAACATATACGATAAATATATTAATTGTAAATATGTAATTTATATGACATAGGATTTACATCTCAATAAAATTTTAATGTAAAAATACAATAAAAATAAATACAAATTCTTCCCCTCAAAAATAATTATATATATATGTGTACACACACACACACACACACACACACACACACACACACACATATATAAAGCCAGGCAGTGGTGGCGCATGCCTTTAATCCCAGCACTTGGGGGGCAGAGGCAGGCAGATTTGTGAGTTCAAGGCCAGCATGGTCTACAGAGTGAGTTCCATTACAGCTAGGGCTACACAGAGAAACCCTGTCTCAAAACAACAAAGTAATAATAACTATTCTTATTCTTATTCTTATTATTCTTATTATTATTATTATATATTTGTATGTGTATCTGTGTGTTTGTTTTAAGCAGGGTCTCAGTATGTAGCTCTGGTTGACTTACAACTCACCAGGCTGGCATGCTACTCACAGAGACTTGCCTTTTTCATCCTCATATGTGCAAGGATGAAAGGCATGTGCCACCTTGTTCAGCCCCAAATAATTTTATATATATATATATATTTTTTTTTTTTTTTGGTTTTTCGAGACAGGGTTTCTCTGTGTAGTCCTGGCTGTCCTGGAACTCACTCTGTAGACCGGGCTGGCCTCGAACTCAGAAATCCGCCTGCCTCTGCCTCCCAAGTGCTGGGATTAAAGGCGTGCGCCACCACCGCCTGGCAATAATTATATTTTTAATGATCAATAATATAGCTGAAATTTGAAATATTATTTTGTATTTTGTCATTTGTATTTCACACTGTCTAACCTAGACGTTAGCCTCAATATTTCATTTCTCTTTTCTTAAGATATATTTACAAAGCCAAGCAGGAGTTCCAAGAAACAGGTTTGCTCTTAATTTGAGCAGAAATCTAACCTTATTATCGGGGTTATGCAAAGGTGCCCCAGAGATCAACAGGAGGCAAGAACACCCTTTAAGGCAGAGGTCAAGATCTCTTTAGGGATCAAACTACCTTTTCACGGGGGTGGGGGGTGGGTAGCATATTAGATATTCTGCATATTAGACAGTTACACTATGCTTCATAATGGAAGCATAATTACAGTTATGGTATAGCAACGAAACTCATTTTATGGTTGGGAGTCACCACAACCTGAGGAACTGTATTCAAGAGCTGCAGCAGGGGATGGCTGAGAGTCACTTCCTTAAGGGTTTCCAGGGGAAAAGAGGACCATAGGGTAGGAAGGTAAGTAGATAAGAAATCAGAGATAAAGGCCTAAAAGAACTCTGGGGTAAGTGGCCCTGGATTGAGGTCCAGGAAGGGGAATTCCAGGTGCAGACCTAACCGGTATCAGCAAATGCCTCTGAATCAGAGCAGGCCTGAGGCCAAAAGTCTTCTGAGCCGGCACAGCACCGGTTCCAGCAGAGACCAGGGTTGCCTCTAGGCTAACCAGAATGGCTCCTTAAGAGCTTTGTGATTTCAAGATGGCCAGAAATTGTGCATGAATGCATCCAGGGTTGAGAAGTCTTAGTCACCCCAGACTAAGGGTTGGCCTGAATGAAAAGAGGATGTGGATTCTGGTCTACAGGACAGAAAAGAAAAGATTTTTTGTTTTTCTACAAACGTTCACTGTCACTATAGAAATACTATAATCATAAAGATTACAAGAATTTTTTTAATTGTTTCATAACTGATGTTACTAATCAATTTTTCAGAGGAAGTTCCTTCTTAACCACACAAAATGTAGGGTATTGCTTTAGATCTTTAAAGGATCTTGGAGATAGACTTAGCCCAACTCCTTTGTCTTATAGATCAAAAGGCTGAACCTTCTTCAGGAGATCCTTCAGAGCCACAGACTTGAGCCTATGGTAGACAGTGGGATCTTTACTCCGGGGCAAGGCCTCTCCACTTCCTTGGGGTAGGATTTGCTGAGGCCACACTAAAGTGGGAGTGTATGGATGAGCTGTCAAACTCTGCCAGGAGCCCTACAGCTGTCCACTCCATGGAAGGAGGTAGACCCTGATAATGATCACAGGCATACTGTGAGACAGCTGGTTTTGCTACAATTCACTTGTGATGGTGGGCTTTCGAGTGTAATTCACCAGTAATAAAACATTGTTGCTGACCACGCTTCACAAGTACCGTGGCACATTCTTCAAGAAAAGCAGAGCAGTCCTTATCATAGTACATAAAGACAGCCCATTATTTCTTCCTGTGTGTCTTCCTGTGTCTCCACAGTGGGACTGCGGAGACATACTTTGACCTACATCTCACTCTTTCTATAACATGACTGTGATGTAATTCAGAAGGACCGGCAGAAATGACAGAATACGACTCAAAGGGTCAGAAAGATTGTGCAACTGAAGGAATGTATGTTGCGCAAGGGACAATTTACATAAGGATCGGTACTCACATGAGAAAACCAAGTGGATGTCTTTCCTTTCATGAAAAATCATTATGGAATAGCGTCTGCGGAGTGCACTGTGATGGGCGCAGATCCATTCATTCCTTCTCATCTCGTACATGCTGGGTGAACATTTGTTATAAGTGTTGTTGTCATCCGAACACTTCTCCTATTCACTAACTTAGACACATTTGAAGCAATTTTAAAATTCCACTCAGGGAAAATAAGACTGCATTAGAAGAACACATGTTTACTTTGATTTATTTTTATCAATACATTTTAAATATACATACACACACACACACACACACACACACACACATACGTATTTCTGATATTTTTGTTGTTGTTGTTGTTGTTCAACAACGGTACCAAACTATACATTACAATTTTTTTGTGGAGGGACACAAACATAATTTTTATCAGGTAACCTGACCAAAGCTTTATGTCTTGAATTTATTTATGAGAATATTTTGTATATTATAAAAACACAAATGTTAACGGTTGTTGTCTAGCAAACATGTTGTAGAATCATCAGGTCTCCAATGTTGAAGTTCAAGTTCAGAAGTAGGGATGATAGAGGTTTAGTGGTCAACCTGGTATCCTGGTTAAGTCCTCATGGGATCAAATGGTCTTTGAGGAAGGTCCCTAACTTATTACCAGGTCCTGGATATTTTATGACCAATAACTTGAATTTGTCTGAGTACCCAGATTTGGCCAAATCAAGGCATGCATCATACTTTCCAAATTCTTATCTAAATGCACAGACCCAGAACATTCCTTCACTGTAGTGGGCAGAACTGAAGCTAAGATGTCAGCAGTGGTCCCTGCGAGGCTCATCGTTACATCCTGTGAGGTCAAGACACTGACTCCTCAAGCTCCCAGTATTTACATCTGGAATGTGTAACGGTCGCAACATGGAAGGAACAGGTGACATCTTGAGCACGAAGTTGCTCTAATGGTGAACACGATGATGGTGACAGTGACATAGGATGGTGAAGAGAAACAGAGAAAGCAGCTGCTGAAATCAGAGAGATTAGAGGACTTGTGCTCCTGCCAGGGGACTTTCTTCCAGAGATCGAAGGCCACCAGCAAGATGGCTCCATTGGTAAAGGTGCTCAGCACCAAACCTGGTGACTTGAGCTCCACCTCTAGGATCCAAAAGGTGGAAATAGAGAATCGGTTCCCATAAGTCGGAGAGGCCTCCATGTGTGCACTGTGGCTCACAGTCCCATCATAAAAATATAAAATAATAATAATAATAATAATAATAATAATAATGATTACAGTAAAATGAGAGCTAGAATGTGCTTGACTGGTAGAATGGGAGAAAATTGAAGAGAGTAGAGTAATAAAAACTTAGGCTGTAAAGTCTTGAGGATGCTGTCGATCCACCTCTACCCTAGAGGTGGACAAACCTAGGAGCTAGGACACATGTTTCTGGTTCAGCACATGAAGTGGTGCCTGGCAAATGGCAGACCGTTAAGAGATAAGAGCTGTCCCTTAACAGATAGAGTATTCCAACCCAGAAACATATCGAGCATAGTGAAATGTCCCCGCTAGCTCCTGTGTCTTCAGCTCATCTGTCTGTTGACTCAGTACATGATGGCACCTCCCCATTTTCCCACTCTTTACACTACAGGGACCCAGGGTCTCTTCAGTATAATCACATGGTTCACGTTTCTGCACAAGAATCATGTGTAGATAATACCTCATTTTTTTTTTTTTCTGTGTTGCTGGAGACAGGCTTTCTCTGTGTAGCCTTCGCTGTCCTGGAACTAGTTCTGTAGACCAAACTCTGTAGATCAAACTCACAGAGATCTGACTCTCTTTGCCTCCTGAGTGTTGTGATTAAAGGTATGTACCACCCCCAAAACCCAGGGGGGGAAAAGACGAATTAAATTCATCAGGGTCCATATTTCCAAATTCAGTGCTTTGTTACTTCTTTAACTTGTATTTGTAGAAGGGATGGGCATGGCATTTGTGAAATGGAATGCCCCCTTTCTCTCTGATAGCAGAACCAGACTACCTTTCTCATAATCAATGCAGGCAAACCGTATGACAGTTCTACCCAATGAAATGCATATACAAGTGGTGAATACTTCTTCCACAAGGTCTCTTTGTTTTCAGTTTAGCTCTATGATGTCAGTGTGGAAAATTCAACCGTTCCAGGAGACAGTGGAGCCAATGAAATGAGAAAGCCCTAGCCTGGATAACCAATTGGAAGAGAATTTGTATCCCTTCTCACCATACAGTCTACACTGTTGGACTGGGATCCGAATGAGAGATATATCTTTATTATATCATGCCATGGAAATTTGGGGAGTTAGCAGACTATCCTGGCTAACTTAGTGCTCATCTCATTTCTGCTTTTGTTTTGTGTGTGTGCACCTTGCATGAGACATTGGAAGGGTTGTTTTATGCTGACATGGTTACCCAAGCACTTTCCTACTAGCAATTCATGTTACAGTACATAGATGGATGGGCGGATGTACATACATACATACATACATACATACATACAAACATACAGACAGACAGACAATCAATTCCATGTCTAAGTGTCTAATATCTCCCATTACCCGTGCCTTATTTGTTAGAGACAATATCCACTCTTTTTTCTCCTGTCCCCCACTTTTATTCCCACAGCACATTGCCTTGTCTATGCTGAGTAATCTCTCTGATATGAAAATTTGGTTTTCATCCCTCTTTTGCATAAATTCCGTGACTCTACAGCACCTCACATATAATAACGAAATAAATTAGCAGACTCTAACAGCTTTCTTTTGGGCTCCTCACTCATCCTCTGTCTTAATGTCTTAAGTCGGCTCAAGGCTTCCCAAGTATGAATGTAAAACACTTGGGCTTCAGGGCCCTCCTAGGAAGAGTTGTGGACTGCACAAGTGGCTTGTCGACTCTTTGTTGACTGGAGAAGTGATATAGACTGAGAATATACGCGTCGCTAGTAAAACACATGAAACACAGGCAGTTATGTGGACAGTTATTATCGCTACCACTTCCCGAAGTGTCTATTTAGTCTTGTGATTGATAAGTAAAATTTCACTCCGATGCTAGCTTTTTCTACTATATCCTTTTCAACACAGGACGCTAAAATATAATCTCCGTCTTAGACATTAGAGGCTATGGATTTTTATGCTATAAAGAGATCCACATCTCGATATTTATAGATTGCTGTTCTAGCCATTGCGAACTATTTGGAATTCCATGAATGGACAATGACACTCATTTTCTTACATGCGGCAGATTCTGTGGCTCAGGCTTCTTATCCTCCAGTCTTTTATTTTACAGGAGTATAAAGAAGCCCAGGACACACAAAGGAGATGGATCCTCTTAACACCACGAAGCTGGAGGCAGGGCTGAGTTCCTCTCCTTGCTTTCCTGGCTGATTTGCTGAGGGGAGTGATTCTGTAGGTGACCCTTTCCACAGCAGGGCTCCTGGGTCCATTTCCTGGCTTCCTGGGTGTTGAAAGGCAGATGCGACAGGAGCAACGCGGCCTTGCTGGGATCACTCTATGTTAGCCTCAGTCAGACTGTACTGTGTAGTCTCCCGAGAGCTCTTCTTGCTAGGCCAGTCTATAGCTTATTCTTCTGGCTTTTCCAAGATTTTGTCCTAATTACCTAACCCTTTCCGTCTTGAGGTAGTACATTGGCTTGTTTCGTTCACTGGAGCTTAACAGACGCAAGCTTTGGGAAATGATCCCAACTTGCAGGGGAACAGCTGCTTTGAGTCCTTTCTACCACCCCGTGCTCTTCCCCCTTGTCAGGTCCTCCTCCATTAGGACCGCTCTGTAAGGAAGCCTTCACCAACTCAACTTTCTTTTCCCTCTCCAGACACACCTCTGGGCTGGTGCTTCCTACCACCAGACAGTAAGGATCAAGTGTTTGGATAATTTAGCTAATAAATCTATATTTGATTAGTAGCGTATTATCAAGGAATTGATTATATTGGTAGGGTGAAGAGATGAATGAAAGTGGAAAGAAATGAGAATAACAAGAAATAAAAGAGGCAAGTAGGCTGCCAACCTGTAGTGAAGAAACTTAGCACAAGGGAGGATGTATAAGCCGGGCAGCGGTGGCGCACGCCTGTAATCCCAGCACTTGGGAGGCAGGGGCAGCCGGATTTCTGAGTTCGAGGCCAGCCTGGTGTACAGAGTGAGTTTCATGACAGCCAGGGCTATACAGAGAAACCCTGTCTCAAATAAATAAATGAATAAATAAATAAATAAATAGAAAGAGAGAGAGAGAGAGGGAGGAAGGGAGGGAGGGAGGGAGGGAGGGAGGGAGGAAGGAAGGAAGGAAGGAAGGAAGGAAGGAAGGAAGGAAGGAAGATAAGAAGGATGTATAGTGTTCTTATTCAACAGTGCCAGTCTAAGTTTATGTGCACTGGGCACTATGAGTTTAGTCTGTTTTTTAATTTAATTAAACTTAATTATTTTAGATACTCTAGCTAAGAGATCCATAAGTTTAGATCAGAGATCAGCATTTTTTTTTTCCTGGAAGAGGACAAATAATAAATACTCTAGGCTTTGGAGCCATACATCCTGTGACAAAAACAGCTTTCTTGAGGAAGCAGCCATACATACATGGGCAGCGAAGAAAAACCTAAAGCATCGCCAGTGCTCAGGCAACCCCTGGGTCCAGGATCACACAATTTCACAGGCTGCACACGTGCCACACACTGCCATCCTTCTCACTTGTTTACGCACTAAACGATGTAACAATCACAATGAAATACCTGGTGAGAAAGAAAGAAAGAAAGAAAGAAAGAAAGAAAGAAAGAAAGAAAGAGGAAATGGAGAGCAGGTTAGACCGTTGGACAGGCAGTAGTTTCCCAAGCCTGGTCTAGAGGATTAAGGAGAGGTCTGAGTTTGTGGTCTGACATACGTTTGATTTTTAGTTGATTTATTTCAGGATTTTTTTTTTAATTTATGAGCCTGTGTTTCTATGTGTGCACGCACATGTTCCTGTAGTCACTGGAGAGTCATGAGAGCCAGAAGAGGAAGTCGCATGCACTGAGGTAAGCTGCTGGATACAGGTGCTGGGAACTGCATTCTAGTCCTCTGGAAGAGCTGCAAGTCCTCTTACCTGTGGTAGCCCCCTTTACTTCTTGTTGAAGGCACTGTGGAATTAAACCTAGGGCTGCACGTAAGCTGTATCTCTAGGTAGCTTCTTCAGTTACTAAGTGGACTTTGGTTGTATTTCCACTTTTCCCTATATAAAAATGAAGCTTATAAGACCTGGGCGTGGTGGCGCACGCCTGTAATCCCAGCACTTGGGAGGCAGAGGCAGGTGGATTTCTGAGTTCGAGGCCAGCCTGGTCTACAGAGTGAGTTCCAGGACAGCCAGGGCTACAGAGAGAAACATTGTCTCAAAAAAAAAATGAAGCTTATAACACTTTTCTGATAGAATTAATGCTGACATAAGCGATGCTGGTGAAAGGCTCTGAGACCTCAAGGACAGGCCTGGGTCACATGTACGTCTATGCAGATCCACAGAGAGTTGACTACTTCAAGTGTGTCATAACTAACATGTGACAATAATGTCCTGAAGTTCTATCTATCTGACAAAAAACTCCTGGTGATCAGGATGAGGCAAGAATATATTCTCCATGCAATAATATATTCATTTATAGCATGATAGGTAAAGAGGCGCACGTAATATGTGGAAGAGCAGCACACTATTTTTGTTCCTCTCCAAAAATGGACAAATCACCTTAATTACGGTTTTCAATAAAACAGATGCCAAGAGATTATAGTCCCACTCATTATACCTGTGCTAGTTTCTAGAAGAAAAAAAAATTCTTGTAGCTTTTCAAAGACTCATGGAATTAGGGGGGTGGAAAGGGCACCGTTTACCACCCCAATTCATAATTGAGAAAGTCGTAGGCACAGAACTAGCAAATGACAGTTACCAATCGGGCTGAATGAGGGTTGGAGGGGGCGCAGCCAGGGCCAGACCTTGCCTCTGAGTCCCACTGCTGTGCTCCTCCTACTTCATCAAGAAGTAAAATCAATTTCATAGTCTGTTTGCATAAAAATCGCCAAAGAGGGAATCTAACCACGGATTTATAGTATAATTGCATACATTTCTATGAGGTACAAAGGATTTGCCTTTATGATATGTAAACTGTACAGTTTGATGTTACATAAACTCTGGTACAAAACACATAGAGATGAAGCATCAGTATTTTGGACTTATCATGCATATCTTTTACTGATAACATTATCTACCATCCAAAGTACTGAGGTGTGAAACCATGGTGGGTAAGGAATGGACAACCTGTGATCCTAGAGAACAGAGTGAGTCCAGAAAGAGAAAACAGTCATTGTTGTTGCCCCAGGAGTGTGCACATGTGTACACATACATATGCGCATGCATGTATGTACACACACACAAACAACACACACACACACACACACACACACACACACACAGGAGCTACTTTCTGCTGTTCGGTTATTGTGTTTAAAAAGTTACAGAAAAACTTCCCACTTATTTTAGGCATTCAAGCCTTTTCCTTTTGTTTAAAACTGTGCAATTATACTGAATTGTACACACACACACACACACACACACACACACACACACACTTCCCATGGTTTTATGTTTACACAGTCCAAGAAGCCCTATCCTGTCCTCATTCAAAATTGAAATGCTCTGACTCCCATACCCTGTCTCCATAATATTCATCTCATTTCTCATTCCATGGGAATCACTTATTGACTGTGTTTATTGTCTATTGTATTTACCCCCTCATCTGCAACGTAAGCTCCATGGCTGCTGTCTTCCTTTGTTTTCCTCTCTGATTTAAGAAGGTAGAACAATCTTTGAGCATAATAGTTACTCGGGGAACATTTGTCAAATCAGTGAAGTTGAGAAAACAAGGAATAGGGCATTTGCAACATCTTGATATATTATCAATCTTTTAGAAAACATAGGAAAGGATTGTAACAAAATGATTGTAGAATGCAAAGAATATAGGTGCTGCCACATGCCGAGGCTCACACTAAGGGCTTTGTATCCATTGCCCTGTATTTCTCACTAAAACTATTATTGTATTCAATTTACAGTTGGTGAAAGTGAGGATCGATAGTTTGTCAAGGTCTATACAATTGATAAAGGGTGGACCCAGTACTTACAACTCCACATCTTTTGGACTCCAAAGCCCATGGGTACAATCATTACTCTGGGGCAAAGTAATGAGAGCAAGTGCTCTGATCAAGAGAAGCCATCCCAGCCTCCAGACCCCTCTTTTCCTTAAAGTTGCTAGCTGGACTGGTGCCTTCTATGACATACCTGTAGATTCATACTGAAAAGATTTGGATTTCTTCGGTTGTAATCTTCGCGTTTACCACACAGCATGACTCTCCCTGTAGCTAGAAGGGTCTCCTAAAATGATTTTTAATCAAAAGAAAGTTAGCAGCCAGGCACGATGGTTCACATCTGTAGCTGTGGAACTGGAGAGGTCGAGACACCACAGTTGTTGTGAGTTCACTGCTAGCTTGGGCTACAGAGTAAGATACTGTCTCACAACGAAACAGAATCAACGAACAAAAGGAGGTTAGCACTGTTTCGCTTGGTGATCAACCAGTCCTCAAACCACAGAATTTAAAATATCAGTGCTTGTCATGTTGCTTGGACATTGGAAAACGGCTCAGCAAGCTAATACTCGCAGAGCAGACACACTGGGGCGGTAGGTGGCAGGACCGCCTCCCCAGCACACCTGTCTGTGTCTGTAATTACCTAAGGGTCACATAACAGAAAGCAAGTCCCCCCAGAATATAATCATAAGCACGTTTCTCTTTCGTTCTCACACATTAAATTGTTCTGACATTTCCCCACGTATATTTCTCCATTATTTACAAACAGAAACATGGAACCATATTTACCATCTTCATGGGTCAACAAGGAATATCAGATATCATCCCCAATCAAAATGGATATGGAGTAGCTTGGATGATAGAAAGGGGGCGGGGATATAGGACAGAGATGCTGTGGGAACACATGCTAGGGACTTAGGAGACTTATGGACCAGAAAGGGGAAAGTCCCGGTCACAGCGGTTGGCCATGGAGAAGTTGACGTTAAGTAAGGGGCCTCTGCGGATCCTGATCATTCCACTCCTCACTCCCCCCACCCACCCCTCATCCTCAGCCCTTCTCTTCACTCGACGGGAATAACAGTGATTACTGAGAGGCAGCTGTTTCTGAAGAATCAGAAGAGAAAGTAAATCATTGTTAATAAAGTCATTTGGAAATTGCTACTGAGGGTTTTTACTCATGTTGCAAATGTCAGGATGTGTCACAGGGTTGCGTCGCACACGTTATCCTTTAAATAAGAATCCCAACCACCGCACCCCTCAGGAAAGCTTATTTATGGAACCCTTCCGTCTGTAGTCAAGCATTTTGTTTTGTTTTGTTTTGTTTTGTTTTGTTTTTCGAGACAGGGTTTCTCTGTGTAGTCCTGGCTGTCCTGGAACGCACTCTGTAGACCAGGCTGGCCTCAAACTCAGAAATCCACCTGCCTCTGCCTCCCAAGTTCTGGGATTAAAGGTGTGCGCCACCACTGCCTGGCTCAGTCAAGCCATTCCTAACCTTAGGTATGCATAAGAGTCAGTGGCATTGGGTGCTTTCTTAATAGTCACAGATTTCCCCACATGCCTAAGCCAGGCATTTGAATTTTTTATAAAGTCACAATTTTTAAAAAGTGACTTTAAAAAAAAATCACTGTTGATTTTGATAAACCTCACTTGGAAAAAAAAAACAATAAGACTTTAAAAGGCAAAGGATGCAACACTGGAGTTAAATTGTCTCTCTGTCTCTGCCTCTCTGTCTATATCTGTCTCTGCCTCTCTGTCTATATCTGTCTCTGTCTCTCTGTCTATATCTGCCTCTGTCTCTCTCTGTCTATATTTGTCTCTGTCTCTGTGTCTACTCCCCCATCCCCGCAAATGCGCGCGCGGGAGTGTGCGTGCCTGTGTGTGCGTGTGCGTGTGCGTGTGCGTGTGCGTGTGTGTGTGTGTGTGTGTGTGTGTATGTGTGTGTGTTCACTTGCCCATATAGATACATGAAAAAACTGAAGGCTCTAGACTGACATGAAGATTTCTTCTGTGGCTCTCCATACTATGTTCTGAAATTGAGATTGAACCTGGAGCTCACAATTTCGGCCAGACTGACCCACCGCTGAGTGTCTCAGGATCATCCTGTGTCTGTCTCTCAGCGGTGGGCTTACAGATGCAGTCTGCTGCGCTCTGCTCCTCAGTAGTGACTGGCGATCCAGACCCAGCTCCGCATCCTAGCATCCTCTCATGGCAAGCACTCTGCTCACGGAGCAATCACCTCAGCCTTCCCCCAGCACTGAGTTTCTGATATATTTCTGACACACACTGAGAAAGCAAAACAATTCAAGCCGGAGGTACGCGAGCACTGGAATTTCCAGTGCTACTTAAATAATTAGTAATACCAACTATCTTTTGTAAAGAAAAAGAAGAAGCCGGGCGTGGTGGCACACGCCTGTAATCCCAGCACTTGGGAGGCAGAGGCAGAGGCAGAGGCAGAGGCAGATGGATTTCTGAGTTCAAGGCCAGCCTTGTCTACAGAGTGAGTTCCAGGACAGCCAGGGCTACACAGAGAAACCCTGTCTCAAAAAACCAAAAAACCAAAAAACAAAAAAACAACCAACCAACTAAACAAACAAACAAACAAACAAAAAAACAAAAAAAAAAAGAAAAAGAAGAAAATATTTTGTTCGTCCTACTAAATTTAAGCAATAGTAGAGAATGATTTTCCAAATCTCTCAAGCATTTTAATGACATTGCTAAGAAGATAAAATTGCTATTTATCATCCTAAGTATCTTAGGTTAGACGCTAAACATCACTCTATACAACAAGCCATATATAAGAGCTGTTTGGTTTTGTTTTGTTTTTGGTTTTGTTTTTTTTTTTGTTTTTTTTTTGTTTTTTTTTTTTTAGTGAGCTGTTTTTATTGTCAGGAACTATTTTTATATTCATGTTTAATTCTCAGAAGTGAGCTTTAAAAGAAGGCACCATTTATATCCCCATTTTCCAGTTTAGAGAACTGAGGCCACGGGATTCATAAATGTAAAGAGTTTGTTCAAGGTCATATAACTATGAAATAGCAGAGCCAGTGTTCATTGAAGAACTTTCTGATCCCAAACTCATCAGCTCTTACGCTCGAGGCAATTCTGCTTATATGGGAAGCTTTGGTATAGACAGACCCCATGAAGATGCACAGATAAAGAAAATACCCAATACAAATTGCATAGCTTACTACAAATATACAGTGCCCGTTGAATAACAACTCTATTCCACGAGAAATGACATAAAATCAAAATGTAATTATGCTTCTCCCAAATATAAATGAAACCTAAAATCTACATCAATATCCAGTGCCTGTCAATCCTGTCAGACAGGCTTCCACTGTGGAAATTGCCGGTCTGGTTGCCAGCGTCTAAACGCTTTCGTTCTGTGTAGTGAGTACCTGGAACCTCCAGAGGCAAACGTTAGCCGACAAACATTCTTGTAACAGTCAGCACCTATATGCTGTTAATTAAAAGGTTCATATTATCCAATGTATAGTTTTATGTCAAGCCGTAATACATTTAGCTTCTTACCGAAGTGTCTGAGACACGTAGAATAATCTGTCTCAATCACTCAGGACGACACGGGGGCCCAAGAGTTTGAAAAGAATGATACAAGTTGCACGGATTAGTCAAAAGTCCATTTTGTTCTTAGCGTTCAAAGCCAGCAGAAGAACTAAAGATCTCATAATCCAGCCTTTCCTTTGCTGACCGAGGTGATGCTTTCTTCCCTTCCAACCTTAAGCATTCCAGGCGACGAGGTTGGCTCTTCTAGTCCATCTCCCTCCAGTATTACGAGATGCCTTCCTCCCCTGCCCTAGTTCTGTGGAGCATTTTGTGTTATATTGTACTTTGCAGCTTCTTTCTTTCTATTTATTTATTTATTTATTTATTTATTTATGGTTTTTCAAGACAAGGTTTCTCTGTGTATCTCTGGCCATTCTGGAATTCACTCTGAAGACCAGGCTGGCCTCGAACTCGCAGAGATCTACTTGCCTCTGCCTCCCCAAGTGCTGGGATTAAAGATCTACACCACCACTCCCCAGCCACAGCTGTCTTTGCTACTGAAGCACAAGGTCCTTTAGCACAGGGACTACATCTGTCTGGTGACTCTGTGATAGTCATAGATGCTGGCCCAAGGAGGCCCGTAATCAGTGTTGCATGAATGAGTGAATGAATGAATGAATGAATGACCAGGAAACACTAAGGCTCCTGGAACTCTGCCCTTCCTTTCATGTTCATCTGGGCGACAGTCTGAGCTTTACTGATTGGTAAGAAGAAAAGATGCTGGTCATTGCTTTCTTAGGTGATGACCCAGATTTCCTTTCAGTTTGGCTCTTCTCTGTGTTTCACTTTGAAAACCCAACACTATGAAGGGCTGCGCACACTGAGTCTTACAACTAGGAAGGCAACGGATGGAACAGTAACGGGCTAAGAAACCGAGGGACCTTTTGCTACCAGCTTTTCACCTTTGAACAGAAAACATTTTTGTCTGGTGCTCTTAGAATCTCAGTTCCAAGGAGACAGAGCTAGGTGACTTTCTGGGACTCGCTGGCCAGATGGTCTAGACTTCTTGGATAGTGCCAGGCCATCAAGAGTCCCTGTTTCTCTCTGTGTGTGTGTCTCTCTGTCTGTCTCTGTCTCTTTCTCTCTTTGGTTTTTCGAGACAGGGTTTCTCTGTGTAGCCCTGGCTGTCCTGGAACTCATTCTGTAGACCAGGCTGGCCTCGAACTCAGAAATCTGCCTGCCTCTGCCTCCCAAGTGCTGGGATTAATGGCGTGCGCCGCCACTGCCCGTCGAGTCCCTGTCTCAATACAGAACAGCTGTATGGCCTCCACATGCATGGGCACACATGTGCAAATGCACCTGTACACATACAAATATGTGCATATAGACACAGAAACACACATATACCACTGCCACCGCCACTACCACCTCCACCACCATCACCACCACCACCACCACCACCACATGCCCAAACGTATGCACACGTGAAGAGTTATGTCTCGAAAGGATGAAGAATGGGATTCTATTCAGAAATCAAAGTTCAGAAGTAACTACATATATCCACCTCCACCACTGATTTAATTATGCATGGAGCAATTAAGATGGAAAGGATCGAGAACAGTTAGTTATACTGCTGACGAAGCTTCAGGAGGTTTACCTGTTCTACCTAAAACTAGCTAGGGTAGTTTATAAGACATCGTCACCCTCCTCTTCTGTGGCGGGCTGTGTGTTAGCTAGTGTTCTATAGCTGTGAGGAGACCCCATGACCAAGGCAACTTACAGAAGCAAAGCATTTAACTGGGGGCTTGCTTGCAGTTTCAGAGGGCTAGCTCATGACCATCATGGTCTGGCAGTAGGCAGGCAGCTATGCTACTAGAGAAGGCCTGGTCCACAGCTTTCAGACGTGGGTGGGGAATGAGAGAATTAGTGAGGGCTGTTGAAGCCCTCCTCCAAGCCCACCTCCAGGGACACTCTTCCAACAAAGCCACACCTCCTGATCCTTCTCCAACAGTTCTACTGACGGGGTACCACGCATTCGACTATATGAACCTCTGTGGCCCATTCTCATTCCTACTACCACAGGCCAGATTCCTTTTCTCCTCTTCCTTCCCTTCCTCTCAACCCCCTCCATTGTGACAGGCAAGATTTCTACTTCATTTTTCTTTCTTCCTTCTATGGCACTAATTGCAGCCAGAACGGTGGGGGACCTGTAGCAGCTGATGTGAGGTTTGTATAGAAAAATGTATCAAATTCAAGGTTCAGCAGGAAAAAAAAAGTTTGTTTTTGAGAAAAGAAGATGACGTTTCAAGGAAAAAGTTTGGCAGGATGGAAAGAGGAGACCATGTCAAGACCCAGAGTCAATTATTCCACGGTGTAGTTTTTAGTCAAATCTCAAGATTTAGTATCTCTCTTTTGCACTTTGTTATTTTTCGAGAAACCCTTTCTCCCAGGCCAGGCTCGATATATTCCCTCCTTGTTAGGAATTCTTGTGTGGTAGGGGTTAGCCTAGCTGTGAATCCATATAAAACTTGCCATTTAATACTGTCTCCCCCAGCTTTAGCTGTTACATTCTTTACCTCGGTGTATCTTTTTTTGTAGGCAGTTTCATAATGGTATGTGACTTGTACTGTTCCCATCCTACTTCTCTGGTCACATGTGCTTCCTGTATTAAAACCGGTCTTTCAGATAACACTCCCTGCATTTCGGCCAGTCCTGATGATCCTCCTTCACTTGGGAGTGGGGAGAGGGTTACAGATTTTTCTCAATTGTTCTTTGCTGACCCTTTTTGCCTGTGGAATGGTTCTAATAGATCTTCCCTTCTTCATCTGACTTTGTTCGTTTTTTTTTCTTGTTTGTTTTTTATTTTGTTTTGTTTTGTTTGTTTTTTTGAGACAGGGTTTCTCTGTGTAGCCCTGGCTGTCCTGCAACTCACTCTGTAGATCAGGCTGGCCTTGAACTCAGAAATCTGCCTGTCTCTGCCTCTCAAGTGTGGGGGATTAAAGGTGTGTGCCACCACTGCTGGCTTCATCTGACTTTGAATACTTCTCTGTGGGATGTGATAAGAATTAAGAAGTAAAAATAAATAAATAAATAAATAAATAAATAAATAAGTAAATAAATCAAGACCATTTCTGAATGCAGATTTTGTAGTTTCAATAGACAGGACCAGAAAGTCTTCGAAACACACCACACAATGAAACAGAACTGTGGAGCATTAGTGGAAATTGCTGGTTGAGCCAGTCAAGGAGCATAACAAATCGGCAGGCATATAGAGAAAAAACATATTTCTGGATAGCTTGGAGGTGCAATATCAGGTCATAAACACTGGAAGTAATTGTAGCTAAATTTGTCCAGGTTGGGGAGAAAAGGTAGATTCTACAAATTACAGGGTAGTAAATGAATCACTGAGTAGAGGTACAGGTTTAGAAAATGGTGGAACAGCTGGGCGGTGGTGGAGTACGCCTTTAATCCCAGCACTCGGGAGGCAGAGGCAGGCGGATTTCTGAGTTCAAGGCCAGCCTGGTCTACAGAGTGAGTTCCAGGACAGCCAGGGCTACACAGAGAAACCCTGTCTCAGAAACAAACAAACAAACAAACAAACAAAAAACCCCAAAAAACCCAAGAAAACAAACAAAAGAAAATGGTGGAATGCCCATTACTGGCCCTCTCCATCTAGCTGAGTTTCCAGGGAAGCCTTTGCTTACCATTGCATACATAATATACCCAATCTCCAGCCCCCCATCCCCATAATGCTTTTTTTCTATGCTTTGTTATTGTGATGTTCTCAAGTTCTGTGGGAGATTACAACTGTGGTACAATAATTCCCCCCTCTGCCCCTTAAGCTTATCTGGCTGGCTTTACAGCTCTTGAAATGAAATCTGACTAGACAGGTGAGTGAGGAAAAGAAAAAGAGCAAAGGGCTTGGCAGAGTCGGAAAGGAGGGCCACCCAGAGTTTACTTTTGTGCCTGGTTATAGGAAACTGGGTCTTCAGGGGTTGTCTAGCTTGCCCTGTTCGATACCTATTTGCCTTATTTTAGTACTGGTATTATTATTATTTCAGAAACCAAAAAATTTTCTCTGAATTAATTTTTGTTTATTTTCTCTGAGTTCACGATTTACTTTTAAAGTATATGTGACACGCATATTATAACATTTGTGTGTTCTATAAAATGAACAATTAGACTCAGTTAAGTATTTCCATTCTAGCAGAAACCCCTGTTTCTTCTCCCAGTGCCCCCACCTACGTCCCACACTGAGTAACTATTCATGCTTACTGAAAGAATCAAGCAAAAGAGCCTTTCTACCTGGTCTACAGCCTAAGCAGAAAACACTGGTGAAGCCACATAAATTCAGTCCTTTTTTAATTGACACAAAGAAAAAGTTGGGGTATGGTGATAATTTGTAAAATGATTAAATAATTTCTAATAAAAATATTATATTACAGTTAGGTAAAATATTAATTATTAGTAGGTAGTTTTTTCTAATAAAAACAATTTCCGTATCTGGAGAGGGCGGTGCAACTGGCCTTCTGAGATTCAGTTCTTTAATTTTTCCTTTATTTTTTAAGTTCTATTCCACGTCCTGCCGGAAGTTTCTGTTTTCATTTTATTTACAAGAGATATTTAACCCTTATTAAGAACAATTTCTTCAGCTGGGTGGTGGTGGCGGCGGCGGCGGTGGCGGCGGCGGTGCACGCCTTTAATCCCAGCACTTGGGAGGCAGAGGCAGGCAAATTTCTGAGCTTGAGGCCAGCCTGGTCTACAGAGTGAGTTCCAGGACAGCCAGGGCTACACAGAGAAACCCTGTCTCAGAAAATCAAATAAATAAATAAATAAATAAATAAATAAATAAATAAATACAATAAAATAAGAATAAAAAATCTGAAAGAACAAATTCTCTGATAAAATTAATAAATGCAAATTAAGAAATGTACAAACTCTTCTAACAAAGTTGTATCAGTATTTTTGAGTACGCCGTGATAAACATGGATGAGATGATAGCATGGTGATCATTTCTAGGGAGAACTAGAAGACCAGATAAAGAAAGAGCCTCCAACTTAAACTTCAGCCTTCCGTTTCTTTAAGAGAAATCTGAGGGCCTATCAACCTGCGAAGTTCTGATGACAACCGTAGGTGACTGGTTCATTATATCATGCACTATACATTCCTTTGAGTTCAAATAACACACATGTCGGTGGTTCTATGACAAGCTCAGTAAATGTGGAACGTGGTTAATGGGTCCAGGGGCTGTGCTGGGAGGCCCATGCTCTGGGTTCCGCCTTTGACGGTGCTTTTAAAAATGACTGAGAAAACTCTACAGAAGGCAAGAGGTTTGTGGAGGAGTCCCAGACACTGAAATCGATAGCGCATGTGTTGAATGAACTAATTGATCTCCAGGTCAGTGCTGCAAAAGAGACTCAGAGACAAAGTTTAGAGCAAAGAGAAAGGAAAAGGAAAGCCACCCTTTACCGGGTGTATCCTGGGTGTTAACTACCGGTCCAAGAATACTGCAAGTATTGTTCACTCTTTACAATAATCTTCTGAAATGTTACTATCAACTGAGGCAAACTGAAATTATGAAGTCTTTCCAAGTTTACCATGCTAGTATGTGTCGGCACGGAGGTAACAGGAAACAGCTATGTCGGTGTAGTCCTTGGGCCCCGGTTCTGAACTATCATACAATATTTAGGCTGTAAACCCTTGCACCTCAGCTCCTTCAAGTAAATTATACAACATTGGCCCATCCTTAAAAAACAAAAAACAAAAAACCAAAAAAAAAAAAAAAAAACAAAAAAAAAAACAAAAACAAAAACAAAAAAACCAAACCAAAAAAACAAGCTGGGCAGTGGTGGCACACACTTTTAATCCCTGCACTTGGGAGGCAGAGGCAGGCAGGTTTTTGAGTTCAAGGCCAGCCTGGTCTACAGAGTGAGTTCCAGGACAGTCAGGGCTACAGAGAAACCCTGTCTCGAAAAACCAAAAAACAAACCAAAACAAAAACAACAACAACAAAAAACCCAAGAACAACAACAAACAACACCTTCTTTTCCTTTTTGAGAATAAGCACAAAATAGGCCAACAGAGCTTAAAAAATATTTTAGTTCGCATTAATGGAACTATTTTATCAAGGATCTGTGCTCACGCTGTACCCTCTGCCAGTCTGTCACACTTGATGGGACACATCTACAAAGACAATAAACAGGCTGGGTCTGTGCGAAAAGACTGAGAGTCAAGAATGGTGCTCCAGGGAGAATGTGCGGAGACAGTGGAGCTAGCTTGGGAAAGACCACAGAGCTGGGTGTGGTTATCACGAGTGGTTTCATGTTCGCTGTACCGCGGTCATGGATTAGGATATTCTATGTAGTCGGTAGTCTCAAGGGAACGGAAAAAGGAAAGAACAGGAGCTAAAACTTAAAAGGAGAAACAGTATGCTAAATGCTGGGAAGAACTGTACAATGATGAAACTGCCGGATGAAACGGGCTGTCGTGGGATCAGGGCCACTGCCAGAGTGGGGTGAGGGAGAGCAGAAGTTCTCACCACCGAGGCCGAGGCCGGGCGGGCAGTGGTGGCGCACGCCTGTAATCCCAGCACTCTGGGAGGCAGAGGGAGGCAGATTTCTGAGTTCGAGGCCAGCCTGGTCTACAGAGTGAGTTCCAGGGCAGCCAGGGCTACACTGAGAAACCCTGTCTCGGGAAAAAAAAAAGTTCTCATTGAGAATGTAGCTGAAGTTCCCGACTGGACAGTGCTAGAAGGACCTCTCTGCGGATTCTAATGATCTGCGGACTCTGATGATCAGAGTCACTGGCGGGGGAACTAGTTTCCAGGGAGACAGCAGTTAGTATAGTGCGATCCTCAAGTGACTTATTTTCTGGTACGTCCCGCTTGCTTTTACACACAGACAAATAATTAAAAAGAAAAAAAAAAGAGGACGGAAAAGAGGTGGAAAGAGAGAAAGTTTGCAGAACTAAGCCTAACCCAGATTTGCCTCTAGCCGAATAATACAGAGGATCATTTAATCTCTTCTCGCTTGCTTGAATTTTTCATTGTGAAAAAGACAACCGTGCTGGATTTGGTGGCACACGCTGTAATCCCAGCATTGGTGAGCTGGAGGCATAATAATCTTTGGTTCAAGGTCATTCTCCATTACAGAGTTCCAGGCCCACCCGACCTACAGTGAGACCCTATTCAAAAAAACAAAAACAAAACAAGTTCCTCCTATCCCCGCCCCCAACACCACCACCACCACCACCACCTCCAAGATTAAAAGCCTTGAGCCAGGTGCTTGTGGGACACTCCTTGAATCTCAGCATTCAGGAGGCAGAGGCTGTGGAATGTCTGAGTCGGAGGCCAGCCTGGTCTACAGAATGCATTCCAGGCTACACAGGGAAACCCTGTCTTGAGGGGGTGGGGGAAGGGAGCAATACCAAACCTGAAACTAGGATAAGGAACCAAGGGTAATACAATAGACAACGTGGTTGGGGAAGAGCCCAGGAGGCCTCCCTCAACCTTCGACAACTACCTGCCACTGAGACGTGCTCAGAGTCTTCACCAGGGAAGAGCACACCAATTGTTATCCAACTCCACACGGTCGGCCCTGAAAATACACATACAAGTAACGTTATACAGACTGAGAGGGCTGTACTTCTATATGAAAACACACACACATGCACACACACATGCACACACAAAACAACAACTAAGCCGGGCAGTGGTGGCACACGCCTTTAATCCCAGCACTTGGGAGGCAGAGGCAGGCAGATTTCTGAGTTGGAGGCCAGCCTGGTCTACAGAGTGAGTTCCAGGACAGCCAGAGCTACACAAAGAAACCCTGTCTCAAAACAAAACAAAACAAAACAAAACAAAACAAAACAAAACAAAACAAAACAAAAACAAACAAGCAAAAAACCAACAACAAATGAGAAGTTTGGGAAATTGAAGAATGGAGAGAAAGAAATGGGGGGATTTGGAGGGAGGAAAGGGAAGGGGAAAATGATGTAATTATATGTGTATTAATTATATATATAACAATTACAAGTAATTGTATATTACAGAATATATACTCATTACAGTATAAATTATATTATATAAATAGGCTATTAAATAAAAAGAAACAATCACATAAAACAGTGGTTGGGCAACATACGATCTTCCTATCTGTCTTATAAATCTTATATGGATTTTAGTGAGTATGCCAGGTTATCTAAAATGAGAAATACTTTAGACAAACAATATGAAAATATAATTCCTGGTGACTCTCATGTCAGTTCTGCTTATGATTTATATAGGGTCTCTCTCTTCTTTGTTACGTCTTTCTTTTCTGGATGGTGAATGTTATGATTTTTTTTTTTTTTCGAGACAGGGTTTCTCTGTGTAGCCCTGGCTATCCTGGAACTCACTCTGTAGACCAGGCTGGCCTTGAACTCAGAAATCCGCCTGCTTCTGCCTCCCGAGTGCTGGGATTAAAGGCGTGCGCCACCGCCGCCCGGCATGTTTTGATTTTTTTATTTGATTGTGTTTTCTAGCACAGACGGCCTTTCCGAGTTCTTTTTCTTGCCTTGTTTCCCTGTTGTTTAGACCTTTGCTTTCTACTCCATTTCTGGAGTAGCATTGGGCTAGCTACCATTCTAGCTCCTGGTGGAGAACAAGATGTCAAGGGAGATGCCATCATTTTTCTCAAGGTATCTGCCACTGGTTACAGACTTCTGTCAATTCATCAATATTCAATCCTAAGAAAAATATCTGGACGCCTTCTAAGAGTGCTACTGAGAGAACCCCACAGAGGACCGCAGGAGATTAGGGGTTCCAAAGTGTTTGGCTGAGCAGCACCCTAGGAGAGCAGGCTATTTATTCTTTCTTCTCCCTGTGCATTCTGCTGGTTCTCTTTAGTGCTGTGAATGTCTGCCCTGCTCCCAGGATAAGATCTCTAAGTCTTCGTCCCTTTACATTGGCGTTAAGGGAAGTGGTATGATTCCTGCTCCCTTACACACACCTTCCACTTACATAGGCATACGCATTATACAGAACAGAAGTGAATCTCAGAAAGGTCAATTACGAGTCCTAAACTGATGTCTAAGGCACTGTAAGTTTCTCAGGTTGGTTTGTGTCAAAAAGCATGATCAATAAATTTGCTTTTTTAGGTGCTATTATACCCAACTGATTGCTTTATTCTGGGCTGAGGCTGATAACTTCCTTTCATATCTATCTATCTATCTATCTATCTATCTATCTATCTATCTATCTATCTATCTTTTTTCTTTTCTTTTCTTTTTTCTTCTTTCTTTCTTTCTTTCTTTCTTTTCTTTTTTTTTTTTTTTTTTTTGGTTTTTCGAGACAGGGTTTCTCTGTGTAGCCCTGGCTGTAGACCAGACTGGCCTTGAACTCAGAAATCTGCCTGCCTCTGCCTCCCAAGTGCTGGGATTACAGGCGTGTGCCACCACCGCCCGGCTCTATCTATCTTTCTTATTATCTTTTGAAACGAGGTCTCACTATGTAACTTAGGCTGGCCTTGAACTTCTACGCTTTTGCTAGTGAAGTGTAGATGTGTGTAAAGAATGGTGTGAAAGGCAACTGCAAACAATGGGCACGTAAGCTGCAAGAAGATCTTCAGGCTCCGTCGGTGTGCTTGTTAAACTTCACAGAACCGGGCCACGCGTCTGCCATTGACTTGTATGTGTAAAAGATAAATAAAAATAACACTGATCGACTGCTTAACTACTTTATGAATATATATATATATACATATACATGTATATATATTCCCCTTGTTTATAAAATGGGGATAGTCAGAGTAATTAAAATTATATGTATTATATATAAACATTTAAATTTTAATTACACCTATTATCCCCATTTTATAGACAAGGAAAGTAATTTCTAGGGTCATTAAATTTTTCCCCCCTAAGGCTGCTGAGTAGTAACATCAGGATTTGAATTAGGATTGCAAATGGAAGCAAAATATAGAAGAAATCGCTTATGTATTTAGATAATAGACACACGTCTATATACACACTTATGCACATATTTAAAATTAACTTTCTAGAAGGCTGGCAAAGAGAACCTACTCGACAAATGGGCCTCTAGAACGAGAACAACCTGATGCTTGTACAGATGGACCATGAGTGGGCAAGGATTGTTTATTTATTTATTTGGTTTTCAAGACAGGCTTTCTCTGTGTAACAGATCCCTGGCTGGCCTTGAACTCACAGAGATCCGCCTGCCTCTGCCTTCCAAGTGCTGGGAGTAAAGGCATGCCGGCACAATTATCTCCATTCTACAGGCTGTGTGGACGCACCGATTTCCCCGTAAGAAATGACTTGGAAGAGAATGGCTTCAGTCCTTGCTCCCTTGTGCTCTCCTGCGCCGGTCAGGGCCAGTTAGCACCTCTCACTGTTAGGGCCTGCTAAACTAGAACACAAAACCCTCAACCGTACAAATAGAGTCCGTATCCACGTGGACTGTGGAATAAATTAAAGCTCTAATGTTACTTTTTATTTACTGCATGACTTCATTCTTTTGGTGACCATGCGCTTTATAAATAATAAATAATTTATTCATACTGGTGTATTTTAGCGTACAGGTAAATATACAACTGTTTCCCTGCTACACATACACTTTTACTGTGTTGTGTGCTATCCAAGTTTGATACTCTAACTTTACGTGATTCATTTATGTTAAATGTATTCAACAGAACTGTGATCATAATAAAAAAAGTATGTCTTCCTGTGGTGGAAGTCAGAATCGAAAGTGGGGAGTGGGCTAGCCTGCCATATTTTTTCATTTTATGTGATATGCTAGAAGTAAGTCACAACACTTCACCCAGCAATTAAATACATCAATTTTTTGCTGATTTTTAACTCTTCAAAAAGAAGTGCCTCAAAATCCTCCTGAAATGTTTCCTCCATCTGCTTCGTGTCTGTGAAGGTGGTCATTTAAAAAACAGGGCCTTCCAGCTGCTCATAACCTAGGAAATGTCCGGGGGTTCATTTTCTCACCACTGACTGTCTGTGCCCCTACCTCCTTTCTCATATACGCAAGATAGGAGTTACCACAGACTTCAGAGCAGTGTAGTGTTTCTTTCTGTCAGTTGTATGCAGGGGGATATGATAGGACCTTCAGTATTGTCGCATGGAATACTGTGTGGTTTTAGAGGATTTTTTCTTTAAAAATTATTTTCCTTTAAAAATAAACAGAATACCACACCTCTAAACAGTACTTCACTTTCTAAGCTTCCTAAACTTGTTTTTTTTTTCTTTAGGTTTCTTTTTTCCACTCTTATAAGATCATACATGTTCACTTAATATGTTTATGGATGTGGGAAAAGTATCTTAGGATCGCGTCAAGGGAATAAAGTGGCTGGGACGGATGTGGTGGCACACACACCTTTAATTCCAGCACTCAGGAGATAGAGGCAGGGGGATCTCTGTGAGTTCAAATAGAGCTTAATCTCTATAGTGATTTCCAGGCCAGGCAAGGCCACACTGTCAAACCCTGCCTCAAAAAAATAAAATTAAACAGAACAGAAAGGTTATCTTACTTAGTTTACTAGCATATTAAAAAAAAATCATACCATTTAATCTTCAATACTGTTTGTATTTAAGATTCTTGAAAATTTTGGATCTTGGTCAGAAGGAACTCCAGGAAAACATCTGGGACCTAGAATAGTTGCAGTGAGTTGTAGATGCTGAATAACCATTTAATGAAGGCAATCTGGGGAAAGCTTATTTTAATCTTCAAATAAAAACTAAAATCAAGTAGTCTAAGCATGAAGGAGACTAAAAGAACTAATAAGCTCAAAAGACGGCTCAACTAGTTAAAAACTTGGGTGTGCATTTTATTCTGTTTTAATTCCCAGGTTTGGTTCTTTCTCAGTATTCCTTTGGCTTGTTTCTATCCAACTGTTAAACAAGATCTGCCAAAGATGGAGCATAATAAAAATATTAAAACTAGATCTCCTTGTGTTCACTCTAGACATCACCGACCATACAGTAGTCATTCATACACAGTGGGAAATACATAAAACAAAGGATGTATGTGTGTATATATTACAAATCTTGGTTATATTGAACCAAGAGGACATTTCTAAGGCAGACCGTCAGTTGTCATTTCCCCACAAGGTGAGTAATTTCAGCACATCTTGTGTTCCCATACAGGTGATTGCCCTCTGACTTTTAAGTGAACATTCGTCTATTTTAGCATAAGGTTTATCTTTGCTTCTGTGTGTTGTATTGAATTTCTTTCTTTCTTTCCGAATTTGCCTGCTAACGAGGCAGTCACAATCTCAGTGCATTCTAGTCTTGATAAACTTACCTCATACTATTTTGGCCTATGTGATGGCTTAACCTATTGTCAAAAAAAAAAAAAAAATTCTAAGCGGATCAAAGCGTTTCTCGGCCACTTGTTAGCAGGCCGGGGTGTAAAATCATAACACAATGCTCGCCTCTTTCATGGGGCAGCACAAGGCAGCGATCAAACCCACCCCTCCTCACTTCCATATCCAGTGGAGTTGTAGTTTATCACCATAACCCTCCCAAGTCAAAAGGACACCAGTTCCAAGCCTGGCAACTTGGTAGAGAGAGGGCTTCCCTCCTGACCCCCTACTCTGCTGGGCCTCTCTACCTGTCCTCGCCCACTGTCTACAGGTCCCGAACATTAGAAAATAGAAAATGTGATGATCTTTGTGTGTCTCTGTGAAATGTGTGTATGTGTGCGTGTGTTTGGGTGTAACGCGCCTCCTGTTTGGCTGCGCCGCCCGTCCGTCACGGCGCGGGCCAATGGCAGGCTGCCTTATATAAAATGAGTGTTTTCAGTCTCTCCGGGTTGCATGTACTGTATGTGGAGCAGTGTACAGTGGAGCGGAGGCAGCGCGGCTCCGCGAGCTCCTCTCCACTTTCCCATAGAGAGCCCCTGACTGGCCGCTGAGGGCGAGCCACACACACGCCCTCGCGCCGCGGCGAGCCCGCGAGGTAGGCGCCCGCCATCCGCAGCCTTCGCAGGCGCTCTCCCGCACTTTCTGTTTTCCTACTCACTTGCGAGCCGCCGGGGCTGCAGCCCGAGGACTCCGCGGCAGGAGCGGCGGCGGCGGCGGCGGCGGCAGCAGCCGGTAGGGTGGACTTGGAGGAAGGCGAGGGGGAACCCGCGCGTCCGGAGCCCGAGCCGCCACCGGCCGGCGCCTCGCGGGCCACTTTCCCCCCTCAGCCAAAACTTTGGGTGGCGAGAGGTCGGGCCGAGGGTCGCGGCGGCCGCGCCGGCGGCGGGCCCGGGGCCGGGGGGCGCGCGGCGCTGCCCGGCGAGCGCGAGCTGGGGGCCGGGCTGGGGAGGAGTAGGCCAGCCGGTGCCAGGCTGCGTTTGCAGGCAGCACCTCTCGGCGCCCGGGCAGCGCCGCCTGAGGGGGGCACGGAGCCGGGGCGCGGGGCTGAGCCGCCCGAGGAAAACAACAACGGAGCGCGGTCCTCACGCCGCCGGGCGGCTCGTGGCCGCCCCGGGAGCCCCAAACTTCAAGGAGGCGAAAGTACGTGGAGGAGCCCCGGGCAGGGCTCGGCTGCCTGGGGGGAGGTGGGGCCTGAGGAGCGGAGCCCGGGGCAGGGGTGGAAGGTACGGGAAGGCTGCCCTCGGTGGGTCGGGGCTACGTTTGCTGTGTGCGACGGTGACCGGGACGGGCAGCCCCGGCTGCTCGTTCATCTGCAGAGTTAGGCTTTGGGTGTTCCGGCCCCGAGATCGGGGTCCCCCTCACCCCCCCACCCCCCCACCCCCAGCCAAATGCGCGGCGAGCGGAGAAAGTGCTGTTCTAGTGCCAGAGTAGCCTGGAGGAAGAACAGGGGAGAGGGGAAGAAGGCGAAGAAGGCGAGAGAGGGAGGAGGGGAGGGGAGGGGAGGGAAAGGGGAGAGGGAGGGGAAGAGAGAGAGAGAGAGAGAGAGAGAGAGAGAGAGAGAGAGAGAGACGGGAGGGAACGGGAGAGAGAGAGAGAGAGAGAGAGGAGGGGGGAGAGGAGGAGGGAGGCTGTGTCAGGATTTTGCTTGAATGTGGGATTATGTTGTGTCAATAAGTTTAAGGTGGAGAGAGCGAGGCTGGGGGTGGTGGCGGTGGAGGGGAGGAGGAAGGCCTTGGCTGTTTAAAGACTCATTCTGAAGGTAAGTTATGGCTTTGCATGGTCGCGATGACAGAAAACTTGCAGATCCTTTATCCGGGGATGGGGTCGATGCCTCTAGAAAGAGCTCCCCAAGCCTCGGAAGCCACGCTCGTGTTACACTGTTATTTGCTGCTGCGATCCGGGTCGCTAGTAAATTACAGAAATCAGACCGGAGGCTTCTTTTTTTTTTTTTTTCCCTCCTCCACCTCGTCTCGCTCACTCACCCTCAGACATGTATTTATTATTATTATTATTATTTTAAATTTATTTTGGGGGATATCGCATGAAACTTAACGTAACTGAGACCGAACCCGAGTCCCTGTAATTTACAAGGACCCTGAATCCAGGAATCTGGAACACGTTTATGTGTGAAATACCCGCGATCATTTCTGCTAAATGAGGAAGGTAAAACGAAACGATGCAAAAAGCTAAGACACAACATGTACGACAGAGGAGGGGGGGGGGAGAGGGAGAGACACAGAGACAAGCTATTTTTTGCTTTCCTTTCTACAGAAAGGAAAATAAAGTGTGCAATCCCCTTCCTTCCCCGTGTGTAGGGTCTAGTCCATATTTTAACTGTCTGAGGACAAATTAGCCCAGGTGGATCTTGTTGAAAAGTTTCGCGAGGTGGGGTGGAGGTGGGGGGGGGATAGCTAGAGGGGGAGGTGGGTGGAGGTGGTGGGGGATGGGGACCGAGCTAGCTCTGCCTCGGCTAATGGTCATTGGCCTGGGGCTTTGAAACCATTGCCTGTCCTGCTAATGACACGTCCAGTTCTCGTCTACCGGCCGTGGACGCCGGGCTGCTGTTCCCGGGGCTGGCTGGCGGGGACTGGGGTACTTTCCCTGCACGAGGAGGGGCGCTCTCGGCCATCCCTTGGGGGCTGCCCACTCGCGGCGTGGGTTCCCCCACGCGCGTCCTCTCCCCTGCGCGCCGCCGCCACCTCTGCTCGCGCGACTTTTGTAGTCAGCCTACGGCCAGGGGGCGCGGGGGGTCCCCGCAGCGGACATCTCCGCGCGGCCACCCGGTCCCCCGGCCCCACGCGCGCCACGCCGCGCGGTCCAAGGCTGGAATGGCAGCGCGGGGCCGGGCGGCGGCGGCGGTGCCTCCCTGGGGGGCGGCAGAGGCAGCGGCGGCGGGATCTTCGCCGGGGCCCGCGGGAGGAGGAGGAGGAGGAGGAGGAGGAGGAGGAACGGGAGGAGGAGGAACGGGAGAAGGAGGAGGGGAAGGAGGAGGAAGAGGAGGCGAGGGAGGCGTTTTTCCCCCCAGACCGCCGCCAGTTCGAGCGGGCACGGGCACAGGGACACCCCACTCGTTGCTCCTACGTTCTGGAAAGGTGTTTAGAAGACTTTTACTCCCGGAGTGTAGGGTTTGCACTTCATTTTTTTCCTTCCCCCTCTTCCCCAAAGCAAGATGGACTCTATTGCCTTTCTCTTTCTCCCTCTACCTCTGCCTCTGTCTTGTCAGCCGTAAAGATCGACATTTTGTACTAAGATGCAAAGTTGCTGGTGACCAGCAACAAAGCCTGGGTGGGATCCCTCCCTCTCCGTCTCCCTCGGCGTTTCCTAGCCTCCTCCACCCCGACCTCGCCGACCTGCTGGCCTGAGCTTGCTGTCGTGGGCTGTGGAGAATTTGTTTCCCCAGGTCGACTCCGATCTCCAGGCTCGGGATTGTGACCCAGCCAGGCTGTTGGGAGCTGGCTGTGGCCGCCCAGGTCTGCAGCGCTGAAGGCTGCGATACCTGGACCCGCTGCTCCGGTTGCTCCTCGGGCTGGCTGGCTGGCTGGCTGGGCAGAGGGAGGCACGGAGGAGTGCCTATCGATCTTTACAATTTGGTTACCGGTGTATTTGCCCGGGGGGGGGGGTGGTGATCCCTTGTGCAAGTTGATGAATGATCGTGATGTGGGCTTTGCTGTTCAGAACAGATCAACTTTCTGCTTTGTACAGACAGAGAGTAGGAAGCAAGGTTCTGGGGAGACCCTGGAATGCCAGCTGGGCTGCCCCCACCCACCTTGAATAATCGAAGATGCTTTCCCTTTCTGCCCTGGCTGCTCTTTCATGGAGGAGGGTGGAGACAGGCAAGGGGTTGGGATGGTGCTGGACTCCTGGGGTCTGCGCCCTTCCATCCTTGAACTGAACTCATGGAAAGCCTTCCCGTTCTGATGACGTGCCTTTATTTGCTACCTATAGGTCACTATCATATGACAAAGGCTTTGCTGCAGTTCATCCTCCTTCCTGTGCACCTCCCATTTACCTTCCAGGGTAAGTATGCACACTCTTGAGAGAGGGAAGCAGGTGGCTGTTGGTAGTGACGGAAGGGTCATTAGTGGATGCATAGTGGGCTTATAATATTCCACTCCGCAGCTATCTCACTGAGTTTCTCACAGCAAAACTCAGGATTTTTAGTCTTTACAGTTCACCTGCAGGTTATAGACCGTTCAAGATGGTTTAAATGTTTGTTTCTTGTTTACCTGCAACTGCCACTTGAAAACTAATCATCAGATAGGCATTTTATAGTTGGTTGAAGTTTTTTTTACACAGAGTTGAAGGCCTAGTGAATTTGCCAGACACTCATGTAGAAAGCTTGTAATGTATGAATGAACTTATTAAAAACCCAAGAAAGCACCGTAAATGAGGACTTCTCTAATTATGTGATGTGCTTACTTTCTTCCAGATTCTCATCTCCTTTGGTACTTGAAACAGTCACTTTTGGGTTGGGGAAGGTTGTATTTAGGTAGTACAGTAAACCTTTTATTTAATGTGCAAGTCTGATTGGAAATCGGTCCTAACTTCCATAAAGATTTATGCCATTGGAGAGATTAGGAGCATTTTACTCGTCTGTGCATAAACATCTACTCTGAGGTTTATTGTTAGCCGCCGTTTTTCAGATCTATGCCTCCCAAATCTCCGAAACAGAAAATTCTGCAGAATGTGCCTGGGATAGTTAGTGTCTGCAAAGTTTGTGAGAGAGAACGGTGCCGTGAAAACAGTGTTCGCGCAGCATTTAAGAGCATCACGGTTGTTTGGAAACTACAGAAAACTAATTAGCAAGTCTGCCCCTCCACTGTACAGGCATATGGAGTTGCTGATGGCCTAAGAAAACTAGCTGTACTGAACGTTATAAATCAACCGTGGTGCTTTATGATGGTACCACAGTGCTTTGGAAATGGTGCTCATGAATGAAAATGAGTTGTACTCAGTTTTCCATGAAAGAGAACTTAGGATTCTCGCCTTTCTTGTTTCCTGATTGGCTGGGTGGGATAATGTATATGGTATTAAAATGTGTTAGTGCCAAAGGGATTAAGTTTGAAGATCAGGCCTTTGTGGCAGTCCATAGCCAGTAATAAATGCGCTTGGATATTACTGGGTGCTTTGGGTAATCTAAAGTTTGTGGGATTTTTTTTTTTTTGAGTAATATATTACACTGATCCTCACAGTTATTTCTTTCAGTCAGAGATCCCATAATGTCACATATATCATGGACCAACTGGAGTGGTTATAATAGGATTATTTTGTAAGGTGAATTTAGTATGTACCACAATACTTGGATTAAATTCAGTATTGTTGGATTTTTAAGGTTTTTCTTTTCTCGTTATGGGAATAGATTCAGAATACATTACTTTTTACAAGAACATCCCACTTATACACAAAGCTAATTGCGTTCACTGTGGTGAACATTTAATGTTACTTTTCCCTCTGGAAATGTATTTGACCAGTTCAGAAACTTAATATGAGAATCAATACCATAATAAAAGCAATCTGATCAGTTCTTGTACTTCTTTGAGATAGCAAATGCCTCCTTCATTAAAACAGTGTTTTCGAGAACTATCTTTGAAGTCAGTCCAGTTATTGTGATAGTGTACAACTTGCAATGAAAGTTTTAAAAGTCACTTTGTCGTGAATTACCAGTTCTTTGCATCCACAGTGTGTTTACTGGGTGTGAGTCTTTACTTATCAAAGTAAGATTTTAAAGAGGTTTCTGCTTCTGCATCATTAAGAGTTTATAAATTTTTTTCTTATTCTGCATATCTTTATTAAATTCTGAAACTGAAGCTCTAATTGGCATTTCACATAAAACACCAGCTATAAAAGGGTACCTTATCCGTGTTGTTTCATGGTGCCGCATTTTGGAATACTGGAATGGATTGAGGAAACCTCCATTATAGACTTAGGCATCTAGAAAGCTTTGCAATTTTGAGACTTAATAAACCCATATTTTTCTTTGAATCTGATTAAAAAAGTGTTAGATTTATGAGTTAATGAGATAGCTTTGTTTTTAATGTGGAAGGAACAATGAGCCTGAAAATAATGTTAATTGGCAGCTAAACTAATAAAACCACATTTTTTGGTAAAATTACAATTTCCAATTATTATTCATTAGCTAGCCTACTTGAAGTGTATGTTTTCCTTACTTCATAAAGGTCATAGGTGACTGCAAGGTCCACATCTTTACGTGAGTCTTGTGAGTCTTGCTGTGAATATCAATTTTATGTTAGAAATCTTTGTTTGAAGTAAAGGGTTTCTGGCACTACCTTACAAAACAAACAAACAAACCAACCAAACAACTTTTGGGAAAGTGTCATAACAGGCGTGCCTGTTTTTTCTGTACTAAAAGAAGTGCCCACTTTCTTCTTAGTATGTCACAAAAGTGCTGACTGTGTCTCCAGTTGGGGTAATTAAATTAATTTGGAGGCTTGATTTTGATATACTGCACCATCAGCAATGTAGACTATCAGTGAATAAAGTGTTAAGCAGATGCTTGGCTCAAGAAAAAGATGCTTTTTATTTAACTTGTACTTTGATGTCCACTTTGTTTTTTAATAACTTACCACCAGCGGCAGCTGTTGGAGTAGACTTGCTGGGTATGACACCTCTCCGGGGCTCTGCCTCAGATGTGTCTATATTTTTGAGTCACACATGGGCAAAGTTTGAGCGTAGTGTCACCCAGTGTGCATGGTTGACCATTTCAGTGTTTTAAAGACTGCCATTCCTTGGAATACCAGTACATTTGTGATGCATCATCTTAAAGATGTCCAGATTTACCTAGAAAATCCTTGCTAACGGGATCCTTGTCATTTTTTTTTCCTTAGCCGGTAAGGAATTCTATCTGAAAATGTAAGTAGAAGATGAGAAAGTGAGGGAATGAAAGACTTAACAGATTTAATTTGACTTAGCCACCAGAATACATAGTTAAATTATACCAATCAGTTTGAGGGGCTAGGTAGTGAAATAGTTCCACAGGATGAGGAGGTTAGATAAGAAAACAAAGGGAAAGTCATTAAGAGTGAGAAACCCCAAAATATTGCAAAATGTTGGTTAAATAATTCTATGAATAGTCAAGCACAGACCTCAGAAAGGAGTTAAGACAGAAACCCTTAGAATGGAATAACTAAGATCTTAAAACATGACAGAAGGATGTGTGTGTGTGTGTGTGTGTGTGTGTGTGTGTGTAAAAAGGAATATTGAAATAACTTATTCAAAAGGAGAAATGAAGATAAAAATAGTGAAAACAGCTATATTTCTTAAACATTTTTAACTAAACTTTGCAATACAGTTTTACTTTGCAAACAGCATCTGAGTACTAAGCAGGTCTCCTAAGACAATATATGGCACCCTCTTGATGCTTTCTGTCTCTATAGAATCTTTATAAGTTGCATTTTGTTCTAAGCTATTTCATTAAACAAAAGCACTGAGTCTTAGCCTCTAAACTGACCTTATGACTTATTGTTTGAAAATTCCAATCTCCGAGTGCATGCTTAAAATGGAGGCACCATTACTTAGATATTCTGATTTGGCGAGGCCCAGAAATTTAGATTTTAATCAGTACAGAAGGTGATTTTTCAGTAGGTGGGAAGGACTTTGAGAAATTCCGGCATAATGGACCGAGGGCTAAAGACTGAACAGGAGTTACCTCTGAGATTGTTGAAGTCTGTTCCAACTTCCCCAGGCTTAGGCCATGTTTCAGTGTGCTCAGTGTAAATATCCCCGTGTTAGTGTGTACAGGACCAGGAGCAGAGGGTTTGCACACCAAGAGCCTCAGGCTCTACACTGCTTCCTTTGTAGCAGACAGGTTGGGGGACTTAGGGCTTGGCTCCTCATAGCTTTAAAGTTTTAAAACTTCTGTTATTGTGTGTGCAGAATGTACTGTGCAACAGTGTGAGAACTACACAATAGCACCAGGAATGGTTCTTCAGTGTACTCAGCACTCAGCATGTAGTGTCTGTGTTTTATTGGACTTGGAATTAGGGAAGGAAATAATAATAGTAATGGCTAGGAAAAACAAAAAGCTAAGGCGTGCTATAGTGGTTTTTGGATATGCGGAAAGGTTGTCTAACATCTTTAAGAAGGCAGAGCCTGTTGTTCAGGTTACAGCTCTGTGGCAGAGTGCTATCCGTAGAAAGCCCTGGCTTCAGTCCACACTCCCTGCCAACCAAAAGCATCGCACAGGACAAGAGGACAAGAAAGTGACTTTTCGCTTTTTCAAGGTGCTTAGTTGAGAGCATTCTTTTCTGATAACTTTTTTTTCCTTACATACTGGGATGCCTTAGAACTTAGTGGTTATCAACTTGTGGGGGTCACACATTAAATATCTGATTCATAACAGTAGCAAAATTACAGTTATGAAATAGCAATGAAAAAATTTTATGTTTGGGGTCACATCAACAACAGACTGTACTAAAGAGTCACAGCGTTAGGAAGGTTGAGAACCACTGCCTTAGATCTGTATGTGTTTTTAAACTTTCATTAAGACGCATGACTGATAGTTACATGTGGGCATTATGAATTCCTGCTGTGAGAGACATAGGTAATTTTTTTCCTAACTTCATACCTAGTACTCTGTCCCTGCACTATGTCCTAGCCATGCTGTGGGTTTATATAGAAATTCTCTGTGTGATAAAAAAACACTCCTTTTCTTATCAAGAAGATGTATCAGAGTATTAGTAAGAATGATATAATAAAACTCTTAAATCTACTCATGGACACACATGTAAAATTACTTATAAATTGCAATACTTTATTCTAACTAATTACTCAGGGCATTCTTCAGAAGCCATTGGAATTAGCTCTTTGTCAAGATAAATTTTAGTGCTTAATAAGTTACATAGCAGAGCATAAAAAGAAAGGATAAGCTAAGGAGAAGATGAATGGGACATCCATGAACCAAATCCCTGAAAAAAAATTAGTGTAAAACCCAGAAGCTACAGGTAGCAAAACAGGAGCTCACATACAAGAAAATACCAAGGTTCTCAACAGCATCATTTTAAATTTACATGTTTCTCTGGACACAGGCATCTATTTTTAGGTAGTCTCAATAATCATTTAATTTATATGAAAAAACTAAACTGAGTAAATTTTGTTGTATTTTCTAAGTTTTTTTTTTTAAAGATTTATTTATTTATTATATGTAAGTACACTGTAGCTGTCTTCAGACCCTCCAGAAGAGGGCGTCAGATCTTGTTATGGATGGCTGTGAGCCACCATGTGGTTGCTGGGATTTGAACTCAGGACCTTCGGAAGAGCAGTTGGTGCTCTTAACCCGCTGAGCCATCTCTCCAGCCCGTATTTTCTAAGTTTTAAAATTAGCATTGCCAGAAGTTCTTTATTTGCTTTATCGTAGTGTGGCTAGGGATTTTACATAATGCCTGTTGTTTGTAGCATTTTACTGTATTAAAAAACCCAGGAATTCCCTACAAAAGTCGGAATCTTGATTTGTGTGTAGAGGTATGTGGGCTTTAAATAAGCCAGGGGATCCTATAGAATAAGACTTCTCTAGTCAGTTATTCCTGCCTGTTTGGCTACAAGGAACACCTTTTTTTGCTGATGTTAATATGCGATCCTCCACCTGCTGATTTGACCTCACTGCACGCATCTCTGTCTGCCTTTCTACGTGTAAGGGAGCAAGGAACAGGGGGTATAAAGCCAGCTCTGTCCTCAAGCCTGTGCCCCGCAGGTGAGCAGAGCGAACCCCTGCAGTAGGAGGACCTCACACACACGAACTGCTTAGTGCATGCTCAGCTGAGTTTCATATTTTCCATTTTGTTATAGTTTTTAATTTTACTAAACAAACGCAACTTTCAGAAGCGCCAGGTCATGTCTCGGCCTGTTGGACACACTGCGGGCTAATTTCACGATGCTTCACTGTTCCCGGAGGCTTGAGGACATGCGTGTATTTCATTCACTGTTTTGTCACTTTCCTGTGCTTCTTCTCATCTCCCCCCCAAAGACAGAGTGTTCCCTGAAAATTCATTGTATTATTAGATAAGAGTGTTTTGGATTTGTTTTATAGAGATTCTCAATTCCTTCTTTTTAAAATTAGGAAATGTTAAGCTTATGCCTGTTACTTTTAAATTCCAATATAAGCACTCTGGGCCAATGAAAGCTTGGCCTGAAGATGGTGTCTGACCATCTTATTCCTAGAAGGTGTATTACCTTCTAGGAAGAAAGTAACACCTTGTCTGGTTTATCATTATGCTAATATGCTCAATCAGTTGTCATTGACAGACACTGAAACCTGTACCCTAGGGAATCGTTGTTTTGATAATGCTGTCATTATTTATAGGACTGTACTCTCCCCCTTTGAGGAGAGCTGGAGACTGAGGACTCAGAGGCAGTTTTTTTAGTCATGTTGGGTTGATTATTGTAATATTAATAAATTCCCCACCCTGGCCTTTTATTTAAAGATGTTATTGTTTTATAGTCCTGGCTGGTCTTGAACTTAATTCTGCCTCTGACCAGTTGCCGCATTACAATGCCTGGCTGTATTATTATTATTGTTGTTGTTGTTGTTATTTTTCTGTGCCTTCCAAAACTTACTGAAGTGTAGTTCTGTGATTGATTATAAATGGAGTGTAGTGGTGCTCAAAACAAAATGAAAAAATAAATGTCAAATTTTGGTTATCTTCTAAGTTGTGGAAATTTAAACTTCCCCTTTTTCTTTCTTCATTCTCCTTTTCTTTACCTTACGCTTTATCTTCTGCTGCCTCTCTTCTCTCCCTTCCCTCTCTCTTCTCTCCCTTCCTCTCCCTCCCATCTTCCTCTGAGCTTGTACACTGCCTGTAAAATTTTAAAATGAGAATATGGAGGTAAATTTTATTTTTTAAACTTTTATTTGATTTAAAAATTTTATAGGTTTTAAGTCATTTTAGTATTTAATGCCGCTCATATAATGAAATTGGTGGTAAATGAGTTTGAAAGTTGTAAATGTTCCTACATGTGTCAGTTAGGACAGTGTTACGAGGAGCCTTCAGCAGGGCTGTGTGAAATAAAGACACCTGTTGTTTTGATGAAGTAGATGGAGCTAAACTCCATCTCTCTCTTAGCTTTGAAGGTGATAGGATGGCTAGTAGCTTGATTAATACTCACTGGGAAGCTGGGTGTGTTGTGTCGAATGGTTTCCCACGTTGTGTGTTTTACACTACGAGGTAAAGAAAAAGCTATCTTAGACTGAGAGCCTCCCTTGCTACCCAGTTTTGCTAGTTTATTTTTTATAGTAACCTCTCAGATGAGAAATGCCTCTGTTTTAATGACAAGGAAACCAATTCTCAGGATGAGTAATTTGTTTGAGGTCCTACAGCTAGACAGGGATTTGCAAGGTGTAGACTGCCAGTGTGCAGTCCCGTGGTCTCCTAGGACTTTATATTTACCTGCCATTGGGGCCACATTCCAAGAAGCCAGACATGAAAAGGTTTGGAGAAAATTCCTCCAAGAAGTCCACAGATTTTCTTTCTCTCAAAAGAGAAGTCTTCATTCTGAAATGGTGGAACTCTATTCTTCATCACTCTTAAAGGAATTATGTGAGAAGGTCCCTGATTGGGTCTAATGTAAATTTTATGCATAAGGTTACTCTGAGAAAAGGCAAAACCAGCCCCAAGCTTAGCTTACACACCAGTCAACTTTCTTTTCTGTTGCTTTGTCTCCTATTGAAATGCCCATGGCCATTCTTCTTTTTAATATTTGTAATTTCTATCACACAGGAGTAGAAACATTTTTCTTTATGAGCGGTTGACTTTTCTCATGTTTGTGTTCTATATACGATGTTTTTGTTCTGGTGTTCTTTAATATCCAATTAATAAGTATATTTTACTAGAGGAGTTTGACAGTATCACATGGGGAGTACTATAAAGTAGTTTCCTGACATTTACTTTGAAAGAAAATTCAATATTAATGGAAAAATTACTGAGTATATTTTATTTCCGGGCATTTATATCTGAGTGCCTGTTGGTCAAACATGAACTTTGTGTAGAGTTAGAAGTTTCAAATTCATCCGTTTTTGAACATGGGTTGAAATATGTGTCACCTTTTTATTTCTCCTAAGAAACTTGCTTTTATTGTGATAAGCAGAATATAGTCTATAAGATAAAAGTTTGCATAGGAAAATGATTGTGTGTGAAAGTATAAAGTAACAATTTTTTTTGTGATTAAGATCCCTGGTCATATGAAATCAGTCTTTTTTTTTTTAACAGATTTATCTGTATTTTATGTGTCTGAGTGTTTCCTCTGCTCTGCGTGAGTTCATTCAGTGCCAGTGGAGGACAGAAGAGGGTGTCAGACCCCTTGGGCCTGGAGGTAGAGATGTTCTGAGCTGCCATGTGCGTGTGGAACCAAACTCTGGTGCTCACAAGAGCAGGGCTTTCTCTCACCGCCGAGCATCTCTCCAGCCCCTCAGTTTTGTTTTTTTGTTTTTGTTTTTCGAGACAGGGTTTCTCTGTGTAGCCCTGGCTGTCCTGGAACTCACTCTGTAGACCAGGCTGGCCTCGAACTCAGAAATACACCTGCCTCTGCCTCCCAAGTGCTGGGATTAAAGGGTGGGCTGTCACTGCCCGGCTAGTTTCTTTTTCTCTTTCTTTTTCTTTTTCTTTTTCTTTTTCTTTTTCTTTTTCTTTTTCTTTTTCTTTTTCTTTTTCTTTTTCTTTTTCTTTTTCTTTTTCTTTTTCTTTTTCTTTTTCTTTCTTTCTTTCTTTCTTTCTTTCTTCTTCTTCTTCTTCTTTTTTTCTTTCTTTCTTTCTTTCTTTCTTTCTTTCTTTCTTTTTTGAGGCAGGGATTTTTTTTGTCTATTTCTCAAGTACTGGGCTTAAGGGTGTGTACCTCCATTGCTCAGCTAGGTTGTATGTGCCAGTTACCTTGTTTTGTTGGTCATTTTTGTTATTTTGTCTCTATTTTCCTTTGAACCTGATGCTGGGACCCGAGGCCTGGAGTTTGGTAGGTAAGCAAGCGTGCTACTATTGAGCTCAATCCCAACTCCTCAGGTTTTTTGTTTTTTGTTTTTTTAAGTCTGAAAACTCAGCACTCAGCCTACTTCAATTATAAAAGATTGCAAGTTTGTCTTTTTTGTCTCAGAATGGCTCTCTGTTCCCCCTTACTCGTGAAACTTGTGAATAGCCTATTTTAGGAAGGTAGCTGTGGATGGTCCTCTTCTTAGACTATGGCGGAGTCTCGGAGTCTCGTGCGTGGGTCGGATGGTGCTGGCTTCCTGTTTATTGTTTTACCGCTCCTTCCATCCCCGTTGCTTTCATGCTGTTCTCCTTCAGGTACCTTGTGACTTGAGTTAATTCATTTTATGATAATTGACACACTTCTTTCTCCTTTATATCTTAAGTTACATTCAAACAACAGCATTTTCCAAATCAAGAACTTTGATCAAATGCTGATGAGATTTAACTAGTTAAAAAACCCTTGTCAATAAACATCTATGGATCAAGTGCCTACTGTGTGTTGGTTGATAATTGACCTGTACTTGGGAGATATAAAATAAATACAAAATAATCATTTCATCAAAGTAAACATGGAGGCAGAAGATGTAAATATTTACCATATACATTAATACACACTAATTGTTCTAATAGACGGGGTATACAATAGTCCTAGGAAGGAACTGGTGATAACCAGACCCATTTTGGCACAGGAGTGGAACACTGAAATATAGTTGGGACTTCTTCCTGTGACACTTGTCTTTGACCTAATTGTCATTAATTATATAACTCATTTGTCTGAGCACTGGAGTCTATTTTGAAAAACCAACCTTATAGTTTGGTGGTGGCATATGTCTAATCCCAGCCTTTATGAGACAAAGACCTTAGAGGATGGTGGCAGAGTCCAAGCCATTCTGGCCTAGATAATGCCTCCAAGCCAGTCAGGGCTAAATAGTGAGACAGGTTTTCAAAAACCAAACCAAAGCCCAAAACAAAACCACTACCCCAAATTCATCACAGATCAAATTGAATTAAAATAAAAAAACAACAATGCAAGTTTGTAATGTTAATTTTTATTTTACTTAAATATCAGTACATCCTTTGGTAACATTAAAATTCAGAGTTGTATTTTAGTCAGGTTTTAAGAGTTTGCTTCTTAGTTATTGCTATCAGTGGCATAATGTGTAACAATGCAAAGATTGAACAGAAGTGTTTGTATAATATCTCAGAGACGATTCCATATACACCAATGATAAAAGCATGGCTAATAGAATAAAATAGTAAATTCGAACTAGATATAAAAGAGCCAGAGGACATGCCAGTGCAAATGCACATTACAGTCACTAATGCTCGCTCTCTCTCTCTCTCTCTCTCTCTCTCTCTCAAACTTACTCTGTAGACCAGGCTGGCGTCGAACTCAGAAATCTGCCTGCCTCTGCCTCCCAAGTGCTGGGATTTAAAATGCTTTCTCTTAAATTGTACTAATTAGAAGTGTCCTAATAATATTTCTAGTTCGAGTTTTAACATGGATTCTATAGAAACCCATGAGAGATAGTAGTAAGTTGTACCTAGTTCTTTCATTAAGTAGTTTTCTGGTTTCCCAGGATGTTTTCAACCCGTGCTTGGATTTATAATTTCTTGTTTAGGATGCTGTGGTTTGGCAGGTCCTCCAATGTGGTACTTGTTTTCATTTCTTTATAATGAATAGGGTGTGATCTTATAATCGTGGCCCACTCTAGGCTGGTAACTTCTGATTCTCAGCATAGGGTAGAATGAAACTTTGTTTCTAGAATACTGTACTTGGTGTTCCCAGTTGTCAACTCTGGGTGGTTTTTTTTTTTTAGTAATAAATACATTTGAAAATGATGTCATAAGAAAGAAGCTAATCTGGGAAAATAATTCTTTATAAAGTCACATCATGGGTAATGACTATGACATTTTCCTCAGAGTAGCAAGGAGGACAGAAGTGGAGCAGTTAATAATATGTGAGCCTGTTTTCTAGTCTCGGATTTGGAGCCATTTGCCTTTCTTGAAGAACAAGCATTAAATGTTATTATTTCCCAATCCTTATGGAAGCAATGAATGTCTTTACAAGTTCCGTCTATCTGTAGACACATGTTCTGATCTTATTTGGACCTGGACCACTCATTTGGATTTGTTGTTTGGCTGGGTTTTGTTTTATGCTCACGATTTTCTCCCTATAATCTCTGCATAAGGGCTGGGGAGATGGCTCAGCTAGTGGTTTAGAGCACTGGCTGCTCTTCCGAAAGGTCCTGAGTTCAATTCCCAGCAACCACATGGTGGCTCACAACCATCTGTAGTGGAATCTGATGCACTCTTCTGGTGTGTGTCTGAATTCAGCTACAGTGTACTTGTATAAATAATAATAAAAAATAAATAATATTTAAAAAATCTCTGTGTAAATAATGTAAATTGTATTCGTCTTCTGTTATTTGGAAGACCTTGAATGGGATCACCCTATGTACGTAGAACTAAGCTTCTGAGGACACTTACATGAGTAGTGATGAGCTCACTGTGTAAGACTTTTGTCCTGAACCATTTGCTTTCTTTTGAATTTCCTTAAATGGGATCCTATGCATCATTCTTGATATACAGGCTCCACACACAGTAGGTGGCCTTTGACCGCCCTGCAGTCACGAGGGGCATGATGCAGATCTTAAGAATTAGGAAAAGTGCACACTTTTCTTCATTACATAAGTGGCTTTCTAAAAAGTTTGAATCAGTTTTTCTTTTTAAAAATAGGAAAATATATTTTTGTTGACGTAATCTTAGGTTTATTTCTAATTGATACTTGCTTAGGAGTGGCTACTGTTTTTGAAGATTGAAGTTTTATTCCCAAATCTTAATGTAATAAGTGTTCTCTAAAATGCCTATTGGGCATAAATACAACATTATTTTGCTAGAGCTGTATCACAGTACCTGATCCCAAATTATACTATAGATAATAATAACTATATTATTAATAGCTATAATAAAAAAGGCAGCATAAAAGGACATATAGACCAGTGAAACTGTCTGTCTGTCTGTCTGCCTGACTGTCTGTCTCGTGTGTATGTCTGTGCCTCCGTAGGAAGTGCATGCGTCTTATACAGGTACACATGCCTGTACATGTTCAGAAGCCAGAGGAGGGCATCTTCTAGCCTCCTTTCACTCTCTGCCTATTTCTTTGGGCCAAGGTCCTGCTCTGAGCCTGCGGTTTTCGTTTTCTAGGCTATGCTAGAAGTCCGCAATCTCCTTCCTTCTTTCCCCTCCTTTGAAGCTGAGGTTCCAGGTATGCAAAAGACGCCTGACTTTTTGCATTGGATCTGTGGTCCAGACTGCCCCTCATGACTGCAGTGCGGCAAGTGGGCAAGTGCCCTTAACTGTTGAGCCATTTGTGTGTGTGTGTGTGGGGGGCGCCATTTTTTACAATAATGTAAAAAAAACACAGACATTGGAGAAAAGACAGCCTCTTGAACAACTGGTGCTAGGAAGTTTGGATAGAAGAATAAAATTAGATTCGTATTTCTCACCCTGTATAAAATCAATTCAAGATGGATCAAAGATTGAACACAAGACAGAAACTCTGCATTGCTAGAGGAAAACACTAGCCAACACTTTAAGCTAGGAAAGAACTTTCTGACAATGTCTCCAATAGCACAGTAAATCATTCCAACAATTGACAGATGTGCTTGCATGGAGGTATCTTCTATACTGTAAACAGTCGCAAAGTGGAGAGACTGACTATAGAATGAGAAATTGATCTGTGCAGCTATACATCTGACTCTATAAAGTGCTCCAAAGCGTCACATCAAAACCCATATTAACTATTTAATAAACAGCCAAATGAATTGAACAGTGGAGGCTTTTTTTTTTCAGTTGTAAAGATTGTTGTTTTGCAGAAAACTGGGACTGAAGATCAAGTTCAAATAGTTCAGAATGAAATGAGTGTCATGTTTCCTACATGACATGAAAGTAGAAGAGGACTGAGACAGGAGGAACGAACTAAGGGAGGGCAGAGGGCTGAGCAAGAGAAGGTAAGGGGAGACAAAAATATCACACTTTCACAGAGTCTAGATCTGTCTGCCTGTCTGTATACATGAAAGCAAAAGGGAGACAGTTTGTAGGGAAGTAGAGGCCAGTGAGAGCCGAGAGAGGGGCAGTGGGGTGCCAGTATGAGCAAGGTATGATGATATATGTGTGTGAAAATGTCATAATGAAACTCACTGTGCTGCAACTGAAATTAGTAATGAAGAAGAACAGTATTTGCAGAACGAAAAGACAATGGTCTTAGGGTATTGTAATGTAGTAATAACACATGCCCGCTCTGAAATAGAAAGTTACGGGATCATAGTATCCATGTGTTATAGGGCTGGTGGATATAGGGTAATACCACATGATTGAACACGGGGAAATAGGGGGGAACTTGACTTTAACTTTGCTTGTATAATTATCTCTAACCATCTCCTCAAAACGCTTGTTCGATCTAAATGAGAGAAGGTGGACCAGTGCAGAACCCAGGTTAACCTTGGGTCAAACATCTCACCCTAATTGTACACTCATGCAAGCCACTTGGCCTCTAGATTTTAAATGATGTTCTCATGAGTAACAAAATTTGAGCATATCTCTTTTATGTCTTTATATTTATTTATAAATTACATGAGTGGGTTATTATACCACAAAATAAATTTTCAAGTTTTCCTTTCATTCTAGACAGACTATCTTGTTACATTTTGGCATGTAAGAACTCTGGAAACCACTTATCAAAACTGGGCAATGCCATACCAGTTTTTAAGTTGTGTGAGGACCAGGGGCTGCCTTGTTAATTGCTATTTCCTTTAGCATACAGAACATGCGGGGGCTCCAGAATACTATTAATGTATATGCAGATCAGGGTGTTGGGTAAGGTAAGGACAGATCTAGCTCAAGTATGAGAAATCTGGTAAGAATGGAGACTTTTTTTTTTCTTTTTGTTTCTCAAGACAGGGTTTTTCTGTGTAGCCCTGGCTGTCCTGGAACTCACTCTGTAGACCAGGCTGGCCTCGAACTCAGAAATCCACCTGCCTCTGCCTCCCAAGTGCTGGGATTAAAGGCGTGCACCACCACTGCCCGGCTGAATGGAGACTTTTTTCATTGTATTTTTTCTGTGCTTCTAAAAGTACCTGTCACACAGGGACTCAGTACATATTAACCTCCAGCATAGGGGTGCAGAGGCTATATAGCTTAGCCTGAGGAATCAGACAGAGGCCACAGGTTGATGGGTGCTATGTCACATTGTTTCAGGACAATGTATGGAGACAGATTCTGTATAGGTAGGTAGAATGATCAGCCTATAGGGGTAGCTTTAGAGATCTTAAAGGTGAAATTGAGACAGTCTTAGATAGCACTCATCTTTGTGCCCTGTGTGGTATGTGTTCTAGGATATGGTTAGTAGGTGTCTGATTAGTTTTTGTTGAATTAGTTTGTTATACACTGCACACAGTGTATAGGTCCTCCTGGCCTATAGGAGTGGATCAGAGGCCTGTGAATGAATGCTGCATTGCCAGTGTGCCCACACAGAAGTGCTTTGCTGACCTAAACTGTTCTGATCCTGCTCCTTCTGCCCTAGTACCCAAACTGGTATGTCATGTATCATCCCAATCTCACACTCTCACAAGTAAGATTGAACTTACTTACATCGAAATTTTAGAAAGTTATTTCACATTTCTCTGCTGTTTTGGAATTATTATCTTAATCAGAACTTTTTTTAAGGTACCACCTTAAATTTTTTTCTAGCTAGATTATTTACCTGAACCACCAGCCTGGTTCTGTATACTCAGCATAATTTTGAGCTCATGTCATGTTCTAGGTACTAACCTCATGGAGCTTCCTAAGCTTGGAGGACAATTTAGAATTGCTATTTGGCAATATCTCTTGGAGAAACTGTGCCATTAGCTTTCTCTCTGCTAGAAACTAGCCACATGAATGCAGTCCTCTGCCTTTGCCATACCGATCAAGACAGGTACATGTTTATTTAAAGCAGTTTCACATCTGCACATGAAATAAGCCACAGTGTTCTAATTTGCTTTTCTAATGTCTTGTAGCAAATGCAGGAAGTCCCCTATTTATTGTTTTACAAAGACAGGCTAGTCTACCAAAGCTTTCCACAACTGAATGAGAGTTTAGTTTCTTCTCAGAGATCCTCTTGCAGCTTTGCTATGATCTCCAGGTAATAGTTCTTATCAGTCATTGAGTTATCAGATCTTTATTGCTAGGCTGTAACCCTTATTACTGCTGCACGGTGGGGTGGTAAAATCTTACACTTGGTGTAACTTAGAGCCTGCACTGTGATTTAATTTACTGATCTTACTTGTACTTAAGAACAGTCTGTGAGGTAACTAGTAAGACATTATTCCCATTTCACAGACAAAGACACAACATATGTTTAAGATTAGTGGCTGGACCCAGGAGACTATTTGTATTGGCTCCCCCAGGGCACAATTTACATATTCTAGCTGTTCTAGAGGAGAGCTGCCCCTGCACAGGACAGACTGGGTGTTTTTGTGCTGAGATCTTTCCCCCTTGTTTTTCAGCTTGTTTAGAATGCTGTCACCTAGAACAGCAGTGGTTTAGGAACATGTGCTTTAGCTGTTTATGTCATAAGGCCTGCAAAATAGCAGTGAAATGGATACTACACTTCTGATTTGCTTAGGTAAGTGTTTAAGGGGATGTGAATAGTTTGTCTACAGACAACATTTTTTAGAAATAAAAGGGCTGTATACTGACAAAGAATGAGCTTTGAGTATGTGTATGTTAGGATCACCTCCCCTCCCTTCCTCCTCCCTCCCCCCTCCTCCCTCCCTTTCTCCCTCCCTTCCTCCCTCCCTCCCTTCCTTCCTTCCTTCCTTCCTTCCTTCCTTCCTTCCTTCCTTCCCCTCTCTCCCTCCCTCCCTCCCTCCCTCCCTCCCTTCCTTCTTTCCTTCTTCTCCTCCCTCCCCTTCCTTCTGTTCCTTCCCTCCCTCTTTCCCTCCCTTCCTTTCTTCTTCCTTCCCTTCCCTTCCTCCATCCCTCCCTCCCTCTCTTCCTCCCTTCTCCCCCTCTTCTTCCATTAGTTCATTCATTCACTCATGCATCGATTCGTTCATTGATTCTATTGTTTTGAAGGTTGGCTCTCCTGCACCCCAGGCTGGCCTCAGGCTCAGGCACTACGCAGCCAAGGGCGATCTTGCACTTTGGGTCCTCCATCCTCTTCCATCCTCTTCCTTTCGTGTCTCCAGGGCTGGGGTTGCTAGTGTGCCTCATCGCTCCTGCTTGATTGGCGCTCAGAGCCAAGGCTTCCTGCAGCCAGGCCAGTGCTCCTGCAGCTGAGCTGCACCCCCAGCCCCATTCTAACCTTTCTGCAGCTCTGGTTCAGTATGTCTTTGCACATACTGTAATGCTAATGGATGAGGTTCTGTTGAGAACTTGCAGTTTGGCAAAGATTGAACATACTGTTTATTTTACAAAGTATATAATAATGGAAGTGTTAGAACTTTAAAATTTTTTTTATTTAAAGTGGCCAAAGAAAAGAGAAACCTTAGACATAGTGAGGTAGAGTTCCTCTCCAGACTCAGTGGCTTTGCTCCTTTCTACCTTTCCCCCTGATGTCGGGATCAATGTTCTCAGCTGTAGATGCAAGAGCGGAGCCTCAGGGGCCCCCAACTGGCTCATGGTATTCTTCTAGCAAATGGACTTGGCATTTCATTCCAGTTCATCTCCTTCCCTCCCTCCCTCCCTCCCTCCCTCCCTCTCTCCCTCCCTCCCTCCCTCCTTGACTCTTGTACATTCTTCATGGCATGTGTCCCATTCCCTGGACCTGTGTGGACTCTCACTGAATTTGATGCCTTGGTTTAAAAGCCTGACTTTGCAGTCCAGGATAAAATGGCCTCTTCTTTATTTGTGTTCATACATTGCCAAGCAGATTGCTGTGTGTAATTGTTCCCAAGTAACGTTCTTCTAGAATTGTTTCAAGAATAAGGTAAACTTAGGAATTAAAAAGTGAACATTCTATAGGGATGGAATATCTGTGATGAAAAATATAAAGATGAAATAATTTTATATTTAGGTACCATAAACCTAAAGAGACTAAATAGAATATTAACTATAAAAGAGATTACAGATCTTGCAGTAATATATTCCATCATTTTAAATGGGAAGAAATCCCAGATTAAGTGTGACCCAGGCATGTGTGGCAGAGCTGGGTCTGAGAATGACTTCTGGGTTTGTTGGTTTTCTATGGAAATCTGTTTAGCTTCAAAATAATGTAAAGTATTAGTTGATCAGTACCACTGTGCTCACTGCAAGATTCTGTGACTTTTTGTTTCTAATGAGAATGAAGCTATATGGACACCATACATCCTCTCACTCTATCTGTTACCCTAAAATCTCTCTCTATATGCTCATTGCTTGAACTTTCTTTATTATCTTCTGATGTAAGTTCTCATTTACTTTCTGACATGACCTGATTTGGGTGGCTAACAGACAGTAAAATGAAACATTGCTTCAGTGTCCAGAGCAAGAATTCGCAAACAGTTACACATTGTTAACAGTTACACATTGTTAATGGCACACTGGCTTATCAAATGCCCGGAGTTTATTCCAGTCTGCTCTTGGGAAAAGCCATCCCAGCCTCATAGCAGCTCTCCCAGATCCTACACAGGACAGCTTGCTGTGGGGCTGTTATAGATTTCCTGTCCATGAAAGAGTAAACTGCTCAAAGTTCATCAGGAGAAAAGAAGATTTGAAAACCATAACAGATTTAGTTTTCAGTGATTGGCTGCCTCATACACTGGGATGCTTCATAGTGGCTGTATTAAGAAACTGTGGTGACACAGTGCCCACTTGCCTTGTCATGGGCTGAGTCCACTCAGGTGCACATAGACAAGGCACTAAACTAAGGTCCAAGGCCATATTTCAGGCCTACTGTTAAGATAATTGTCTTTGGTCAGAGTATACCTTCTGCTTCACAGTGCAAGGGGAAGTCTGTGCCTCATCAGAGTTCTGCTTGGGAATTTGGGAACTGGGCATTATTCAGTCCCAAACTTCTGAAGGATAAGAACCAGGTAGTCCAGATAGGCACCCTGTTCTATTCTTTTGTGTAATTTTAGGAATTAAAAAAAGTGACCATTTTCTCAAGGTGCCTGTATCCAAATGCAGGGAAATTGTCAAAATAGATTTTCTTAGAAAAATGGCAGGAGTTCACTAAAATAAATATACAAACCTCTTTGTCTCCTTGGGCACCAAGGACACACCTCCTTGGGTTGTACACAGTGAGAGAAACAGAGATGTATGCAGAGATCCTGCAGGTAGTTGTAGACCAGAAAAGAATGCTTTAAACACAGACATTAAAGCATCAACCCCATAATCTGGTAGAGATGGATCTTAATATAAAATGCTTATTATTTATGGAAATCATTTTAAAAATTGTAAACACAAGATGAAAGACTAAGTGGAGATATTACTTCTATGAGGCTGTGCGCTCTGTCTCACACTTGGTTTAAACAATTTTATGTTTTCAAACGTAGTCTGGCTTTTAAAGTTTGGTTAAAGAAGAACGAATGTCTGTCCTTTATAAAGGAGTTCATCTCTATTACATGGACACCCTAATAGAAAGCAAAAGGACTTTAACCATCAACTTCTTTTATCCATCATTAAAAGCTAATTGTCACATTCTAGAAGTGCAACTTGATGGAATTTTTAACATCCTCAAAGACTGGCAACCCGTGAAGAGGCAAGTATTCTCTATGAGGGTTTAAGTTAGGAGAAGGAAAGGGAAAATGATTCTTTCATAAATCTTAAGTGGCAGCTAAATGGAAATAAAAGCTTTTCTTAAATTTGTGTGGGACAAGGGTGATAGCTTGTTCCTTCTGTTTAGTTGGAAGTAGAGAGTTTTGAGCGTGGCTATCAGCCTCTAGGGTGGGTGTTAGGACTGAGGACTGAAGAATGTGGATATAGTTTTAATACCCTGCTTATTTGCAGCCATCATAATGTAGCATCTACCTTTGTGCTGGTCCCTAAAATGATTAAAAAACAACAAGGGCAATGTTTACTTACTTATTCTTTAAGAAATGGCAACTGGTGGGTTATTTATGAGGAGAACCATTGTCTATGTGGTGTGTGCAGGGCACGGGGGAGTTAGATTCTGTTCCCTGGCTCCAGCTCTCTCAAGTTTGGGTCTTGCTCAGTAGGTAGTGATGATGTGTTAAGTGATTACAACCACAGTTTTGCTAAGGCTTTCATTCACCTTGGTGACGTGGCTGTAAAACACAGAGCTCCAAACAGATTTTGCGGTGGTGTCTTCTTACCCATTCTCCTCTTTCCAAGCCTCACAGTTAGGTAGAAGGGGCAGGGAGCAGCACTGATCTGTAGGAAGAAGCCAGCTTGTACAAGGCAGCTCAAAGGTGCTAATTGTTTCTAGCAGAAAAATTGCACATAGAAGATCAGGGTAATCCTGGGCCCTGGGCTTTTATTTAGGTCCTGTGAGCTAATGATCAGTTTTCCAACGCTGGAACACCTAACCTGCCCCAGCCCTTTCTGCAGTCTCTTAAGCTCTCAGCAGATTGATTGCCGATGTTCAAATTGGCACCCTGCTGCGAATCTATGTTTTCATTCTTTAACTTCCTCAGATCACAATATTAAAACTTGTTTCCCAATTAATTCTGTTTGATAATTTATTATTATTTTTTTTTACCATTCTTACAAGTTTAGGAAGTTTACTGTGATTAATTTAAGAGTTTTTTTTTTTTGTTTGTTTTTGTTTTTGTTTTTGTTTTTTTTTTTTTTTTTGAGCCGATTGTCAGGACAGGGTAATGATTTGTTTATTTTGGCCCATGTAAAATTCACAAATTTTAGATTATGGTAGACAAGGTCACATGATTAAGCAAGTCATTAGTAACTGATTTTGTGATGTCACTCTAGAGATACATAATCTTATTTTACATGAAATAATTTCTCTAAGAAACTTGTAATAGAAACATCACAGAGTTTATTTTTTCTTTTTTTTTTTTAAAGACAAGGTCACACTGTAGCAATAAAACTCACTATGTAGATCAGGGTGGCCTAGAACTCACTGAGATCCACTTGCTCTGCCTCTTGAGGGCTGGGATTAAAGTCGCATACCTCCAAACTAGGCTAGAAACTGTGATTTTTTTAAAAAAGATTTATTTATTGATTTTTATATGTGAGTACATTGTTGCTCTCTTCAAACATACCAGAAGAGGGCATTGGATCCCACTACATAAGGTTGTGAGACCCTATGTAGTTGCTAGGAATTGAACTCAGGACCTCTGGAAAAACAAATTCTTAGCTCTTAACCCCTGAGCCATCTCTCCAGCCCCTAAAACTAAGAAATTTCACTTTTATTTTAATTTATGGAAAAACTGGGACTTTTGAGTTAAATAACCAAACATTATATTTGTACACAAACCTATAGTAACTATATGTTAATTTTAAAAAAATTCCGAATAAGATCATGTTAGTTTAAGATAATATAATCATAATATTTTGGGCCTAGTAAACTTTCTTTAATGTAAGATATTATTATGATTATTATATTTAAAAGTGATACATGGTTGCTTTCCTCCCAAATACTGCTTATTTTTAGAAAGAACACTAGTTATATTGATTTGCTGAGTAATGTCTTACCCATCCAGTTCCTGTAATGGTCTTGTAACACAGTTGCTCTGCTCTCCTGATTATGCCTTGTGAGTGATGAGTATTTTGTGTATACTTCATAATGCTCATGGTGAAAGATGAACTAATATGTATATCTTTGTTTTAAAAATTACAAGCTTTTTAATTACCAATTACTAAGTTGTTTTATATCATGAAATAACATTAGAAAATGATTTTTCCCCTAATAATATGAAACAGCTTAAATTCTGTCATCGTTTTTGAGGGCTTGTGTTGAAGTTTACATGAATAGTTCTCTTTGAATCTTAGACACAGGAGACATTAAGTATACTGCAGTACAGTGTCTTCAGTAAGCCAGCGGTCTTGATGACTATTGACAACATACCTGCTTAGTTAGTCTTACTGAGTGTCCGTGTCTTAGTCCTGTGTGTGATGTCATCACACCGTTCCTTACTTGACACAACAGTATCAGGTTGAGTACCTATTATGTAAGTGAGTGTTCATGGATGGATGAAGTATAAAGAATTTAGTGGTTTTTCTGGTGACATAATTCTGAGGTCTGATCAGTTCTAGATTTCTATGACGTATTCCAGTTGGTTTACTTTTAGTTCTATATCTATCTTAACTTTATAAAGAAATGAATAAAATATGACATTAAATATGTGTTCACAATTTATCTGTATACAAGGTACTCTTCTATTAGAAGTCAAAATAATAGGAGACATAATTTACTTGAATTGCTGTTGTCTTTGTCTCTTCTATATTTCTTGTTTTGTTTTCTTTAGATCCTCTTCTCTATTCTTTCACACATTTTGAGCCAATGTTCTGACAGGAAGAGTCCCCTACCTGGAATTACATGAGAGAGACCTTTATCTTAGCCCAGGGCCACTTCTGCTGACCTCACTCTCGGGTTCTGGACAGCTGCTAGTTCTTCTCATTTGCTGAGTTTCACTTTCAGTGTTTTAGACTTAGTTCTGGTCCCCAGTACAGTCTCAGAAAATTAAGTCTGTCTTTTAAGTATCCCCCTGGGAGGTGGCATGCTTTAGAAGTATGTTATGTGGTGGACAACTCATGTTTAAACGTCATGCATAGCATTCGTAGCTGTGAATATGTGGGTGGGCGTATGTAGAAAATCGTTTTCTAGTATTGTTTCATGATGTAAAACAACTTAGTAATTGGCAATTAAATAGCTTATGATTCTGGCTCCTTCATGTGTAAACAAAGGCAATAATAATTACCTTTTGGAATCATTTTCAAAATTAAAAGATATGGCCTGTGTAAAGTACTTGAGTGCTTTGTATGTTGGGAGCCAGCATTTATATATTCATACTTTTTTTTTTATATGAAAAAGACACTCCTGTTAATTAGGTGTTTTAGGTATATAGATCTTTATATATTAATTTGTCTATTAAAACTAGAATATGCTAACTTACAGTTCTAAGCATTATGATTAAACAAATGAAATGAAAAATGAAAAGATAAAATTCAAATTCATAAAATGAGCTTTTTTTTTATTTTTTATTTTTTTAGTGCTGAGGTGGGGATATTGATGATACAGAGTAGTATTCCTATAGAGATAAGAAAGAAGATAGCTAACACATTATTTAAATAAGAAATAAATTGAGATATTTGTTCAATAAATCTTTATTGAACTTACTGTGAGATAGGCACCATTTTAATCTCTAGGCGATATTACTATTAATAAGATGGTTGTAAATGTTAGCTTTGTAGAGCGCACTTTCTAGTGGGGGGAAAACAGATAAACTGTGTGAACTGTCTCTGATGTAAGTTGTTTATATGCCAAAGAAACACTGAAGCAAGGGAAGGAAGGTGGAAGAGAGGAGGCTGCTCTTTCTACGCGGCTTGGTATTGGGTGTAGGTTGCACTGCTCTGTACGGAGCTGCAGAGTCCAGAAGGGGTGTGTTCAGAGACGGTAAGCACCGTGCTGACCCCAGACATCCCCGGCCCCTGGTCCTTTCTCGCACTGTGTTCACACCGTTACGGCTGATGAGATGTTCTCATCCCCCACTTTGGAGGCTTTCCTCTTCAGCTGACAGGCAGTGCAGGAGCTGTACCTGGTGGCAGACTTTTGGGAATCCTTTGTTGTGCTTGGCAGAGAGTGCCTAGTACTTTGGATGCCCTTTTCTGTAATTGGCAGAACTAGGGGCAGACCACACATGCTTCTTACAGCTAAAGTACTCATATATCTTTTTAGGGGTTTTGGTTTTAGCTCGTGGTAGAGGTTAAGTGAGTTAGTAGTAGACCTTTAGAACAGAGAAGAATGTAAAAAGCAAAAAACCAAAAAAGTTGTTTTTGTTTTGTTTTGCTTTTTGAGACAGTAGCAAACTCAAGACTTCCAGTCACAGCCTCTCAGGCCCGCACTGAGTAACATTGGGTTTTTCTGTGTAGCCCTGGCTGTCCTGGAACTCACTCTGTAGACCAGGTTGGCCTCAAACTCAGAAATCCACCTGCCTCTGCCTCCCAAGTACTGGGATTAAAGGTGTACACCACCACTGCCTGGCTTGTTTCTTAATTTCTTAACTTAAGAAGCACAAGGGCTAAGAAAGGTCCATTTAAATTTTAAATAATTTACCAGGAACCAGGAAAGAAGGAAAATAATGTTGAGCTAGTATTATCTTTTTATTAAATCTTAGGGGTTCAGATCCTCTGTCTACCTCTATATATTCATTTACAGACTAGTATGTTAATTCTTTCAGCTTATGTTTACTGAGTATTTGCGCAATGAAAATGTCACTTAGAAAATAAAGGTACCCCCCCCCCGTACTTTTATTCCTGTGCATGGATGGGAGAGGAAATGTCAGAATAACCTTGACCTTAATCATGTAACACAAGAAGAACCTAGCACATTCCTTCCAATATTACAGTATATGCTGAACACCTGTGAATGTCTGTATTGATTTTCGAGTATAGCGGTTAGTCATTCAAGAGAAATATAGACAGTATGTGGGAAGTTAGATGTGGGGAACCGGTGGTGTGCAACCTGGTTTCAGGGATGTCTGTATGGAAATCTGAAATGGCCTCAGAGGCTGAACCGGATGTGATCATACTCCCTGATTGCCTTATTCAGTTACATATTTTTTTGAGGTAAGACTGAACAGGCTGCCCATAAATATTTGATGCATGAATAAATAAGGGGAAAAGACAATCCTCTTGGTCCTTTAGTGAGCAAGAACATGCCAGAAACAAGGTAGAAACTCCAACAAGTAATTCTGTCAGCTAAAGGTGAGTGCAGAGACATGGGGTGTCTGTGTAGGATGAAGGTCAGGCCTTGGGAGCCAGGCTCAGTTGCCTGACTTGTGCTACTGGAGGCAGGAGTGAGCCGCAGGTAAGGAGAGTGAGCATCAGGACGGGATGCAATTAGGAACTCATTTCAGGTGGCCTTAGGGACTATAGAGGCATGTTTGCAACCAAGTGATATTTTAAAGGCTGAGTTGGCAACATGCTAAAACTACTGTAGTCGCTCCGCAGAGTGGTTTCCAATGCCACTTCTTGCTACAGGTGTTCTTCCTAAGAAAATGAAAGCATCAAATCATATATACTGGATTAACTTTTCCGAGCGTTTAGCACTATCTAATTCATTCTCCTAAGAGCTCCTTCCAATATTATAATAGAAAAAAAATAATCAGTAAATGTTTTACATCAGCTCTCAGGTAATTTACAGCAGTTCGATTTTTATATACAGTAAATATATTTTTATAACCCCTTTGGGTCTTTTGTGTATTCTGTACTATAAACACACACATGCATACAGAAAGAGAGGAGGGGGAGGGAGGGAGGAGACAGACAGAGGATGAGAGGTGGGGAGGGGAAGAGGAAGAGAAGGAGGAAGAAAGAGAAAACTCACAGAAATAGCCACACACATTAGTTACTTATCGCTGTAGCATCTTGCTTTAGTCATGTAGCCCGGTGATAATACTGTGTTGATTTTTTTTATATGAAAATTCTTCATGATCATCAAGATTATAAAGTGGTTTCTAAAAAAGCATTTCAAGGTTTTTTTTTTTTCTTTTGAAGAAAACAGAGCAGTAATGCTGCTTTAGCTTTTATTTAGAACAATACATATTTGTTAGGAAGATAATTCTTTAGAGAAGCCATCTCAGCTTTTGTCTTCGTATCCAGCAGAAATGCATAACACTGTAAGGAGAGAGTCTGAGCATATGATCCGCACAGTTTTTTCCTTCCAGGAGGAAGGGCCGTATTAATACGCTGTGTAAACAGATGAGATTCTAGCTGGGACTTCTGCTTTTCCGGAGTGAGGAACCTGTACCAGGTCGTTCACCATCATGTCTCAGCTTTCTCGTCAGTGAAATAAGAGGCTCTCCTGAAATGATACGGAATGGTTTTCTAGAAGTAATTTCCTGTAACTTCTGTGATCACAACAAGGGGAAGGACCTCCCATAAATATGGACAGTGTGTCACATTACAATATTCAGATGGTTTGCTGTCCTTCAGAAGTTCCTGATTTGTACTTTGCTTTCCCCAATGGAGGCTGAGAGATCCATGTTTACTTTAGAACACTGGGCTTTTCTAAGCAGAGTGTGTGGCTCATGGAAGATGCCCCAGTACATAATTACTGGGTTTGTTTCAGTTGTGAGAGACATTAGTGTTGAGGGATTCCTCTTGGACTCGTCTGATCCTCTGCTCATGTTAGAGAAGCAGTTGGAACAACTCTTGCTGTATTCAGAAGGAAACTCTCGAATGGATGGTCACAAAAAACATTATATTCACTGAATGAGCATTTATTGAAGTCCTGCTACTAGCCCCGCAGGCATAATATTAAGCCCTGAGACTATGAAATAAATACAAATATCTATTCCTCCCAACTTCTGTTAGGAAAACAGGCACGAGGGACTAAGAACAAGCACACTCCATTCCAGTATCATGAGTAGGGAGCTACACGACTGCCCTTTAGTCTAAGGCTGAGTCTTGTCAGCTCTCCTCCCCTCCCCTCCCCTCCCCTCTCCTCTCCTCTCTTCTCTTCTCCTCTCCTCTTTCCCTACTTTCTCTCTCTCTTTCTTTCTCTGTCTGCCTTTTCTTTCTCCTTTCTTTCTTTCTTTCTTTCTTTCTTTCTTTCTTTCTCTCTCTCTCTCTCTCTCTCTCTTTCTTTCTTTCTTTCTTTCTTTCTTTTTTCCTTCCTTCCTTCCTTCCTTCCTTCCTTCCTTCCTTCCTTCCTTCCTCCCTCCCTCCCTCCCTCCCTCCCTCCCTCCCTCCTTTCTTTCTTTCTTTCTTTCTTTCTTTCTTTCTTTCTTTCTTTCTTTCTTTCTTTTTTAAAGATGTGTTTATTTATTATATGTAGCTGTCTTCAAGCACTTTTTCTTCTCTCTCCAGCCCTGCTCCTTCTGGCCCAAAGATTTATTTATTTATTATATGTAAGTACACTGTAGTTGTCTTCAGACACCCCAGAAGAAGATATCATATTTCATTAGGCATGGTTGTGAGCCATCATGTGGTTGCTGGGATTTGAACTCAAGACCTTTGGGAGAACAGTCAATGCTCTTAACCTCTGAGCCATTTTCCAGCTAGCTAGCTTTCTTTCTTTCTTTCTTTCTTTCTTTCTTTCTTTCTTTCTTTCTTTCTTTCTTTCTTTCTTTTCTGACAGGGTCTCACTATGTAGAATCTTGGCTGTCCTGGAACTTAACTATATATGATTTTCCTTATGGAGATCTGCCTTACTCTGCTTCCAAGTGCTGGGATTAATGGCAGGCACCACCCTTCCTGGCAAAGTCATTGTTAAAAGTTAAATTATGTCTTAAAATGTTCAAACTAGTAAAAGTACTTAAAAATCTTAGTTCAGCTTCTTCTGTACCTATCTGTAGTCTTACCACCCTTGATGGCAGGCAGGGAGATCTAAGGACATGGCAGCCCCGATCATACAGACATCTATAGATCAAAGCAGCCTTCAGTTTTTGTTGAGTAGCGAAGCTCTCATTTTTACAGACCCAGAAGAGTTATGCTTCATTTGACTCTGTACGGAAAATATTTTCTTTCAGACATTTTATTTTGGAGTATCAGAGTTATCCTTTACTTAGCTTGACTGTACTAGTCAGTAGTGAGAACTTGGCTTCTTTGATATTTAGAAATCCCACTAAAATGAGAGATAGGCATTCTCATTGCCCTGTACTGATGATAGTAATCATTACTGCTGCTGGTTATCAAGGAGTCCGTACCAGGCAGTAGGAGAGGCATTTCAGACTTTGTAGTTTCATGTAACTCAGTGTGACCGCACTTTTGCTGTTTAGCCAAGGATGGTCGCAATCCCCTGATCCTTCTGTGCCCACTTCTTGGTGTATGCTTCTGTACCTAGTTTTATGTGGTGCTGAGATCAGAACCAGGGCTTTCTGCATGCTAGGCGAACACTACCAACCGAATCCCTCTTCCAGCCCTATGGTACACAGTCTAAATAATTTTATTAAACTTGGAATAACATTATGAAGTAGATACTATGTTCCATTCTGACTGGAAAATAATATCCATGCAGCTATTTCTATGCTTCAGGATTTGAATTCTGATTGTTCCCACCCTAGAGTCTTAAGTCAGTCACCAATTTTCCACCCTTCCCTCTGCAACTGAGAAATGGTGGCTAAAATCCAAGCCTATTTTTTTTTAATGCTAGGCCAAAGGACAGATTGAATAGATGAGAGTGCAAATTCGAAGCTATCGTTGAGGGGGGAGGGGAGGCCAGGGACTGTAAATAGAAAAGGCACATTTTAAAAGCCAAGGCAAATATGAGAAAATTGTAGCCAAGAGGAGAATGCAAACTAGTGGTGGGGTCAGATTGCCCTTGTCTGTAGGTGAATGGGTAGAAGAGGTAAAGGGGGCTTCAAGGTCTGTCTGATTCCCCAGCCACTGCCGTGTCGCTTTGCTCCTAAACAAACAGAGTGTCTAAGAGTGTGTGCCTTCCATTGCTTCCAGCTGATTCTGATAGCAACAAATGCTGGCAGGAAATCAGTTAAGACTGTGCAGAGGGCCAACTGGATGGGATGGGGTTTGGTATCTAGACTCAGGGGTGTGGAGGGTTTCTGCTTTTCCAAAGAGCTGAGGGTGAAGATCAAGAAGACTGACAGGCTGTTGGTTACAGATTTGAGGTTTTACTCATCCTTAATTTTTAACTCCCCTTTCTACCTAATACTTACAGAAAATAAATCTTTTCCTTTGTGCTTTCTGTGAATAAAATGGTCTTCCTTAAATGACCCAAAAGGCTTTATAATAAATAGACTGGTAATCTCACTTATTTTGTGAGCCCAGTATTGGTTTTTAAGGGGGAAAAGGTATGATTATTTTCCCAGTTTAATTTATTAATATTCTATTCCTTCTTTTGATTTGTCTGACTTTAATTCCTAAGTAGAGTCAGTTTTTGATATCTGTAGATTCCATGTCTTGACACTGATCCAACCACAGACGGAAAATATCTGGGGGAAAATTGCATTGTTGCAAATCATGTACCAACTTTGTCTTGTCATTATTCTGTATATGCTGAAGTGACATTGTAATTACTTGGATTGTATTATAAGCAGTACTGAGATATGTAACATTTTGTGAGGATTTTGTGGGATATATGAAAATAGTATTTATATAAAGGATCTGAATGAGGAAGGGTCTTGATATCTGCAGAGGGTTCTTGAATCAGTTCCCTGCATTCCTACGGGATGACACTTGTTTCCCAAGTTTCTGTGTTTGACTGTTGTTTCAGGAAAATGATAGTATTTTAGTTTTGTGTTATGACTTTTCTTCATGTGTGTGTGTGTGTGTGTGTGTGTGTGTGTGTGAGAGTTTATATATGTACATGTGTATGTGGGTTCATGTGGAAACCAGAGAACAACCTAGGATTTTGCCTTCAAAGACTCTACCAACTTCTTTTTCTTTTTTTCTTTTTAAGTTATTTTATTTAATTACATCCCACTTGTTGCCCCACCTCAGTCTCCCTTTTCACAGTTCCTCATCCCATTCCTCCTCCCCTTTGCATCTGAGAGGGTGTTCCCCTCCCCCAACCAGATCTACCTTTTCTAGGGCCCTCAAGACTCTTGAGGATTAAGCACATCTCCCACTGAGGCCAGACCAGGCAGACCTCTGCTATATTTGTGCCAGGGGCCTCAGACTAGCTCCTGTTTGGTGGCTCAGTCTGGGAGCTCCCTGGGGTATGGTTTAGTTGAGACTGCTGGTCATCCTTATAGGGTTGCTCTCTGCTTTCAGCTTCTTCAATCCTTCCTCTAATTCAATCATAGGGGCCCCTAACTTCAGTTCAGTGGTTGGGTGTAAGTATCTGCCTTTGTCTCAGTCAGCTGCTGGTAGGGCCTCTCAGGGGACAGCCATGTCAGGTTCCAGTCTTTAAGCATATTATAGCATCAGTAATAGTGTTAGGCCTTGGTGCCCTCCTATGAGATGGATTCCAAGTTGGGTGGGTTACTGGACCACTTTTCCTTCATTCTCTTCTCCATTTTTGTCCCCGCAGTTCTTTTAGACAGGAAAAATTCTGGGTCAGGAATTTTGAATGTGGGCTAGTAACCCAGTCCCTCTACTTGAGGTCCTGTCTATCTATTGGAGGTGGATTCTTCGAGGTCCTTCTCCTCACTGTTGGGCATTTTGGCTAAGGTCACCCCCAGTGAGTCCTGAGAGTCACCTCACGGGTCTCTGGTACTTTCTAGAGGGTCCCCCTATTTCCCCTCACCCTGGGCTCCTTATTTTCAATCATTCTCTTGACCTGGGCTTCTCTCACTCTATCAGCTTCTCTGAGATGGTCTTTCATTGGCCTGGAGCTCATCAGTAAGGCTAGACTGACTGCCCACAGGGATCCTTCTGTCACTTATTAGGATCAGGAGCTTGTGCCATCATGTCCTTTACACATTATTTCTGGGGGCTCAAACAGAAGTCCTCATGTTTGTGAGGTAAGCACTTTATTTACATAGCTATCTCCCTGTTCCCTTATGGTTAAAAAAACAAAAGCACTTATCCGATGGGTGGCGGAGCCATAGGACAACTTTTTCAAGTGTGATCTCTCCTTCTATGTTGTAGGTTTGGGGAACAAATTCAGGTGGCTAGGCTTTGTAGAAAACCTCTTGACCCATCCTTTTTGTCTGCTTTAAAAAAATGCTCTAAGAAGCAGTTAGCATATCTGATGCTGGCAATGTGGTTATATCTTCTGGTTTGTGATTACTCGAAAGTTGCTAGCAGCAATTTCCTCTGAAGCCTTGAGAGGTAAGAATAGATGGATAAATGTTGAAGATGTTGGAAATGCTGAGGACCAGATTTGAAAATTAGATATACATGCAAATATAATAAGTCAGTTATAAACTGTAAAGGAAAGGTGGTGTGGAACTAAGTGGGAGGACAGAGTAACTACACCACACCTTCTCAGAGAGATGTCATAAGGCCTTGGCATCATAGCAATTACTACAGCAATTATCATTTTTCCTTTGCCATAGTGATTACGTCTTTCTCTTTCAGAGAGTATTTCTGGTGAGAAATATTGTGTTAAATGATTGAAGATGACTGCATCTTAACATGGAAAACATGGAAATCTATGCTTTTTAGTCCTTGCTCTAAAACTTAAGGTCTCCATCTGATGTTTGCCTGCTTCCCTTGCAGCTTCCCTTGCAGCTTCCCTTGCTGCTTCCCTTGCAGCTTCCCTTGCAGCTTCCCTGGCAGCTTCCCTGGCAGCTTCCCTGGCAGCTTACCTTTGCTGCTTGTATAGTGTCTGTGTTGAGCCCAGGATCTGAGACATGGCCAAATGCTATAGTGCAGTTGGAATTCATTCTTTGCAGTTGCCCCTTGGTTTAAGGTTTTACCTAACACATGGAGGAATTTCTAGGTTGCTAAAGTGCTTTAGCAAAGGAAAGAGTGTACAGATGTCAAGATAACCCACCAGTTAGGTTCTTTGTTGAAAACCCTAGAAAAATCTTAGAGAATGCCTGTTTACTTTCCAAGAAAATATTGATCTTTATGGCTACATCACTCTATGATCATAAAAGTCCCAACATACTCATCAAAAGGCAGAAATGGAACTCAAACTATTATCATATGTATGTTTTAAAATACTATCTTTGTGTTACAGAAACTTCAAAGAAGAAAAAAAGTCTGTAACTCCTGAGATGGCCACCTCTGAGTGCTGAGGGCGTCTCTGCTTTCAGCATTTGACAAAGTGATAAAGTAACTTAGGGTTTTATTTTTATCCAAATTTTTGTAGAGTTGAGAGAGTAGTAATTTCTGAGGGTCTTAATATTTACTGGTCAAGCACTTCCCTTACTCCCCATGTCTTAAATGTTAGGGCTGATGTACATGTTGCTACCAGAGAAGGTAAGAGGAAATCCATATTTCTACAAAAATATCACCTATGTAAATTTTCATAGAAAAAATATTGGGGTGTAATTAAATCTAAGAAGATTAAAATCTTCTTAGCTGTAGGAGATTTTGAATTTTATCTATAATCTTGTAAGTTATTAGAATCAAGAAAGCCATGTTATATTTTTTAGCAAATTGTTGTTTGTCTACAGTGTGGGGCTTAGTAGTGGCACAGCGTCTGCAGAGCATCACAGGTTCATGCTCTCTGATGCTGTATCACCATTCGCCTACGAGGACTTTATTTTGCAGTTTAGAAAACTCAACAGGTGTTTGTTCAACAGGTTTGTATGCTTATTATTATATATGAAACTCATTCATGTTGGATGCATTCTTTTAGTGTTCATATGTGATGACTTTTATTCTTTTAAAGATGATATTGTTTAAATGCTGGCTTTGAGCTAGGACCATTCTGCTTAGTGCACGTTCAGAGCCCTTTTCTGCAGGAGAGTATTAACTATAAGTGTTAGGTGTTTTGCAGCTTTATAGGTATCTGGTGCCGTTCTGGAGTTATTTTTATAATTGAAAGAGCCTTTGGGACTGTTGTATGGTCTGATTCTTTATTGGGTACCATGGCTATATGACTCTTCTTAGCTGTTGCTTAGCTGTTGTCTTATTTTCATTAACAAAAGTGTTATTAATTTTTGTTTTATATGGATGAATATCATGTGGATGCATTCCCCATGGAAGCCAGAAGAGGGCATCAGATTCCCTGGCACTGGAGTTAGCAGACGTTAACAAGCTTCCTTGTTCCGACCTCCTGGTTCCTGGGAACCAAACCAGGGCCCTCTACAAGGGGCAGCTGTCCTTAATGCCCTGGCCATTTCTCCAGCCTTTTATTTTCCTTCCTTCCTTCCTTCCTTCCTTCCTTCCTTCCTTCCTTCCTTCCTTCCTTTCTTTTGTTCTTTCTTTCTTTTTTTCGAGACAGGGTTTCTCTGTGTAGCCCTGACTGTCCTGGAACTCACTTTGTAGACCAGGCTGGCCTCAAACTCAGAAATCTGCCTGCCTCTGCCTCCCAGAGTGCTGGAATTACAGGCATGTGCCATCACTGCCCGGCTTTGCTTTAGGGGGGCTGGAGAGATGGCTCAGTGGTTAAGAGCACCAACTGCTTTTCCAAAGGTCATGAGTTCAATTCCCAGCACCCACATGGTGGCTCACAACCATCCATAACAAGATCTGACTCCCTTTTTTAAAAAAAAGAGAGATTGTTTTAGGAAGTGTGTATTAAGTTGATCTCAAGTGTTAATCTTACAAGGGTTAACACCTATTTACAGAAAACCCCAACTTACATAAAATAATCAAGACAAATGGTGGAGAACTTTTAAGACTCAAGTATCATTGGAAGGATTCTGGCAAACCTTAAGTCATATACATATCAGTCTTTGGATATTGTAATAGTCCAATTCTCAAAAATTTTTACTCAAATTCCTAAATGGTAGTTGGAGATAAACTCATATTTTTATCAAGTCAAAAATTTTGGTCCATATTTGCTACCAGGAACTCATATTTTTAGATTTTTTTTCCTTAAAATGTCCATTTGAATATTATATTCTGTTCCATAGTATATGCCTTTTCTCAAATTAGGTAAAATTAGCATGGTGAAATAATTGGCTTGTAAAATTTTGGTTATTTTTTTTCCTAGTAGGTTTTCACATTGAACCCCCAATTCTATCAGCATCCCTAGTTGTTTGCCTGATATCTTCATGAGACACTGCTTGCCAGTTTGCAGTCCTGAGCCTAATCGGAGATGTTGCATTTTTGCCCCTGGCTCCTCAGAGGCTCCACTCTCAAGGCCAGGGAGCAGCAGTCCTTGAGCTCCCAGCTTCCTCTCCTGTGCTTGGTCTTGACTCCTGTGCTCCTTCTTCCCAATCTCTCTTTGGTCTGGTTTTTCTTTCTGTTGTAACTGTCATTGCCGAGGACAGGTTCTAGTTTATCCCATATACTGGCTGCTTTTAACCATGACTCTTTCTGTGTATGCCTTGTTTCTCATCTAAAAATTCATTCCACACATCTGTTTTCATATTAATTTTTGTACAGTGCAGTCTGACTATGTTACCTCCTGAGATAAAAGGATATTCATGGCTTGTCCTTAACTAACGCTGAACAACTTTTCTCTCAGAACTCTTCAGCAAAGCAAATAAACAGAAATGCAGCAGAATAAAGATTTTTCTTGCACGTATAACCACATTGACAGAAGCAGGAGACTGAAGCATTGCTGAGATTCCTGACAGTTTGTTTTGGGAAGTTGCTTCTTGTTGAGGATATCTTTTGCATTATAAAAAATTTAACAGCATTGTTAACCTCTACCCACTGGATGCTAGTTTCATCCCTCTAGTCAGCACCACTAAAAAGTACTCTAGAGATTATTGTTCAAGGTCTCACAGCAAAAGTCACTTCTTAAGGGACCGCTGTACTGACTAAGCTAAGTTTATCAAACCAAAACATGAAAGGAAGCTTGCATAGTTTGTATCTTGGGTCAAAGATCAAAGTAAGTGAAATTTTGCCTTTTAGAAACTGATCCTTGAACACTAGGACAGATTGTCTTGATTATGTAGAACCTATTTCAAATCATACCAAAAGTTGATACAATCCCTTAGGAGAGCATTTTGCCAACATTCGGCAAAAGTGGAAAACTGTAGGAATCCATCTAGTTTTCTACCCCAGAGAAACTTAGATGTCTGTGCAAAGGCTATGTATTGTCTAGTCATCGTAGAATTACTTATGGATATCAGCAGGGAGACGGGCCAGTCATCCTGACTAATAGACTAGAATGAATATATAGTCCTTAAAACGGGTGAGCTAGCATGGGCGGGTCTAAAGAAGTCATGGGGTAGGTTTTCATTCTAGCTTCTGTGTGGCTTAGAAGATACCCCAATCAATGCTTTATATTCCTACTCAAACTACTCGTTGGGAGGAAGGAATGAGGACGAACAGAACAAAAGAGAGCAAAATGGAGGTCCTGATTTTAATCTGTTTTTCAAAATGTCTGAAATTTGTGATTGTTTAGTTTTAGTGGAAGCTTCAGGTATATTTTCTGCCTATCTTTTTTTGTGGTCTTTCCTTTTTCAAATTATTTTTCACACTTACATTACTCTTTTCAAAAATATAAACAATATTTTAAGACTTGATAGTGTGAGTTGTTCATGACTATAGTTGTACTTTTTTTTCCTGAGAATTATTCTTTTGAATTTAGTTGTAAATGTTGAAAGAATAGTGACTGCTCTGCACTGTTTCTTATTCCATGTACTTCATGATTCATTCCTGTATAGACGTGTAGATCTGGATTCTCACACATTGAAATAAACGCAGCTGTGTTTATTTCAGTGCGATTACGTTCAAATAAACACACATGAGCACGAACCCGTAAAACACTTGTTGATTTGGTTCTGAAATTGTGTGTTCAAATAAACACACTTGCTTTAAGGGAAGTGTTGCTTTACTTGGTGTTCATGCCTTGGCCATGTGCTTTATAGAGGGCCGATGCGGAGTGCCCTAACAGAATAATAGTCCTTTACAGCCTAAACCATTGCTTTAACCTGTCCCGACATAATACAAATAATCAAAGAAGTATTTTGTGTTACCTATTTTATTGTACACATTATAGCTAAATGGGATATAATTAAAAAATTAACAACTAAAATATATTTGTAAATATATTTTAAAGAAATACCAAGAGTTTTTTTTTTTTTTTTTAACAAAGGAAGATTTTTAAAGCTTGGAACACTTTTTGCATAACCAGACTTATAAATCTATGTTTTACTGTCAAAGATTTTAGAATAAAGATAAATAAAAGGTTCATTCCAAAGAGTGCTATTCAGATTTCTATTTCTCTTGAAATGGCAGTGGGTAACCTGAAAAGAGTTAACATCCTTCAGCCTTATAGGATATCTTAATCAAATGCAGTGTAACTTTCACAGGGCCTATCTTTGAGGTTATATTTCCTTATAGAATGAACTGCATGTTGTAGCTAGCAATCAGTGGTATTTTTCATCTTATAAAATATGGAGGTGGTTTCTGTGTGGAATTATAAAAATATTTAGGGAGCAGACAGACTAAGGTCTGTTTGACTTTATTTCCTTGTCCTTATAAAGTTCTTTGGTTCAGGAGGGCTCTGTGGGTGGGCGGAGCTCAGGAGAGGACTTATGTTGGGGGAGCAGTTACTTGTGAGAAGGTATTTCATCTGAAGGTGCAAGCGTTTGTATCTCAGGCCCCCTCTGGCCTTGCCTACTCAGGATCCATGGAACTTGTTCGCCATTTCCGGGACGTCCAGGATGGCTTTCAGTTTCACCTCACAGGACCACACGGAAGGCCACTTGGTGCTGCAGTAGAGGCACAGATGCCTCAATACGGTGTCTACAGCTCGACTAAGAAGTCAGTCATCGTGACGTTTTTTTTTTTTTTTTTTTTTTTAGGAATTTTTATCAGGCATTTCTTTCATTTGACAAAGATCAATGTATTTCATAATAAAAAGATTCTGCTTATATAATGTAGTATTTATTAATTTTTAAAAGAGATTTATTTATTTAATGTATATGAGCACACTGTTGCTCTCTATACACTCCCCAGAAGAGGATATTGGATCCCATTACAGATGGTTGTGAGCCATCACGTGGTTGCTGGGAATTGAACTCAGGACCTCTTAACCACTGAGCCATCTCTCCAGCCCATAATTTTTGAAATTATTTTAATTTAAAAATGTTTCACTTGTTTATGTTCCTATAGCCTGCCTCACCAACTGGAAACGAGGTTTCATGGGAACAAGAACCTTTGTTTTGTCAGCTTTGACCTTACAGTGCTTGCTGCAAGGCTGGGACGCATTAGGCCCTCAGCATTCTCCGTGAGTCTAACAGTTATTCCCATTCTGGAAGCCTTGTCTTAGGCTTTTTACTTACTAGTTGAGTGTGTATTTCATAGGGTTCTTTTAATGTGTTTCCCCATATGGTTTCATACAAGAAAGGCAGAACACAGGCACCATTTCCCTTTACTTTGTTTATTGTGAAATAGGGCCCCTCTGGGATTGAAGGTGTGCACCGCGCTACCTGGCTCCGTTTCCCCTTAGCTTTACAAGTTTGGTTACTATCACCTTCCTTTTAGCTTTTCTCGTCTGAGACGTGAAATGCAGTTTTGAGTTTGACAGTAACCTATGAGACTGAACACTCCTCTGTTTATTGGAAGGAATGGACTCACGTATCCCTTGCTCATCTGATATCGAATTGCTCCTTTATACCTATATTTTTCCTTTGTCTATGCGTGTGCATATGTGTATATGTTTGTGTGTCAAAGAGGCAATTTTCAGCACTTTCTATGAACGAGTAAGTTTTCTTTCACTTCTAAGTGAATGACTTTTATTTATCATATGGAGATTTTTTTTGACTTACATGTTGTTACATCAATCTATTTTTCTATTTCTGTAGAAATGTAAGATTGACAAGTAGTTTTATAATACCTCTTGCTATCTGATGGTACACTCGTCCTCTTCTTATTACTCTTTTGCACTTAAAAAATTCATTCAAATGAATGTACAATCACTTCTTGAGTATAAATATTATAATTAAAATGTATTGGGATTACATGTAAACTAATAGAATAATTAGGAGCCTGTCATAAGAGGACCAACTTTTTTGGAAACACTGATCCCATTTATTTAAGCTTCTTCCTTCCAACCTCAGGATATCTCCCCTTCCTTCATATCTTACACATTTCTTTTCTGGTTTATTCTAATATACTTATTTTTGTTTTCATGATGAAAGAGTTTTATATATAGCCATGTCTTTTCATTAATTATTCTATTTTTTTGAAAAAAAAAAAAGAAAAACCCAAACATTTATTATCTGTCTGGCTACCCTGTGGACTTTTATTGGTGCTACCAGCTAGTTGGGAGTGTCTTTGTGTCTGTCTCTGCATCTGTCCCTCATTCCTTACGAAAAGTTGAATCACTATGACTAATATTTAGTATTTATATCAGCCCTATGCACAGTTTTGTTTTAAAAAGTATGTTCCCTGTCCTCTTTTATCAGGTAAAGGAAGGAAGACTTATTCCTGGCTAAGGCATTTTAGGTGAATACATGGTCCAGTAGATTTGTTGATCTGATTGTGTTTTCTTTTTTCACTCTGCTAATGGAGTGAACTCCAGTGGTAAATTTTCTGCTGCCAACTATCTGTATGTTTGTGAGGTAACTTGCGGATGTTTTTTGTTTTGTTCTTTTGGTTTCTCAAGACAGGGTTTCTCAAGGCAGGGTTTCTCTGTAGCCTTGGCTACTTTGGAACTTGCTCTGCAGACCAGGCTGGCCTAGAACTCAGAGACCAGCCTGCCTCTGCCTCCCAAGTGATGCAATTACGGGCCTGTGCCACTAGTATCTGGGACTTTGATGTTATTAACAGTTTTAGTTTTTAAAAATTTGTTCGTAGGGATTTTATATCTGTCTTGAAGTGTGATAGGAGAGTAAGTCGTCTCTGCTATTTTACTAGTCTACTGAGTCTCAGTCGGGATGGTTTCCTGTAATCTGTGTATGTTATGGGAAAAATTGATTAAACTGGGAATTTATTTGAATGTTTACCATAACTTCTGCAAAACTACCCCAGGCTCCATATCATGCCTTCAGCTTGTATATCTTTGACAACTGCTTTCAGTTTTCATTATTGTTGCATTTTCTGCTTTTCCTTTGGCCAGCTTTAATACATTATACTTTGTGAGGAAACTTCTATTTCACTTACGCTTTAGTGATTTTGGAGGAAGGTTCTTAGCGGTGTCTTCTGTTGTGTCCTTTCTGTGTCCGTCTGCTCTTCCTCATGAATTGAATAGAGTCCCCTGCCTTCGTTCTTCATCCTTCTTCCCTCTTTCCCCCATTTATATTTTGAAATAACTTATTATCAAACTTATTTATTGTTCTCTGAGATGACATTTGATGCATTGTTGTTACCAATGATGGGGATCTGGGCTGGTATCTTCCAGATTCTAGGCCTCTTATTCAAGAAATTAGACTAAAAGCTAACGTACATTGCAAATGTAGTACGGACATTGTATTCAAAGTGAGGTGATAGTGCAGATTAGACAGAAATACATCTTGTGAATGACACAAGTGACGGTCCTCAAGGGCCCCGAGGCTATTGCCTGGACTTTTTAAAAATAGGGTTCAGAGGAAGGAGAAGCTTGCTTAATAGGAGCTGTAGTTTGGGTAGTTTTCTGTTTCGATTGACAGGCCTGGGTGACATAAGTCATTGCTCACATCTCTTCCCATAATGCATCTGATTTTAATATTATGCACATATAGGAATCCATAGGCATAAGAAGGTAAATAGGGTATTTTCCATAAACTCACTTTAGGACACACTTTTGCCTTATTGCACATGTACTAAAACTAGTTCAGGCCAGATCAGCCTTCCCACTCTCTATGTCTGGACACAAGTGGAGGGCCATTTAATATAACGTAAGTTTAATGGTCCTTAAGGGGAAGAGAAATTTATTCTGTTGTGTAGAGTGCAGACAGCTTGGGGTCCTAGATTTCTGAGAGGGTTCTCGGTACATTGATCAGACAGGCTGTGTGTCCATGATGAGGTCCTAGCTGCTCAGTGCTTGTTAGAAGAGAGCCTTGTGCAGGTCCCTGTGCTCTCCTGGCTCAAGATTTCCTATGGGTCAGATTTTGATAGCGTGTTATTTGAATTCTTTGAAGGTAGTATGGTCAGTATTACACACTTTGAAATATTTCAAAACTTAGAATTTGCTTCTGGCTTCTGGCTCAGAATTTCCAGTTTAATATTTTTACGTCATTTTATGATGAATTTAAGTGAGTAAGTGTGGGCTGCAAGAGAGAGAGAGAGAGAGAGAGAGAGAGAGAGAGAGAGAGAGAGAGAGAGATTCTTTCCTCTTTGTGAATCCTGGGTATTGATTTCAGGTGACCAGATTCGGTGAGACATTCCTTTAATTGCCAAGCCGTATTGCCGGCCTCTTCGTTGGTGTTTTCTGAGGCAGGGACTCATGCAGCACAAGGCTAATCTTGAACCCACTATGGCCTTGAACTCTTCATCTGCTTTCCAAGTGGAGGGTTATAGGCACGCATGGCCACACCTAGCTACACGCCTTTGAAACACATGCAGTCCTTCTTGCAGGAATTCTGAGTGCTGTCCACCTTTTATGTTACTCTCATGTCTATTATATAGATGATATTATCTGCACCCTTTGCAACACTGATGATCAGAGGTACAGTGCCCCAGTTGATTACAGTCTGTCAGCTTGCTATGCACTGTGCCTTTGTCTTCCTCTTTGTATAGTTCAGAGCTATACTGCATGGAAGAGCCCTCCTTTCGGCAGTGTAAACCTCACCTGATGGCGTTCTCCTTGATTCCTTTTGTTTCTTTTGTCTATGTTCTACCTGCTTTCTCTTTCCATTTGTTGGCCTTACAGTTTCACATTCCTGAAAGTGAACTTTGTGTGCTGTCTTAGTTTGCATTTGCTTTGACTCTAGACACAGCTGGTTTTCACTGTTATTTCATAAATTGATCTTAATGGGACTCTGAGTAGTGAGTACTGTTTATACTTGTATCTTAAATTTGTTAATTTCCATTTTGTACCTTCTAGAATTTTATAGGGATGATTAGTTTTCTTAAACTTGCTGTTTATTTGCTGGTCTGATTTGCATAGGATACATTTCTTCGCCATTTTGTGGTTATTTATTTATTTATTTATTTATTTATAAGTGTTTGAGTACTCTGTCTGCATGTATGCCTGCACATTATGGATGGCTATGAGACACTGTGTGGGTGCTGGGAGTTGATCCTAGGACCTCTGTTCTTACCCACTGAGACACCTCTCCAGCCCCTTGTGATTTTATTTTTAACATTCGTACTGAAACTATTTCTTTTTAAACATTGTGTGTAGTTATAGGTGTCTGTAGCTTTTGAAATGAGAGGAACTGGGAGGTGACCTTATTTTCCTGTTTTGTCTTCTGAACATTTTAGGTTGATATGGAAAGAAAAGATCCCGCATGACAAGTCTGGATTCTCCTTCTTTCCTCTCTTCCCTCTTCACCCCGTCTTTACTGAGAAGCTCTAAGATGATCTGTTCATGGTACTCAAATGTTCCCATTGATACTTCTTAGGTGCCTTTGTTGTAGGTTATTTCTCAGTATTTTGTGGCTGTTTTCATGTGGATCGTGTTTTTATCAAATCGTCACTGAGCTGTTTTCTGATAACGACTCTCAGACCTCTCTGCTGTCCTTTGGGATTGTTATCAGATAGATGGAAATAAATGCAATGCCTCCACTTCAGCTTTTTTCCCTTTTTCCTTTATTCTTTATTTGTTTTTACACACAGTTATTTATCATCAATTATATGTGTGGGTGGGAATTGAACTCAGGACCTCTGGAAGAGCAGTCAGTCTTCTTAACTGCTGAGCCATTTCTCCAGCCCCATGTGTAATAAGGAATAAAGGTAAAAAGCATGCATGTGCAAGGGTGGGCTAGGTCTTCTGCTTTGAGTGAACTCTGGCTGCTGGACTTGGTGGCAAGTGCCTTTACCTGCTGAGCTGCATTGTTGACCCCTTTAAGATGCTTTACTTTTCTCTGTTATTAGTCTGTGTGTGATTTCCTTCCTTTCTTTGTTACTGGTATGTGTGGTTTGCATGGGATGGGCGTACATGCCACCGTGAGAGCCTCCTTTTAGGCGGGTTCAGGGACTGGAACTCAGCTGTCAGCCATCTTACCTGCCGTATTCTTTTCCTTTGAATTCTGGAGAAATCCCTGGGGCCAGTGTGACTCACCGATTTCCTCTTCTGTGCAGTCCTGTTATACTCAGTCTATTGAGTTCAATAAATACTTGAGATATTTTTAAGATATATAGGGCTGACCATTCATTTCTTTTATATCCCTTCAGGAACTTTTGAAATATATGTAAAATATGCCTGTGCTCAAAGCAGTAAGCAAGTAGGCCCCAGCGGTCACATACAGCTGTCTTTAGACCATGATGTGCGGCCATTGAACGGTGTTACAGCTACTTACCTGATATCTGTGTTTGACCTTTGATTGTCTAGCAAAGTTATCTTAAAAATGCTACTTTCCTATACTCTAAGGATAAAATCTTCTAATAATAACATTAGGTGGCTTATTAGACACGGTGTACCAGAAATGTGTATCAGATTAATCTCACATGTTATCTCATAAGATGCCAGTTTTTCTGACTTAGTTCCTAAGGGAATGTCCATAGCTCTTTCTTTGTGGCTTAGTCCCTTGCAGTGAACTGGTTACTCTTGTGTGGAAATACTGAGAAGCAAACCCTTGGTCTCTTGTTGTGCTTCTGACCTCCCAAGTTTAAGAAGTTGTCAGTGTTGTCAAGAAAGGTGCTTGACCTGCCTTGCTGGTGCTAATTTAGAGACATTTTAAAGTCAGTTCTTCCTGCTCAGTCTGTGGATGTGTGGGATGTGTGTGCACGAGTGCACGTCCTTTAACCCACTGGATGGAGTTCACTGGTTCTTTTGTGCAGCTCTTCCTGCTTGCTGTCGGTGGTGTAGGGTATTAGTCTTTTCTGAAATGGCAAGTATGCTTATTTTATGAAGAAATGATTTTGTATATGGGAAATTACAACCCAGAAGTATATCAGCTTCATTATGGTCCTTAGGATGTGCAGGTATTCCTGAACAGAAACCCACCGTACGTATGCTGACAACCATATCTGACTGACCCCCGAACTTTTCCAAACTTCAGTATTCAGTTAATTCCTTCTTTGGTCCTCAGAAATTCATAGTGAATTTGTTACATGAATCTTTTAAAATAGACCAAGAAATTCATTTGTTTGTTTGTTATTATCTTATTTGTAGACTGTTGGCACTTACTAAGCCACCCTTCAGAGAAAGCAGTTCCTGGAATGGATAGGAGAATTCTCATATATCACAGTAATTGCATATTAGTTAGCCTTTATAGATAAATGCTTTAAAATTGCAAGTAAACTCTCAATATGGTCTTCCTTTATCTGAGACCTTCTGATCATTACTGTGTTTACACATTCTCTTTTAAAAGGTTAAAATTAACATCTATGTGCTATAATCATTTCAATGTTTAATATACAACCATATAAACAGGTTGATTTTAAAAGTAGCATTTAAATTATCAGCCATTCAAATAAAAAATTATGTCTATTGAAGTATGCCTAGGGAAGGTAATTTTTTCTTTACAGTGATTTACCTGTCTTGTTACATTAAAATATTCATTTTAAAGAACATAAAACAGCCTGAAAAGTTACACTAGATGGTTATCACGGGAGCCACCTCTTCAGAAGCAGTCTGTCTCTTTCGCTTACTATCACTGGACCACGGCGTTTGCTTGCTTTCTTTTTTCTTATTTATTTATTTGTTTGCTTATTTATTTATTTATTTATTCATTTATTGTTTTTTGAGACAGGGTTTCTCTGTATAGCCCTGGCTATCCTGGAACTCACTCTGGCCTCGAACTCAGAAATCTGCCTCCTTCTGCCTCCCAAGAGCTAGGATTAAAGGTGTGCGCTACCACTGCCTGGATGCTTCCTTGTCTATTTAAAACTTTCAGCAAGCTTGAAATGAATGTTTTTAATATTATCCATATTAAACTTAAACAGATTAGCCAAGTGAAAACAGTGATATTATATTCCATCATATATCCTTGAGATAATGAGGTCATATTCACAGTAATTAACTTGTATTAGTGCAACTGCTTCTCAGTGTTTCAAAATTATGATCCTTTACTATGAACTCACATTAAACAATATCAGAAAAGAATAAGATAATTATTTTTAGCAGGATTAAGTATTCTTGAAGACTTAGTAAAATAATATATTTCTGTATAAAAGTACAAATAATAAAATATAATAATGTATAGATATTAAAAATAAACACACATTTGTCATAGTTTTTTTAAAACTTATTTTGAACAGTTTATAGGAAATAGATAGTTCCATATGGGATAATCTTATCTTAAAAATCTCAGGATCTTCATTAGTATAGTTATTTTTCCAGATTACATATTTATATGTTTTGATTTATTAATAGTGGTCAACTACTCAATCCTTGATAAGCACCAAGCACCATAAATAGCTAAGAATCTTTCAGAGTGTATATTACTTATTCTTCTGGAAAGTCGCTGGTAAAAACTGTAAACATATAAACATACTGGCCATTGTACTAATTACATTGGGTAATACTATCTAATTTAAATACTTTGAATAGTCATGTAACCCTTGAGTAACATGCTATCTCAAACATTTGGTAAACAGTTGCTTAGCAAGGCTTTAAAATGTTGATAAATGAAGCATCCATTCAAGACAGGAAGGCTGGTGCCGAGACATCCCTTTAAGTTTGACAGCCTAAAGTGATGAAGAGTATGAGTGTGATGGGAATCAGGAATACAAAGTTCAGAAAAAGAATGAAACAAACCAGATGCATGTAATGCTATCCTATGCATGTGCCCAGTTGGCTCCCACAGCCACCTGTTGTTACTGTGCTGCTGCCGCTGCCGCCGCTGCTGAAACCTCCACTGAGGTCGGCGGGACAGTGCGGGAGGGTAGGCAGCACCAGGGAAGCCGCCCGTGAACGTAAGACTGTACCAGAACCCAGGCCTGTCTAGATTGTTAGCTTGGAATGTTGTGATTTTTGCTCACACAAATGTTGAGTGACTTTTTTTTTAAAGTTTACTTAAGAATCAAAGCACTGGCTGCATCTTTTGGAGTTATTTCCTTTTAAAAATATTTTAAGTCATGCTTGTGTGGGAGGCAGGGTTGGGGGACATCGGGGTATGTGCAGGTGCCCATGAGAGAGCGTTGGATCCTCTGGAGTTGGGGTGTGCCGGGGACTGAACCCTGGCCTCTGTAAGAATCCTATGTGCTGTTAATCACGGAGCCATGGTTCTAGCCTCCACTTCTGACTAGAGGGCAGGCTGCCTGAAATTACTCAGCGCTTGTTAATTTCAGCTTAGCGGTTCACGAAGTCTCTGTCCTTGGGACGTTTTAGTTTTCTTTTGAAGTCTTTGAGTGGTCTAAGGTATGTATATATAGCTTGTTTTCAATTGCACATATATAAAAAACCCTTAATTTAAAATGTTTTATAGACTTATTAATTTGTTCAATTAATATTAATTGAACAAAATTAGACACTGAGTAAATCTATGATGCAAATTTACAGTTTTTTAGTTGTTTTATCGTACAACTCACTATTCAGAGGATTGATCTGTCAGTTGATTTATTGATCAATATATGCATTATCTATGTTTTATTTTGGTTTTCATGTTTTTGTTTTTGTTTTTATTTTGTCTTAGCATTAGGGTCCTAAGTCTGGAGTTAAAAGACACTGACCAAAACTTAACTTGTTATTTTTTTTCCCTAAAATTCCTTAAAGACATTATATCGACAGAAGATATTGATTAATTGATTTGTTCTTACAATGCTGTTGATTAAACTCAGGTCCTTGTGCCTGCTAGGTGTGGTGTCATAGACTCACATTCCCAGCCTGAAGAGACTTAATTTTCACAACATCTGTGAAAAGCATAGATTTGTTTCTTGTAAGCCTTATTAATTAAGCACCAGGACGGAACCTCAGGGCCCTAGCCTGTGGTAAACTGAGACAGACGGACTAGTGTAGGGCTGGCCAGGGCGTGGAGCACAGCGGACTCAGCGAGCTGGAGGGAAGCCAGCGTCCATATATTTGTCAGAAAATGTTTCCCCATGGGAAAAAAAGATGGAAAAAAGAAGGAAGGGTTGGAAAGGAGAACTGCTCTGCTATCTTCCTAGGAGACGCTGAAGACTTAGTAGTCTTTAGGAACATCACTCAAAAGTTGTCTAAACATCAGTGTCATGGCCTGTAGAATGGGGAAATGGTAGTACTCGCCTCATTGGCTGCTAGTGCATAGAAATAGTGTAATAAGGAGTACTGAGAAAAGATGTGCAAATGGCTTTGATACTTCTTGGCACATAGTGTTTTCTAAGTAATTGATAATAAGATATAGTTGTTGTTTTGATGTAGTAATGATGAATAAAAATCAATGCTTGAAGTGCATTGGAAGCAAATGGAGTAGAAAGCAGGTAAGGACTCTATAAAGGCTTAACAGCTGGGCGGTGAGTCGGGAGGAGCCCCGGGGAGCTGGGGCCATGCCCTCCCTTACCCCAAGGAAGCAAGGCTTCCAAAGAGAGGGTTACAAAACCCCCAAACTTCTGGGAGGTTTTTTGTTGTTGTTGTTTGTGTTTGTTTTTTGTTTTTATTCAGCATATCTGTTTTAATGGACAATGACCGTGTGCTATTTTCCTCTTTTGGTAAAGTGTGTGTTTTTGTTCTGACTGCATAAGCTCTTCATCAGTACTCCTGTGTGTGGCTAGTTAGCGTGCTGTCCAAGCAGTTATGCCGCTGCGCCGTTTTATAGTCACTCTAAGATAAACAGCTTCTAGAAGCGTGGCCAGGTACCTCCACTGATGTGGAAGAGGGAGACATGGAGGGGGGTAGTCAGGAAACATGTAGGTGGGAAGGGTTTCCTGTTTCCAGGCAACAGCAAGGCGCTACAGACGGAGAGCAACTTGAATATAAATTCATTCAGGAGAGGGCATTTTACCACCCTGCCTCCTATTAGGGACGTAGACTTGACTGTGGGAGAAAGGGTGGGGTTTAAACTTCATTTGTCAGTAGTTATCTGAAGCCATTTCTCAATTAGCGTGTGTGCTGTACTGAAAATATGGTGGGCCAGTGACTAGGTTAGAATTCCACGGTATTCTCAAAGCAGCAACATCTACGTTTGCCTTTTTTTTTTTTTTTTTTCTTTCTGGAAGCACGGGGTTTCTGTGGCTTCATTTTTCCTGCCAGTCTGCTTGAGAGCCTAAGGTGCTCTTGGGCCCTAAGCAGTCTCTTTCTCCAACTCCATCTGCAGGAAGCAGGGGGAAGCGCAGCGCGCCGGCTCCCCCGGAGGCGCCACCTTACTCCGGGAGCCAGCAGAGGTTAACGGGGCCCCTCCCTGCTCCGCTCGGGTTGTTTCCCCTCCTCAGGGGAGGAAAAGACAGTGGTGGCAGAAGCTATTTGCACGACGCAGCTCTCTAGTTAGGATGGTTCGTTTCGAGATTTTAGGTGGTTATTTAAAATTTGAGATCCCTCCCCCCCCAGTGATTTTATATCTGGTGTAAACTGTGGCCACTGCGGACCCTCATTCTGATACTCCCGCCTCCTTGTTGGGGCGCGAAGAGCTCCGTGTGCGTGCAGAGTGCGGGCTGCCCTTCAGATCGCTTCTCCTCTGCAGTTGTTGGTGCGAGCTGCCTTTCTCCTAATTTCTGGTTTCCATTGGCTTGTCTTACTGCTTGGGATTAAGTATTTTTCATAATCGAAGTCAGATGAGTGGTCTTGTAAAGGGCCCAGGCAGATGACTCTTTGATTAGCCATGGAGAGGAGAGGAGAGCAGGTGCTGCCTCCTCTGTCTTCTTGGAGCCACGCGTGCTAACACTCCATTAGGAGCCTGCCATAGTCACTTGTCCTGTGATTTTAGGTACCTTAAAAAGACTTCCCACTTAAAGGGCTACAGAGAGCTGTGCTGCGGCTTAAGCAAACACACAAGGTCCAGGCTTTCTGTAGGATCCCCTGTTGCCATGCGTGTCCAGGGATGAATCACTTCTTGAAGGGTCTAATCTGTCTCCTTATTGTCCTCTCGGGAAAGGGTCACATTATTTAAGTGTAACTTCTGGGCGCCTGGCAGGCCTTTTCAAGGAGATGTTGATGGATGCGCTGTAGTCCCTCCCACCCCAACGGGCTTCTTTATGTTTCTTTCTACTTAGACACTTAACCTATGTTTAGGGCGCCTCTTTTATTACCAGAAAGAAAAAGTTAAAAGAGTAATCCTTACTATTGATACGGTTTGTTCTCTAGTTTGAGCCCTGGCTGGGTCTTTACACAGCCGTGGAGTTGTCTCTGCTAGCCCTGGCCTCATTCAGTTGTCTGTATGTAAGGACAGTAACAAAACCCGATTCTTAGTGAATTAAGAATCCGTATTCTTATTTTCTGTAGGCTTTTAAACTGTTTTAGGATTCTGAGTTAGCAATCTCTGGAATAACTTTGTTGATTATATCATTGTTTATGGTGGCGGATCCCCCATACCTGGATTACATTTGAGAAGTTTCATTCTAAACACAACAGATATTAAGAAAAAATATTTTATGTAAGATTGGTTGCTTAACTTGTTTTGTAGACAGTTGAGATAACTTTGTTTTTATCATTTTTATATTTTATATATACAAAAAAATGGAGGCCCATACTTATTTTTATTATTTATTTATCTATATGTATTCATTTATTTTTGCATATTCTGATTTTAAAGACATGATTCTGTTACAGTATTTTGAACAAAAGGAGGCTCTTAAATGCATTAAATTTTTCTCAGTTAATTTTTAAGAATTATTTTCACTATTTCCTTTCAGCATTGCTGCGATTGGTAATTCTTTTGGATGTACAGTGTTGCCTTTGTATTATACCCTCAGAGTCATGCAATAAAATTTACTTAGAACTTCTTTTATTTTAATGTATATAGTAGTAAGAATTCCTATTATATTTACTTAGTAAAACATTGTAGTTTTTGATGTCAATTATTTTAAATGTGAATTCTTAAATTTATCAAAAATATGTCTGATATGTAGGTATGTTATCAGGAAAATGTATCCCATGGTTTAAAAATATTAGGGAATATTTAAAGTAAGAGGAAATGTCATGATTTCAGTCTTCTGTCATTATGCCAATAAATGTTTAAATTTGGAAATTCCAGAATCAAGTTTCTGAATTTTCAAACAAGGTAATGATTTTGTTTTAAGTATCTTCAATTATATTATGATTTATTGAGCTTTGTATAATAGTTATTTTTATACAAAGGCTGTTGCCGCTGTATGCTTTTGGTAGCTTGGAGTATATAACAGGGAAATTCAAAATCATGCCACCCCTGCCTGCACCCCCAACCTCCCCCCTGCCTGGCACTGACCCCCATCCCCCATCCCGCTCTCTGTTCCTCCCAGGAAAGGAGTGACCTCTCCTGAGTTTGTTTGCTTTTTTGTTTTTAGACACTATGTAGCCCTGGCTGGCCTTGAATTGCAGAGGCCATCCTGCCTCTGCCTCCCCAGTACTGGGATTAAATGTGAGGAACACCTCACACCTCTCATTCCTTTGTTTCTGCTTGTTTTGAGACAGTCTCAAACAAGCTACTCCCTAGCCCAGACCAGCCTGGGAATTGGTAAATAGGCACGGTTGGCCTTGAACTTTTGGCAATCCCCTGGCCTCTCTTTTATGATTCTTAAACTCAGAAGGTCTCCAGCTGAGATCCTTCATTTGTGAAGGCTCTTAGTGAATCGGAATTGAAAGTTCCATATTTTCTTCATCCTTCTGTCTTCAAATGCTAACAATATTTTAAATATGCAAAATAGATAATAATTGTGGTTTTAAGTGGAGATTTTTTAAAAAGTAGCTTTGTACATAGAATTGCATGCCAGATTATAATTAGTGGTTTGTTCTCCTGTGTTGTGGATATGAACTGATGATGTTTAGTTTATATACCATATTTGTAGGATATGCTTAGTATCTTGCATTGGCTGTGCCTTTTATTAGGCCAACAGGAATTTAAGGTAAGGATTTGAGTTATATGTCAGTAATGAGTTATATGTCAGTAATATAATTTACCATGACTGGGGCAGAATTTATAGAATTTATTAAATCTTATTGGTAATTATAGACTATGTCCTCTGAGAAATATTTGTCATGTATTTTTAGAAAAGACTAATGCTATACTATTAGTAGTACTATTATCAGAATTTAATAAAGTTTAGATCACCACTACATAGTATTTCTGCATTGGTATGCATAAGATGAGCTGAAACATTTCTGTAAGAAAAGATTCTGGAATTTAAAATTCAAAGAGCGAAGCAGAAGTAGTTACTTCTTAGGTTGTTCAGACACTAGATATTTTTTTTTTGCCCAGCTTTTTGATTAATAAAATATTTGTGTTGCAGAAGCATCTTAAGTATTTTCTATAAGTAGCAAATATTGAGCAAGTTTTGAAATATTTTGAAAATGATTTGTGCAACTTTTTTTGATTTGTGCAACTTTTATCTTGAATTTTTAGCATGTAGAAGCTCTTAAAGTATTTTTTCTGCTTTTCGTAAAGTTATTTATTCTCTATTACTTAGATGGCATTTATAAGACTAGAAAGTGTTTTAAATGTGTCTTTTCTATAGAAGCATGGACGTATGTGTTTAGGGTTATAAGTGCCCTATTCTGGCAGCGAAGGGACTGTCCTTGAAAATCGTAGCCATTCAGTTGCCAAACAATAATAATGTTAAGTCAGCTTCTAGGCATGAATTCAGTTCCTTATTGTGAAAGTAGTGTCTTGCCTCGAGATTGTTGGCACGTGAATAAGGCTTTCTATGCCAGTGCATTGTTGTTGGCCTGTAATGTACCTGGTAGTTATAATGGGTCGTATTTAAGTTCCACAGGTCTGTGCTTTAACAAATGTCTTAGTAGTGTGTGTGCAGGTAAGAAGGTGGGTGTGGTTGTCAGAGTACAACTTTGTGAAATTGTTGTGTGCCATCTGTATGTAGATTCTAGAGATCAAACTCTGATTATCAGGCTTGTATGGGTAAGCACTCAATCTTATCAGCTGTTTTACGTGTTGTGCTTTAACAAGTTTTAACTATTAAAAAAAATCTTAAAGCTTAAAGCTTTTAAATAATTCATAAATAGGATTTAGCAAACTCTCTCAATTGTGTTCCATGTGACATCTGTCTGTCTGTCCCTCTGTCTATCTGTACAGGTGCAGTTGTGGTTGTGCATGAGACATGGTGGTACAGGTGTAATGTGTTTGCTGCATCCCTGGAAACCGCATAATGATTATTCTACAGAGCTGGGCTTTCGTAGTTTTTCCATTATCATTTGATTATTTCCAAGGTTGTTAGCAGACTAGTTGTATTATTTGCTACTAATTGAACAATGAGGAAACTGTGAATTACTGCTTTACATATATAGGATCTGCTCTCCTCAACTCCAGTTCCAGTGGATCTGACACTCTCTTCTGATCACCATGGGCAGCAAGGCACATGTGGTGCACCTGCATACACATAAGCAAAACACTCACATATATAAAATAGAAAAAAAATCAATCTTTTTGAAAATGTGAGTTATCTTGCACTATTTTTTCTCAACAATAAAGTGGTTGAAAAGTTTAAAAAGTTAGGTCCTTCTAACTCTTTAAAGTTTAAAAAATAAAGACACCCTAGTTAATGAGGAAGCCTGTATCTCAAAACTATTCGAAATACAAAACAACTCCAAAAAACAAACAAAAATTGAAAATCTTCTGTATGACCAAATACAAGATGCAGCAGATCCTATATATGTAAAGCCCTTAAACTTCATGTTAACTTTAGTTGTGATCATAAATGCCGACCTCCATGTGGATGTGTTCTTGTCCTATGCAAGAACAAGACGTATTCTTAACTTCTGAGCCATCTCTCTAGCATCGTAACTAGACTTTAGAGTACTTAGTGATTCAGTTATCATTTAAAGAACAAATTGAGTTTTAAGTGCTAATTTAGCTTTGTGAGATATTCTAAGTATATGTATTTTAAGTTTTCAGACTGTAGCTCTGTGGTAGAGTACTTACTAGTACAGGTAGTCTCTGAATCATTTGATGGGGATTTGGAATATTTATCAGCTACGTAGTCTTCAGTTTTTATTTTGGGACTAATTTTTATATAGGATTGCTTTATTTAAAAACAAAAAAAGCCAAACATATTATTATTCAAAATATGTTGTACTTTAAACTGCACACAGTATCTTTTTTGATGTGGGTCCTTCCTCCTCTTTATTAATCATAGTCTTCTCTCATATAATGTAATTTGAATTAGTTCCCTTTTCTCCCCACTTTAAAATTTAAATCATCATAATGAAGTTGGATAAGCCAAACCAACCATAAAAATAAAAGAACCCCAAAGAGCAGTTACAAGAATCAGAGACACACCAGTTTACACAATAAAAGTCCCATAAAAGTACTAACTAAAAGCTATAGTATATATGCAGAGGACTTGTGAGCTGTACATAGTATCTTCTGTGTTACCAGTTCTTCTGAACTTGATTCAACTAATTTATAGTTGATTTGTTTTTAACATTGAAATAAAAATTATTGAAGCAATACTATCCTCCTCCTCCTCCTCCTCCTCCTCTTCTTTCTTCTTCAAAGATATTCTGATAATATTGTGTCTAAACCTGTGCTCTGGGAAACTGGGACCATAGTCCCTAGCCTATACAGACAGGGCATTCTGTATCCACTTGTAATTGTTATTAGTTTTCTTTTTGAGACAGGGTCTCACTGTGTAGTCCTGGTTGGCCTTGAGCTCAGCATGTATGTAGAGAATTATGTTGGCCTTCAATTCCCAGAGATCCACCTGCTTCTACTTCCTTTTGTGCCACCATATCTGGTGTTAATTATTAGTTCTTAATAATTTTAATTAAAATTTCCCTAAGTGCTTAAAAGGAAAGCATTAGAGCAGTTAGAAGATTATGGATTTCAGAATATGTCCAGGAGATTGTGTATTCTGTTTTCAAGGGTGAGTAAGTTTGAGAATCAGTGTCTTTGGAGGCCTGTGATAACTGATCTATATGCAAGGAGTGGTAGATTTGTATTGTCATAATTTAGGGAGTTTTGTCATGCTGCTCTGTTTAAAATATATTCACGTCTAAATTTTATAAAGTAATTTATACTTTTGGTAAGCTTTTAAGAATTGGTGTATATTAGGGGCCTGGAGTGATGGGTCTATGGTTAAAAGCACCTGCTATTCTAGAGGACCTGAGTTCAGTTCCTGGTATCCACATCTGGCAGCTCACAACTGCCTGTCATTTCAGCTCCAGGGTATCTTTTGCCCTCTTGTGGCCATTGTGGGCACTGCTCCCAAGTGTCAACACAGCCATATGTTGTTTTAAAAACTGGGAAAGAATTTAGTTACATATTGGAAAGATTTGGATTTTCTTATAATTTTAGATAATCTATACTAGAAATTGCTTTTCTTACAATTCTTAAAGAATTAGATTTAGAGTCTGAGGTTTCCATCTTGCTGACTTCTGTTTGGTTGCTGTCCCAAGGTAGTACTAGCAGTATGGCCCTGTTGGTGGGTGCCTGAGTGAGAAGATAGGAAATGAGGGGATCAGGGCTCCAGGTCAGGCGAGCCCACCTTTCCTAGTCCGGAGCCGCACAGAGAGGGGCCCAACATTTACAGATGAAAGCTTTATTCACAGTTTGAGGCTTGCTTCCCTTCTCTCTCTCCCTTCTCTCCTTCCCTCCCTCCCTCCATCCTTCCTTCCCTCCCTCCCTCCCTCCCTCCATCATTATCCTTTCCCTAGGTAACTAATAACTAAAATGTATCTATTATATGCAGGCTTGGGACTTGGAATCCAGACTTTCTGTGATTCACAGTTTTACAAAATAAATTTGCAGAAAACCAGCCAACAGAACAGAAATTACCTTGTTTTCACAATGCACGTCATTGACAGGAATTATCTTTGCATTTTTTCACTTGTTTATCTTTTTCTTCCCATGAAGTCAGGAGCACCGTCTGCCTTGTCCTCTTTTCTAGTGACTAGACTGTAATTGTTAGACGGTGGGTGCTAAATAAGGAACCGTGGCGGGATTAGAATGAATGAATGATGGTTGATTGTTCTTATGAGCCTTGCAGGGTGGGGGTGGGGGTGGGGTGGGGACCTCGAGCCAGAGCTCTAAGGTTTGAGACAGGGAAGCAGAGGGAAGAGAGTTTGGGGCGGCAGCTGTGCCAAGGCTTGCTCACCAGGGAAGGGAAGGGCCCTGAAGAATCAGGGTGGGAGATAGTGCGGGGCTGTGGGAAAGCCTGGGTGGCAGCTGGAAGGGAGGCAGTAACCTGTGGTGTTCCTCAGAGAGGCAACTTAGGATGAGGTATGGAGGTGCCAAATCCCAGTTAGCCCCGTATGAGATGAGTAACGTTGTTAAATAAGGCTTGGTTAGCTTCTCTGTTCCCATCCCCAGCTCTCTTTTAAAACACTTATGTCTTTTGTTCAGTCATGGTGATTTTAATATTTTTAATAATATTAGAAAATCTTAGTTATCTTCCTAACACTAGCATAAAATTATAAAAGGATAAGTTAACACCATGATAGAGGTAGATTTCCTGCTATGCGCTAGGATTTGGGCTTAGCAGGCTAAAACACCAAGAGTCAAAACAACAACAACAACAACAACAACAACAAACAACAGCAACCAAAAAAAACAAAACAAACAAACAAACAAACAAACAAAAAAAAAACAGTAGCCGTGATGGGACTGTGGGCCATAGTGACTGTGGAAGAAATTGTGTATCTACCAATGAACACTTAGAGTATAAAAGTCCAAGTTAAGTAAAAATCAACGCAAATTGTATACTAATACTTAAAAATCCCAAGTAAGATAAAAAAAAAATAGTGAATTAGGGATGACGTATTTCACCTGTGCCACCCTCTAGAGTCTTATAAAACAACCGAGAAAACAATTATTTGGTAAGAGAAATAATTAGAGAACAATTGAAGTCAATGGGGTTAATCCTAATTCTGAATTTTCTTTGGGTTTTCTGCTTCTGGATTTTCCAGTGGTTTTTCTTTCACTTCCAGATTGCCTTGTTGATCCGGTTCTCTTTTCTTTCAGGCAATTATTTGTAAGTAAAAACACAGCAGAGCGGCAGGATAGGAGCTCACTTGTGTTTCTCTTACAGAGGACCTGGGTTCAGTTCCCAGCACTCTGAGGTGGCTCACAGTCACCCTGACTTCAGTTTCAGGGGACCCAATCCCTCTTGAACATAGTGGGCACCAAGGACTTACGTGATGCACACGTGGCACAAACACTCATGCACATAAGAGATAAATTTGAAACGACACCACACAGTTCACGCTTCCCAGCACACTTCCCAAGCACACTGGGACCTAGGACTTGATGTTGTTTTTGAGTAGTGCCACCTAGCAGTTTTCAAAGTTTCAGAAGGAGGTTAAGGATACAGCAAAAGGTGTTGATCCCAATACAGAGAGAGAGAGAGAGAGAGCGCTGAAAATGTATTAGAACAATTGTCGTTACTTTTGTTCAGTTACAGAAATACGTAAGAATTTCTGAGCCTGTTTTGAGAATTTTGCCTTTTCTAATTACAGTTAAGGGACACATGTGTATTTAGAGAAGAACAGAATTTAGGAAAAGGAATTTTTTGTGAAAGTGATTTTTCACAGTGGGTTAGCAATTTTGGTTCATATGCTATGAATTTTGGTTCCTTTATACCTTTATTTTATTGCTTTTTAAAAATATCATTATTGGGCTCCATTTTTCTCATTTTAATTCTATTATCTCCCCTCTGGGGTCCCAGGATATATGCCTTCATATGTATAATGCAAAGTTTTAAAGTTTCACATTTCAAGTATTTTCTTAAAGTAAGCCTTTGTTAACATTTCTGAAATCATTTCCCCAAGGATCCATTTTATGGGCTCTTTGACAATAGATTAGACCTACTTAAATATGAAGATTTTAAAAATTAAATAATTTCTGTAATACTGAAATGCCTCATAGCATGGCTGAATGAGAATTTTCGATGTGCATTCACATCCGTGTGCCCACCTGACTTCTGCGCTGAGTTTTTACCCATCTTGCTCTGCGTCCTTCTTTAGATTACTCTGAAGTTTAAGCAGTGCTCAGAAGCCTCGCCTGACTTCATAGACATCTTCCATTTTGTGACCATAATGGCCACTGGCCCATCTGTCTCATATCTTGAAGCTTACTGACTCATTATTTATTTCACCATCAAAAGCTATGTCATGGGCCTGTGCCCAACATGTAGATTAGGGCGGATCACGGTGAGTGAACCATTTTATAGGGTGGGGGGCATGGATGCCACTGCAGCGGTGGTACAGTCACGTGTGGCTCCAATGAAGTCACAGTCTGCCTGGTCAGATATCTCCGGAAACTTAGCTGCTGACCTTTCGTGACCTTATTTCCCTAACACAACTCAAAATACTGCCTGCTTCCAGGGACTGCCCAATCTCAGGAATCAGCCAGTTTCCCAAAGGTTAATGACATCCCTGATGGACCACCCATCCATTCTTAAAGAGGAAATTACATACTAACTACAGAACCACATCAGTACTTTTCTCATTGGTGCTTTATCTAAAGAAAGACTTCAGATTTATCTTTTATTATGATATACATCTAAAGAAAATAATTAGACCATTTCTTGAAAACTCCCCTGACATTATTTTTCATAGGGTGGTAAAGAAAGTCACAGAAATAATAATAATGATGATTAATAATAATAGTAATAATAATAATAGATCAAACCACATTTAGAAAATCAAGAGTCTATTAAAAGAATTTACATTAAAAAATGTAAAAGCCCTTTACTCACACAGTTAATTAGAAGTGGTTGGTGAGAAGCACGAATCACTTTAGAAGTCTACACACTTTCCCCGCTCTCTGCACAGTGTAGACACGTATTTTGATGACTTTCTGGCCTGTTAAAAGCACCCTATTTGGAGTAAGTAAACCCAGTTACAGCTTAAATGTTGATTCACCTTTGTGGCTCTTTGTTGTTTTCTTTGTAAAGCAGGAATAATAGTGACCTTGGTGGTTTCCTCTGTTGTGAATGTATCTGTAAGATATGTTTGCTGAATTTCATTTAGTAAACGTTTGGATGTTGTGGGTGAGTTTTATGTGTCGCTGTAACCAGAAAGGCTTTGCTTAAAGACTTCAGTTGTATCTTTCAAATACTAAACTTCTCAGAAATAAAAGATGTAGAAAGAAGTATTTTCCTTGGGAAAATTATCAGATAAAAACAACGCACAGGCACTGGAGAAGATTGCTGAGTCAGTGAAGTGCTTGTCTTGGGAGGCACGAGGCCCTCTGCACCTGATCTCCAGAACCCATGGCACGTGTGCCCCTCACAGAGCTCGGGCAGTTAGAGGTGACAGGCCTTCAGGGCTCCTTGCTCATCCTACCCGCCCCACTTGGGGGTTCCAAGCCAATGAGAGGCAAGCTTCCTAAAACATGGTGGGCATCCTGAGGAATGTGCTCATACACAGGCACATAGGCGTGCAGTAGCCGTGCACGCACACACACATGAAGAATGTACAAATAAACCATGTTTGTACTCTGAGTTGGGAGAATACTTCCATCAGATATGATTTATTTTTGTAGAAAATAAAAAATAAGTGGACTAATATAAAAATAAGACACTATTAATACTGATACCAGCTTACAAGCAAGAAAAGGTGCATGTCCTACAGTAACATCTGTCTATGTCAAAATGTCTAGAATAAAAGGAATGTCTCATTGAGGCAGAATAATAGAAGTGATGGAAATCACTTCATGGAAAGGAGAATTGTGTGTGTGGTGATGGAATTTGTAACTTCCAGTGAATTAATACGTTAGCCTTTATAATAATTTTGATACCAAAAATATCACATGAAACATTTTGACTCTATGAATGTAATTTAGTTTGTTGTTAGATGTTCCTATAGCTTATATTAGGAATTAATTAATTCTTTAGTTTAATATGACTTGTGTATTTGGTAAAATCTGAAAGACTGTGAGGATAAAAATGTAATTGATTATTTTTTCCTTTCATTTAAAAAAAGCTGTATTAAGATCATAAGGCGTCATAGCTATGGATGAGTGGGTGGGACATTTGTTTAGCCTGCCTATGATCCTGGGTCTAATCCCCCATGGCAGTGAGTACACACACACACACACACACACACACACACTTGATAAAGTCTCTGAGGTACTTGATAAGTTCTTAGCTATCATGACTCCAAGTTGTATCTTTGGTCTGAAAACTGAATACTAGACTGGATACTCAGGTAAACAAAATGAAATATCAACTTAAGAGAGGTGTGCCTTTTAACTTTCCCAGCTACTTGCCAGTGAACAATCAGGAATCTACTAAACCTCAATCATTTGTAGTGCTCTAATGTAAGTCTTTGGGAGTAGTTTCAGTGGCAAATGAAATCCTGAATCTTTGAGTTAGAAAGTACTCTTAAAAGCTTTCAACTGTCTAGGTTATAAACTGTGAGAGCCACACTGAGGACTAGGTACTTAGATTTTATGTATGTGTGGGCCATAGGTCCTGCTTGATAGAACAAATGGAGAAAACAAAACCGAGTCACAGATAGGGCCATCAGTGGTCTGATTATGTATATGCATATAGTACATAGCCTGATACTAATCAACGAAAATGGGAAATATGACTTTCCCTAAACCCTGTAAGTAAAAGAAAAATTTAAAAAGTTATAGGTTTAAATAGAAGGTATAAAGAAAAATAATGTGGATTAAAAGCCCAAACATATTCAAAGCAATACAGGAAAATTTTACATGAATGTGTAATTTTCTTTAGGAATTACTTATTTTATGTCTATGAATACATTGTTGCTTTATTCAGATGCACCCGAAGAGGGCATCAGATCCCATTACAGGTGGTTGTGAGCCACCATGTGAGTGCTGGGAATTGACCTCAGGAGCTCTGGTAGAGTGGTCAGGGCTCTTAACCGCTGAGTCATCTCTCTAGTCCAAATCTGTAATTTAAGATTGGCCAGAAAACTATATTCTCAGTTCATCAGTTGAAGATGTGAAAGCTTCTCTTCATGCTTGCACCATTATCAATGAGAGTTCATCTAAATGGTCTCTTACACCCCATCCCACACACAGGGTCAGGTAGCAGTTCTTAATAGGCAAGATTATCTATCACGTACGTGGGCTTTGCCACCTTTCCTTTTATTCTTTTAGGCATCTTATATAATTTGGTATTAAGCTCCGCTTTCTCTCCCGGCATCGAATTCTTGGTATCAGGTCTTTATAGTTCCTCTGTTCTGCTGCATATTGTTTTTCTTCTAGGGACCAGACTTGTTTTTGATTTCTCTGAAGCCATTACTATCATCATTCTGTGTCCAAGAATGTGTTCTTTATGGTATTACTGGGTTGCTTCTTAGACCTAAGAGCTTCAAGGTAACTACAGAAAAGCTAGATGATAGAGATGAGATACAGATGGTGGTGAGGGTGAGGCCAAGAGGATTGGTGATGTGATTATTGTCAGAGCCTAGAGCTTTGATGGGGAGTTTCATAGTCATGTTACTTAGCATGTAATCTTTTTTATGTGACACTGTGGTCTAGGCAAATTGGACACTTTCTTTGTTGATAAAAGAATAAAGAATCATAATTCTATACAACAGAATTATTGGAGATATTAGATGAGGAAAGATATGTTACCTTATAAGATGATGATGACTTAGAAAACTTGTACTGGTAACTGTGATGATTAACTAAGAATAGCCTGTCCTTGACCCCTTACAAGTGCTATTTATTATTGTTTGTGGATGAAGTCATTGAAGTTTGAGAAAATTATATAACCTACCCCCTGTTCAATTTTCTGGATTCAAATCCAGATCTGAGTAAGAAGAGAATGTGTGCTCTTGACTAAAGCAGGATGCCTCATGGGGTCGCAGGTGGGCAGGACCCTCGCTGCAGGTGCTTGCTGCTGGTGTAGTGAACCGGGCTGGGCGCCCGCAGGCTCACACTCAAGGTCTTGTACTCAGCTTCTGATTTGTAATCCTGAGCAATTCTCTTAAGTATATATGAGGCTTAGACTTGTAGTCAGTACCTGGAAATGATAGTAGTATTTATAGAGTATAATAATAGTAGATATAGAGAATAGGGGGCTTAACTTACAATATGGATGCTTAAAACAGAACAGGAAATACAAGTTAAGTTCTAAGGCATCTGTCTTCGGGTGATGTTACTTGGATCTTACGTGTTATTTCTTAAATCTCAAAGACTTATTTCTGCTTCCCTTTATTTTTGAAAAAGCTTGAGAGTCAGGGGCTTAGCTAGGAGCTGTGGAAACCTCAAGTCCCAAAAGGAACTATAAGGAAAACATCTAGTGAGTAGATGATTATAAAAGTAATAAGGACTCGTATGAATGATTGGATGGGAATGGACTCGATATTAAAATAAACCAGCATCATGGATTTAAAATATAGTTTTGCTTTCCTGAGAAACAGTTCTAGCAGAGCCGCTTGAGGCGTGGCTGGAACAGGTACAGTTCACGTGATAAGTACTGTAATGTAGAACGTCGTGTACGCCATTCAGCAGCTGGCTGGTATCATCGATTTGGAGCCTGTATGACCTCAGGAAATAAGTGCCACAAACTTGATGTGTTTTGTGGATGTCACATCATTTAATCTGTTTTTATTAGGATTAAAGAGATCTCACTTTTGGCTGGCTTTCACCTACAACAATTAGAACGGGAGGAGGACTCCTGCAGGAGGCATTCAGTGATGAGGAGTGGTAGGAAGAGCCCGGCCCAAAGGGGAGAAGCCTGGTGCTGTACAGTGTGAAATGGAGCCCTCAAGCCAAGTGCAGTCCTCTGAGCGCCCCTCGTTTAAGAAGTTATTAACGTTTAAGAGGACGGTTAGAGGTCTGCTCCAGCCTCTGTCTCTTGGAGTTTGCAGTGTAAGCAGGAACTAGCAGCTGGGAACAGGAGCCAGGGATTAAGCCGGCTCCTGCCTGGGGTTCCACTTTCCTCAGCCTCCTGGTAGAAATGCAGAGTTCCTCAACAGGAGCCTCCTGGTTTGGGGGACATGAATCCTCAGCAGGATTGATACTCCTGATAATTGCCAGGGAAACACCAGGGAAGGTTAAATGATGGCAATGGAAGCAAGGCTCCTATTTTGGAAAGATTTTCTTGCAGAATAGTTTAAAGTTAGGAAACAAGAACAACATTCATGCCGAGAACTTGGTCAGTCCAGTGGCCCATCTGAAGGTCTGGGACGTTGTGTCCTGCTTTTTGTGTGTCCTGTTGTTGTTCATTCCCGAGAAGTATTGCATTAGGAAGAAAGGATACACCCAAATGATGTTCTTCGTTGTTCTGGAAAAAGAGTTTGGAAAATAGACTCAGTCTTTCAAGAAATCCATAAGTTTAAATTTCTTGTTGATAGTATATTTGTTTTTGTACTATAAATATTGGATATATCAGTAAAATGGATTGTTTTCCTGCTTAAATACAATTATTTTAGTTAAACACTGTAGCTTAGTTATTTTACCTTATCCATTTACTATCCCTTAGTCGTTTGAAATCTTATAGTTTATTTTTGTGCTCTGTATTTTTCTCACTGGATTTTACCTTACTATTACTATGTTTTAAAATTTATTATGGGACACTTCATTATATTTCTGATATGCATTAAATCAAGAATTTTTTAAAATATTAGAGGTAAAGTCCATTTAGATGTATTTTTATTGGAACACATTATTAATGTTTTTTGCTATTGATAGATTCACATTATTCAAGAATAATATTAATCTCCGTTCCTTCTAATGTATACAACGTGAAATTTTGTTTATATAAACACCTTGAAGAGGTGAGAATATTTCAGGGGAGAATTTGTGGGTTATATTCATGAACATAGTGATCCATCAGTTAAGAATATCTTTAACGATTTATCAGCGGATGATTCAATTGTTTGTCCTCCAATTTTAAGTTACGAGTTGGCAAAGCTGCTGGGGTTGCAGAATGAGCCGTTTAGGGCCATTCATGGTCCACTGGCAATACTAATTGTCCCCTGTGTCCTGTCAAGAGGTTGGGTGTTTCTCCCCACTCTCCTCACGGTTACGATTTCTGGATGTGAGGTGTGTGCTCTCATTGTATAAAATGGGAGAAAGGTGTGGGTGGAGAAGGAAAGGTACCATTCTCTGTAGGAGCAACCTACAGCTTGGCCAGCTTTAGGGCAATGTCTTCAGAACCCTAAGTCTGTATAAATTTCCAACATCAGGATCAACTTTAACTGTCTGTAACTCCAGGATATATCTTTTTCACATGGCTATATACCTTGACAAAACATGTTTTAAGTAGCTTAATATAAGGAATTATTTGTAACTGTGTACAGATTATTTTTTTGGCTCCTGCCTTATTTTTTTTTTGGGGGGGTGTCAACTCATAAAATTCCCATCATTCAGTTATATTCCCCCTTTTGTTCTTACAAGGAAGGAAACCGTAGGTTAAGTCCATAGGTCCCAGGTTAGAGGTGCTATGAGGAATGCAGACCTGGGAGTCTCCTGACTCCACTCCTGCATGCCCCGCTACCTCCTGTCTGCTGCCTTTGGCTAAATTGCGTTCCTTACCCCGGTCTTGCCTAGTATCCTTTATCCTGTGGACTGCCTAGCTTTGGGCTATTCATCATTATTATTTTTTTTAATAGAAAAGCATTTACTTTTTCTTCGAGGAGTTTCCTAAAACAAAACAAAATTCCTCCTTATTCTCTGCTGAATACTTTCTGCCACCCCATAGCCCTGGGCTGGGGAAGCCCAGGGGCCTTAAGCTCCTGGGCGGCAGCGGGAGGGAGAGGGGGAGGGGATAGTCACAGGTCAGAGTAGAGGTGGATTGGTAGAGCTGGGGCTGGTGGGAGTGGGAAACTTACATCATTTCCCTGCAACTGGAGGCCCTACTTTTCCCTGTGTAATAATTCACTAGATTGACAGAGATTCGTAAAAGAAAGAAAAGGAACGACAGGCCTGATGCTCCTGTTCATAAATCCGAGCTATTAGATGAAACTGTCAATAACTAACTAGAAGCCGCCAGGACTGCCTGTGCTGCGCTCTCCTCAGCTCAGTTCCTTTCTGCTCCGCCCCATCCCTGCTTTCTCTGCTGTTCAGATCAGCTTCCTGCTTCTCTGAAAGCTGTTCTTTAGAGCTGGTCTGCCTTCACCGAAAGCATTATATTTGAAAGACTAAGGCAGGTTTTCTGAAAGTATTGTTGATTTGGTTTTCTTTGGGGTTGTGGAAAGCGAGGAAAAGACTTCTTAGAAGAGAAAGGGGCAGGCTGAAAAAAGCAAAACCATCATGAATTGTGTTGTCACATCGTGCCGGTGTCACAACCAGCTCAGTAGACTGCTGCACTGAACACATTTCTGTGAGAGGTATGTGCTTGGAGAACGGAAGGTGACTGACGCTGGCTGTGGAGAGAACTGCCCGTCCGTCCGTCCGTCCAGCAGCTTCCGTTGTGATATGGAAGGGGCTAGCATTACTCGAAACCTAGTGCAGTTAACTAGCTTGATTGTTAAAAAATAATTAAGTCTGTGTGTTCTGTACCCGCATCAGAACTCCCACCGCCCGAGCCTGCCTGGGTCTAGTGAAATCCAAGGTGTTATTCCAGACTCTTTTAGTGGCGATTGTCAGTAAACAAGATGATGGTCTTTAATACCTGTCTCATTATTTATGAACCACATGACAGAGATTAATGAGAGAGACTTCGAGTGGCCTGCAAGAAGCTCCAGACTCATTAGGAGCGTTCAGAGCGGGCAGATGGCAGCAGTAAGGGAAATGGTTGGTGCTTTACCATAATCCGAAGAGGGAGCTTTAAAGTTTCAAGGCTGTATTACATGGTGATGGGAAAATCTGGAGGAGCCACTAAAATCCAGAAGCCTAGCCCATGACCAGTGATGCCTGCCCAGGCCGTTTTGAATACACATGGCTGTGTCTTTTCCAGGGCGATCATAATGTTTTTATTCAGTAGTCAGGGACAAGGATTATGAATAACAATATAACCATTACTGAAGGAACTGTGGGGCATTTTACTACTTAAAATCAGGATATTCTATTACAGAAAAGTTTAGAACATATCAAAAATAGGAAAATGTATAATAGTTTATCTCATATATATGATTGGGTAAGCTATTAGTGGCAGAGACCGTACAAACTATGAAGTATTTGATGTTTGCTTTTAATTATTTTTATCCTGGAAGAAACTAGAATTCTTAAATGTTGGCATTTTTTTCAGTTAGTAACATTTTAAAATTAAATTAGTTATTTCCAAATGACGGTGTGAATTCTCTTGCACACTATTAACACAGAAATCTTGAAAACTATTGTCATGAATAGATGCTAAGTATCATAACCCAAACTTAAGTTCTATTATCTAGGAGACTTTTCTTTCCTTTAAAGGAGATTTAACTTAACTTCTTCTCAGATATTTACAAAGAGCAAATCTTCATGGTCATGGAGGGTAATGCTGAATTTGGCACGCTAAATATGTAAAAAGGCTGTGCATGCATGCTGGGTTGTTAATCGGTGATAAGAAAGTTGTGGTTCAATTCCTATCACCACAGAAGAATGTGAATGAATGATTCTAGCTCAGAAAAGATATAGGAGGTAAATCTAATTCAGATTCCAGAGGAGGAACCCCCCTACACCATGCACTGACAGGTGGGCACCTTGTTGTATTTACTGTGGTCATTTTTATTTACAGCTGCATGTTAGAAACCCAAGCAGAGTTTTTATTACCTACTATCACCCATTCTTTTCTCCCATATGTTCTCATTTAATTGATTGGGGGTGGAGCCAGTGTATTGATAATTTTGAAATCATTTCCTCTTATTTTTAATGTAGTCAGAGTAGCAGTTGCATCACCTAAACATCCAGGTTTTGATTCATTTTGGATGTTGTCCTTGTAGTCGCCAGATCTGCTTTGGCATGTGTCCTCTCAGGTCTGAACTCTGTCCCACACAGCCCATCAGATATTCAACAGTATTTCCTTCCCAGGACTTAACTTCCAGCTAAATATTCCTAGCTTCATCAGTCATAAGAATTCCATCACCATTTTGATGACTCACCTTCTTGGAATTGGCCTTATATGTCACTATCACTCTTAGATAAATAGGATGGATGGTCTAGGACTGAAGTGTTCTTTTGTCTAGCTTTTTGGTGTCTAGTTCTAAACCATCTGCTTGCATTTTGTAGCGGTTACGTTGACCTCAACACTTTTGACTGCATGAAGTCAGGCCCTTCTCACATGATCAAATTAGCCCTCTTCTACTCTGTGCTTATAGGTTTTCATTTCATTTCTTCCTGTTTTTAAAGATTTACTTATTTATTTTATGTATATGAATACACTGTGGCTGAGACGGTTGTGAGCCATCACGTGGTTGCTGGGACTTGAACTCAGGACCTCTGCTCGCCTCTGCTCGCTCCTGCCCCGCTCCCTCTGGTTCCGCTTGCTCTGGCCCAAAATTTTATTTATTATTACATGTAAGTACACTGTAGATGTCTTTAGATACACCAGAGAGAGTCAGATCTCATTACGGATGGTTGTGAGCCACCATGTGGTTGCTGGAATATGAACTCAGGACCTTCAGAAGAGCAGTCAGTGCTCTTCACCAATGAGCCATCTCTCCAGCCCATGGGGTTTCTTTTCCATTGTAGTTTTAGGATTTACAACTATGAAACAAAGTGGGAAAAACCTCAATGGATTAGATATTCTACATAAGAAGAGTAACATAGCTGAACTCAGTGTCAGATTTTTCTTCTGTGAAGTGTGCATTTTGTTGTTTGTTTGTTTATGAGATAGAGTCCAGCAGAGCTTCTTTATCCCCCTGCCTTATCCTCCCGGGTGGTGCTGGGATTACACACATGCACCACCACTCTACATATAGCAACAGTGTATAAGAGTGATCTGTGGATCCGTTTGAGTTTACAGCTTATGGTGTTCACCCAGCCCATCTCTCCAGTGATTCTTTCAATTCATTACTCAGCACTTGCAATTTGTAGTTAAAAATCCATTTGACTTAACAACTTGTCACAATGTCCGCATTCAGTATTTCATCAAATGTTTATCTAGAAATAAATTTATTCCATCCAGAACATTCTGTCTTAACTTGAAATATCAAAAGGATATGCATTTATCCTAACATTTCCTTGAAAATGTTTATTACGTTTACTTATTTGTGTGAGTGTGTGTTTGCGTGTTTGCTTGTCTGTGTGCACACTTGCTACGGCTTGTGTGTATATGTCAGAGGATAGCTTTTATGAGCTCGTTCTCTCCTTCCACCATGTTGATCCCTCACTCAGACTCAGGTCATTGGTCGTAGAAGCAGGCGCCTTTACCCCGTGAGCCTCTGCAAAACACACTCGACGAGAATGGAAGGAATCGCTTTGTCAGAGAACAGGTGACTTGAGTAAGGTCGCACTGCCAGCCTCTGCAGAGCAGGCTTGCTGCATGTACCCTGCAGTGCTCCTAGTGTGTATGCAGCTCCAGCCCAGTGCAGCTCATCAGGGGAGAATGGCAGGGACCCGAAAGACTCTGCATTGAGTCTTCACTCTCTTGTTTGTGGATACTAATATTTAACCCCAGAACGTAGAAGTATGTGGTCCATTCATGGATTTGCTATTCATTTACTATTCTGCCCAAAACAAAAATCAGAGAAATAATTACTGTTCCTAAGTTAACAGCAGAGAATCGTTTTCTTAGAAATTTGGATATCTTGGATTTTTTTCGGGAGCTCCAGATAGCTCTTAGATGATCCCCCTGTCATCTGTCTTCCTTGCTCTCCTTCCTCTTTCCCTCGTCCACCTTCCTTGTAGTCTCTCTTGAGCCCACCCTGTGTTCGCATCTCTACACACTTAGTGTTTGGAGAGTGGCGTCAGTCTCCTCTGAGTACATCAGCATGGGGAGCTTTTATACAGTAAGACAAAGTAAATACACGGCCAGTCTCCAAATTTGCAGATGAGGAAACAGAGGCATAGAGAGGGGGAGGATCTGTTGCAGTTCTGTATGTTTCGTGCAGTACATATACATTAAAACATATTTACTAAATGCTTGGGCACTGCCTTGCCACCCTCCCCACCCCCACCCCGTCCTTCTTCACCTAGGAATTGGATTTTCCCTTTCCTAGTTCCAGGGTTTGCCCTGGGGCACTCATTGCTTTAACAGTGTTGCAAATGGAACAGATTTCTCAAGAATCCCTATTACTTTAGAAAAGCTGCAGTGATACAGTAAGAGCTCAGATAACTAGGTTTATCTTTCCTTCCCTTGACTTATAGGAAAATAAGCTCCTTTTCTCCTCCTGCTTTGAAAAATTGATTTTAAACAGTGCAGTAAAGAAGAAGAAAAGACTTTCCAGGACTGGAAAGCCTTGAGCCCAAATGTTTCCTTCTCACCAGGATGTCCGCATCGTCTTTAGGGTCCGGTGAAACTGATGGTCCCGCAGGAGCAGTCTGATCATCAGCAGGGACAAATGTAATTACATCCACTCTCTGGTCCTTACAGGGAAAGAAAGTATATTTTAATACATTTCAGAGCCATCTTCAATAGCAGTTAGAGAAACAATGACTTTCTTTACAAGTACACTTGGGTGGGCAGTCTGTGCTTCCAATGCTTTGGCTAATGAGGCCTGATGCTGTGTTGGTCTTCACAGTTAAAAGCCTCCCGTGGTTTCATTAGTCTAAAGGTGAGTGGTCTGAGCGGGGCCTCGTTTTGGAGCATCCCTGTCCCTCTGCTCCTACAGTTTTACATCTTCATTTTCTATATATTTTGCATCACTTGCCTAATACTAGTTTACATTTACCTGGCTTGGCCTCTTGTCTCACATCCTGAAATCCATTTCTATGAATACTTCATTGTTTTTCATATCTGTGCTTTTAACTAGGTCTTTTTAATTTCTGGAAATAAAGGTTGAATGTTTTTAGGACCAGGAGCCATGTATGTAAGGGCCTTATTGAACTGTATAGTCATAAAGACATATATATGCCAAATAGATCACTAGTAGAATTAGCTAATTCTTGAGCTGCTAAATAGGATCTTATTCTGGCTAGAGTTTAGAAGTGGGCCTGGTGCAAATGGAAACCTGAATTTATGGGCTTTTTGTATGTGTTGAGAAGGCCTATAAGCATGCTGATAGTGTTGAAGTGAAGAGAGAGAGAGAGGTGTTTGGAGTTGTTTGGGTTTTATAGAGGTCTTTTCATTTCCACCAGAGGGTGTCACACAGCGGGATTCCAGTTGCTTTAACCAGATGATGGCACTGGTGATGTGAAAGTAGACTGATGGCTGTCACTAAGAACTTGAATAGGTTTAGGTTATATGATTACATATGTGAGAGTCAGTAACAGGATAAACCACACACTGGCACTTCATTTTAGGTTGGTTGGGTGCTATAGTGATATCTTAGCCTGTTCAGACTGGTATAACAAAGTATTGCAGATTGGAGAACTTACCAAAAACCAGAAGCTCATTTCTTACTCATCAGGAGTTGAAGCCAATATTAGTCTCCTAAGGACCATCTCTTGCCTAATGAGTTACATTTTCTTATGCTGTCCTTACATAGTGGAAAGAACAAGGGAGCTTTTTGCGTTCTTTTAAAACATGATGGAAGTACTCCGTCTGTGATCTCTCTCTACCCTTCTGACTTAACTGTCCAATGACCCCTATCTTAAATCTCCTCATCTCAAGGAGTAGGATGGATGTAAGTGTTGAGATCACAGCAAGTGACAACTACAGAAACAGGGAAAACCCCAAGAGAAGCACATCTGGGGCTTTAAGGGGAAAACATGGTACGTTTAAATTCCAATATTGAAATGTCTGTGAGATAAGTAGGTTGAAGCACTCATTTAAAAGTAAAATATGTCTGGGTTTTGGAAGAGAGAAATGGACTTGAAATATAAATTTGACAATCATCCGCATGTGATACCTGAAGCCCTTAGATCAACTGAGGAAAATAGAATAATGAAGACTGAGGAACTCCAGCCCAAAGGCACTGCAAAGGGCACATCCCCACAGTGAGCAAGAAATAGAAGCCCACAGCACAGGCCTGTGTTGTGATCATTGCTTCTTCCTAGTTTTGCTTTATGTTTTATGTTCGGCTATTTATTGAGGTAGTAGTAGACTTAGATGTGGTTATCAGAAATAATGCATATTATACCTATGCCTGTCATTTGGGTTTTACTCCTTGTCTCTTACTTCACATGGCTTCTGGTGGTGTCACAGCCAGTGCATAGTACAGTCAAGACAGAGGACTTTCCCAGCATCCCAAGGTATGTATGTAATTGCCCATACTGTATCTGCATCTACTTTCTCCTCCAACCCTTTACAATTCCTGAAGACAATGTCTGTCCATTTCTATAATTTTGCCATTTCAAAGTTATTTTAGAAATAAAGTTTCATAGTATGTGGTAGTCTCTTGAGACTGATTTTTAAACTCAGCATTATTTTCTGGAGATCCATTTTGTATATCAGTAGTCCTTTTTATTGCTGACTAGTATTCTTATTCTGGAAACATTCATGCTTTATTAATTTTCATAAAAACATATAGGCTAATTTGCATATGGGGCTATCATGAATAAAGTTCCTGCCAATATGCATGTACATTCTTTTGTCATTGCTTACTGTTAGGTAATTAATTTGGATGTGTTTGTGTGTCTGTCTCTGTCTCCGTAGATGTCTGCTTACTCCAGTGCCATCTACCCCATTGAATCACTTTTGTACCTTTCTTACAAATAGGTAGAGATGAGCTGGAGAGATGGCTCAGCCACAAAGAGTTAGTTCACAACCCAAAATAAGACGAGAACTCTTGTGTGACTTTAATTTTGGGTTCTGTAGTATTTCTTTGTTCTAGATGTTCCAGATAACAATGCATTCTTGATTACTGTAGCTATAGGTCTTAAAATCAAGATGGTTGATTTTTCCCTTTATTATCAATTGTTTTTAGCTATTCTAGTTCCTTTGGCTTTTGTTTAAAATTTGAAATAAATTTGCAGTATCTACTGCCTCCACAAAAAATTTACTGGGATTTTTTTTATTGGAGCTATTTTAAATCTGTGTATCAATTTGAAGACTGTCTTGGTATGTATTGCTTGGACATTTGAAAATAATGTGTATTTGCTGCTCTTGGGTTAAGTAAGTCTATAGAGGTCAACGAGATACTGTTGATTGATGAGGTCATTGAATTATTGTATATGTTGTTTTTCTGCCTAATTGTTCTGCTAATTACTAAGATAAGAGTATTGCTGTTTTTTCACTGTTGTGTGTTGCCTGTAAATTCTTTCGGTTCTATACATTCTTACTTATATCACTGATTAAGGTTGGCATATTTGTGGTGATTTGATCTTTTTGTCATGTATAATGTCCTTCTCTGTCTCTTATAATTAATTGCCTTTGTTGTAAAATGTATGCTATCTAATTGATATAGTGATCTTATTATATTTTGAGCAGCTTTTGTATAACATATTTTCTTTTAATTTATCTGTCACTGTATTTTTGAAATGTTTCTAATAGATCATACACCGTACTTTTAATGTCTTCTGATCTGATTATGATATTTGCTTCTCCTTTGTGTTTAGTTTAGAATTTGTAATATCTTAAGCTTTATTTTATCGTATTTTGCCTGCATGTATATCTGTGTGCCACATGCATGCAGTGCGTGCTGAGGCAAAAACAGGACTTTGAATCCTCTGGAGCTGGAGTGGCCATATGATGGTTTTAAGTCATCATATAGGTAGTGGGAATTGAACCTAGGTCTTCTGAAAGGACAGCCAGTGCTCTTAACCACTGAGCCATCTCTAGGGTCCTGTGCTATTATTTTAAATACCTTTCCATATACATTTAGAAACACATTAGACAGTCTTCAGATTTTATCATAATTTATAGAACCCCAAAGAAGAAGGAAGGCCTATGATATAAATCTACATTTCAAGTCTTTTCTATTCATATTTCAGAGTTCTTCCTTTTTTTTCCTGTTTGTTTATTGAATTTATGAAGCTACCTATTTATAGTAGGTCTGGTGCTAAATGTTTTCTTGAGTTCCCTTTTGTTGGAGGCTGCCATTGTCTTGTTAGTATAAAGGATATTTTTGCTGGGTATAGCATCCTAAGTCTTTTTTTTTTTTTTCTAATACTTAAAATATGCACAGCTTCTGTCCTGTGCAAGTTTTGATGAGAAAGCTGTTGTACTTTGAGCTGTTACACAATTTGAAAGGAAGGAGAGATGATTGATTTTCAGAAGTTTTGACTTTGAGTTGGTGCCTGTGTATAGAAAGGGTTGTGGCATAGCCAAACTTGGAAATTTTTCTGTCATTATGTTAGGTCCTTCTTTCTTCTTTCCACATTTCTGGATTTTTGATAAATTCATTATTCTTTCACAGTTCCCCTGAAGCTTTGTGTAGTTTTTTTTTTTTTTTAATGTCCTTTCTTTTTTTTGTTTAGATTGGTTAATTTTTGTTCTATATTTTTTCCCCTGACTCCTGTATTCAGGTACTAAACCCATTTGTTAAGTTGACTGACTGTGCTTTTAATTCTAATGTGCCTCTCAACGTTGCCTCTCACATGTATATATTACTTAAGTGGAGATGCTTCTGGTGTTGGTGTGGGTGACTCGGCTGAATTGCGGATACTGATGCTGTGCTGCTATGCTGTAGGAAGAGTTGGCCCCGGATCAATACTGCACTCACATCTGTCCTTCATTGATGTCTGAGGGGGACGGGGACCCCTGGTTACTGCTGTTCAAGGGAGGACTTCCTGCCCTCTACCAGGCTTCCACTGATTACATCCTAGCTGGAGAGGATAGAGGGGCTTCACCTTTGCTCTCTTTCTGCTTCCATTGATGTGGTAGACGAGGGTGGGAAGAGGAGAGTTGCCTCATTACTAGTAAGCAGTGGTCAAGGCTTTGATTGTCCAATAGGCTTCCAGTGGCTCCATGCAAACACACAGAGGGAGGAGCTACTGCTAGGTAGGTGGCTAGAAGTTCTGTGTCCTTTAATGACCTATCTTAACTACACTGTGAGTGGTGAGGGTTCCAATCCCTTGTTGTAACCTGCCCTCTTCTGCACGGTCTCCGTCTGTGGGTTGCAGCTTCCCTGTGTAGTCAGTCAAGGGCAGAAGTCGGAGTGTTCTTTACTTGGATTCTTATGGCAATAGTAAATGTGGGGCCCCGGATATTTTCTCTTTCAGTGAGATGTTTGGCTTTTCTAGAACAATCATTATTTAGTTTTCTTGGTTGCTATGCTACCCCTTTCTCCATCCTTTGACTAGGAAAAGCTAGTTTTGCTGGGACCTTGGGCCTTGGCTCTGCTGTGATTTCTGGATGGTCAGCTCTTTTATTTTCAAAACTAGAATACATGAGACAAACAGAAAAAGAAAGCTAGAGAATTCCTGTGTGTTTCTTGGGTGCAAAGAAAGCTGTATCAGATCTGCTCTAGCATGTTGAGAGAGAGAGAGAGAGAGAGAGAGAGAGAGAGAGAGAGAGAGAAAGGGGGGAGAGGGAGGATAATGGAAATGAATCACTATGTAGCTCAGATCTATGCTGTTCTTAAACTCAGAATTTTCTCTCAGCCTTCTAGGTATTTGTCTAGCATTTTTTTTTATTGCATTTATTGAAAAAAAATAGGTACACACACATTTCCCCCATTATTCTGAAAGTGGAATTTCCTCACCTCCTTTTCAGTATCGCAGAGAAAATAAAATCACTTTATAGGCAGATTATAGAGAACATAGCTTAGAATTCCAGGTGGAATTATTAACATCGCAGTGGATCTTTGAGAGATAGAGCGAGTCTCGTCTCTGGCAATTTAGGTGTCTTTCTGCTGCAGACCTGAGTTGCTGCTTGATGACAGGCAGTGAGTGACATGGTGTTCTCTGATTTTTCTCTCCATGTGCTATTTTGGTCTTGGTTTTGTACATACAGTAGAAAGAGAAATATCCTGGGTAGGATTACACCTTTGTAAGTCATTTCAGCGCCAGAACTGTTCACTCAATTCCACTAGCCTTGAGGTCGAGGGGCCAGATGCATTCTGGTTAGCCAATTGAAGCAGTGCGCGGTTTAGAAATGTTTTTATTTGTAAATATTCCAGAAATTTACTTCTCTGTTTTTTTTTTTTAACTTTGGCCTTTGAAAGCTTTTTGTAGTTGCTTTCAATTTTTGGTAATTCCAAGGAAAATCACTATAAATACTTATATATAGGTAATTATGTAGCATGGGTTTTAATTTGTCCAAGTTCATATGTAAGAATATCCATACTTTTGCACAGCTGCTGTACCATCTCTGCTGATCTGATCTGTCCATTTTAGAATATTAGTCCTTTTTTATTTTAAAATTTTTAAAACCTCTATTTTATGTGTTTAAGTATTTCACCTGCATGTAAGTATGTGCACTGCGTGTGTCTGGTGCCCATGGACATCAGAAGAAGGTGAGTTATGGGTGGCGGGGAGCTGCTGTGTGAGTGCTTGGGACCAGACCTAGATCCCCTACACCAGCTCCATTAAAACATGATCTAGGTCTTCCTTAGAAACCTTTGTCAGACAATTACATTATATGTAATTTCTGATTGGTAGATGATTGGCTTCCTGTGCAACTGAGATTTTTCTAGTTTCTTTTTATAAATAAAAAGAATTGATTAATTTTGGATTTTATTCGAGACATATTTGTTACCATAGCACTTAGACAGTGAATCATTTTTATATTCCCTGTAAAGTGTTGAGAATTTCCTTTTAGTACAGAGTTGACTTGGTTATGTTGAGGGCTCAGCCCTGTGTAGCTATCCCCACGTTAGTTAGTTCACGAATCAGGGCCTTGTCAGTGTGCTTGGACTCCGCCCACTTACTTGGCACATTCACTGGGCACTTTGTCCTATCGTCTGTATTTTTTTTTTAATTTTAATTTTTTATTGGATATATTCTATATTCACATTTCATTTCCCTTTTCCTGGTTTCCTGCCCCCCAAAGGTCCCACATGCCCTTTTCCTTCCCCCTGTTCCCCCATCCACCCCTTCCCACTTCCCTGTCCTGGTATTCCCCTACACTGATGCTTTGAGCCTTTCCAGCACCAGGGTCCACTCCTTCCTTCTTGTTGGACATCATTTGGTATGTGGATTGTGCCTTTGGTGTCCCAAGATTCTAGCCTTCTGGAGGACCCAGCCATACCACTCCTGGGCATATACCCAGAAGATTCCCCAGCATGCAATAAGGATACATGCTCCACCATGTTCATAGCAGCCTTATTTATAATAGCCAGAAGCTGGAAAGAACCCCGATGTCCCTCAAAGGAGGAATGGATACAAAAAATGTGGTATATATGCACAATGGAGTACTATTCAGCCATTAGAAACAATGAATTCATGAAAGTCTTAGAGAAATGGATGGAGCTGGAGAACACCATACTAAGTGAGGTAACCCAGTCTCAAAAGAATACCCATGGTATGCACTCACTGATAAGTGGATTTTAGTCTCAGTGCGTTTATATGGCATTTGGAGTCAGAGAGCCCTTGCGTGGTTGAGATCAAGATTTTGTAAGGAACTTGAAGGACTCTGTCCTGAGCTCCGTCCTTGCTGCCTTCTACAGAACCGTGCTTCTGACGATCTGGCTAGAAAGGCTGACTTTACTTACCACCATTGCTGTGCACTTCTCATGCCTACCTACCTGGGGTACGCAGTTCAGAGTGAACGGCCACAGGGGCTTGGCCCCCTCAGATCGTGTGTTCCTTTTCCTGTGGCCCTCGAGTTTGTCGTTTCCTCCTGCCACCACAGAAAGACCTAAGCCCCAACACAGGAGAGATGTGAGGAAATGGTACCTCACCAATGGTCCTTTTCCTGTTTTCCAGTGAGTGACTTTTAGCGGCTATGTACAATCTGTTAAGATGTATAACTATCTGGCCTTGAGGAAATCCCTTAACTAACCTTTGCTTCTGCATCTGTAAGTAGGGCTATGGCACCTGCAATCGCAGGGTTAGGTGGTTGACACGGCATCTAGAAGAGCTTCTGGCTTACGTGAGTGCTTTTTGTCACCACGGAGAATGGGGCATTTAGCTGTTCCTCAGACACGTTATGGTGGAAAGGGGGGTTGTTTTTTGCTTGTGAATAGTTTTTTTGGTCAGAGTAAAGGCTTGGGACACAGGCATGGTTATTGGTAAAAATAAGTTGACATATTTAATCAATATCTTTGCTGTCAAGCATTTAAAAATCCTAAAACTTAGGAACACAGTTGAAGAAGCCTGTTCGGCGGCAGGTGAAAGTTCAGTGGGCACTGAGAAGAAAGGTCACCTTCCCACAACTGCTAGGAGGAGTGCACTGCTCTAGGTCCTCTCTGTCTCTGCTGTGTCAGGGCCGCTTTGTCCCTAATTTATGAATCAAACATTTAATGCATATAATATATATTATATAGAGAGTTTAGTGCTGTTTTGTTTTCAAGCATCCACTGGGGACATAGTTGCATAGATTCTTGGGGAGGCACTAAAATTATGCACCTTAATGGACATATAACCTTACAGTTGGTGTGAGTCAAGAATCACTGAGTGAGTCAGCTTTTATGTGGCTAGAGTCAAGATGTCAGCTCTTGTGTGAAGCCTCACGTGGGGCTGGAGGATCATTTTATGGTCATTTACTTAGGTGCCTGGTTCATGGGCGCCTATGACAGTCAGCTTTCTGTCACTGGAATGAGTACCCAATAGTAATAAGTGTGTAAAGAGGAAAGCTTTAATCTGGTTCATGCCGTGATTGACAGGCTCCGTTGCTTTGGGCCTGGGACAGTACATTTCGGCTGTGGTAGAGCAGAACCTCTTGACATTTGGTACAGGAGTGTAAGAGAAGGAGAAGATCAGAGTCTTTCAAGGAATGGCCTCAAAACCTGAAAATGTCCTCCTGTGCACCACCTCTTAGAGGTCCAGCAGCTAGCAGGACCAGGCTGAGTACTGAGCCAGTAGCAGGAACTTGCTGAGGTGTTCCAGATCCAAACCATAGTACATTGCTATGGCAGGGATACCAGTATGGCTTATTTGAGGATAACTTGGTTGGTTATTTAGGAAATAATGCATAACAGCAATATATGATTTATTTTTATTTGTTGTAAAAATCTCACAATTTTCTTATTTAATGTCTTGATTTATTCTTAGTATCTAGAAAGGTTCTTCCTTTTTAATTAAATACCCATCTTAATATTGAGCATTTTTAATGAAATATTTTTTCTCAGTGATAACAAATTATTACAGCATTGGAAATGTCAATCACTTTATTGCACCTGGAGTGTGACTATTTCAACTGGTTTATTAGCAAAGTTAACCGATATGTTTTTCTTTTCACATAGGAACAAAAATTAGTTCCTAAAGAGATGGTCTCAATGCAATCAGCATGCACTCAGAAGACTGTCATGATACATTACACACACACACACACACACACACACACACACAGCCACTGGGGGACTCTATAGTTTAAATGTTACATTAAAAATGCATGCTGTAGCAACTTAAACTAGACTAGAAATATATAAGGTATTCTATGTTTTTTAATAAAATTGAGTAAAGGTCCTGAATAATTTGATTATAAATGAAAATTAAATGTACATATAGATCATGTGCTTTTTGTTGTTTTATGTTGTTTTTATTTTAATCTGATGTCAAAATATAGACTAGTCTCTTAGTAAAGAAGGAAGTTAGCAGGTAAAGTTGTTTTTTTCTCATCTGTGTTATGTATCTTACACAATTTTTATGAGTAACTTTCCTTCTTAGGGTTTCTGGAGGTGATTCTTTTCACCTAGTTTAACGAACTCCAGCAATCTCAGTTGCATAATAATATAACTAATAAAACAGTAGGAAACATTTTAAAATTTAACTATAACCAAGAGGAAGATGTTGTAGTCGCTAGTGCTCAACCTGTACTCTTAGCTGCTATGGAAACCCAGTGACTAAGGAGGATCCTAAATTCAAAGCCAGCCACAAAAGTAACATCTACTAATTTTTGTGTGTGTGTGTGTGTGTGTGTGTGTGTGTGTGTGTGTGTGTGTGCTAAAATACGTAAAATGTGTCCTGGCAAGATGGTTAACAGGTGAGCTTGGTGCTTGCCGCCAAGCCCAGGAACCCGCGTTCCATCCCCAGCGAGCCCATTGGGGGTGTGCTGAGGGGCCCTGTTCTTGAGTAGCTTACTTCTTTAGCACTTTGTCTTCACAGATGGAAACCAAAGTGAAAATTAATTGTTAAGCGGAGGAAACAGACACAGGTGACGTCTAGAAACTAGAGAAGAACCTGTGTATATGATCATTTAAAACCACACTGGATATGTGAATATGCATATATAAATGCTTGCTTTTTCTATAGTCAATCGTAAAGCATTGATATAAAACAAACAAACAAAAAAATCACAGCGGCTAGCAGTCCTTTCTTAGTACTGAGTGTGTCTCACCCTGGCCAGTGTTGTAGAATAATTGTTTGTGTGTTTGCTTTTTAAAGTCATTGTTAAATAGGCTGGATAGCATCAGAGCTGTTTTTTTCTTTTTACCTTTCATTTACAATGCTCATTAATACATTAGACAGTAATCTGTCATTTGGGGAATGGGATGCTTAGTTATCTTTATTGTGGAATTATAATTGAAAGGAAATATTCCCTGTGAAAAATATCTCTCAGGAGGACAATTATAAAGTATGTTAATCCTACCAGGATATTAACCTCATGATCTTCAGTTCTGGGGTGCACTCTGTATGTTGCAAAGAAAACTAAAAATACTCAGAAAGGCAAATTTTAAGAGATAATGAAATGGAAATGTGGACCAATGTCTGTAAGGTACAAATTAGAAAATAAATCCTTCATCAAATGTAAATGACAAACTCTTTGCTGTATTATAATTAGTTTCTTGTTCTTTGGGGACATTAATAAAATACTAGTTTAAAAAATACGAAAGCCTCTTATGCACATAGAGAAGGCTGTGAGAATGATTTATCCATTTAATTTGTCCTCCAGAGATGTTTTCCTCTTATTTGTATAACTGATAAGCATAGCTATATCAATTGGTGGTTCTGTATTCTTAATATATAAAAGGGTGAGGAGGAGGAGGTAAGCTTATATCAGTCAGTGTAATATATTTTACATTTATTAATTGTAATTTATGTGTATGAATGCATGTAGGGGGACCTTGTACATGCCTGGTATCTACAGAGATTGGAAGAGGGAATAGGTTCCCTGAAACTAGAGTTCTGGGTAGTGAGTCACCATGTGCAGGGCACTGAACATGTGTCCTCTAACTACTAAGCCATCTCTCTAGCCTCCTGTGTAATACTTTCTGGTAAAGTCTATTGTCCATAAGGTACCTTGGTTTCTGAAGGGAAGATTTATGAAAATAGTTAATAGTACTATTATTTGAATTTCTTGTGTTAATAATTTTATCTGTTTTGACAATGAACATAAAACTATGATGACTGAATTATATTATTATGAAGTCTTATATATGAAAAGTTCTCTTTTGTCGAGACTGGCATGTGGTCAGTTCCCAGTTCCTTCAACAGGTTGACTAATAATATTAACTGTGACATAAGGTGTAAATAATCCACATATTCCTTTGATATGTTTCTGTGCTGGGTATACATGGGGGCTCTTAGGCATAAGTGGGTTACATGTAGTAAGGACTCTAGTTCATTTGCTTGAATTTTTGAATACTATGTAATTTTGAAATAGTTGATCTTAGTGTGTAAGGCCTCAGTTCCCTATGAGAGTTTGCATGTAATAATAGCTCATTATAGTTCTTGTTAAAGTGTCTCCACTGATAGAGAATTATCCAAGGTGAACTCACTTTACTTTTGGACAGGCTTGAGAGTTATTAAGTCCTAATATTGAACCTTCCAAACTGCCTGCTAGAAACATGTGCTAAAGTAAGTTTAGTGTTAAGCTCGGAAATCACTCTGCAAAATTATCTATAGTATGTATATTGATTTCAAATTATGACGCTGTTCTCTCGGGAGACTCCAAAGAGATATATAAACAACACTTTCAAACTCTCTGCTCCCCGGTGCTTTCCCTTCTCAATGATGTGATCTGGAGACATTTGCACTCATTTCCTCATCTGACATCCCAGCACTAGTTAGAGTGGGCTTTTGTTTCTTCTTGCTGGACAGTTATTTTTGCTAAATCTGCCTATTTGGAGGGACTGTACAAAGCTGATTCATTTGCATGTTGTCATTTTACCTTTGGTTTCCATTAAGGTAGGCAACCCCATTCTCTACCATTGGATGTTTATTCATTACACTTGGCACCACTAAGCTTAGATTGTGTGTTAACTTGAAGTGTTATAAACAGAGATAAAATACCAATGAATAATTATAAATCATCAGGTTTGTTTATATTCTGCCTACCCACAGTTAAAGATTTTTAATTCAGATGAAATCTCTTTTAGACTGCTTTGGGTTTTCATTCGGGAACTTCAAAAGAGAAAACCTAGAGTTTCTCTGTTAACAGCATTTATCGTTTCCACTGCTGGCATCTCATGTGCCGTGCTCAGATCTATGTAAAATTATCATCCATACAAAAATCTTAGCTGTCACATCAGAGTGGCTGTTTTGGATGGATGGAGGGTAATGGGAGTGGAGTATGAGATAGAGGAAACCTAATTAGTTAATTAAAATACTTATTTTGTTTGCAATAGTATCAAATTGTGCTGCAGATTTAACTCTAAACAAGTAGGCTTGAATTTTAAGCTTGTTGAAGTCTGTTTTGCAGTGTACTTAGAAGATTCTCAAGTTGATTCTCTTGATACTGACTTTTATTGTAATCTGTGAATTAGACATCAAAATTGGGACCTAAAATGTCTTCATTTACTCCAAAGTATAATTAAAGTTTGGTTATAGCTATATCTTGCAACAACAAATTTTAGCAGTTTCAGAACACTGGGAAAGCCTTGTTGATGTAGCCAAGACTGGGAAATATATCCAGGGACTAAATTTACATTTATTTAGTGTTTGGATTTCTTTTTGTTTTTGTTGTTGTTGTTTTGCATTCTTCCCATTGTCAAACTAAGAAAGGAAATCTTTTGTTGTTGCTTTTACATTATAGGAAGTGCTGTCTTTGGATTCTGTGTCACCTAGATTCTGTGGCTTTAAGTTAGGCATTTTAGTTATGTCTAGACACTCATATTAGACTATATCACATACATTATGTTCAGTCATAATGAGTCATATAATGAAAAGAGTACTCAGAATATTAACAATTGTGTAAGTATATGTATATATTACAATAACTAGCTCTTTGATTCTTTGTGACTATTTATATTAAAAAGTAACTCAAACACTGTATTTGCTCTTTAAACTAAAGAGGTTCCATTTAAAAATATATTCAAACTCGAATCTGACCTTATAGATTGGTGATTCAACTACTGGTGAGGTCAAGATAGGAAGGTCAAAAGTTACTAAATGAATTCAACAACAGTCTATGCAGCTTATAAAACTGGTTTAAAAAGTAAAAAGTGGGATGGGTGTACAACTCAGTGGTAGAGTGTTTGCCTAGTATACACGAGTCCTAAGTTAAAACCCACATATCAAAACAATAAATTAGAAACAAAGTTGGTTCAGAACAGTGGTTAGTGATGGGTTCGTCTGTGACAGTTCACACGCGTGTGTACTGCAGTCTGGTTATCTACCCACGCGGCTTCTTGCTCCTTCCCACTTCTGGCCACCCCTGACTACTTGTCCCTTCCCCAGACTCTGACTTTGGTTTTGCTTTGTGACCTATTTAGTTTAACCATGCTCATAGAATAGTTTTGATGTGACTTTATTTTACTTTAATCCTTCAAAAATTGTTTTTCAAGAGGTGTGCATGGAAGCAAAATAATACTTTATTCTCAACTAATATGTGTCCTTGCTCTTCTTCCTCATCTCTTTTTCCCTCTTCTAAACACAAGAAAAACTGTCTGGAAAATGAGTTGTGTGGCACTCTCCACTTACGCCCATTACCTACATAGCAAGTTACAAGTCATTGGGAATACCCCGAGCCACACTTTCAGAAGTCAAGTTAGCATTTACCCATTTCTCAGTGTTTGCATTAACACTTGAATATTCCTCTTACAGGTAATATATTTGAAGAAATTGCTGTAGAAAGGTAGAGATTTAAAATCTTAACAGCTTGACTTATTGAGTATCATGGTCTGCCAAAATTTTTAAATAAATTTGTTGAAATTAGGATTTGAAATAGAGTAAAATAAATCAGTACCTTCGTTTCTTTTCAGAAGTTATGTAGGTAGTTCAGTGCTTTGTTCCTTTTCTTTTATTTGAGCAGGACTGCAGACTGCCTTCCTCCTGTGTAATCACAGCCTGATGTGTGTGTGGGCTGAGGCATGGGTAAGGTTTGTCCCCTCCTCAGAATAAAGGGAATGTGAAGGCCTGGGTTATCTGGATGGAATTATGTGAGTCACACTTAATGTAATGGACTCCTGCCCCCAAAGAGATGCACTTTCAGAACATAGGAAGTATTTTCTTGAAAAAAAATCATAAAGTGCTCTTTACTAAAAAATGGAGGAAAGCATACTAGGTAGGAAAACATAGAAGCCCAGTACTTTTGGCTGAAGGAATGTGGGATGGTTTGAATTGGTTTGAATAACGACCCTTTTAGGCTCCTGCTGGAGTCCCCAGGTCCTGGAACTATTTGGAAAGATGAGGAGGTATGGTCTTGTTGGAGGAGGTGTGTCCCTTGGGTAGTGGGGTGGACTTTGCGGTTTCAAAAGCCCAAGCCCCCCCTCCCACTTCCCTCCCTCTTCCCTCTTTTCCTCCCTTCCTCTCCCTCCCTCTACCCTTCCTCCCTGTCCCTTGCCTATGGCTTAAGATATAAAGCTCTCAGCTACTGTTCCAGTGCTATTCTTGTTTAATGGCCATGGATTTAGCCATCTAAAACTATAAGGAAGACTCCAGTTAAATTCTTTTTTTTTTTAAGTAAGAGATGCCTTGGTCTAGGTGTCTGATCACAGCAATTGAATGGTAACTAAGGTTAGACAGCCTTCATAGAATGTAAGATATTTTTTATAGACATATATTTTAAAAAAAGACAACTACAGTAAATTTCATTTTTAACTACAGTGTGATAGTCTGATATTATAAGAAACTAAAAGTTCAAGATATATGTTAGCAATATCAAGAATTGTTATAGCTGTCTCTAGGGTTGCTTGAGTACAAGCCTTTCCCTATTTATCTTTAGTCCTTATAACCGGTGACCCCTGGAATTATATATTACTGAATTCTGTGGGTCATTACATTAGATTTAGGGATAAGGGGTAAATTTATGTAAATATTTGGAGGGTATTATTCTTTCCAAATATTATTTATATTAATTAAATTAAACTTATCAATATATATTTAATTTAATTGTATATTTAATATATCAAACATTGATCATTTATATTATTAATAATTATATTACTTTAAATATTGACATGGAAGGTGGCATCTTTTTCTTGAGGATTAATAACTGTATATAGGTTGTTGTAGAGGATGTAATTACTTTTTATATAGGGTATCATTTTAATTGGTGTTTCTTGGTATGTCTCCTGAGGCTATGTATTTAAGGGGAATTGCTATTCATAAGGCTTTGGCTTGCCTTCTCTGGTCGGTACATAATTTTAATACTGTCAGAATGAAGTAGTTGATGCTCACTTGCTAACAAATTTAGTCTACGGTTATCCAGTTAAACTGAACAAAAAGTAGTTTTTTATATTCCTTCTGCCTAAATATCAATAACTCAACTTTACTTCAAGATATAAGCATATTTTAAAAGAATAATATATTTTGTATGCTTAACCTCTACCAAAAGGAGTTTTTCTCTGTCTTTCAACTAGTACCAAATAATGCTCTCCGAATTCTTCTTTCTGTATGGAAAGTCATGGGAAGCACAGGATGTATCTCCATGATATATGGAGGCAATGCTATAAGTGCTCTGGTCTGTAGCTCTCTGCTGGCCTGTGGCTGTCGAACTTTGGAGCAAACTGACAGACAGCAATCTAAAAGTATGTTGTGATGTGACAGAGGTATTGATATTGACTGTGTCAGGAGTCCCGAATCCTGGGCTATTTGGCTCCGCGTTGCTGGGTCATCGAAGGGTAGTCAAACCTAGCAGTCTGCTACTCTCTCTGCATTCCCGAGTCTGGGGTTTCACAGTATGTCTGATAGGGAACACCATATGCAGGGGAGAATATCAGGAAAAGTTGAGTATTGTACCTATGCCCCTTTTCCTGGGTGACTTCAGCTGTGGAATTTAGCTTACTTGGAACACTGAGGGAATGTTTCTTAGAGTTTCTGACTTGAAATAACCAATTAATATAACTTTGTCTCAGAAATAGTTGCCTTGTGAATATATTCCTTCAGAAGGTAGTGTCGTGAGTTCACCATGGCTTACTTCATAGTAGACCCCTCTAGTATACCCTCAGAAATATTCCTGTGGTTAATATGACCAGAACAAGAGCCCTTCTGCCCTCTACAACTAAAGGGACAAGGAGTCCTTATGGGTTGTAGAGGAATTTTTTTTTTAAATAACAGCCTCTTACTTCTCCTTCCTGTTTTCCTGTGTCCATTTTAGTAACTCTGAGTCTAATTAGTGTTCTCTTTAAACACATGGTTGTGGGACAATCCATTGGAACATAAGCCTCTTAGTAGCAGCCACACCTCTGGGAAAAAAGATACTTCCTTTCTGTTTGCTGCCTTTACTTCTGCCAGTACTCCTCAGTTAGGGGTGAGACCTGTGGGTCTCTCCTCCATTTGTGTTGTAGTGGTGACTGTCTTGTTCAGATCATATGCAGGTAGACATAGCACCTGTGAGTTTGTGAGTGCAATAATCATGTCCTGTCCATAAAACAGAATTTCAAAGTCCTCTTCCTCATTGTCCATTTCTTTATTATTTTTATTTATTTTTTATTCTCTCTTTCTTAATGTTTCCTGAGCCTTGTAGGAGGGTAAGCTGATAAAGATGTCTTATTAGGGCTGAGTTTCATCAAACACTCCTAGCATGTTGGCCAGTTATAATGGTGTACATTAACTGCTTCCCACTAAAAATGAGCTTGTCAGACCACAGTTAAGAGTAGCACCAATCCTTAAAGAAATAGAAGGGGTTATAGAAAGCCTCCCAACCAAAAAAAGTACGGGACCAGATGGTTTTAGTGCAGAATTCTACCAGACCTTCAAAGAAGACTTAACACCAATACTCTTCAAACTATTCCACAAAATAGAGACAGAAGGGACACTGCCCAACTCATTCTTCGAAACCACAATTACGCTGATACCTAAACCACAAAAAGATCCAACAAAGAAAGAGAACTACAGGCCAATTTCTCTTATGAATATAGATGCAAAAATACTAAATAAAATTCTTGCCAACCGAATCCAAGAGCATATCAAAACGATCATTCACCATGATCAAGTAGGCTTCATTCCAGGAATGCAGGGATGGTTCAATATACGGAAATCCATCAATGTAATCCACTACATAAACAAACTAAAAGAAAAAAACCACATGGTCATCTCATTAGATGCTGAAAAAGCATTTGACAAAATTCAGCATCCTTTCATGCTAAAAGTCTTGGAAAGAGCAGGAATTCAAGGCCCATATCTAAACATAGTAAAAGCAATCTACAGCAAACCAGTAGCCAACATCAAAATAAATGGAGAGAAACTTGAAGCAATTCCACTAAAATCAGGGACTAGACAAGGCTGTCCTCTCTCTCCATATCTTTTCAATATAGTACTTGAAGTTCTAGCGAGAGCAATCAGACAACATAAGGAAGTCAAAGGGATACAAATTGGAAAGGAAGAAGTCAAAGTATCATTATTTGCAGATGATATGATAGTCTACTTAAGCGATCCAAAAAACTCCACCAGAGAACTTCTACAGCTGATAAACAACTTCAGCAACGTGGCTGGTTATAAAATTAACTCAAGCAAATCAGTAGCCTTCTTGTACTCAAAGGACAAGCAGGCTGAGAAAGAAGTTAGGGAAATAACACCCTTCACAATAGCCACAAACAACATAAAGTACCTTGGCGTAACTCTAACCAAACAAGTGAAAGATCTGTATGACAGGAACTTCAAGTCCCTGAAGAAAGAAATCGAAGAAGACCTCAGGAGATGGAAAAATATTTCTTGCTCCTGGATTGGCAGGATCAATATAGTAAAAATGGCCATCTTGCCAAAAGCAATCTACAGATTCAATGCAATCCCCATCAAAATCCCAAATCAATTCTTCATAGATCTAGAAAGAGCAATTCTCAAATTCATCTGGAGCAACAAAAAACCCAGGATAGCTAAAACTATTCTCAACAATAAAAGGACTTCTGGGGGAATCAATATCCCTGACCTCAAGCAGTACTACAGAGCAATTGTGTTAAAAACTGCATGGTATTGGTACAGCAACAGGCAGGTAGATCAATGGAATAGGATTGAAGACCCAGAAATTAACCCACAGACTTATGGTCACTTGATCTTTGATAAAGGAGCCACAACCATCCGGTGGAAAAAAGATAGCCTTTTCAACAAATGGTGCTGGTTCAACTGGAGGTCAACATGCAGAAGAATGCGAATTGACCCACTCTTATCTCCTTGTACTAAGATCAACTCCAAGTGGATCAAGGACCTCCATAAAACCAGACACACTGAAACTATTAGAAAAGAAACTTGGGAAGACCCTGGAGGACATGGGCACAGGGGTAAAGTTCCTGAACAGAACACCAATAGCTTATGCTCTAAGATCAAGAATGGACAAATGGGACCTCATAAAATTACAAAGTTTCTGTAAGGCAAAGGACACTGTCAGAAAGACAACACGGCAACCAACAACGTGGGAAATGATCTTCACCAACCCCACATCCGACAGAGGGCTAATATCCAATATATACAAAGAACTCAAGAAGTTAGACCCCAAAGAACCAAATAACCCTATCAAAAAATGGGGCACAGAGCTAAACAAAGAATTTTCACCAGAAGAAATTTGGATGGCCGAGAAACACCTTAAGAGATGTTCAACATCATTAGTCATCAGGGAAATGCAAATCAAAACAACCCTGAGATTCCACCTCACTCCAGTCAGAATGGCTAAGATTAAAAACTCGAGAGACAACAAGTGCTGGCGAGGATGTGGAGAAAGAGGAACACTCCTCCACTGTTGGTGGGATTGCAAAATGGTAAAACCACTCTGGAAATCAGTGTGGCGGTTCCTCAGAAAATTGGGCATGCCACTCCCAGAGGACCCTGGCATACCACTCCTGGGCATATACCCAGAGGATTCCCCTGCATACAACAAAGACACATGCTCCACTATGTTTATAGCAGCCTTGTTTATAATAGCCAGAAATTGGAAGGAGCCCAGATATCCCTCAAAGGAGGAATGGATACAGAAAATGTGGTATATTTATACAATGGAGTACTACTCAGCAATTAAAAATAATGAATTCATGCAATTTGTAGGTAAATGGTTAGATCTGGAAACTATCATCCTAAGTGAGCTAACCCAATCACAAAAGAATACACACGAAATGCAATCACTGATAAGTGGATATTAATGAGCCCAGAAGCCCTAAATACTCATGGCACAATTAGCAAGTCAAATGACTCTCAAGAAGAAAAAAAGGAGAGGACCCTGGGCCTGTAAAGATTGGATCCAGTATTGTAGACCCAGAACAGAGAAATCGGGGGGGGGGGGGGGAAGAGTGGGGAATAGCATGGGGGGGAGAGGAATTATGGGACATATGGTGGGGGGTACCTGGGAAAGGGGAAAGCCTTTGGAATGTAAACAAAGAATATAGAAAATAAAAAAAATGATAAAAAAAAAAGAGTAGCACCAATCTTTGAATATAAACGTAAATATTTGGAAAACAGTTTGACAGTATGACTTTTGAGCAAAACATCAGTAGTAAGCTTCCCTCTGGGGCCTGTGATCTCCCCAGCATGAGCTTCTGTCTAGATTTACAATAACAAGAATAAGTTCCTTCCTGTGGAGCAAACCTCAAATCCTATCACACAGTGGTTGGCTAGTCTCATAATGGTCATGCCACTGTTGAAGCTGTGGGTACATCATGCCTGACGTGTTGGTCTTGCTGTACGCAGGGTCCAGCATGGGATAAGACCATTGAGGTCCTTCCTTTCTTCCTCAGAGGCCTGCTTGGCACCTTCTGACCCTGTGAAAGCTAGTCTCATCAGAGAGGAAATTTCCTCGTCAGTCCTAGCTTGATTTCTCTTATGTGAACAATATAATTGTTAATAAAAATATAATTTTATTAAACAAGATCCCACAATTTGAAATTATAACTTTATATTTTAAACCATTTGAGTAATTTAATTTAGTAATAAAGTGAAATGAGAAAGTCAGCGCCCTTTACCTTTTAGGATAGCACATTTCCCATTTAAAATTACATAAATTGGTGATTGCTTGATTTTCTTTTTATCAAGTGACTAATTTTTTTCATAAGAAAAGAAGTTGATGAGGCAGGTGGATTTCTGAGTTTGAGGCCAGCCTGGTCTACAGAGTGAGTTCTGGGACAGCCAGGGCTACACAGAGAAACAAGACAAAAAACCAAAAACCAAAGAAAAGAAATTGATGAAGTGAAAGTAGCCACAGAAACTCTTTCTTGCCTCTTCTGGACAAGGTGGTCTTGGTAAGAGTTCAGAGATTCTCCAGTGGGATTCACTTGTAGAACCCTTCAGGAGCTTGTCATTCCTACAGTGTGTACTGGAAGGTCTGTGTGAGCTGACCGAGTCCCCCAGGGGTATCCCATCCCGCTGGTATGAAGTGACAGCTTCCTTCCCAGCCTTGTGCTCAGTGGCATAGATAGAGCTAATGGATTTCTTCAAAGTGCCTGGTGTTCCCTGTGATATTCCTGTCATAGCTGCTGGGGAGCATGATTTTATATTCTTCCTGGAAGTGAAACTTAATCTGCCTTAAATGTGTAATTTCCCCTCCCAGAGAAGGTCAAAGGCACGTTTGTACAATTCGTAGGCACATAAAAGGGGCATTCAACACCTCCCTGCCAAGCCATCTGAATGGACTAATACCTGGTCATTTCCACTTCTACTTATGGAAACTGCAGAAATTCATAGCTCTACTGTGTTGCTTGAAGCAATAATCTCAAGAAAAATGATAATTATGGTAAAATATTCATATTATCAAATCAGTTAATGTATACTGAAATTGGTAGGAGTAAAAAGTGGCTACTTATACTGGTCAGAATTAAACATATGCTAAAGCTACTGAAATTAAAGTAGCATCTACTGCAAAACACCATTCATTCTGTATGCAGATTCTGAGAATATTCAAAGTAAACCTCAGAGTGTTCAGAGTGTTACTTTATTAGATGCTTTTCCATCTTCTAGTATTAACTTTAATGATAAGATTACTAAGATTTATTGAAGCTCAGTAACTAGTAATCACTTTGCATTTATATCACCTCCTCACAATTCTGGATTTCATTTCTTTTATTCATGTATGTTCATTGCACACAATTTTGGGTATGTGAGGATGTTATATCAATATTTCTGATGAAGGGTAAAGAACCCGAGAGGCTTTGGAATTGGCCCACATTTGCAGGTTATACCTCAGACCACCAGATTTAACATAACTCTGACTGTATCCTTCTATTTTTGAGCCTGTGGGCGCAAGAAAAAAATTGTTTTCTCATTTGGTTATCATGTTCTACTTTCTCATGGGGGATTTTTCTACAGCCTGATCTGCGTCCTATGCCTTCTAACACCTCTTGCAAGCCATGCTTCAAGAATTGAACAGTATCACTCATTCTCTGTATATGACAGAGAATATATTATGATATATTCCCATTATATGACAGTCATCTCTACTTCAGATTGCATTTTTATCCATTTCGTGCACAGCAGTCAATGTGTGCATACTAACTAGTATATGTGTAAACTTTCATGTAGGAGTGTACCATGGTGGCTAAGCTAGCGGAGCAGCGAGGTCCAGGGATCCCCTTGTCTCTGCCTCCCTGGTACGATAATTACAAGCCTCCGTCACAATGCCTGACTTCTTTGACTTGAATTCAAGCCCTTATGCCTACATGCCTGCAAAAGAAACATTTTAATGACTGAGCTATGTCCCTAGCTGAAATGATCTCAATTATTTGCTTATCATGTTATCATTTATTTTATATTATTGTATCTTTGGGTAGTTTTTTGTGTGTGCATAATTTATCAATTATATCATCAGAATGACCGTTATATATTTTATGCTAACACATAGTAGTAATAGGTCATTAACTCTCAAACAGTTGGATGATTAAATCATTCGCATTGCTGGTCTGTTTGTAAATAACTAAGCAGAAGATAGTTTTTAAGATACAATTCTGTAATTGGTGCAGTACTGAAGGCTGAAGGGGAAGGGATACCCAAGTCTTTATTTTTGACATTTCAAGAGGCCACTATTAGACAGTGAATGTAGAGTGTTAGAGTGTTTTGTTGCTGCTAAGTAGTATTTTCTGGAGACTTTTTGGAAAGTAAAGAAATGGACAATTTCTGTAATCCCTGCTAGATACAGAGGGAACTTGTTTGCCTTTATTTTTTAATGTTTTTTAATCGAAATGCTAGGTTTGTGATAGGAAGGTGACAAAATCAGACTTGCACATTCCTTTTTAAAAGATTTCCATTCTTAGTATAGCTGACATTTGTAATGTCAGTTGAAGGTTGGTGCCTAGCCAGAAATGCCTGTGAAATAGTTGTGGTTTAGGCTTCAACTATAAAAAGCCAGGCAGGTAATATTAATGGAAGAGGTTTATTTATTCCTACGTAGCGTTACCATGCAAACACATACACATGTCCTGGAGGTATCTGTGCCCCTATGAAGATATTTTATTTCACTGAATTATTTAGCTAGAGATCAATCCATTTATTTTCTTGTTCTGATTTGTGGTAGTCAACAATGACAGGACAAGCTTTAGTTAAATTAACAAGGGTTTGTTTAAAAAAAATGAACATGAATTCATTTCATTACATGGAAATCAGAGTTTGGAGTTTGTATTTCACTTCCCCTATAAACGTGCAGTATGATAAAAGAGTAAACTGAAGAAAACAAAAGTCTTATTCTTATAAAAACTTTTCAGAGAAGACTCTTCTAAAGCATGCCTATGTCATAAAGAAAGATTGGAACACAATATTGCTCAGAAGACGGAGGTTGTAAGCAAGGTCTCAGTGACTGGAAGGCACCAGAACGCTTAGATGGTAGGGTGGGTTTGCTTTGGCTATTAGAGATTGTACTGACTCTTCGAGTTTTTGTCTTTTTCAAACCAGAAACATCATTGGAAATAGTAATACAAAAACTTGCTGTTTCATGGTACTCATTTATCTTGTACTCGGATGTAAAAACATGAGCTTTCTGTTTTCAGGAGTATGGAAGAAAAATGCTTCCTTTTGTAGCAGTTGGCTCAGGCTCTGTTCTTGAGCTATATAAATGGAGAGGACTTTGCATCATGCATTATACCATGCCCAGCCATTTTCAGTTTTTTTTTTTCATTTGAGTATAATTGTTCCTTAGCAAATAATTGCAACCCAGAATGACTTTTATTGAGCTTGATTGAATTAGGGGTATGTATGAGAATGAGTTGGTTAGCTTAATCTATTAGCCAGAGAATTGATGAAAACATCAGAAAAGCGGTCATTCATGGGGAATAAATATGCTTCTGTGTAAGTGGGCTCAGAGTTACTTTGGTGTCCCTTCTGCACTGAGTTGTAGTGACATTGGGGCACATACACAATTTTGGCATAGAAGGGAAATTTTTGATAATGTGCCTTTGAACACTGTGCTTGACATTAACACTAGCTGGAGGTCTTGGTAAGAAGTGGCATCTCCTAGTATCACAAGATTCTCAAAACACACTTCTCTAAGCTCCCAGGGATGGGGCTGTGCCAGAAAGCCGTTTAGTCCAGGATATTTCATCAGTTGCTTAGGATGTCCTTAGGACAGGCTTTTCAGATGCCAAGTCATTTGCTCTGTTTATAGTAAAAGGTGAATAATATCTGATGGCTTTTTCACAAGTCCTGATGAAGTTTCTCTATGTTAAGGTGTAATATTAGCTCAGTGCCCTGGTAGCAGGATCCTGGGTGGGGGGCAGAGACCATGAAAATGGTAGAGATGCCTATTGATTGGTGGGACCTGACCATGGCGAGTCAGAATTTCTAGCCATAGAGGTTTTTTTTTTCTTTTTAAGTATTTTAAAATAATTCAAATATTTTTTTGAAAATAAAGATTTCTATACCACCAATTTTGTCAGGTTTTGGTACTGTGTTTCCTTCATTAAACAGGCGTGTGTGTGTGTGTGTGTGTGTGTGTGTGTGTGAATGTTGTTCAACTATTATTTAGGCAGCCATGTTGGTGAGACTTGTGGGTGTAGCCTCTCTGATATACTCTAGGAAACACACTCTCCCAGCAAACTTCTGTTTCTCTCACAGTCTTCCCACTGTCTCTTGCACATTAACCTTGAGCCTAGGTGTGGGAGTTGTAGATGTAGTAGTTGAGACTGGATATCACAAAGTCAGTTGTTTTCTGCCTTTTGATCAGTTGTGTTTTTCTGGAATGGTCTCTTTCAGGGTGAGAGCTGCATTTATTTGTGGGTATGAGGAAAATATTTAGAATGTAGTTAGGAATTATCGCCACAATATCAATGGGTCAGCCCTAAGACCCTCATATATACATTATGTGGACTGTGCAGGTGGTATTTGTGCATTTAGGAATCCCTCCCTCCCTTCACCCCTCCCTCCCTCCCTCTCCTTCCTCCCTTCCTCCTTCCCTCCCTCCCTCTCTCCTTCCCTCTCTCTCTCTCTGTGTATGTAAAACAAAATTTAAAGAAAAAGAAACGATGAATTTGAGAATAGAGCAAGGGGTGAAGAATGAGAGGGGGAAATGATATGTTAAAATTATTATTAAAAAACAACTGATTTTTAAAGTTTTAGCCACAGACTCATTTTCAAATATCTGAAGATGACTCAGTAATATCTGGTGTGAAATAACATGAGATCATTTAATTAATATTTATTATTTTCTCTGCTATTACTTTGGAAGGACCTGGGTGACAACTGAATCATTATTCCTGACAGACGGACTTCATTGAATTTTAACACATTTTTGATATTTAACTGAAGGGCCGTAGTTTCCATATCAATGTTAACTGATTAGGAAAAAAAGCAAAAAAATATTTAGTCAAGCCAGAAAATAATAATTAATGGAGCTATAAGTCAGTAAGTAACAGTCAATAACTACGTGTTTATTTTTTAGTTGAGTAAGGATTTATTACCATTGAAGCAAGCTAAAAACTTAAAAAATCAAGTAATTCTGACTCTTAAAAACAATGTTTCAAAATATGCCTGTCCTTTTGTTTTAATCTCCTGTCTCATTTGACTTCGTGGACATTACTTTGCTGACTTTAATCGACTTCCATTGTTTTTTTTTTTTTTTTGTCATTTGTTTGTTTTTGTCCCAAGTTTTATGAGCCCCCTTGCCTCTAGCTGTTTCCTTGTTTGTTCATTTATATTGCCTTGTTTCATTAATTACCCTTAAATCAATGAAAATAAAGACAGTAAAACAAAATCCAAGTTTATGTAGCTGAGTTGGGCCAGTCTTTTACAGTAACTTGAATTTAGTACAGATGTCACATTCACCATTTTCCACCCAGCAGGCTGTTTGTCTGTAAATCTCATTTGTTTTAGTCAAATGTGAGGAATTGACTGCCTGTAATTCTGAGTTCAGATAACTTTACTCTGCACTGAGTAATTTCAGGGACTGGCTTTTTAATATTGAAATCAATGATAAGCAGTTTGGGCTACTTTCTCTAAACAGCATTGGTTAGCAAGGGGATGTTTTGCCTTTTCTCTGGGATTTCTTGGCCAGAGGAGATGTGTGGGCTTGTAAAGGCCTCTGCGGCTCTCCTGTTAACCACTTGGCCGTGTCTTTCACAGAATCCTGCTGCATCACAGAAGCTGACGTTCTGAGGTTCCATTGAAATCACAATGGGAAGTCTTGACCTGACTGGTAAGAGCTGCTCGGATATGCATCTTACTCTCTGACCTGGAAGCAGGGAGGCAGTCGAGAACCATGTGCTATCAGGGCTGCTCTCAGCCTTCTCTCATCCGGTGGGCTCACCGTTCATAGTGATCGGGGAAGTGTGACCCTTGTACAGTTTTTCATGTCAGTGTTTTTGTTTGTAACAGTTTAATCTTCATCAAGTAAGTTAAACTTTCCTACAGAATAATGAATTTAAACTGTTCAAAATCTCTTATTTCAGCATTAAATCTCTTATTGATATTGGTTCAGGACAATCCGTTGAAGTTCTACATGTTGAGAAATTACACACTTAAGATATCTAAGTGGTTAATCTCCCTTGAAGCAGCTTTCCATACAGGGTTAACATTAGGAAGAGGGTGAATCAGGAGCCATTATTACCTAACAAAAATAATGTACTAGTGTGTGGCTGCATCATGAAAACATGTAAAATAGGAAGATCACATAATGAAGAGAAGATTGGGGTGATAAAATATGTACACATAAATGGTATCATTCTTTGAAACACAATATATCTTTGTTCAATGTATTAAACTGCTTTAGAAAAAACTCTATCAGCTTTAAAATGGCAATAATATTTTAAAGTTAGTATTGGCAACAATGATATCTGGAGTTTCTCCATCTAGGTATGTAAGGTGTGATTAGTAATTCATGAGTACTGTGTGCTTTTTTTTTTTTTTGAAAAGCATGTTCTGTTATTGAAAAAGGAAGTAAAAACATAAAATTGAAGATTTACATGGAAAATATTTCTGATAAAATTCAAGAAATATATAGACAAACATGTTAAAATTGACAATTTCATGGAAAATTATACACATAAAATGGTAGATATAAAAAAACCTTTCTAAATTAATTGAAGGTAGAATTAAAATATTTTGTGATAAAATCAGAGATTTACATGGAAAACACTTTTGATAAAATAGAAATATTTAGAAAAATATGTTAAAATAGAAGATTATCATAAAAATAATGCAGATAAAATGGTAGACATAAAAATTACTAAATTAATTGAAAGAAGAATTATAAACATTTTCTGATAAAATTGAAGAATTACACGGAAAATATTTCTGATAAAATTCAAGAAATATATATAAAAGCATGTTAAAATTGACTATTTCATAGAAAATTATACAGATAAAATAGTAGGCAAAAAATAATTCTAAGTTGATTGAAAGTGAATTATAGGTACAACCACTCTGGAAATCAGTCTGGTGGTTCCTCAGAAAACTGGGCATGACACTTCCGGAGGACCCTGCTATACCACTCTTGGGCATATATCCAGAGGATTCCCCAGCATGCTATAAGGACACATGCTCCACTATGTTCATAGCAGCCTTCTTTATAATAGTCAGAAGCTGGAAAGAACCCAGATGTCCCTCAATGGAGGAATGGATACAGAAAATGTGGTATGTTTATACAATACTACTATACTACTCAGCAATAAAAAACATGAATTCATGAAATTCTTAGGCAAATGGTTGGATCTGGAAAATATCATCCTAAGTGAGGTAACCCAGTTACAAAAGAACACACATGGAATGCAGTCACTGATAAGTGGATATTAGCCCAGAAGCTCTGAATACCCAAGATACAATTCATATATCAAATGATTCCCAAGAAGAAGGAAGGAGAGGGTCCTGGTCCTGGAAAGGCTTGATCCAGCATTGTAGGGTACCAGGACAGAGAAGTAGGAGGGGGGTTGATTGGAGAACGGGCCGAGGGAAGAGGGTTTATGGGACTTAATGGGAAGGGGGCAACGGGGAAACAGGAAATCATTTGGAATGTAAACAAAGAATACAGAAAAAAAAGAACAACAAAAAAAGAAAGTGTAATTATAAACATTTTCTGATGAAACTGAAGATTTACATAGAAAGTATTTCTGATAAAGTTGAAGAAATATATAGAAAAACTGTTAAAATTGAAGATTATCATGAAAATATTTCTATTAGTGTCTTTTTTGGGGGAATTGAGTTCATTGATGTTAAGTCATTTTAAGGAATAGTGATTGTTGCTTCCTGTTATTTTTGATGTTATTTTTATGTTTGTGTGGTTATCTTCTTTTGGGTTTGTTGGAGGAAGATTACTTTCTTGCTTTTTCTAGGTGTAGTTTCCCTCTTTGTGTTGGCGTTTTCCATCTGTTATCCTTTGTAGGGCTGGATTTGTGGGAAGATATTGTGTAAATTTGCTTTTGTCATGGAATATATTGGTTTCTCCATCTATGGTAATTGAGTTTTGCTGGGTATAGTAGTCTAGGCTATCATTTGTGCTCTCTTATGGTCTGTATAAGGTCTGCCCAGGATCTTCTAGCTTTCATCGTCTCTGGTGAGAAATCTGGTGTAATTTTGATAGGTCTGTCTTTATATGTTACTTGCCCTTTTTCTCTTAGTGCATTTGGTCTTTTGATTATTATGTGCCGAGAGGACTTTCTGATCTGATCCAGTCTGGAGTTCTGTAGGCTTCTTGAATGTTCATGGGCATCTCTTTCTTTAGGTTAGGGAAGTTTTCTTCTATAATTTTGTTGAAGATATTTACTGGTCCTTTAAGTTGGAAATCTTTATTCTCTTCTATACCTATAATCTTTAGGTTTGGTCTTCTCATTGTGCCCTGGATTTCCTGAATGTTTTGTGTTACAAGCTTTATGCATTTTGCATTTTCTTTGACTGTTGAGTCAATGTTATCTATGGTGTCTTCAGCACCTGAGGTTCTTTCTTCTATTTCTTGTATTCTGTTGATGATACTTGCATTTATGACTCCTGAATTCTTTCCATGGTTAAATCCGGCTCTTGCTTTTCTGATGTGATGGAGTGTCCAGGATTTGTTCTGGGTTCTGATGTTGCCAAGCAGCCTTGGTTTCTGTTGGTAGGGTTCTTGTGCTTGCCTTTTACCATCTGGTTATCTCTGGTGCTAGTTAGTCTTGCTGTCTCTGGCTGGAGCTTGCCCCTCCTGTGGGCCTGTAAACCTGTGTCTGGGAGACCAACTCTCTCTGGCAGGGTCTGTGCACAGAAGGCTGTGGAGCTGCCTGGCTCCCTGGTGCAAATGGCAGCCTGAAGACCTCTGTCCCAGCTGCTCCACTGATCTTATGTTCTCTGTGCTCCTAGCTCTTCTCCTCAGAGAGAAGGTGGAGTTCTCACCTTTATGCTCAGAAGTGAAAGTGCTGCTGGGAGATCACTCTCTCCTAGTGGAGTGTACACAGAAGGCTGTGGAGCCGCCTGGCTCCCTGTGGTTAAAAAAAATCTGGAAGTTTTAAAATAGTAGAAATTAGTGTGACTTAACATGAGAAAATATATTAAATAGTCAGATTACATTTTTAAGAAAAACATTTTTAACCTTCCAGTTAAATTAGTGTAGCTAGAATAACAGCATCTCTTTTTTTTCTGTTTGAAAAAGTATATTATTGGATGTTGCTCTTATCACTTTTAACCTTCTTTTGAATGTCATTGTCTAGCATTGAACTGCTAGTAAAACAATTTGATTTAATATATATTTACTATATGCTCATTTAAGCACTAACAAAGTTTCAGTGTGAATAAGAACAGGAGTTTGTTACTGTTTGTACACACACTGTACCACTTTTAAGGCCACATTTATTAGTGGTACAAGTTCTGGCTTTAAGAAGGCCAATCTGAATATAATTATGCTTTTACTGAGTCAGCAGAATAGAGTATGAGATATCCAAGAGTTCATTGGGAAAGATCCTGTGTGTTCTTAATTGCTAAACCAAAGAGGTCTAAAGAAAATTAAAATTGTGGCAGTATTCTGAGTGTCTTACATATGAGTACGTTTATAGAAAATAAAGCAGTGTACTTTTTACCTGTTCAGAAAACAGTCATATACGGGCCATTTCATAACAGTTTTGACTAGGTAGCCATGTGACCTGTGATTTCTGAGTGATGAACTAATTATTGTAATGAAAATATGTTACACTGACTCCACAGAGAAATAGTAGACAGAAATTCAAGTTGTTGATAAAAGTTTAAGATGAAATTTTAATTGAAGATGTTCTTCTGGTTTGTAGTTATATTTTATTTATGCAATCATCTTAAATATAGTAATAAGAAACGAAAAAATGACATAAAAATCAAAAGTTTTCTGGGAGTTGAGCAATGAATGCCAGGGCCTTTTGAATTTGAGAATCAGTGTGGGCAAAGTTACATTTCATTATCAAGTGTTTTAGTGTTCTGTTCCTGGGAAGAGCAGCCATGACCATAGCAATTTAATTGGGGCTTGCTTACAATTTCAGAGGTTTAGTCTTTTCTCATGACAGAGAGCATGGTTGGCACACAGGTAGATGTGGTACTGGAGAGGTGAGAGTTCTACATCTGCATCCCCAGGCAGAAGCGAGAGAGGGTGACTGTGGACTTGGCATGTTCTCCTGAAGCCATCCCCAGTAACACATCTCAAGAATGACACACCTCCCAATCCTTTCAAATATTGTCACTCCCTAAGCAATCGAACACATGAACCTATGCCAGCCATTCCTATTCCCACATTTTCATGGCATGTACAGTAAAAATTATTTTCCATTTTATTTGTGCTTCTATATCTGCTATTACTCTTCATTAGTCTGGGTGTGGCCTTGGGCGTAGCCTAAGTGGGAAAAGTCTGCTCAGGAGGGGAAGTATAAGTTTTGATTGTGTGTCCATAGTCCCATCTACTGCTCTTCTCTAGTGAGACAGTCTACATAGGTTTAAAATTCCAACAAGTCCTCCAGCAGGTGCCCATGTGTGAAATAAAATTGTCCAAGCCCAAGTCCAAGTGGAATACTGTCTCTGTGAAACTTTAATGGTGAACGGTCATGATTCCTAACTACTTCTCTTATATGTGAACCTTTAGAACTTTCCTCATCACTTTCTTACATGCACAGATGACATAGGTTATTGTTTAATAGTCAGTTTGCAAATGACCAAGAACTGCTGAGGACTAGAATGCCTGTAGTTTGCATACAGGATTAGGAAACAGAAATAGGCTTGTAAGCTTTTCACCTACATTTGGCAAGTGATGAACTTTTTTGAGTAAGGGATTCAAATATATAGCCTAGGGTGATCTCAAATTCATCATCCTCCTGCCTCAGCCACCCAAGTGCTGAGATTAAAGGTATGCATCACTTCCTCCTCCTCTGCCACCACCTTCCCCATTTGTTCTGATGTGGTAGACCCCTGCCAGTTCTGCCACAGGGTAGACTCTATTTCCTGATACTTTCTAGAGAATTAGCAGCATGCAGGGCATTCGTTAAGCACCACCCCCATCTCTGGAGGCCCAGAACCACTGGCTGGGACTCACTACCCAGCAACCACCAAAACCCGCTGTCACTCCAGAATACCACTCCCCTTCATCCCTTCTACCCCTACCTCCTCCTCTGCCACCACTTGCTGAGTTCATTCTGATGTGGTAGACCCCTGCCATTTCCACCACAGGGAAGACCCCATTTCCTGATACTTCCTGGAGAACCAGTTGTATGCAGGGCATTTGAGAGAAAGGGAATTCCAGGAGTACAAATACACAGGCCTGCAGGACAGAGAAGCCACAGTCAGAGACAGCAAGACCAGTTAACACCAGAGATAACTAGACAGCCAAAGGCAAACGCAAGGTCATTACCAACAGAAACCAAGGCAATATGACACCATCAGAACCCAGTTCTCAGACAACAGCAAATCCTGGACACTCCATTACATGGAAAAAGCCAGAGCTAGATTTAAAATCACATCTCATGATGCTCTTAAAGAACTTCAAGAAGGACATAAATAACTCCCTTAAAGAAATACAGGAGAACATGGGCCAACAGGTAGAAGCCCTTAAAGAAGAAACACAAAAATCCCATAGGGAATTATGGGAGAACATGGGTCATCAGGCAGAAGCCCTTAAAGAGGAATCATAAAAAACCCTAAACACAGAAGAACATGGGTCAACAAGTAGAAGCCCTTAAAGAGGAAACACAAAAATTCCTTAAAGAATGTCAGGAAGGAGCAGTGTGAAGAAGCAGCAAGAAAGACCCCTGGATGGATCAAACCCGTGAGCCTTTGTAAACCCGTGTTCAGTGCAATGTCCACTGCTGCTGCCATGCCCAAAAGAAAGGCTGAGGGGGACACTAAATGAGACAAAGCCAAGGTGAAGGACGAGCCACAGAGAAGATCTGCCAGGTTGTCTGCTAAACCTGCTCCTCCAATGCCAGAGCCCCAGCCTAAAAAGGCCCCTGGGAAGAAGGGGAATGCCGACAAGGTAAGGATGCAAATAACCCTGCAGAAAATGGAGATGCCAAAACAGACCAGGCACAGAGAGCTGAAGGTGCTGGCGATGCCAAGGGACGTGTGTTCATTTTTTGGTAACTGTGGACTTCTGGTGACTGTACAGTTTGAAATACTTTTTTTTATCAAGTTTTATAAGAATGCAGAATTTTGTTTTACTATTTTTTAAGCTATATTGTTAGCACACAGAACACTTCATTATTGGGGGGAGGGATCATGTGTCACTAAAAAATATCTCCCAATTTGGATTGAGGACAGAAAACCTCTTTCCTTAATAATTTTGAAAGGCTCCCGTTGACTCCTAGGAGAGAGGTCCTGGTCTTGACACAGGTGGCCACCAAGGCACAAAATGCCTTGTGGTCTGGGAAAACTCTAAATTCATTTTTATATCCTCTTCCCCTGCACCATCAACACAGACTTAATTTCCTTAAAACCACAGACCTGTTAGAACCTGGCCCCCCAAATCAGATTTCCAGTCATCTTTTGGGTGATGTGGACTTTGTAGTGACTTCAAGTGTTCTCAGAAGAGCTCTGGTTCCTTTTATAAAAGATTGTGGATTTGCAGATTGATAATTCTGCCATATTTGTTTCCTGAAAGTCAGGGTCAGCTTGTGAAAAGTTGTTAAACAACATCCTTAATGTGAAATGTCAACCCTCACTCTAAGCCACTTCCCCCTTTTCAAAATATTGAATGAAGACTTCATTGGGTTTTATAGTGGCTTTCTGATTTTGGTAGTCCATACAACTTTGGTATGAAGTTCTTGTATATTGTTGAGTGTCTGCCCATGTCCTGCAAAGAATTTCAGGAAAACGCAAACAAGTGAAGGAACTGAACAAAACTATCCAGGATCTAAAAGTGGAAGTAGAAACAATAAAGAGATCACAAAGTGAGACATCTCTGGAGATAGAAAACCTTGGAAAAAATTTAGGAGTCATAGATGCAAGCATCAACAACAGAATACAAGAGATAGAAGAAAGAATCTCGGATGCTGAAGATTCCATAGAAAACATTGACTCAATAGTCAAATAAAATGCAAAATGCATAAAGCTTGTAACCCAAAACATTCAGGAAATCCAGGACACAATGAGAAGACCAAACCTAAGGATTACAGGTATAGAAGAGAATGAAGATTTCCAACTTTAAGGGCCAGTAAATATCTTCAACAAAATTATAGAAGAAAATTTCCCTAACGTAAAAAAGGGATGCTCACGAACATACAAGATGCCTACAGAACTCCAAACAGACTGGATCAGACCAGAAGGTTCTCCCAGCACATAATAATCAAAACACCAAATGCACTAAACAAAGAAACAATATTAAAAGCAGTAAGGGAAAAAAGTCAAGTTACAAAGCAGACCTATCAGAATTACACCAGACTTCTCACCAGAAGCTAGAAGATCCAGGGTAGATGTCATACAGACCCCAAGAGAACATAAATGTCACCCCAGACTACTATACCCAGCAAAACTCTCAATTACCATAGATGGAGAAAACAAGACAATCCATGACAAAAGCAAATTTACACAATATCTTTTCACAAATCCAGCTCTACAAAGGATAATGGGTGGAAAATACCAACATAAGGTGGGAAACCACAGCCTAGAAAAAGCAATAAAGTAATTCATGTTTCAACAAAGCTAAAAGAAGATAGCCACACAAACAGAATTCTACCTTTAACAATGAAAATAAGAGGAAGCAACAGTCACTGTTTCTTAATTTCTCTTAAAATCAATGATCTCAGTTCCCTCAATAAAAAAGACATAGACTAACAGACTGTATACATAAACAGGATCCAACATTTTGCTGCATACAAGAAACCCACTTCAGTGACATAGGCAGTTACTACTTTGGAGTCAAAGGTTGGAAAACAATTTTCCAAGCAAATGGTCCCAAGAAACAAGTTGGAGTGGCCATTCTTATATCGGATAAAATTGAATTTCAACCAAAAGTTGTCAAAAAAGATAAGGAGGGACACTTCATACTGGTTAAAGGAAGGGTCTACCAAGATGAACTCTCAATTCTGAACATCTATGCTCTGAACGCAAGGGCACCCACATTCATAAAAGAAACTTTACTAAATCTCAACACGCACATTCATAAAAGAAACTTTACTAAAGCTCAAAGCACACATTGCACCCCACACAATAATAGTGGGAGACTTCAACACCCCACTCTTAACAATGGACAAATCATGGAAACAGAAGCTAAATAGAGACAGTGAAACTAACTGAAGTTATGAACCAAATGGATCTAACAGATATTTATAGGACATTCCAAATTAAAGCAAAAGAATATACCTTCTTCTCAGCATCTCATGGTACCTCATGTGACCATATAATTGGTCACAAAACTGGCCTCAACAGATACAGAATATTGAAATTATTCCATGCACCTTATCAGATCACCATAGCCCAAGGCTAGTCTTTAGCTCAAACAAAAACAATGGAAAACACACATAATAGAGGAGTTGTATTACTGTAAAAATGAATTCCTTGTATATTCCATGCTACTAAGGAATAGCAATAGATAGTTGAAAATTAGGTTAAAGAACAAGAGAATTATGTTTCTTAAATTATATGTTTGTGTTTACTCCCTTGTCCAGCTAAATTCACATTTCTTCTCAAGTTATCATTCTTTTCCTTTTTTTAAACAAACAGCAAATTGGCATATATTCAAGGTTGAGATAAACAGAAAAGAAATTAAATTGTCTATGTGAAGTAATGGAGTAGATGTCCAAGAACCTTAAGTCACATGACTCCACATACTTTTTCTCCCTGTTCTCCTCCTTTTCTCCTCTTTCCTGAAGACAGCTGTATTACTTGTTTTTCTCATCACTGTAAGAAAGGATTGTCTAAAAGCTGCTTAAGGGGAAGAGGCTTGTTTGGCTACTGTTAAAGACTTCAGTCCACTATGATAGCGAAGGCATGGCATCTGGGCTCTGCTGTCATATCGTCTCACTGGACGAGGTTACAGAGAGACTGAGGTACAGAGTGAGTCACAGCTAGGACATGTCCCATAAAGATTCCCTAGCCTCTGGAAACAGCACTATAGCTGAGGAACACATACTCAGTACATGGGCATTGAGGAATTTTGCATCCCGACTAAAGCAATAGTTAAATAATAGTTGTTTGAAGTCTTCCAGAGTCAGCCTAGATGCCACTCACTGAGTGTGTAGTTCTGCTGTTTACTGTATGATAGTGCACTTTTCTGTTAAATACATCAAGTGGGCCAGCACTCAGGCTTAGTACGTAGTACAAGTGCTTGTTGTATATTGATATATCATTTTGTTGTTGTTATTGTTGTTTTATATGCTTGTGTATATGTTCTGTGTCCTTAGAATAATTTGATTCTTTGTTGATTTGACATCTGTCTGAAACATAATCAAAAGGCCAGAAAAGCCATGCAAAAATAATTTTAATTTGAAAATTTATCAGTTCATTTCCGTATTCATAAACTACAGGATAAACTGAGTCATGATCTTATCTATAAATGTTAGTTTAATTGCTTAAGAAGCATTTTAACCTTTTTTTGTCTAATTTTGATTTCAGTTTCCTCAAAAGCTATTTATTTCTGAAATGATTCAAATTTGAAAACAGAGGGAGGAGAGAGGGAAAGAGATGGTGAGAGATAGTGGGACTGGGAGAGGCTTTCTTTGGCAAGTCTTTTGGAGAACATTCTCCCATGATCTAACTTCACACCTGGCCCTCACAGGGTCTACAGCTTTTCATTAGTGCCACACTGGGGACAAGAAGCCTTTATCAGGTGGGTCTTTAGGGTACACTCTAGATCCTAACTGTAGCAAGATAAAAATTGTAATATTTCTATCTCAGAATTGATGTGCATTTTAATATAAAATGTCCACTACATTAACTGAGCACTCAATAATAATAACTTATTTTTTTCCTATCAATTTTATGTGACTATACACATGTAGGAACTCTTCAATTGGTTGTGAGGCTTAAACTTAGGAAGTCCATGCATGCTATGCTACTGTAACCTGAAGACAGTAGCTGCAGAACGAAATTGTTCTAGAAACATAGGCACATTAGTGCTGTCTAAATTCATATTCTGCTTAATACTGCATTGCATTAGGTGTGGTGTTAGTAAGCACCCCCAGGTTAGTTATTTTATACCTATATATTTATTTCTTCCTGGATGAATTCAAGAAGGAGGAATATTCTTTAAAGCTTTTTTGTATGCCTTTAAGTATGCAGTTAGCTCTGTAATCATTAAATGTTATTGGCTCTGAAAACATAAGATGAATAGCAAACCAATTGTAGATACCTTGGCTCATTTTTCTTGAACACTTAATCAACAAGTGTTTGCTAAGACATGTTAGCCTTCTAACAGATTATTCTCTGACTTTACTTGTGGCCTGGCAGGTGGAACGTGTGATAGTTGCAGTATTAATATATGTAAGTTAGTTTACTTTGGGTCATATGCCAGGAAGGTTTACCAGTGTCAACCTTTTATATGATCTATAAAGACGGTAGTTAACACTGAGGTGAACCCCTTAGGAGTGTTTTCACTTTAATTTATGTTTTACGGTCCTAGACATTGTTACAGACACTTGGAAGCAAACAAGATTTCTTCAGAGCCAGCCGTATGTAGAGGAACTGGCTTAGAACTTAGCTACTATTATGTGGTGAGCAGTGTCCTTGTAAATCTGCAACCCTAATTATCAAATAAAAGAGACAGTATAACCTGTATTATGTAAGAAGTCTGCTGAGTCATATATGCTCCTCTGCATAGCTAAGTTATCACCCATATGGACATGTATATGATACCCTGACAATGCATTCCATACAGTTTTTGAATACTAACTCTGCTTTCACCATCATTGGTGTTTCAGCATCATCAGATCAAGTAGGTAAACTGTAGAGGAATCAATAGAGAAGGGTTTAGTATCAGCCATCACTGTCAACCCCAGTAATGCCAGAGTTCTTTCTATCGCAATTACTTTATTGATCAGTTGAAGAAAGGAAGTACACAGGATAATATCTTTCAGTTTATTTGGTAAAGTGGGCATTTAAATGGATGATAAAGTTTACAGGTCTGATAGCTTAGTTTCTGTGGTTAAGGTGATGTGGTTTTGTATTTTTCAATTAGGTTAAAAAGAATTAGGCATCCGAATGGTGCTTTATACTTGCCTCCTTTGGTCGGTCTCCACCCCTTCCTCTCCTGCTGTACTTTCTCACCCCGTGTCCTCCTGCCCACTTAGCTCCATGGCCTTCCTCAACCCCTTCCACAGGGCTGCCTTTCTTCTGCTTACTTGGGCCCATTTCTAGTTTCCTGGCATCTCCCTGGTATATTTACTACCACCTGGATACCTGTGTTAGCAGACGCCCTGTTTCTTTATTCACTTTTCTAATAAGGCTGTTAGACTAGAGCCTGTTTCTAGAAAAGATGATCCAGTCAGTTCCTTTTTAAATGAGTTTTAATTAATGATCAAAATCACATTTTTAACTGATTTTTTTTTGTGATAGAATATTTTCTACATTGAGTTCCTAAGTGCCTCTAAAATATGCTTTAGATTATTTCCTTTTTAATGCTTATAAATAAACATCCTTGCTTGGGCCTGTTGGGTAAGCTTAAGGACCCAAGTTTGCTGATGTACACTGGCAACTCCTGCACGGAGGAGGCAGAGCCTGTCGTTCCTGATGTTCGCTAGCCCAGCAACCAGGCCTAATCTGTGCAACTTCAGGGCGGTGAGTTGCCCTGTGGCTACTGAGGAGCAAGCAACACTGGAAATTGGCACCTGGCCTCAACACATACATGTATGTGAGCAGACTTGCCTGTTCATGTGCCCACGTGAATGGGAGCACACATGCACAGTCTTCTTCATTGCCTACCGCAATGATCAGTGCTGCTTCCTGAAATTAATAAGCATAGGTAGAACAGTGGTTTCTTACCATTCTATGGGTCAGATTTTTGTGTTTTGTTTCTGAGCCTTAGGGTAGTTGTCAGAAGAACTCCAAACTAAACAAGCTCAACTCAGCTGGTCAGTATTGAGAGCTGACTTTCTGAATCCTACTTAGAGATGTCAGAGATGAATTTTATCATTTCATTTTATAATGGGTATGTGTTGAAGGTGTAGTCCCTGGAAGGTTCTGGAAACCTTGGGACATAGGATCTAGGTGAAGGAGTAGGTCACTGAGGGCCTTTCCTTGGGAACTGTATCCTAACCCTGGCGGTTTTCCCCCTCTGGCCTTCCTGTCTACCCTGAGGTAAGCAGACTCTCTGGCTACACACTCTTTGTCACTGTAATATTCTGCCTTGCTTCAGGCATGAAGCAGTGGATAGAGGTGACCTCAGAGACCCTAGGCCTAGAGTCAGTGCTTCCTCTCGAACAGTCATGATAAAAGGTCTGACTAACACAAGGAAATAAGGAGAAGCTTAGAAAGTTAAAATAGATGCCTTGTGTCAGTTGGATAGGTTATTGGGTGAAGCTAAAACAGGAAACGACAGTGAAATACCAGAAGCAAGAGGTCTTAAGAATGTCAGGGTAAGTTTACGATTTCTCTCCTCTAAAGCTAGATAAACCCCTGAACAGGTTTGGGCAAATGGAATTGATGGAATTGGCTAGAAAGGAAAAGAAAATAAGGACTGGAAAAAAATGGTTTTAGGGGACTTTAGTGTTGTCTTTGTTAAGGAATTTGTTTTAATAGTTGTAAATTACACTGTCAGACTATGGAAGTTTTCGTCTGGATATAAGTTGAAATATTCAAGTCAAGTAACCCTTTTTCCAGTCCACAGGTTAGAAGTTAATGAGTACTGGGGCTGTGGAAGGGTGGTTTCTAGTGCCTGGGATCCAGCCTAGGGCTTTGTATGTTGTTATTCAAAGGCTATATCACCGGGCGACATCCAGCTTGACATTCACAGTGTTCTGGAACATTTAATGGTTGCTACTATTTAGCTCTGTCTCCCTCCTCCTTACCCATCTCTCTCATTGTGAGTGACCCCCTCCCCCCACCCGCAACGTGCATGTGTGAGTGTATTTAGTTACTGAAAGGTTAACCTTTGCCACTACTCAACCCGGAATTCCAGGTCTCTATCTCCTGAATGAAAGTAAAATTAGTAAACTATAGAGCTTGGTCATAGGCTGAACTTCGTTTGAGGGTGTAGAGGGATGATAAAGTAAAAGGAAATAATGAAAGGCAAAAATAAGTCAAAGATACATTTTAAAAAAAAATGTAGATGTGATTGTTCAGACAGCTGCTAATTACTAATGTTTTGCGGCACTCCGATAGCAGCAGAAGCTGGTGTGGATGGAGAGGTAGTGTTCCGTTCAGCGTAGATTGCATTGGAATTGGAGAGAAGATAACCATGAGACTGCATTTAGGATAAAAGTTTAATTTTGTTGTTGTTGTTTTGAGACAAAGTCTCTCTGTGTGATCCAGTCTGGCCTTGAACTCACAATTCGCTTTCTGAGTGCTGGGACTGTAGATGTGTGCCTGGCAGGCATAATTGTAAGCTTGAGATGAGCTTGGGAGAGATCCCAAATGAATCTAGGCTTAAGGGAAAGTTAGGCTGAAGCTTTGAAAACAGGTAAAAGCGGATACTATATCTATAAACAGAACAACGACAAGATCGATTTGTTTATAAAGGAAAGCAAAACAAAGTTACCTACAGCAGGAACCAGTGTGGGCTAGGAAAGGCAGTTTAACTCAGGAGTGATGATTACTGAGAGAAAGAGAAACGCTAAGGTGTTTAAGTTAGCAGTCTATGGATAAATAAGTTTGGAGAAAAGTTTTCATCAGCTTGAGAAGGTGTTGTTGAGTGACAGTCTTCATAAAGTTATCAATAAGTGCATCAATAAGTTATATTAAGTTATCATATAAGTTATCAATAAGACATCCACTCTTAGGGAAACAAGAGCACATCTTCTGTAAAGTAATCTCAACATCTTTTTCTTGGAAGCCTCCTTTGACACCTGCTTATCCAGGTGTTAATATCATTCCTTGCATGCACTGAAGTGACTTTCTTTAAAATGTCACCGGTAAGCATACTTCCTAAATACTTCACCCACAGGACTTACATTGTTATCATTGGCATCTGGAGGAGGGGAATAATGAGCGCCCTGCTGTTGCCAGCTTTTCTTTTACATCAAGTACTGTATCACTTTACCTAAAGTCTGCTCTTAATAAACATCCTTTCGAAAATTCTTCACCTGTATATGCCATTTCTGGGCTCTGAGGCAGATAAGGAGTCACTTGTTTTGATCTACAGGCAGTGTGCTAAGAACATAAAAGATGTGTTTCATATTCCAGTTAGTAACAGTAAGGATGAAAACTGCAACTTTTCTTTGCACTTTATATGCTACGTTCTCTGTGTACATATGGATGCGTGTATATGTATATTATTATTGTTATATAATTGTTGCTATTACTTGAGCCAAGGTCTCCCTTTGTAGTCCTAGATGATCTGGAATGCCCTATGTAGACCAGGCTGGCCTTGAACTAAGGGAGATTTACCTATCTATGTCTCCAGAATACTAGAATGAAAGCCATCTGTTACCATACCTGTCTGTATATATTTTTATGCTTATAATTTTCATTGTAATTTCTACAATGACCTTTTAGATAATAGATATTCATTTTTCCTATTTAATATATTAAAGAACAGAAAAGCTCAGGAAACTTTTTATTGTTTTGAGCTATTGCACTGCTTAAGATACAAAACTGAGATTTAAGTCTAGTCTCTTGCTTGGCGGTGGTGGGGTACGCCTTTAATCCCAGCACTTGGGAGGCAGAGGCAGGCGGATTTCTGAGTTGGAGGCCAGCCTGGTCTACAGAGTGAGTTCCAGGACAGCCAGGGGCTATACAGAGAAACCCTGTCTCTAAAAAAACCAAAAAGAACCACCAACAACAACGAAAAAGAATAGTCTCTTTGACTTTTAAAGACTATGTTCTCTATACTCCCATGTAATTTTATGATTTGTTTGACACCATAAAACTGGCAGTTTTATCATCTTTGATGGCAGCGATCGCCCCAGAGTGGATGCACACTGCGTCAGTGTTATCTTCTGTTACCTCTGTCAGCGTGCAGGAATGTACTGACACTCCATTTGCTCCCGTGATCACGCTGGCATTTCTTATTGCAGGCTAACTCAGTAAGCTGCTTTATGCTATTACCTGTGTTTTTGTTGCTGTTGTTGCTCTTGTTACCGTAGTGCTATGTAACCTAGCCAAGGCTTAAATTTGGAATCTTCCTGCCTCTGCTTCCTAAGTGGTGGACAAGCATGCGTGCATCACCGTGGCAAGCTAAGAAGTGAGCAGATATCTGCAAACCGTTTAGGTTGTGGTGCCCACTACAGCGGTGGCACCAAGTCCCAGGCTCCTCTAAGACTCTTCAGCGCCTCTTCCTATCCCCATTGTTTCAGATGCAGGAGGTGAGGCGTAGAAAGGTTATCTGCCCCACTTCACACTGCCGATTGGAAATGATCAGGGACTCAGGTTCTACCAATTCGGCTGCTGGGCTCCTAATCACATCACACTGGCTGTAGATTATCCTTACATGTTAATATATCTGCTTACCTTCGATGAGCAGGTAATGTGTATTTTTAACATACATGTGTAGACACAGAACTGGTACACGGCTTTTAGAGAGAATAGACATGATATTCTAGAAATGCATTGGTTCCTCACAACACAGTAATAGAATTCAAAGGATCATTTTACTGTAAAAAAAATTAAAAGTTCCCTTATCAGAGTTGAAGGGCGAATCACTGTCTAGTGACTGTCTTACTTGGCAAGCGTAAGTGTTTCTGCAGTTGTGCTTATTACAGTTAATAGAGAAATGTTCACATGTGTGACGTACATAGCCCCACCTATCTTCATTCTCCGGGCTTCAAAACAATAGGGATAACTATCTAAAACTCATAGTTATGAAATTCAAAAGCATTTTAACTGACTAGAATTTTTTGCTCTTACCAGACAAAATGCATAAAAGTACAAGGATCAGAAAATCTTCCTGATTTTAAAACCAGATAGGTTGTAGTACCAGGTAGGTTGTGGGCCATTTCAGGGAAGTTTTTTTCCTCTTCTTTTCTTTCCTATCTTGTATTTATTCCACAAACCGTACTTTAAGGATAAAAAGCTGCTATCCAGTAGTTTGAAAAATATTCTAAAGTATTATCCAAAACTGAATTAGAAAAATCAGCGTGGAATTAAAACCTAGCCAGTCACTAGAGGGCAGAGAAGTACTATACTTTGGCCCTGCTTGAAATTTTCTGTTTTAAACATTGCTGAACAGGATTGAACGAAGAATGTATTGGTACACTTCTGAATAGACGTGTGTTTGTTTGTTTGTTGTTGTTTTGTAAATTGTCTTGTAAAATCTAATAATGCTCTTCACGCTTGTTCTGATAGAACTTTTTTGGCAATTGCAATGACTACTTCTCAAAGGGTATGGTTATTTAAAAGAGTGTAAATATTTCTCAAGAGGAAGTACTGAGGGTTAAAACAGCGTGATCACTTGTGCGTAGCCTGAAATGGTGCCTCAGTGTAGATGGTTAGGTACAACTTCGAGACATTTTAGCACTGTTTACCTCAGAGAATTCATTGGGTAGCGTGTTGTTTTATTCGGTCAGCTGAAATATGTTGGGTCATTAATTAATATTTTGAAATTTCAAAACTGTAAAGGCCAATGAATGAATTCTAGCTTTTTAAGAAATTTTATATTTGATCTGGTTACTTCACTCAATTTTGTTCCTGTTCTAAATTTTCTATCATTCTGTTTTTTTTTTTTGTTACATTTAAAAATATTCTTAGCAACATACTTTATTCATTGTCCTATAGGATAGAAAAAAAGTACCTTAAATTGGGCAGAATTTGAATTTTATTTAATAAAATGTTGTTTTAATATACTATGCATTTTAAATAGGAAAAACACGGGATATCAGGAAAATACTTGATTTTGGAATCAGACTTGGTGCTCTGGTTGTTCATTTGTGACCTTGGGCAACTCACATTACTTCACTGGCCTTCACATTCAAAATCTGGAAAAAATATTTCCTTGTTTGAGGATAGATTGCTTTGAGGGCTGTGTGTGAAACTGGTGAAGGAGAATATGGGTGGGTGAAGGTATGCACGTATTGATAGTTTAACATCACCAGGGCACTGTAGCTTTGTATGTAGCACCACAAATGTGGACTCCAACCCAAAACCCAAGTGACAATTGCAGACTTCTCTGTCTCTGACTTTCTGTGGCAGCTTAATCCCAGTAACTCTGACTGACTTTCAGCTCTGTTTCTATCCTCTGGGAATCTTCATGCTTCCTCTCTCTGTGTTTCTCCTGACTGTCTCTGGTCTCTCTCTGTTTTTCTTATCCCAGGCACCCTCAGGAAGACCCCAAGCCTCTAGCAGATGATATCATCTCCAGCATGTTATAGATGTGGAGGATTCCCTGGGATATTGAGAAATACCAGAGGCGAATTGTTCCACTGTAGTAAGTCAATCAGCATTTATATAGTGACTTATTTAGAGCGTAGTTGGTGGTACTTTGGGACAAAAAAAAAATTGAGTACAGTGGTAAAGACACAGACTTGTCCTTTATTCTTGGGGGATCTTGTAGGTTGCTGTCACATGCAATTGAAGGCATTTTTTAAATCTGACAAATAATTATATAAATGTTGTTTTGTATGTTAAAGAGATGTATGGTTAATGCTATACAGAAATCTAGGTGGTATTAGCCAAGTTGTCTGTATGAGTTTAAAATGTGTGTTTGAAATGCAGTTGGAAGGGCAGCAAGGAGAGCGTGGGTGTACTTTCTGTAGGGCTTCGGCTACCGCGCTCACTTCCCCAGGAGCTCTCTAAAGGGATGGTGGTCACGTGAGCTCCATACAGTCGGGCCTAGCAGAATTGGACTTTATTCACTTAGAGGAAGAAGTTAGGTCAAGATGGTGTTTGTTGCCACTTTGAAAGATTAGGATTTAGGCTAAGCTGTGGCAATTGCTAATAAAGTGTTAGGAAGTTAGCACAGGCCTGTTCAGAATACCAAGGTGAGATAGTGAACTTCCATCTAACACATCTGCTTTATTTTCATTCTGGACATTGTGTTTGTTGTTGTATTTTAGCAGCACTACCTAGAACACATGCCATGGTTTCCAGAGTTAGAGACATTAAATCCTAGTGCTGCTAGCTCTGATATATACTAGGCACCTGCTTAACAATATAGCATCCCGGTCGCCATGTATACAAACTGCAGTTGAAAATATTTACCTCAAGTAGTTGTATGTATTTAATGAGATACTTTTTTTTTTAAAAAAAAATATAGTTCTGATTACACATACTTGCAGATACTTTAAAATAAAAATAATTATTTTAAATTGTTTTTTAAAATAACAAGTTATTTCTGACAGCTTTCTAAACATAAAGGTTTCTCCACAGTTCTTACCAAACGCTATTGTATATAAATATTCCATATATATGCATATACATATATCAAGATATATGTATATGCATGTAACTAAAGTATGAAGAATAACCTGAACATGGATGACTGAGAGCCTATCCCGGCTCTGATGTCCCTGTTCACTGTGAACTGCCAGGCTCTACCCGAGTGTCGGACATAGGACTCCCGCGCTTTTCTCCTGTGTTTTTTCTACTCATTTACTCCCGCTGTGAAGTTTTGTTTGAATTTTCTCCTGCAATATCTGTTCCTCTCAACATCATGGCTGAGTCATCTCTGGTCACACTGCTAATTCATGACCAGAGCTGTTTGTGGCCTTTCATTGTATTAAAATGCCCCATTCCATGATGCCTGTTTAGCATTCTACCATTCTGTGTGTGTGCATGTTATGTCTTTCTTTATGAAGAAAAAAAAAACTATAGAAGAAAAGTTCTGAAAAGTCCTGTAGATTCCCTTTCTAGGACTATACTGTTTGTCATGGTGTATGTACAGAACTGTTAGGTCAAAGATGCTCCCAGCTTCGAGCTCTGTGAAACGATGTGTTTCATAGACTTTGCTACGGTTTCTACTTGCATCAGCAATGGCATTGCTCCCTCCATCGTTGTCTTCAAGTTCTCCTAAATTGTTAGATTCTGTTTATATTGTTGCTATATTTTTGTCCTTTAAGGTTATTTCTGTTTGGGTAGCTTAAAAAAATGATTGCTTTTCTGTGCTACTGTCTTAAGAATAAGCTTGATTTTTAAGAATAAGCTCATTTTTACGTTAGTTCTGTTGTAGCTCCAGGTTGTGTCTCTGGCAGTAGTCATAGATCCTCTACCATATCCTCAAACGGCTGTGAACGTTGCTAAACAAGGGGTCTTCTCCAGAAAGGACCGTAGAGTGATGATATAGAACTCACATATGACACCTGAAACATGTTACCTGCTGACTTCTTCAGAGAAATATATACTTCCCCAATTTGAGTAGAGATGGAGAGTGTCAGCAGAGGCTTTCCTGCCGGCAGCAGAGATTTGATAAGTTTATGTTCTGTTTGTCTCTAGAAAGTTCTACACTCTCAAATGTATGAGTCCAGGTGTGCTGCCCAGTCTTTCCATCTATGTCCTTCTCTCTTTCACTTTCTTAGTCATTCTTCTGGTATCTAATTACATTTTTTATAAGGTTTAAGCCAATTGTAATATAGGTCTTAATCTTGTGATATGAGTGGTACTTAGTGTCTATAATTTTACATGACAATATTCTTGTCAGGAATATCTTAACTGCATCTGTTTTCAGAGGTTCCTGGGGAAGGATACTGGGGTTTAACCTACTGGGGTTGTCTAGTTAATGGTTGTCTGTTGGATACAGAAAGGAAAGATGCAAATGTGGTATGCACTCATATTACTAAATTATTTTACTAAATGTGGCAGGGCATGTGTCATGAGCATTGACTATGAGTTCTGTTTCAGATGTTATGGTAAAACACAAATAGTGTATTCTTGAACTTCACTCTGGGAACGTATGCATCTTCTAATTAAAATGAGTAATAGTTGCCATTTGGACTTCATATCTGTAGTCTGAGCTTTAGGTCTATATTTACATCATGGCAATCTCTGTGTCTCATACTCTAACAGGGCATGCACTGGACTCCGTGTTGTCTCCTTGCTTAGGACTGGTTTGTTCTGGAGAAAGAATACATTTCCCCCTTTTTAACTGCCTCTGACTTTCTCCTTCATTCTTCAGAGCTAAGGCTTGAGTTTTGCCCTTTTGCCTCGACTCCTCACTGCCATTCCTGTGGCTGTGACGGTGACTCCCCCTATCAGTGTTATTGCTGGACCACTTCGTCCCAGGTCTTCCTCACCCCACTCATTTTCCATTAGCCTTTCCTGGGAATACGTGTCTGTTGCTGGAAGCAAGATGTCCCTGCCTTTCTGCTCTGGTTCTTCCCCAGTGACTCCTGATGCCGAGCTCAGGCTGCAGAGCGTAGGGGAGCATCACAGCATCTCCTGAGAGTCCCGATGGAGCGCTCAGTGTTTGACCTTTAGTGTGATCTAATGGGTCCCTTTTGACCTTCAGGGATAAAATATAATCGGATCACATTAGTGCTATTCATCTGTTTTTTTGTTTGTTTGTTTGTTTTGTTTTTGTTTTTGTTTTTTTGAAATCCCCATGCGAGTTTGACTGTGTCTACATTAAAAGAATTAGGCAAGGGGAGAATTTTTAATGTAAAACGATGAAACCTTTAACGAAGGATTTAATTTTAATAAAATTCATGTAGATTTAAAGCAAGTTTGGAATTGAAACAAGACCATCTTAGATTTTTTGTTTTAAATACTGGATTATATATCATTATTAGCTGATAACCCCCATCAGCGGCCTTCATGCACTGAGAACGCCTGTGGTCTTCTAGACTGGACAGCTCTGGCTACTTATCCAAACTCTGGGAAACAATAGTCTTCCAAAACTGAAGCTAGCTATCATATCTGAAGAACAGATTAGTTTTTGTTGCTTAGGAATGTAAGGAGAAAAGCATGCTTTTGTGCTTGTAAAAGAAAAATGGGAAAAATTACATTGAAACCTTTCCTGAGAAAGCTTTTGCTAACCACTCTTATATTGTCTCTTTGGTTAATGTGAAATGCTTGACCTGGTAAGTATGCATGTTAATATTTCAAATTATCAGCTGAAGTTTCTTTTATACCATTAACTCACTTAGCATTTTATTAATTTAGTTTGGCTTCAGAGTGCTTTGCTAAACCTACAGATGTAGTATTCTTAATTTAATGTCCTCTGAAAGAGAGATGTAGTCCCTTATCTCAACTGCAGCAAATATTAATAAAATTATAATAATTACTAACAAGTTGGAGCTTCCATATATACAGTGGAGAGGTTAATAAATACACTTTTTGATAGAAAATTTTCTTTCTGAAGAAAGCTTGAAGTGCAAAGTTAAGAATAAAATTACAGTTATGTACTTAAATTTTACTCTTATTTTATAGAAATACTCCTTTTATAGGAAACCTAGAAATGAATATAAAAGCTCAAATTTGATCTCTATGTAATTATTTAATTATTCCAAAAGTAGATTTATCTGTAGTATTAAAAAAAAAAACATTTGGAAGCCGGGCGTGGTGGCGCACGCCTGTAATCCCTGCACTTGGGAGGCAGATTCAGGTGAATTTCTGAGTTCGAGGCCAGCCTGGTCTACAAAGTGAGTTCCAGGACAGCCAGGACTAGACAGAGAAACCCTGTCTCGAAAAACAAACAAACAAACAAACAAACAAACAAACAAACACCACATTTGGTAAAGTAGTTCCCCTTCTTTTTATTTAAATATTCTTATTCTTATTTTATTTACATTTCAAATGATTTACCCTTTCCTGGAACCCCCCCTCCCCGAAAGTCCCATAAGCCCTCTTCCCTCCCACTGTTCCCCCATTCACCCCTTCCAACTTTCCTGTTCTAGTAATCCCCTACACTGTTGCACTGAGCCTTTTCTGGACCAGGGGCCTCTCCTTCCTTCTTCTTGGGCATCATTTGATATGTGAATTGTGTCTTGGGTATTCCAAGCTTCTAGGCTAATATTAGCTTATCAGTGAGTGCATACCATGAGTGTTCTTTTGAGGATGATATTCTCTAGTTCCATCCATTTGTCTAAGAATTTCATGAATTCATTGTTTTTAATGGCTGAGTAGTACTCCATTGTGTGTGTGTATGTATGTATGCATGTATGTATGTATGTATGTGTGTGTGTATATACATACACACCACATATATACATGTATATATATACACATACACATATATATATATATGTGTATATACACGTGTATATATACACGTGTATATATACACACACACACACATATATATATGTGGTATATTTATATATGTATATATATATATATATATATATACATATATATATATATATATATATATACCACAATTTCTGTATTCATTCCTCTGTTGAGGGACATCTGGGTTCTTTCCAGCTTCTGGCTATTATAAATAGGGCTGCTATGAACATAGTGGAGCATGTATCCTTATTACATGCTGGGAAATCCTCTGGGTATATGCCCTGGAGTGGTATAGCGGAGTCTTCCGGAAGTAGTTCCCAAATATATTTCTTTCTAGGACAATATTCATTTTGTCCAAGAGTTCACATATGGGTAAGAAAGCAGTGAATTTTCCTGAAGTTATTTTCCTAATATGTTACCATTCATTCTAGTACCTGTAAAATACACATTTCTAAAAGGCTGCTTAGTTTTATTGAATTAAAAAAAATCGTCAAAAACAGAGAACAAAGACGGCACCTTAAGATGGATCATTGTTCTGGGGAATAGTGTCCTCAAGGATGCTCGCCTGGACACCAGCAAGGCTTAAAAAGGGCTTTCTCCTGCATGTCTGCCAACCCACTTCCTCCTAACTCTCGGATTGTGTCTGTTTCTTTCATACTCAGCCAACTGACACTTAACTTCCTTTCTCTGCGTCTGCCAAGCACTGTGTCTCTTTGAATGGTGGCATCTTTGCCCTTAGGTTAGAGGCTGTTTTGAGCTTAGAGAAAATTGGCTGCTTTTGAAAAACTCATTTGTGGTTCTATGCTGTTGTTTAACCCTTACCCAGTTCCTAAAGATAGATAGGTTTGCTATAATCAGATAGGTGGCAGTGTTGCCTCTGGTTCATGTGCTGCTCAGTAAATTAGGCATGTTTTTTTATCACTTAGTAACCCACCAGCTGCTATGAACCACACTGGACCCAGGGAAGCCAGTGCCCTGGGAATTTGAGTCAGATAACCTTTAGATTTGGGGGCCCAGTTGGGGGTGGCCAGCAAGCTCCTAGGATCTGCCTGGCTCCTTCACCATCACAATGTTAGGGGTCTAGGCCTGTGAGGCTATGTTTTTGTTTGTGTTTTGTTTTTGTGGTGACTGGGGATTGAAACTGAGGGGCTCAGCCTTTTGTACAACCTATCTCCCTCACTTGTATATTTTTTGACTAAATTAATAAGAATAATTTGAAACTTTTGAGTGGGATGATAATCTTGTTTAAACTAGTTAGCAATTTAAAACAACGTATACTGTAGGGGGCTGGAGAAATAAAGATTCAGAACTGATCCCCAGTGAATTATGTCCCACTGTAGTACCCACCGTCTCTACCGCACGGTTTCCCGCAGAAGCATTCTGGTAGGATTCTGTTGGTTTGTTTACTTTTTTTGTTTTGAAATAGGTATGGAGAATTTTTTCCTTTTCTTCATTTTTTTAAAAAAATGTTGTTAGGGTTTTTTTTGTTTATTTTTTTATTTTAAATGTTATTTCTTTCTAAAAGTAATTTCCCCTAACGTGGACAAGGAATAACTATAGGTTCCAGATGACTGTTTAATCCTTAGATATGTTAAATGGGTGCCATTTTGTTGAACAGTCCTCCCCCACCCCCCGCTTGCTTTTTTTCCTTTTATTTTTATTTCTCTTTGTACAACCTGCATATCAACAAAAGCAGCTTTAGGTTCATAAACAAGATGCAGCTGTCTGACATCTGCTCACTGCCTCCGCGGGCATCCTGCAGTTAACCAACAAAAGTTATTTGATTTGGAGGTAGTGTCAAGAAATCAAAATAAGCATTCACATTCAGTTGTGGCAGCTCTAATAAGTGTTTGTGCCTATAACTGCTGCAAGTCTTGATCACATGTAGTGCATTCTGATGTTGAGCTTTGCAGAGATTTGAGCTCACTGTTGAGACTGTTAATAAGCGAGCCAGGTAGCAGAGATCAGCGTTTATTCTGAATTTTGATCCCCAAAGGAAAAATCAAATCTTCGTCTCAAGATTGACTCGTGAAAGCAAACATCAATATTATAACTAAGATGAGAAAAAGAATCTGTATGTTATTTAGGGAAAAGCAGTGAGTACTTTTTTTTTTTAACCAAAGAGAATCAAAGAATGAAATGGACAAAGCCAGAAGCACACTGAGAATGATGTCCCAGAAGACTTGTAGGAACTGTAAAATTGAGTGCAGCAATATAAAACTATTCACACATTTTATTAGATTCATATAGGACTGTAAACTGATGGTCTCTTTGAGAAACTAGTGTTGTAAATATTTAGGTAGGGAAAGACTATTAAGTCCCCGGAGTAACTTAATAGTCACAATGGTGTGGTGCCCTGAAGTAATAACATATTTAGAAATGTAAGTTAATTTGAAGATTCAATTTTTATCTCTCCCCCCCCCCCCGGAAATCTTATATTTTCAAAGCCTTTACTTGTGATTCTTTATTTCTGATAGCACAGAAAGATGAATGTGCCAGGGGAAGGTATAAACACTAGACCCTGACTAGTACTAAGAGGCCTTGTTAGACAATGAACACATTTACAGGAGTGGAGCTGAGTGTTAGGACAGATTCCTTGGGGTCACCTCTGTGAGATCTTAATGACCTCCACACTGAGCTTCCTGTGGATTAAGTAAGATCTTACACATTCACGGATGATTCAACACAGATTGTCTGAGAAACAGTGTTCTTGTGTTTAAATGACTATGTAAATATTGGTGGGATTTGATCTTTTCACAGGAAAGTTCTTGATGTGTGCTGTGACCTGGGCAGACCCAGGACATGACACCAGTTTTCAAACATAAGTCAAAGGTGCTGTTCCAGGGAAAGAACCTAAGTGGGAAGCATTTCATGGTACTTTAGAGCCATCATTCACAGCGCGAGTTTCTGAAATTGTGTTGTACTGTGGGCAGCTCTTCACGATGATGTCGAAGTGTAATGAGATTTTTAGTGATCAAAGGTAGAAATCATACTTTTTCTGAAATGAATGAGAATTAGAAATATATTTTCTGTGTGTTACAGTTCACCAACGTACAAGGCACCAAGTTAAATTTAATTTCTTGGAGAATGTTAAGGTCTTATGATACATTTTATTCAAAAAAGTTCTCATGTAGTATTTTTTTTAATCAACTGTGTCTTACATAGCAATGGGTGCGTACTATATGTGACAGATAATTGAGAAGAAAATACTTAAAAGGAAGACATATTTATTTTGGTCCAGGGTTTCAGAGATAGTTAGATATGTGCTTGGTCTCATTGCTTTGGGTCTGAGACAAATCCAAGCATCTTGATGGGAGAGGACCGAGGCAGCAGATCTGCTTTCCCCAAGTCATCTGGGCAGCCAAGAGGCCAGAGAAGCAGGACAGGTTATTCCTTTAGAACATGATTATTTTATTTATTTACATTTCAAATGTCCCCCCTCCCTGGTCTCCCCTCAGCAAATCCTCTTCCCATCCCCCATCCCCTTTGCCTCTAAGAGGGTGTTCTCCCACTCCTCCCCTCCTGCCTCACCCCTCTAGCAATCCCCTTCACTGGGGCAACAAGCCTCATTGGAGAACCCCTTCCCCTCCCATTGATACCAGAGGAGACAATCCTCTGCTACATATGCTGCCGGAGCTACGGACCCACCCCACCCATATGAACTCTCTGGTTGGTGGTTTAGTCCCTAGGAGCTCTGAGGGAGCTGGTTAATTGATATTGTTGTTCTTCCTGTGGAGCTGCAACCCCTTCCCCATCTCTTCCCCTGCCCCAGTTCTTCCCCATCTTTTCCATTGGGGTCCCTGGGCTCAGTCCAATGGTTGGCTGTGAGAATCTGCATCTGTATTGGTCAGGTGGGGGCAGAGCCTCTCAGAGGACAGCTCTACTGGGCTCCTGTCAGGCAACCATAGTGTTGGGATTTGGTGTCTGTGGATGGGCTGGCCTTTCCTTCAGTCCCTTTTCCATTTTTTGTTTTGTTTTGTTTTGTCCCTGCATTTCCATGTATGTCCTTTTGGATACAGAGCTAAACAGAGAATTCTCAACTGAAGAATCGTGAATGGCTGAGAAACACCTAAAAAAAATGTTCAACAGGCAAACACAAATGGGAAATATCATCAGGGAAATGCAGATCAAAATGACCCTGAGATTCTACCTTACATGAATCAGAATGGCTAAGAGCAAAAACTCCACCACTGCTCGGGGAATAGCAAGCTGCTTCAACCACTCTGGAAATCAGTCTGGCGGTTCCTCAGAAAATTGGAAATAGTTCTCCTGAGGACCCAGCTATACCACTCCTGGGCATATATCCAGAGGATTCCCCAGCATGTAATAAGGACATATGCTCCACTATGTTCATAGCAGCCTTATTTATAATAGCCAGAAGCTGGAAACAACCCAGATGTCCCTCAACAGAGGAATGAATACAGAAAATGGGGGTACATTTGCACAATGGAGTACTACTAAGCTATTAAAAACAATGAATTTATGAAATTTTCACGCAAATGGATGAAACTAGAAAATATCCTGAGTAAGGTAACACAGCATTTTTTGAATCCATTAAGAGTTTAATCTGTTGGCTAAGTCAGAGCCCTCCAGAAACCAGCCACATTCCAAAGACTGTAACTACTAGCTGAGACCAAGCCTTTAACTCACCGGACATTGGGGAAGAAAGAAGTGCCTTGTATCCGAGCCCTAATATAGCTTTACTTTAGTGTTCAAAACCTCTTGGTCATATTAGCACTGTGATTTTAATTAAATGTGATTGTGTACTCCTCTGAGGAAATAGCAATGATTTACTTTTTAAACAATAGTAAATATAAGTTGCCTTAAAATGTAACGTTGTGGTTTTCTCAGTGATGAATGGAGAGGAGTTCTCTGGATGACTTTGTACTCAGCCCACCTCCCTCAGGCTTGGGCTTGTTCTGCAGCTGGAGCAGAGTTCCTTATTTTGACCTGATTTTTTTTCAGTGAGGACGGTAAGTTAGGTATTCTGTACAGTTTATTCTGAGTCTTCTCAGACTCAGTAATTCTGGGATCGTTTTGAGTGAAGAATAGGATATTTAGGGGTTTTGTGCTTCTTCTTTCCTTTTCCTCTTTCTTTTTTCCTTTTTTCTTCTTTTTTTTTATTGTTCCTATAACAGAATGCCACAGTCTGGAAAATGTATAAAGAAGATGATTTTTTTTTTCTCTTGATCCTAAAGCCTGGGAAATTCAGGTGAAGATGCTAGTATCCAAAAAGCCCTTTGCTTCTCTTTTCGAGCGCGCGCGTGTGTGTGTGTGTGTGTGTGTGTGTGTAGTTTTAGTGATTATTCGGGAATTTCATGTAATGAACCCCAAGAACACTTCCCAGTCCTCTCAGGTCTGTTCCTCACCTTTGTGACCTCCCCCTTCCCCAAAAAGGAAGAAGAATGAGAAAGGAGGAAGAAGGGAGGAGGAGGAGAGAGAGGAGGAATAGGGAGGAGGAGGAGGAGAAGAGAAAGGAGGAATGGGGAGGAGGAGGAGAGAGAGAAAGAGGAGGAATGGGGAGGAGGAGGAGAGAGAGAAAGAGGAGGAATGGGGAGGAGGAGGAATGGGGAGGAGGAGGAATGGGGAGGAGGAGGAGAGAGGAGAAATGGGGAAGAGGAGGAATGGGGAGGAGGAGGAGAGAGGAGGAGTGGGGAGGAGGAGAGAGAAAGGAGGAATGGGGAGGAGGAGGAGAGAGGAGAAATGGGGAGAAGAGGAATGGGGAGGAGGAGGAGAGAGGAGGAGTGGGGAGGAGGAAGAGAGAGGAGGAATGGGGGAGGAGGAGGAAGGAGAAATGGGGAGGAAGAAGAGAAGAGAGAGGAGGAATGGGGAGGAGAAGAGAAAGGAGGAATGGGGAGGAGGAGAGAGAGGAGGAATGGGGAGGAGGAGGAGAGAGAGGAATGGGAAGGAGGAGGAGAGGAGGAGGAATGGGGAGGAGGAGGAGAGAGGAGGAATGGGGAGGAGGAGGAGAGAGGAGGAATGGGGGAAGGAGAAGAGAGGAGGAATGGGGGAGGAGGAGGAGAGAGGAGAAATGGGGAGGAGGAGAAGAGAAAGGAATGGGGAGGAGGAGAGAGAGGAATGGGGAGGAGGAGGAGAGAGAGAGGAGGAATTGGGAGGAGGAGGAGAGAGGAGGAATGGGGAGGAGGAGAGAGAGGAGGAATGGGGAGAAGGAGAAGAGAGAGGAGGAATGAGGAGGAGGAGGAGGAACAGGAGGAAGAGGAACAGCATCTGGTCTGTGTTGTCCCTTTACTCCTGGAGCATGGTCAGACTCCTAGTGACCAGCCCCTTAAGGAAAGCTGATGCGGAAGAGGGAAAGGACCAGGTGCACAGGAGAGGAACAAAGACTGCCAAATCAATCGCACTAATCCTCTTTGAAGGTACTGAGTTCACTCCCACAGTAATGGCTTCAGTCTAGTCAGTAAGAACATAGTTCCCCAGAAGGTTTTATTTTAAAAAGTTCTGAACCTTGAACTGGGAATAAGTTTCTAACTCATGGAGTTTGGGGTCAGATTCAAGCCATAGTAGTTAAAATTAAGCAAAAACAGACTCTGTGAGTCCATTAGATCATATTAATAGAGAAACGGAGTCTCAGTTTTTAAATTAAATGTACATCTTTTTATATTTTAATTAAAATGTGATTAAATTATTTTCTCTTTTTCCTTTTATCTTCCTTCCATGTACCTCCTGCCACCAATAATACCCTCAGATTCATGGCCTTTTTTTTTTTTTAAATTGCTATTGTTCTATATATCTACACATGCATAGATATATAAATACCACCTGCTGAGTCTGTTTAATGTTGTATGTGTATGATTTCAGAGATAACTACAGTGGTACAATCACAAAATGTGAAGTTAATCCTTCTTTTAGAGAGAAAAATAGTTATAACTTAGGTCTGATATAATTAGACCCAAATCATTAATGCTAAATGTTTTCCATGAGAAAAATAGAGCTTACTGGTAACTTATCTCAGTTCCCTGGGAATTAGAAGTAAACGGCAGAAGCGTGTGTGACTGCGTGCCTGGTCTCTGCTGCATGCAGTTCTTGCTGGTGCTAGGAACTTCGTGTGTGGGTGCCTTTATTCTTTGAGTAAGTGCCAATACCACCTTTGACCTGGGAAGATGGATCTGGGTGTCCTGGTGTTAGTCCAGCAATGTGGAACTCACTGTATCACTGGCCTTTTAATTTGTCATAGATTCCAAATATATCATAATTAAATAAAAAGACCCTCTTTGCACTGAAATGTTAGCTTTTGTATCAATTGAAAGTTGTTGGACAGGAGACCTTTGCTCTAGCGATGATTCTGGACTCGGGATCAGCAGGATGACTGGTCCCAGTGTACTGCTACCAAGCACAGGGCAGACATGGACAAGGGCGGCGTGGAGCGGCTTTGACTCGCCCGCTCCTGTGGCAGCAGCTGCAGGCCCGTGGCAGCAGTACAAAATCTGTGTACTGGCACATTCCAAAGCTGCTTTTCTTAGGCTCCCAGAGCAGTTTGTATAGAGGTGGAGCCAAAGTAAGATGTCTACAGACTCAGTCTCAAAAGCAATTCGCATGTAACGGACAAAGGACCCTTTGAGATTCGTCGTATCACCATGGCCCTCAGTCTTCTTTTAAAGCTGTTGCAGGAGAACTGCGCAAGTCTGAGCTGAAATCTAGTATAGAGTTTTCCAAATTCCAGCCTTAGGATTACTTAGATTGGAGAGCTACTGCCTCCAGGACTGTTTGAGGTGAACCGGGAGTTAGAGATAAGTGAAATAGCCAAGGCATTCAACTACCTACAGTTAGTATTGCATCTGAATTTACAGATTTTCACATATATACATTTACTGTGTCAAGATCTGGTTCTGTGAATACCAAGACATACACTGTAAAGTTACAGCTATCAGAACTGTAACCGTAATGTGCAAGTCAGCTACTAGTGTCAGCTGTCCCAAAGGCTGATGGGAAGGCACATGGTGACAGGAACTAGTCCAAGAAGAGAAAGAATGTGTGGTCTGTCTCCACCTACTCAGGGAGATGGTGGGAGAGAAAAGATGCCACGTGTGAGGAAAATTAGGACTCTTCTCAAATAGTGATGCCAGGCCATGTATGCTCTGTGTGGGCCAAGGCTTCTGAGCGCACACTGTGGCGCCTCAGCTCCCGCAGCTGCAGCAAGCCTTGAGGACCATGCTGGTGGAGAACAGACGGCCCCTTATACCCATTTAGTGAACAACACAGATTCCCAACCTGATGGGTTTGTTCTGGAAAGCCGCCTCGTCCCCTTCCCGCTGATGTCATGGTGGAAAGGTGGACGCAGTTTAACCCCCTTGTTTGCTTCTCAGGCCAACCTAAGTAGCAGTTCCTGTACAGGCCTGGTAAAGGCAGAGCAGAGACCATTAAGGTTTTCCTTTCCTTATGGAGATATTAATGAAAATATCTCTTTCTTTCTGAAAAAGAATAAAAGAGTCACTGTGGTTTAGGGAAAGAGATCTAATCAAGTGATCTAGAGACCCCGACTCTGCCGGTAATTAGCTCAGTGCACTTGAGTTAACCTTTGATATCTGTGGATCTTCTTTCCTGCCTTTGTAAATTGGATGGTGCCCACGAATTGGATTTGCTGTACCATCTCTTAGAAAATGAATGGTTCCACTTTTAAAAGAATAACTCCTTAAGCTGAGATTATTCCGCAAACTGTAACACTGGGATCAGTAGTAACAAATGCAAAAGTCCTCACAGAAATGAGTTGTGACAGAACTCATAAACCTTTTCAGAACAGAGTATCTTTCAAATAAATAATTTTTATTTTACAATGTGAAATTCTAAAAAAAAATAAAAGAAAAGCTTAATACCACAACACACACACACACACACACACACACACACACACACACACTTTAAAAAAAATATAACAAAACTACTACCCCATCCCGTCCTAGTTTGCTTTCAGTTGATGTAACAAAACACCATGATCAAACGCAACTTGGGAAGGAAAGGGTTTGTTTGGCCTGAGAGTCCCAGTCACAGTGCATCTCTAAGGTAAGTCAAGCTAGAAACTCAACTGAGGCAGGAGCTGAAGCAGAGACTGTGGAGGAACTCTGCTTACTGGCTTGTTCCCCGTGGCTCACAGCCTGGTTTGCTGGGGGTAGTACCACTCACAGTGAGCTGGGCCTTCCTGCCTCAACCATTAGTCAAAAAAATGCCCGAGAGACTTTCCCCCAGGCCATCCTGATGGGCACAGGCCTCACCTGAGAGTCCCCCTTCCCAGCCATGTCTAGTTTTGTTAGGTTGGCAAGCTAACTAGCACACGCTCCAAGCCTCTTTTGAAGTAATCTGAGCTCAAAAATGGTCTATAACTGTGATAGTTCAAGTAGATACCGACTTTATCTGATTAAGTCTAATGTGAGCGTTTATTTGGTTATGGAATAATGACTGAAATGACGATTTGGTCCGCTTTCCCAGCCTCCGTTCAGCCATGGGTGTTTAGACTGCGTTCCTCTTAGCATCCGTTTCCTTTTAACTGGTTATGACTTGTGTTGCTGCCGTGCCTGCTGGTTACAAGAAGGCCTCAGCAGCTGTGCTGTCAGAGACATGGACTGCTTTTGTGGAAGTCCTGATGATCTCTAACTATCAGATGTAGCTTGGTTAGCACAAGTGAATATGTTTTGCTATGGCGCAGAGTAGCGACAATTACCTTCCTTATGTAATTATACTTCTTGATATAATAATCTCGTATCATTAGCACAAGTAAAGTAGAGCATGCTTGTTAAGCTGGCTCCTTCCAAACTGTATCTGCACCTTTATCTGTCTTCTGGACATCTTAAATTTTCATTGGCCTGTTCTTGTCCTGTGTGATGGTGGTGTAGGTTTAACATCAAATGTCAAACCTGTGTGTGTGTGCACGCGTGCGCGTGTAGTGTTAAATGATTTAAGGATTTAGTCTAGCTAAGGTCAGTCATAGGAGAGGAGGGGGCTGTAAGGGATAGCCAGTTCCTCATGTGGAGAAAGCTTTTTACAAGATTATGTCCTTGACATTTTAGTATACATGTGAAGAGAAACTTTACAAAACATCCACTAGATGGCACCTTGTTATTGTGTCCTAGATTTAGCCCATGGCATTCTGGACTAGAGAGCGTAATTCAAACAGAAATTGTTTCCACAGATCTTCGTTGCTAATGAAAACAAAGATTTGTGTAAACCTTAAAAAAATCTTCTGAGAGTAACAGTGCTAGCACAGCATGCTGGGTAACCGATGTTAGTACTGGGAACCTGCTCTTCCAGTCATTTGCACTTTTTTTTTTTTTTCACATTTTGTAATCCTTATGAAACCATAGAAAGCGGAGAGAAAACCGGGTGTAATGGCCATCAATTAGACAAACACTCTTGGTCTCTTTCAGGTGTTGAGCCTCGTGCGTTGGACAGATGTAGCTTATATTCCATATGGTTCTGAAGTTCTTATTCTTCCTTCTTTAGCTATGTAGTCCAGGCTATCCTCAAACTCTGATTCTTTTGCCTCAGTCTCTCTTCAGTGCCAGGATTATAGGAGTGTGTGAGTGTGCTCAGCTTCAAGTTCTTAGGTGTTAATTGCCACTAGCCTGATCTTCTGGAATATTTCCTTCTTACTGTCCAAATTGTCATTAACAGTAGCAATAATAGTACCCACGAGTTTAACGCTTATTTTCATTTAGCTTGTTATAGTTTAGACTTTATGCCTTATAGAAACTTATACCCAGATAGTGTTTTTTTTTTTAATTATAAGCTAAGGAAATGCTAGAAAATAGTAAAATTATCAAAAACTGAAAAATAAATCCAGTCATCTTCTTATTATATAAAGAATTTTATATGCAGCATATTTCTTATTATTTTGAGCATTTTGGTCTCTATATCCTTAGGCATATATATAGTTATTGGCACATGTCTGTTAGTTTCCCCAACTGATTATTTCAATTGTTTTGACAAGCGTATTATTATACAAGTCTTTGTTACTATAAGTTGCTACTGGTAGTTTGGTTGAAGTCTTGTTGTTCTACTTGCCTTTGAGATAGCATCTTATTTGCAGCTTGGGCTAGTCTGTTATGGCAGTCCTCCTGCCTCAGCCTCCCAGTACTGGGATTGTAAGCATGAGCCGCCTTCCCCAAGTAGGTTTTAATCAATTTCCCACTATTTCTATTTAGCTTTTTCTCTTCTCTCATTTCTCACCTACAGATTCCACATACAGAAGTATTCTCTTTTTGCATCACTCACTGATGACATAGGTGAGGCTCAGGCAATGCTTCCATGGGTTTGATCCCAGCCTGGGCTACATGGCGAGCTCCAGGCCAGTCTGAGAAAGGGTAAAGAACCTGCATTAGACAAACAAGCAGCAGAGCTAAGGTTTGCACATGTAGCTGTAGTAGCTCTTAGCAATACTGAATGCACGGGCTGTGCATGCTAATGAGGCCAATAGCTAGTACTTGCTAATTGTAACTTATTTCAAGTTGATTGGAATGTTTATGTTCTGTGATTGATTGCAGTGATAATAACAGCAGATCTTCATAAGCACTTCTGTGGAAGCCCCAGTTCTACGTAGGAACATGACTAGCTGTGAAGATTTATAGAGACTACTATTTCCTGTTTCTGTATGTTGGGTGAGAGGGTACAGAAAGATTAGGTCATTCCCACAGAGTAACCCAGTGAGCAAGGAACCTGGGAACTGTGTATACAAGTTTATGGGTAAAAGGAACACAGGAGAGTCTGTGCTGCTAAGTTTCAGGCCAAATAACATGACGTACCTAGATATTGGCAAACAGAGTTGACGAGTAATCTGGAATTTCTTTCAAGACATGTTTAAGAACTTGCACTTTAACTTTATTTTCCTTCTGATTCCCCCCCTTTATTAATTTTTTCATACAATATATTTTGATTGGACTCTTTCCTTTCTTCCAAACTCTTCCAGGTCCTCTCTTCCTCCTTATTCACTCAATGCCATGTTTAAAAAAAAAAATCTCAAACAGGAGTCAAAACAAAAAAAAAAAATTGAAGCAAAATATGCACAGAGGAGTTCATTTTGTAGTGGCGAACTCTTCTGGACGTGGGGCCGGCTGCGATGTGGTTGATAGGCCTGTGGCACTCCATTAGAGAACTGATCTTCCTTTCCAGGAGGTATCAGTGGGCAGTGCCCACGTCCCCTTCTCAGTGCTGGGAGTTAGTCTGGTAGATAACCTGTGCAGGCCCCATACATGCTGTCATAGTCTGTGACCTTTTACATGTGTCAATCCTGTGCCTCCTCTCTCTGAGGAAGAGATATATTGATATATATTCATTCTAAAGATTTATATAATGCTTTCAAAATGGTATTGGTAGTATCGGATTTCTTGTTGAATGTGAGGTTGTAATCTGCAAGGCTTCTAAAATAGATAATGTAGATTCCAGTTATGCTTAAAACAGCCCATATCTTCCTTTGTAAGGTGGCACAATGTAGAATTTCTAGTATGCAATGCATGTGAGTAGTAAATTGTTCAAGATTCAGTCTCTTGGATTTTGAGGGGGCTTTGACACCATCTTTTCTCAGCTTTGTCTGGGTTGTATTGTCCTTGGTGTAGGAAGTACAATAGTTTCCCAATTGCAGAAACATTTATTTGATGGATGTTTATTAAACACCTAATATATCCCAGGCATAATAATAGCAGAAGGCATCTTCTGATGAACAAAACACAGCCTCTTTAAAATTGGCATAATGGGGGCTGGAGTGATGGCTCAGCAGTTAAGGAGCACCAGCCGCTCTCCCAGAGGTCGTGATTTCAAATCCCAGCAACCACATGGTGGCTCACAACCATCCATAATGAGATCTGACACCCTCTTCCGGTGTGCCTGAAGACAGCTACAGGGCACTCACATATAATAAATAAATAAAGGGCATAGTGTATGGCCAGTAGCAGTGAAATCTTAGGAACAACGGGTCTCTTGTATTGTATGATCACTTGCTTTAGTATTGGTTTTGTTTGTTTTTGTTTTGTTTTGCTTTGCTTTTAATATACAAAAGCAAAAACAAAAGATACTAGGACAGTCCGGACTCTTTCCTCTGAATGGTAACCCAGGTTTCTAGGAAACCCTGTCTCATCTTGAAGTCTCTGTCTAAAGAAGTAGTTCTCAACCTTCTCAATGCTGCAACCTTTTAATATAGTTAATAACATGCTGTGGTGATCCCAACTATATAATTATTTTTGTTGCTACTTTATGACTGTAATTTTGCTACTGTTATGAATTCTAATGTAAATATTTTTGGAGATAGGAGTTTTCCAAAAGAGTTCCGACACATAGGCTGATTAGTGAGAGAGCCATATTGTGAAGGCTTTGGGGCTTCTGTGCCTGACAGTGTAGTCACACTGTTGGAAGGAAGAGCAGAGAAGGCCAGTGTTAGGTACTATTTAGGGGAGCCCTTCTGTGGTTCTGCTGAGTTGGGTCGTGTAATACCAGTTTCTTTAAGGCCCTTCAGGCTTGCCGCACATGTATCAGTAAGGGAAGCACTAAAATCTCAGCTTTCATGCTAAGTCATTGGAAAATTATTATAATTTAAAATTGAGATTTACAATTCTAAATGATCATAGATTGGAATTTCATTGCTTTTTTGTAAATTTAAGAGCGGCAGTTCTTATTTGAAAAATGACTCATGAGCTTTGCATTGCTGTTTAGTAATCAACCCAAACTTGTGACAACATCCTTTCCCAGTAGATCTTGGAGTGTGCATCTTTGTGTGTGCCATGCCGTGACCTAGCAGAGAGAGAAGAGTTCATTATTTCCTGTAGTTCTGAGTAGCATGGCATCTCAGTAGTGTAAGCCCTTATGATGGTGGTAATGATGACACTGTATATCTACTTTATGAAGGGCAAGTCTATTTTGATAGCTCATAAATAAACACAAGTATAAATATTAGAGACAGTTTTATAACTTGAAGGTTATAAGCAGCCATATATTGTAAACAATAGTAAGCCAGTCAAGGACTTTGCGTATTCTTGAAAATAACTGAGGAATGGAAGTTGTCACTAAGATAAAAGCCCTACTAAGATTGTTCTTAAAAATAATTTTCATCTAGTAGACGGTGTAGTGATTCCCAGCTTGGCTTACCACCCTCCAGCAAGTGCTTGAAATTTGTGAGACCTTGTCACAGTGATGGGGTGAATATAGGTTGCTTCATCCTGAGATTGGAAAAGGGACCTGAGGGATGCGGGAATGGACCGAGGAGTGAAAAGGTCTTGCCAGTAAACTGCTTGTCCCACCCACAACGCTGAAAGTGTCTTCACTGAGGAATGCTGGTTTTGCTAAGTTGGGCAGAAACAGTTAGTGACTGAAAGTTTCCACCACTTAGACACAGAGGGCACATTCCATATACATGAACAGTAAGGTAGATGTGTTATAATTTTGATAAATTCTGGAAAATTCCACACTTCCTAATTTTATTACTAATTTTTTAAACTAATTTAAATGATCTTGTGTTTTACTAATTTAAATGATCTTGTGTGTACTACTTTTACGAGGTTGCTTATCTAAGTGTCAGTTTTACTCCCTTATGTCACAGTCAAGCAAAGCAGTCAGAGAGAACAGATGTACATTCCCTGCCTTTTTTTTCTATATTCTTTGTTTACATTCTGAAGGCTTTCCCCTTTCCCAGTTCCCCCCTCACCATATTTCCATATGTCCTCTTCCCCCCTCCCCATTCCCTAATCACCACCCCACCATTTCTCAGGCCATGGGTCAATCCAGGTCCGTGGAGGAGGCTGTGCTTGCAGCAGCAGCTGATCATTGCAAACACGGTGTAAAATGACAGCATGCGCTACATTGTTCACAGCCATGCAGTGTAGGGAAATGCAATGGGTGGTCCTTAGGAGGGACAAGGAGGTCCACCAGAGTACCTCATGCAAACTAACTTCTTTCCTCCTTTTTAAGTCAGATATTTTGAGTACATTCATGAGGCACCGGAAACAAGACTGAGGCAAAGAAAGATTTGTAGTGCAAACCTTTTTTAAGGAAGGGGTATTTCTTTCCTTCCTTTGCACATTCTTAAGTTATACATGGTTCATTGTTTTCTTCAACTGTCTCTGACATTTGTTCTCAAGCTTAGTTATTTTGAGGACATTTCACATATGCATCAGTGAATGCAGTCTTTATAGAAGCCATGCTTCCACTGGGTATGGAAGACACACCTGCAAACCAAAACTCTGTCCTAGGTGATAAGATTCTCTCAGGAGCTTTGTGGGTGTGATACTATGGGGAGGGGTGTTCACTGCAGCAATTCAGCTCTAATCAAGGTATGGAAATGAGGCAGAACAGCACATGTCCTTTGCCACTGTAGCCCAGAACGTTGGCTAATGGCCTAGGACAGCCATGACATAAACTCTTAATTAGACTGTGATATGTTGAGTCCTTTTTTTTTTTAATTTCTGTATATAGTTAAGTAAATGCTTCACTTCTTAATACTCAAACTTTAAACCTCCCACAATAATTGCATTACAGGAAAAAGGCCCATTTTCGAAGTTGCAGTAATTAAGTAGTGAAGCAGTTCATTTTGAACAAGTGTAAAAAGATGTCTCATGGTCACAGAAAGGTTTGGCAAGAGAAAGTGACTTTCCAAGGTAGCATATTGATTTGTACCTCAGAAATTTGATGCTCTGTCTTGCTAAATTACATTTAAAATAATTGTTTTTAGATTAACTTGCTAGTGTCTTTTTGCTTTCAAGTCAGATGAGCATTATACTCAGAAGCACCAGGGCAACCACTCCCCGGCCATGTGTTGACAGCCTGTGGTGTTTAGCCTCTTTACATTTTATTTAAGCGTAAACATACATATGTATTGCGGTTTTAAAAATTGAAATCATGGTATATAAGTATGACTATAGTGGAAACAAAACATTTATTGACTTTTTTCCCCCCGTCCAATTTTGATGTCCTTTCTTGGTTTCTTCTGCTTTAGTGTTTTTCTAAAGTAGTGGGATTCTATTTGTTTGCTTTTTTGTTTGTTTTTGTGAACTTTTATATTTAATAAGCTACTTTCTCATGTGTTCTATATATCTATAAAATTGCTGTCATCTAATAAGTACAGAAGGCAGTGTTTTCAGCTAAAAGAAAATAGCGATTTTGTTAGAGCAGGAACTTATGGAACTACCTGTATTCAGTACATCACGGTCTGCTGTAGTGATATCAGATCCAGAGGGCGTGCTCAGGGCCTTTCCAGATCTCCACCCCTTAATCTGGACGTCCCTTGCCTCCCATCCACACTTGCTCACACTGAGGTGCTGCTGGCCTGGGAGTCACAATGCTGACTGCTGACTGGACGAGTGTCAGATGTAAAGCTTGCTTTTGGGTGGGGTGTTGTGTACGTGGGGATCCAAGTGCACTTGCGTGTGAGTGTAGTTCTTAGGGTGCCGTCTATTCCCCCCTCTGGAACAGGGCCTCTCAGAGGAACTTGTGAGGGAGCTAAGCTGGCTGGTCGTTGAGTCCTAGGGATTACAAGCATCATGACACCTAGCCTTGTTGGTTTTTTGTTTGTTTTGTTACAAAACAAAACATGGGTTCTGGAGATCTAACTCAAGTCCTTGTGTTTTCAGGTCGCTTTATTGACTGAGTTGTCTGCCCATCCCCACAAAGCCCATCTTATAAGAGCAAATAATGCTCAGCTCTCTAAATGAAGCTAAGATTTATAGTACGTATGAGTCTGTGAGCTCTAAACTGGTTAGGTATTTTGGAAAGTAAAGCCGGCTATCATGGAATGTAGTTCAGTGGCTTTCTGATGGCCTTTGCCAAATCAGTAGCAGAGGGCACGTTGCAAACTGTAGAGAAAATGAAGAACAGGAAAAAAGAATTTATAAGCTTTTAAAAGCTGCATGCTATGTAACTAACAAGAGGCTGCCAGAGTCGAGAAGCAGGGTTTAAGGGATAGGAAGTGTGCCTGACAGGAGACAGCATCTGCAGAGGCAAGACACTACTTTGTCAGTTTGACAGCCTCTTATTCCTGGCCCACTTACCCTGAGGCTATTTAATCAGCTGCTTCCTGAAAAGAATGCTGGAGGTGGTAATGCAGGGTCACCGTTCAGCTACTTGCAGAGTCACACTTGAACAATGTAAGCACAGTGACTTCTCTAAGTGAAACTGAAGGGAAGAAGAAAGGGAAACTCTCAAGCAGACTGGAAGCTGTAGCCTGAAGTTCGCCCATGTGAGGCATCCGTGAGACAGACACCCTCTGCTTTCTGTCTTAAGCCTTCTTTTCCTCCATCAGCTGTCACCAGCATTGGTGCTGGAATAATACAGTTATCATGTCATGACCCTGATTTCTACTTCTTGGTTGCTAACTCTCATGAACTGTAAGTGGTATCTCCCACATGTGATGTCTCCTCATGACCCAGCGCATTTTGGCTAAGATTCTGTTAGGGTAAAAGTCCCAGAAACCACAGATTCTGTCATTACAGAGTTGTCTTTACAGATTCCCTGTTAAAATTCTCAATGCTGCTTTCTGTTCTACCTTTATAACCACGGGGCTTTCTTATTTCTGCTATTTGGTGTCTTGTCTTTAAGTATTCTGCCATAGAACAAGGAACTTTAAGAACTGTAAACTGCCCTGAATAGATCGTTTCTTGTCTGATTCTCTCATTAGGAAAATAGAATAAAATTGCCCTTTAGGGTCTTTTCCTGTATTTTCAGAAGCTGAGTGAGGAAAAAAAAAACCTAAGCCATTCTTTCTTTCTGCCATCTTTTATTATCAATAAACCTGGTAATTTTAACTTCAAATGCAATACTTTGACATTTGTGTCACTAAATGGTACAAATTCAAACTCTCAGGGCTATAGTATAGTGTGGCAAATGTGTCTTTTCTGTATCTTACACACATATGTGTATTTATATAATATCAATTTTTTTTCAAAAGGGACCCATGTTTTATGACTATAAATCCAGAACTCAGGAGGCTTTGACAGGAAGATCACTACTTCAAGGCCAGTTTGGGGGCATGGAAAGTTTGAGAAAAGCCTGAGCTATATATGAGAGCCTGTGTCAAAATATACATTTATACATTCATACATACATACATACATACATACACACATGCACGCACGCATGCACATATACATATATGCTGAGTTAACATTAATCTCCTGCAGACCCAGGATTAGCAGTCCGTAGTGCTGTTTGGGCTGTGAATGCAGTTCTAACTTGCTGCAGTTTTACTTGCAAGCAGCCTCCAATGTTTCCTAGATGTGACTGTGGGGCCAACTTTTTTTCTTTAATTTGAGAAGTAGTGGATTCCAATTTTAATACAGCTATTTGTGTTTTTGTTTTTCCTTTATAATGGTGTCAGAGGGATTGGCTGTTTTCTTGTTAGAAACCCCAACAGTCATTTGTGACTTTCCTCTTGGTGGTCCCGAGAGTCACAGTTACAGGCTGGGACAGAGGCTAAGGCCCTTCCTGTTTCTAAGTGAGGGGGCTGTCACACTTGTATCCCGCTCTTCCTGGCACATGGTTTTTCCTCATTTCACCTCTCACACAGTATTTGTAGTAGAGGAGAAATTGGAATAGGGTTCCAAACTATTTGGTAACATAGCTTCAAGATGAACCCTAAAATCTTTTGAAGTTGGTTTAATAGACATCTGGATATATGAGAAACACTAACGTCTTACTAGTAAGAAAATTAATTTGATTTTTATACAAATTATATAATAATTTCATATAGGATATGATTTTTATTTTTATATGTATAAATAATGAAAAATAACCCAACAATATAACATTAATATTTACTTATTTAAAAATCGTTAAATGAACTCAATGATTATTTAATAATGCAACTCTTATGGTAGTGATTTAATTTTATTTAAGCTTATACTGTTATTAAGGTGAAGTTGAGCTCTACTTGTAAAGGGAAGTCCCGTGTTAAAGATGACAAAGGTAGTCAGCATTTTTCTCTTTTCTTTTCCTCGGTTTTTTGTTTCCTTGCTGTGAGCTCCATGATCTTTAGAGGACTTAGTAGAAACTTTCTAGAGATTAATCCTGTTTGTAAAGGTATTGTAGCAGTAGTGGAAAACTCCTAAAGTCATTTAGGGACGCCAAGGGGCAAATAGCAGGGTAGTACTGTGTCTAGTGTTCCAGGACTCCAGACCTGCTCATGCACTGTATCAGCTTTCCTGGCACTTAACTGGGCTAGTTCCTCTCTGTGCCTCAGTCCCTTCCTTCAGAAATCTGCCCAATTAGGGTTCTGATTTCATAGTGTCATCAGGGAATTAGGTAACTTTGTAGTTACTAAAAGTTAGAGTGGTACCTATTCTATGGGTAATATATATATATATTATATATATATATATACTATATATATATACTATATATATACACTCTCTCTATATATATTTTTATATATATATATATATATATATATATATATATATACTCTTCCCCTCATTTCTTGGCTGTGGTTTAGAATTCTTTTTGCAGTTTTAGCTTCAAGTCCAGTAAACATGCGGTTGTTCCTCGTTACTCTCAGGAGTAGCAAGGACCATAGTTACATGCCACCAACACAAATACCATACATAGGAAGTCTTAATAAAATGTTGAAAATTAATTTTTCCTTAATACAGAATGTAAAAAAGTACATGAAGATTTTTAAGTTATCAGTAATTAAAACTTAGTGAACATACGCAGTATTCAATATTGTAGCTAATTTCTAAATTATAGAATTCAGTGTTAATTAAAACAGGAGGAAATGTAAACATTGTGGGGCAAACAAAATTACCATTGCAAAAGAACCATATATACAGTTAAAATTGCAGGTAAACATCCACCAGTATAACGGTTGTTGAAAGGGCTGGGTCTGTACTCTGTCTGGGGGGGTGAGTGGGGAGGAAGGAAAGGAGGGAGAGAGAGGAGCAGGGGTGGGTGGCGAGAATGCACACCCGTGGAGAGCAGAGGACAGCTTTACAGAGTTGATTCTCTTTTTCCACCCTGGATTCTGAAGATGGAGCCCCAAATCATCAAGGCTTTCAGAGGAAGCATGTGTAGTACACACTGGCTATAAACCAGCCTCTGAGTTCTGAAGACTTTCCACAGTTTCCCTTCTCTACTAGCTTACTGATATATATATTACTGGACAGGTGTGACAGTGGAGGTAAGCCAGGATGAACACTAATATTGACAATAATTTATGTTCAACCCATTGCTCTCTGCCTCTATGCAAGAAAGAACTCTCTCTAAGCAAGGGAGTGTGAGTGTAAGGATCACTAAATGTCATATGTGTCACATGTTTCCTAATTGTCTTTGACCATTACATTTTCCTCTTCTTTCTCAGCATTCCTTCTCTATAAACACCCTACTAGTTCATAATTCAAATCTTGATATTCAGAAATTAGCCAGCCACCTGACACTTTCCCAGATAGCTCCACCCCTAGAAAGATGCAGAACCTGCACATGTTAGGAATCTGTAGTTATTTTTGTCAGCAGCCCAGTGGAACTGGCAGTTTTACAGTGTTAGGAATCACTTGGAACCTCGGTTCTCCACAGACAGTGCCGTCAGCAGTATGGGGTGATTTAGCTGTGAAAAGTTTAACAGTGGCTAAGTTTGGGTCCTCAGAGGCAGTAAATCTGAATTAATTCTGAATAAGTGGACTGTTATCTCAGTTCTTCTTTGATTCTGTGTCTTCTGGGTGCCCACATGCGATGTCAGCATTGTAGTATATCCTCATGTTCTCTCCTGGTTTAGGCTGCTCTTGTCTCTCCTGTTACCTGCCATCTAGGTCCCAGATTGTTTTATTACTATACAGGCCCTATCTCACCAGCGAATCTTGATTGCATCTTCATAACCAGTGCTATCTCTCTCAATGTGAGTCCATGAGTGGGTCCCCAAAGGTTAACACAGGGGGGAGAGATCTCAGCAGAGGCCCCATCTTGGAGTCTGGAGAGAGAAGCTTGGGAGGCAGCATTCTCTCCATGGTGAGGAAGCTTACCCTTCCTGTTTGAGAAAAGCTGTGGCATCCATCTTATAAAATGTTTGACATTGCCATTAGATTGTGGACAAGGATAGGTTTGATATACTAGCTTGCTTCTTAGAATCCAGGTAGTTAAGTTTGTCATTTATGTTTCTATTCTTTTTCCAAAATTTCATTCAAACTTAGTTTACATTTTAGGTCATTTTAATAGTGTACATTAGTTTCACATAACAACTAGTTCTCTTGTGACATTTTATACAAGCATATAATAATTGTGATTATATTTACTCCCATGTCTGTTGCCTTCTCTTCCCTCCTTCCGCTTACTTCCTGGTCTCCTTCCTATTCCCAAATAGTCTTGCTTCTACTTTCATGGTTTGTTTCTTTTAAATCTAAATTTCATATCTGAGATCATATCTAATATTTATCTTAATGAGTATTTATCTTATTTATATAACATGATTTTATTTTTCAAATGACATTTTCATTCTTCTATTGCTAGATAGTACCCCATATGTGTGTGGTGTGTATAATTTTCTTTATCCATTTATCAATTCTTAATTAGTGTATTTTAAAAGTCTAACAATTGGAGGATTTTTATCCCCACAATGCATGCTCTGAGCCTCTCATAGTGACTCGCACCTTTAATCCCCATAGTTAGTAGGCAGACATGGGTGGATCTTTGATGCTTATATGGTGAATTCCAGGCCAACCAAGGGTACTTAGTGAGGCCCTGTGTCAAACAATACAAAAACATACTATTGTTTTTGCTCTTATATTTTAAAGTATTTGCAGTAAGGTGGGAAGCCGCATGGTACCCTGAGATTCTATGGTAGGTTTGCCTTCCCTGCTATGTTGCCTGTGGCAATAGCAAGCTGTTTTGGTAACTGCTAAACTATAAACTTTGTACTGTGTAGAATACTGAATTTAGTTCAAGTAGCGAGAACTCAGATTTTTTCCACTCTACTTATTAAAAAAATTAGGTGAAGATGCATGCTCTTTCCATCAATAAGGCACTTGAAAGATTGACTGAGCATTCATAGGCTATTATTTACAAGGACATCAATACTTATAAAATGCAAAGCGAGTACCTGAGTCATATAGACACTTCAGTTCTGGGTTCCTTTTCTTCCCCAATGTGTTCAGAAAACCAAACCTATGTAAAGGACTGTTTTGAAATATGAATGGATGTTGGAGATTCTTTGAGTACTGAGAGATACTAGTGAAGTGCCAAAAATGGCTATTGAAATGGTAATAGTATTCATTACAAAGTAAATATATCTTAAACACTACAGTCCATGACACAATTTAATGTAAGACACTACCTGTGATCGGGGCTAAAGGTGAGGAGGGTTTGAGGCTGTGGCAGTCAGTGGCATCGGAAAGATGCTGGAACTGTCTGCATGGAGCACTGAGCTTTAAAGTGGTTACGTTTATTCGTGCTTTGCAGGACTGAGCAATGACATGTAAATAAGTGAACATAATAAAGGCATTACACATTGCTTAGTGCTATAAGATTACAAAGTAGCAGTTAAAAGCAGCAAGGGGTGGTGTCAGTGACAGTTTTTCCATATTAGAAAATATATTTGGAACTTAATGAAAGGTACTCAAGTTTCCTATTGTTCTTTACTTAAATTTAAACAGTGTCTAAGATCTGTGAGAAAATGACCTAATTACTAATTACCTTCATAATCTGTCTTTGACAAAGTCAACAGCAGCTTGTGCCCTTGGCTCCTCTGTGCCCTGCTGTATTCATCAGGTCAGGAACTCTGTGGTGGTGACAAACCAGTGTCTGAGTGGATCACACACCCCCACTCCCCATCCCCCACCCCGTGGTTCCTGCATACACTGCTCTCACGGTAGTGTGGAAAGCTATGGGTACCAGAGACTGTGGAGACTCCAGGTAGAAAGGAAGGCGATTAAGGAGCAGTCCTCAGCCACGGAGAGCCTTGTTTAAGGGAAAGTGGTGTCAAGTTAATCCTTGGGTTTAGCGTTTGGATTGCTTGGAGCTTTTTAAGATCTCTCCTTAGTTTGTACAGCCTCTGAGTGTGTTACAGGGAGTGTTCTCTCTGTATATACAAGAAAACTTTTCTATTCAAATAGAAAGCTAAGAGATACAAGATTGGCCAGCAGAGGGAGCAGATTTATGTAAACCGGGCCATGAAAAATATAGTCCAAAATGCCTCGGTGAGCACGGATCCCACAGATGCCCATTTCATGCCGTGCACAGAGAAAACAGAAGGACCAGGCTCCCGGGTTCCCCAGCTCCAGTCCTTACCTTCCCACTCTTCAGTAAGGGTGGTTTTGTTTGTTGGTTTGTTTTTGCTTTTTTTTTTTTCTTTCATTGGGTTAGTCTTGTGAAATAAAATAGTATGTTTTAAAATGCCATAAATATTACTTAGCAAATTAAAGCAAAATTTCAATGCTCAGTTCTGGAATTAAGGATTCTTCATGTCAGAAGCCTAAAAGGGATTTAATGTGAGAAAGCTATCATAAAGTTGTAAGTTGTGAATGTTTAGAACAGGACACTTGCTAGGACCAAACCATTAGGAAGTAGTCTTTGTTTCATGTGCTGAATCAGAAAATAGGAATATATTTAAGAAAACGAAATCTTGCCAAATACAATATATGAAACAATGCCTTTCTGCTGAACTCTAGTTATATAGAAATGAGCTGTAGCATCTCATGCATCCTAATTAACATCCTTGGCAGGTATGGGATGATATGATATTATCAGGTTTACACATTTAGCCAGTTTTGTGAATAAATGCATATTCAGGATAATATTCTGAACATTGGGCAGTTTAAAGATAAGCAGCACTTTTCCTTCATGTAATTTAAATCTAATGAACTATGAGGTAACTCCAGTATGTTAGTGCATGAAGAAGTTAAGGCATTGAACGTGCTTGTTCACTCAGGATACTAGGGTATTCCAAAAAAAAAAAAAAAAAAAAAAAAAAAAAAAAAAAGGAATCTACTTGTGAAAATGAGTAAATTTCCCCCTTTACAACTGTTAAGGCTGAGACGTTTTGAACTGTATAATGGAATAAGTTAGCTTTCAGGAGATTATTTGCCATCCCTTTAAAGACCAATATTCACCAAGTGTTGGCACTCCTCAGGGATAGGGCATGGTGAAGGCAGAGACCTGGTCTAGGCAAGGCAATTTATTTGAGAATCTAGAAAATGTAGATCAGAATCTGAATCAGTGAAAGGATAAGGGACTGTGACATGGTTAGAAAGATTGCACGCTCTCTATCAGCGGTTACTGCTGAAGGTTAGCACAGAATTGGGACCATGTCGGTTCACCACAGGTAGGCACTGTGAGCAAACACTCACCAGGCAGGCAAGTCAGTTCTGCATAGGTGGTGCTTGCTTCATAGGCTTGGCATATATAGAGACCTGTCTGGCTTGAGAAAGACCAATTTGTACAAGGCCTTGGTAAAGAAGGCTTGCGATTCGGAGAGGATTCTCAAAGATGGATTGTATATAGACCAAAGACAGAGATTGATGAACAGTTTGTCAAAGATACTAAAAGTATAATTGCTCAGGGTAACAAAAAAAGGAAGACTGGAGTGAAGTCAGGGTACAGGAAGGTGTTGATCTTCACTATTCCTAAGAAGAAGAGAAGTTTTGAATTGGTACGCAAGGTAGGAATTTGGAAAGGTTCAGGAAGGCAGGACTTTCTTAGATGGTGTCACACGGTGGGAAGAAAGACAGTATGGAAGGCAAGTCACAACTGAGGCTCTGGGATTTGCAGATCCTGTTTGAATTCTAGCCCCTGGTTTCGTGATGACCCCGTGGCTGCGGGTGTGTTCCATTGGCTTTGTTATTCACAGTGGCTTTGTTTTTTAAAAGGAGATGATTACAGCATCTTTTCCCAAAATTTATTTTAAGAGTTAGACAGTAATTCATGGGAAGTGTTTGGTATGTAGTTCATTCATCACAGTGTGCTGTTATTATGAGGCTACTTTGATTAAAGGCCAAGAACCAGATTCTGAAACCCGGCTTCCTGCGCTCAAATATTGGTTCTGCCAATTAATGTGCTCCTGATATGATTTATACGTATTACTTGTGGCTTACCAATTGATCAATAAAATTGCCTTCTTGTCCAGCATAATTGTCACCCAAGTGACATGTATTTAATGAAAATTTTTGTTAATTTATAAGAGGGGCAAAACATGTCACTAAATATATATGCCTAAGTTTTCTTGCGTCTAAGAGGAAGATAATTCCTATCATTTAGACTTGTAACTTAAATGTGTTAATGAGTATAAGCTTTTAGTATGTGGTGCACAGGAAGCAATGGCTAGCTGTCATTTCATTATTATCCATGTTCATGACACTAATAGCAGCTGAGGAGAGGTGCACTTTCTACAGAGAACATTGGGGCTGATAAGTAAGTAATTGATAGGTAAGCACTGAAGCCAACCTCAGACTGCAGAGTTTTGTGAAAATGGGAGGCCACGGCAGTAGCCAGAAATCCGAGAACAGCTCTAGAGAAGGAAAGCAGTTGAGTACTCTAGAGCATGTCTTGAGAAAGGACAGGGCCAATTGAGAGAGGAAAAGAGCACCAGTAACCTCCACTTCTGCAGCGCTGTATTTTGACTGAATAATGAAAAGCAATTAACAAATGGCTGCAGAAAGGAAGAAAGCTACTGAAACATCGGTCTAACATCTGTGTGGAATTAACGTTGGCTTTATTACATCTATCACATTTTCTTACTAACTTGCGTCTTCTCTCTTGCAATTTTCCTTATTATTTTTTCTTTCTGCATGTTTTCTTTTAAGCGCTCTATTTTTCTGCATACAGAACAGCATAGCAGCATCACAAAGCGAAAAAGTCCTGGTCCTATGTTCACTTCCCGTCTGCTGTTTGTCTAATACTGGTTAGACTGATGGGGTTAAACAAAATGGCTGGCGGGCTTGTTACTCTGAAGAGTTCCTGAGAGAGAAATTCACATGAGGCCATAAGAGTACATGCTGTAGAGGAAACTGTCAAAGGTCAAAAACCTGCAGTCCAGCCTTTGTGTCTGTGTGGTTGTGGCCAGTGCAGTGTGTGAGGTGGGCTGGTTCAGGGAGTCGGGCTGCAGGCGTGGGAGAGCCCGGGAGCTATGAGGGGGGTGGAGAGAAGCGCTGGAGAAGGGCGCAGGACAGCGCAGAAGCAGAGCGAGTGAATGGGGGTCCCAGTGAGTGCGGGTGGACACCACGCCTGCACAGGTCCCCGTCTGCACTGACGGATGAGGAAGCGTTGTGAACAGAAGTTTCTGTACTTCATCTTCCTGCGGATGTGATGATGGTGACCTAAATGCTAACACATGCATGTAAATTAAAAAAAAAACTTTTTAAATATGTAAACTGCTAAAAGGCTTGTTAAAGTGTAGCAAATTTGGCAATTAAGAACACAAATACCTCTACAAAATATTAGAGAAACTAATGGTGCCATTGCTGTTACTGACTTTTTTGTGCAGATAGCCTATCCTACTCTCCTGGTGCCCTGTCTCTTCACGGTAGCTCTTGTCTTGATACCTTTAGCTTAGAGCAGCATCTTATCTTGTTCGGCTGCCCTGAGAACAAGTGTCATGGAATATAGTAAAAGACTTTGAAAATGTATATTCTATCGAGTTATGCAAGGAAACCAGCACAGGGGCCTGAGACACGTTGACTGGTGATGCCATGTTATTCATGAAGAGCACACGACAGCACCATGACAGAGCTGCAGTGTCAGCTGAAGAGTTTGCTGCATTCCACTCGGGTACATTGAGAGAGACGCTATGTGAATTTTAACTGTACTGCTTCTAAAATGAGAGTTCATTGAATGAAATATTTTTTCATTTAATCTGCCTATAGGTTAGGATTCTCATTAGAATTCCAATAAACAATAATGATTGCCATTTGTAGAGTTTTCATCTTCAAAGAGTTTTCATTTCATAAATTTGCCATTTGGAATCATCAGAGACATGGTATACTTTCTGAATTTCTACCCTTACCCTCAGTGAGCCTCTTTGATATTCCAAGTCCTTTTAAACTACTGCTTCTGCAGTAAATGCTCAGAGGTGACAGACTGGAAGGCTTCGTGTTAGGTTCTCTGCCCTTGGTAAGCATTTTGTTGAGTCAGACTTTCTGGGTCATCTCTGTGCTAACTGTAGCACTATGCACAGTACTTAACTCTCAGTTCCTCCAGTTGATATTCACACTGTCAACGTAGGAAGGTTCCTATGAGTATTGAGATGATACATAGCAGAAATATGTTACATCTAGAATTGAAGTCCAATTGAAATGACATATGTTTTAGTCATGTATTCATATTGCTTTAAGAATTTTTTTGGAATATAGCATCCTGAGTGATTAAAGATCAGAAAAGGAAAATATAATCATTTATACTGTTTCAAGAACTATGCGCTTCAGACTAGGCTCTCTTTTATCCCAGGAGCTGTTAGAAGACTCTTACAGATAACTGAAACTATGAATAAGTTCAGTATTGTCTATACTAGGTATTCACTATGTTTTTACCTGTAATAAAGTTTCACGTACATATTAGGTATGTAAGACATTAATAATGATAAAGTTATCATAAAATTGAATAATTATAAGATAAAGAAGTATGGATATAAGGAGCACTTCAGTGTATTTGATAAAAGATCTGTTGTTGGTGCACTATAAATGAGCAGGTAATGTCTTCATTGGCATAATACTACTCTTTGTCCTGTAGTATTGTGTTGTTCCAATGGGCTTGCTTATCCGCACCACAGTCCTAATGTAAAGGAAAAGGCCTGGTGTCACTCTAGAGATCTCAGGCTAATGTCTTCAGAAGCCTGAATTCCTTCTGGAGCAGCGTGTTTCCATTGTCAGAATATGGCGTTTCTCATGTCTTTCACTAGCATAAGCACTGTCTTTTCAATCTTAACTAAGCATTTACTATGTATTGTTGCCACAGCTCACAGTTTGAATTATAACAAAGCAAGCATAAATTTTTCCTTTCATCACAATTTCATGACTAGAATGCTCACTCTCACTATAGACTTTAGCTACTTCTGCATAGGATTTTCATTCTTGATAAGTTGAGAAGATTTACCTTTTCCCTCAAAGGAAGAACTTTATAGTTTCTCTGTGGCACATGTTGGCATATCTGAATTCCCAGCATCACTGTTCATTCGCTTCCTGGAGCCATTATTGAAAGGATGGCTGACAGGAAAGTGCTGGGCACTATGAGTCTAACTGTGTTGTTTGCAGTGGCTACCAAGTGCCTAAATACACAGGTGGTGTCACTGAACTAAGGCATGTCCTGTATGTGTCCCAGGTAAAATGGAGCTGAATAGCACACTATTTCCACATGCTACTTAGACTGGTTTCTAACTTGAAAATTAAAATTTCTCCCTCATCTTTTCAGTGTATACTTGGCCACAAGTAACAGAAACTATGAAAGTATAACTGAGATAGGAAGAGACTGCTCTGTGACCAAACTCTGAAGAGTGCTGGGCTTTGAATCAGGGCTCCCACAGTAAGGCCTTAGACTAAAAGGAAGGGCTCCTTGACAGCTGCCCTCAAGGATGAGCAACAACTTAAACAGAAAATGGGGTTTTAAGCAAAGAAGAAGCGGGGTTGGGTTGGGTTGGGTTATTTGTTAGTTCCTACAGAAGCAGGCCTCATGTGAAAGACAAAATTGGTTCAGTTTATGTGCTAGATTAGACCTGTTATGTCTTCACAGTTGCTCCCTAGCTACAGAGTAGAGAAAGCTGAAGCAGCGCCATCTTCCTTCAGATTATGTATGTTGCTGACAGGGTTCTTGAGGCTCCTGTACCTTCTCCTGTGCCTGAGGTTTCATCCCTAGGATAGGGACAGGGTTTTATTAGACATGCAGGAAAGCTTAGACTCTAAAAGAATGCTATGCCACAGAGCTAATGGTTTAAAGATGGTCTACACTGTAAGACAAGGTAATAGACTGGGAGGATCTTTTTTAACAAACCTACTGTCATTTGATTACAAGACTTCATGCCAGCCAGACAAAGAAATAACTCCTCCTTCTTCAGTTTTTGAGTCTAGAGATACTGACTGCAGGCATATGGACTACTGAGGAATGGGGGAAATCTTGTCTCTCCTAAGCAGAACTGTAGGCTATTTGTGAGTGGGTAGCTGCTGCCTGTTAAAGCTGTACTGCCTGGGGGGCATGGAAGAGAAGGGTGTGCTTGATCGGTGGCTGGGGGTGGGGGTAGGGGTGGGGGGGCGCTCTGACTCAGTGCTCTGGGCATTGGGGGGCAGGGGGGGCGCTCTGACTCAGTGCTCTGGGCATTCGCTTGTCTACCAGCACAGCCGCCTGCTGAGTTGTCACACGAGGAAGGACCAGTGTGATGACTTAACTTTACAGTGGCAGAGGGAGACATGTATTTGAGTCCTACTAGTAATAAATCTATTTTCCCCCCACTTTATTGTTGCTACTGTCCTTATTCTGCCTCTTTCTCCTCCTCCTCCTCCTCCTCTTCCTCCTCTCCTCTTCTCCTTCTCCTTCTTCTTCTCCTTCCCCTTCTCCTTCTCCTCCTTCTCCTTCTCCTGCTCCTGCTCCTCCTCCTCCTCCTCCTTCTTCTTCATAACAAATATTTTTAAATATTAAATTAATAATTATTATTATTAGTTCCATAATTCATCTATTATTACTAATTATTATTATTATTATTATTATTATTATTATTTTATTGAGTATTAATATGAGGCAGGTCTTAAGAAAATGGGCCTTCTAAGTTTGAAAATCACACTTAACAAAAGTCTCTACCATGTAAAATTGATTAATAATGAGGGACTGGCATTAAGAACACATACCAAGACCCTAAGTTTGGTTTCCAGCACCTCAGTACCACCTACAGCTTCAGTTCGGGGAAGCCAATATCCTTTTCTAGATCTTTTCTAGATTCTGTGGGCATCTGTATTCATGTGTACATCCACACACCCACCCCCAAAGACACATACACTTAGGTGAAAGCAGCAGAATAGTTTTAAAGACTATAAAAATAGTTGCTGTACAATTATTGGAGTGCAGTGAGTATGTATTTTAGGAGACTTATGCCCACAGAAAAGGGATATACACTGGCAGCAGAGCTGTTTATACAGTAAATAGTCAGTGTTTTGGATCTTCAACACATTGCAGCCTCAGCAACAAAGTTTGCTTATATTTGGTTTATCAAGTACTCAGCTCATTGATCAAGCAATCTGAGATTGTCTTTCAATCGCAGATGATGCAATAACCCCTTTTGAATGTGAAATCCATCAATTGCTTCATTTGTTGAATATAGACTGCTGGCTGAATTTGAGAAACAGCAGCCAAACTAAACTAAAATTTCACTATTAAAATTAATAAAATTTCCACCTTCTCATTGACTATTTGGGGTAGTTTCTCAGGCTTATGTCTTTTTCGTCTTTCCTACTTTTTTTTTTTTTTTATTAAACTTTCCCTTTGATTCTTCTCTCAACTTCTTACTGCTCTTGAGAATTATAATCAAGAACATCATTAACCTCCACTGTTTTACCTTCTTTTTACATTTTGAAAATAGACTGTTAGGAAGTTAAAATCTAGCTTGTTAGATTAGACAACTGTAAATTATCCGAGTGTCCGTTCACAGCTGGGGGTGCTTCACACCTTTAGATTACACTTTCCTGACCACCCCATTCCAACAGGAGCTACCAACCGTTCACTTATTGTTTTATCTAACTCTCAAGAATGCTAAAATTAAATGTCCTGTTTTATTTCTGACCCTGTGCAGGGTGCTCGCTCTCTTTTCCCTCACGTCCAGGTGACTGTTGGTTTTCACACACCATAAGCCACCTTGCCCTGTATATCAGAGTTGGACCGTTTCATTCCTCTCTACATCAGGAAAAGAATATCTGAATTCAGAGAAATGAAAGAGATGGTGTTTACTCTGAAGCCACCATAGTATACAAAAATAGTAGACCGTTGCCACAGTTAAATAACTGTTTGAAAATACATCTAACTGATCTCAGGACTTTGGTATGTCAGGAGACAGACAAATAAGGTCTTTAACCATTATAAAGAAAGCTCAGCAGTAGAGGAAGGATTTGTCTAAACTATTATTCAAAGGAAAATGTATTGAAATTGCCAATATAAGGCCATAATATGTATTTCTGTTTAAGGGAAGTTATTTCAAAGTACCAGAAAGGATGCAATAACCAGAGTAACGCGTGGACTGTATAGAAAGAATGAAAACAGGTCATGTAGGATGGGAACAAGGTGAATTTCAAACTGCATGAACTGGCATTAGTGTTGTAGTAGGATCGTATTGTATCTAGGAATATTGAATTATATATGCACAGGCATAGAGTCGACCCTCTATTTGATTCAACTAGCCTTGTAAATAGTCAAGGAAAACAAACCTTAAAAGGTTATGCTGCTTCTATCCAGGATTCTCTTTGTCATTAGTACCCAGAATCTAAGTACGATAACATTCTGTAAATTGGGCATCCTAGGATTTTAGTATCTGTATAAGGCACTGAACACATATGTTGGTGTTTAGAATAAATGCTTGTTGTATGTAAAACTAATAGTATAATGTAATTCACAAATCTTGGGGCTAAAATACATTTTTCTAAAGGCACTGGAAATACTTTGCCCTCTCCAATTGATAAAAGCCCAAGTGTATGGTTTCCCATTGATTTTTTTTTAACTATTAAAAATGTTATCTCATAAAATATTGGGTCCCCAATATGGATTTAATTACCACTCAGGACAGCTTATCCTGAATGATTAATAAACCACAACAGCAGCCACTTCCTCTGCTCTTTGTATGGCAATGGTATTTTTGGAAATTGGGCTGCCTGTGCCAAGCTTTATTTGTAGATAGAATGGGAGTTGTTAAATGGCCTATCAATTCACAAGAAATCTTTGTTCTTTTATTAAGAGCATGCCAGATAACTAGTTCCACTAGAGTTTTCAATAACTTCTTGTGCTCTTAAAGCAGCCACACGAGTCATATAATTACTTTACTCCGCAGAAATTGTTGTTACAAAAGCCTTAGGAACACTGTTTGCTTCCTCCGCCTCTCTCTCCTTCCCTTCCCTTGCCTCCCTTTTTTCATTCTCACTCCTTCCTTTATTCTCTCCCTTCCTCCTTCTACCTCCCATTTTCCTGTTAGTTTTGGTTTTGTTTAATCATAGACAAATGCATACAAAGTGAAGGGTTTATCAAAGTGAAATTTTTTATTTTATGAAAATATTTTACTGCTGTCTTCAATAAGAGAATTATTTCACTGTCATCTGCAGTGAGCTGGTTGAATAACTAGCAGTGTACTCATATTTCTATAGACTGTATTTATAAAAATGAACAGGGTACAGAATGACATAGTTCCTGAGGCTGTTGAAATTGGTCAAAGGATAGGCAGGCAGGCAGAGCCACAGTTCAAGCTATGTGTCGAAACCTTAGGAGGTCGAATGGACACTCCCCTCTCCTAAGACCAGTGCAGAACACAAATATTTACATTATAATTCATAACTATAGCGAAATTACTGTTATGAAATAGAAATGAAAATAATGTTAGGTTTGATGGTCACCACATGAGGAACTGTATGAGAGGATCGCAGCCCTAGGCAGGCCGAGAACCACTGAGTTAGAGGGGGAAGCTGTTAACACAGTGGACAGACGCACGTCTGGATAGAAGTGGCATTTCTGGGGAGTAGGGAGAGACAAGTATGCATTCTTTAGGAAGTGGTGCCGTACTAGTACAGTCGGCTAACATTCAGGGTCAGTGAGTGAGCTAGGCCCTAATTTTACTGCTTTTACTACTGCATTTCAGTGTCTAAGACAGTGTCATACAAGTTTTAAAAGAAAACTCTAGCAGATAGCTTTTGGTTTTGAGTTAGGACAACCTAAGCATAACTCAAAATCCAGAAATAAGGAAGTTGAATTAATTTGCCTGCCTTACATTGTTTATAAGGCCCGAGAACAGAATGAGTCTTGATGTTTGATGTGCATGGACCAAGATTGTTTTAAGGTGATATTCTAAATTTAATGGCATTATATTGCAAGCGTTTTATTGGTGCAGATATTCATGGGGGAAGAGAGAGGGATGTGTGTTCATGCATAACTGTCAGTATCTCTTCCTGACTCATTTAGTGTTTGATAGCACTTCCCTGTAATATTTGTTTTACATGAGCATACCTGAATAGCAATCTGTATTTGATATCAATTGAATGAGAAATTACATATCAGATAACAAATGTGATAGCATGTAAGGGAGTGCTCAGTTTCTCTGGACTCTAGGATTGGTTGATTTGGAGAAGATGGTGTGCTGTTAACTACCTACCTGACGTGGACACAACAATGCTTTTATCATCAAGAATAACTTTTTCCCAAGTCATTAAAAAATAATGGGGAATTGGGATGGTCTAAAGGATATCGACACATTTATAACCTGATCATTTCTTAGCTAATTTAGCCAATTATGAATTTAATAAATTGTAAATGGTTAATGCCCACTCTTTCTTTCAAAAATCAGGTTACATATATGGTAGGGATGTGCAAAAATATGTGGGTTTTTTTTTGTCATAGATTAAAAACTCAACCTGCTTCATGACCCATTAAGTGTTTATGTTCCAAGTGTTCGGAAACTACAGTTTTCAAATGTGTATTTTACTGTATGAAACAGTTTTATTTCAAACCTAAACCAAGAAGAATCAAGTGTCTCTTAGAAAGCATTTATTTAATATTACAAGCACATTTATCTTACTATACACTGCGAAATTCACTTGAAATGCAATAGTGAAATAGCAGCCATGACAGAACATGTGGAGAGCTCCTCTGGGGGTAGTCTCTCTGCTCCCCGCGAAGACATCTTTCATCAGACTGGTGAAAGAAACCGGGTGACATCCTGAATAAACATGAACAGGTGAATGTAACTGGTGATCCTCTAATATCTTAATTTAGGCTTTAAGTTTTGAATTAACTGAGTGGAAAGAAGTAGACTTATTAAGGTAATTTTTTTAAAGCTCAATTTAGCCCATTAAAATGAATGCATGATTACGTACTTAGGATTCTCACTGAATCCAGTAAATGTCTGAGCTGATAGATGGTTTAGAAATTAAAATTGTAATCCAATGAGAGCTAACTGGGCAAAACAAGTAATTTTAATTAAACTGACTTTGGTTCATATTCACATTTTCTCCATCTTCTGTCCCCTGCCCCCTTCTAGGTCACAGTAATGAAAGGCAGTAATAGAAATAAAGATCATTCAACAGAAGGAGAAGGGGACGGAAAAAGACCAAAACGGAAGTGTCTTCAGTGGCATCCGTTGCTAGCCAAGAAACTTCTGGACTTTTCAGAAGAGGAGGAGGAAGACGAGGAAGAGGAAGATATTGATAAAGTAAGTCTTCCATTCACCATAATTTCTATAATTTAGTTCCTGCTTAACTCCTAAAATTTAACCTTCATTGTTCTTCTAATAGAGCAGTTCTTTCAACCCTGCATTTGTGTACTGAGATCAGAGTGGGGCTCTTCCTAAGGCTGTGTGTTACCTGCCACCCTGTTCTTTGCTTCCAGCCCAGACTTGCCTCTTGCCATCAAGAGATTTCAGAGCTGTTCTTTGTCTTCATTACTGTGCCATTTGTGGTATCTGGCTGTCCTCCCTCCCCTCCTTGGAGACTGTGGCCACACTGTCTTCAAAGTTCCCTTCTTCTTGAACCCCCACCTTCCACCCCTGTGCATGGACAGTGAGCCCCAGAATTTAGGATGATTGACTTTTCATTATTTCAGAAAAGAACTACCCCCTTGAAGACCGAACCGTTGTATTAAGCTAGGATTTCTTCATCGCACTCACAGCTATCTACCCTGTGGTTAGTGGTACGCTTGTTCCGTTTGCCTTTCGGACCTGAGAAGCTCTGTGACAGTAGAGGCTCTGCCCCTTTTGTCCAGGTTCTGCCGCCTCAGAACCTGGCCCATAGCAGTCACAAAGCGTGAGGCCACTGGATGGAGGGGCAGAAGGCATGGACTTGTCATGACCGATCATACCGGTACATGCGCTTCACTGTTCTTCAGGGCGTGACACCCAGTCAGCTTTCTCTGAACAACAAACATCTCACAGAACTCGTCTTGTTCTGAGGAGTGAGCCCATTCCCACATATGCCTCTCCCATAATGGAGACAGGGATTTGTTTGTGAGGCATGTTTCAGTGCCTGTTTAATTTTAAGATTGTTCTGAAAGGGAAGCTTCAAGTTGTGGCACTCTAGTTTTAGGAAATTGCGGACTTTATGCCTCGCTTGACTTTTCTGATGCATTTGCCTTGTTGATTACTTGGGCCTCACGGTTGTCTCCTCTTTCCGTGACAGCGCTCTCTTCTGTTTATATAGCTGCTCCCACTCCCAGGCTCTCCTGGGTTCTTTCCCATATATTACTCTACCCTCCAATGTTAGTGATTAAATCTCTATAAACAGTTTTATGTCTGTAATCTTGGCACTTTGGGAGACTTAGTCAAGAGGAGTGAGAGTTTGAGGCTAGCTTTGGCTGTGTAGTAAATTTTGTCTCAACAAACTAAACAAAAATTGCTGTCTCTGAGACTGGACCTTTAATCTATCTCCATCGTGAATTTTTATCCTGAATTCTATATTCACATTTCAGACTGTCTACTGTACCTCCATCTCTATCACTGCCTCATTTTCTCTCTGTCTCTCTGCTCTGTCTAATCTACCTACCTACTTATCCCTGCCTGCCTATCTGCCCGCCTGTCCATCCGTCCATCCGTCCTTCCATCCGTCCATCCATCCATCCATCCATCCATCCATCCATCCATCCATCCATCCATCCATCCTCCTATCTATCTACCTATCCTAGGAATGTTGCTTTGAATGTGTGCAAAAGTAGGCTTTTACTTTTCTCCTCCAAACCTTGTCTGTCTTCCCACTATGAGCAAAGGCAACTACAACATTTCCAGTTAATGCTTACCTTGCTTGACTTTGCTCATGCTTTCTATCTATCCACTAATTCTCTCAGATGTACCTTTCAAATCATGTCTTTTATGTGACTCCTTTTTAAAATCCGCTTTGAACTACCTTGGTGTAAGCCACCGCTATTTTTTAGCAGAAATGACTTTATTCCCACCCATCTTCCTTCCTCCATGCTTCCTCTTGTATTGCCTGTTCTGCACAAAGCGGTCACAGGAACCCTTTTAGAATGGAAAGCCAGTCACGCCGCCTCCCTGTTTAACAAGGGCAGGGATTGTACTCACTGCTCTCTTAGAACAGGGCTTGGCCCATGGCAAGTCCCCAGTGAACAGTTGTTGAGTGAAAGGTTAAAGATCAGGTTACTGTCTTAGAAATGTCCCTATCCCCACCTTTAGTCTCAGAATTTTAGGTTATTAATATCCAGATATTATCCCACTAGCAGGTGTCAACTTAGCTACCAGTAGTTACTTCAAATGCAAATTACCCACCACTATTCACTCTGCCTTTCATGGGATTATTTTTCAATTTTAAAATCCATTTAAATACCAACCACTCTTGATTCTATCTTGATTATTTTCTCTGTCCTTATATCACATTGCTATTCCTCTTTTCCAGATCTCCACTCTCTTTCCTGGACATTGATAAACTTAATTGGCTTCTCAAGGCTTGGTTGCTGGGATTTACTCACAAAATCCACAATCTGCAGTATCAGCAGCAGCTCTTTCTTTAAAATATTAATCTACCACTGTCTGTTTACACATGGCTTGACATTTGTACTAGAGACTTGTCTTGTTCCTGCAACACAACACCTGATAAAAGCAACAGGAGGAAATATGTATTATTACAGTTCTGGGGCATGTAGTCCATCATAGCGGGGAGAGCACAGCAGCTGTCACGTGGGGTCATAGCATGCCGAGAGCGATGGATGTTGTTGCTCAGCTCTTTCTTGTCTGTGTTCAGTCTTTCCTGCCAAGATTGACTATAACGCCAGTGCAGCTACCTCAGGTGCCAGTATTTATTTCTTACAACATTTTAAGAGGTGCTTGGTAAATAAAAATAAAAACAGCTGCTTTTGATCTTCATTTTCTTGTTGTTTATGTAATCAGTCACTTTCAAGTTGACTGATTTAATGAAATAAATTTAAAATTAGACAGTAAAGAATTTTTGATGCCCATACTTAGAACAATAAAATGCTGACAGTTGTTTCAAAGCAACAACTGGTGTGTGAATCCAAATCCCCACTTCCCACTGTGGCAGAACACATTCTTCACAGAGTGGTCCACATTCTCTGCCACCTTCTTGCCAAAACCTAGTGTCATTTTTCCTGTATCGTGCTATAGGGATGTATGCTGATGACTGACTGAATTTCTGAGCCCCCGTTTCTGCTTCTCCACACGTCTCTCTACTCAGTAGTCAACATGTTCTAATCCAGCTTTCAACATCTTTTCCAGGAAGGACCTCCATGTCCTTCTGTACTTACAAGTGCTTATCAGCACATTACTTTCTAATTCATTAGTTTATATGTGTTTTTCTTTTGATAATTATTTTTTCAGCATATAGTTTGAGATTTATAATATAAACAAAAGTTAATTATTTCTGAAGAAAAATAGGATTATTTCTATAATTTACATAATACATTTATTCCCAATTTTCCTTTGCCCCATAGCTTCAGAATACCAAATAACATTTGGAAGCTCAGTGAACTCTTAGTGATTACATACATAATGAAGGAGATAAACCTGTACTTTTTATTCTTAGTAATCTTAATATTTCTGAGTCAGCCATAGTTTCAAGGCTATTCTTTATTATTTGTGTTTGAATTTAATAGATGGTTGATTTTTTTTTTTTTTTATATTTTCAACATTTACTTAAAAGTATTCAAAAGTAGCTAACTTGAGCTAGTATGGTAGCTCAGAAGGCACTTACCATGCAGACCTGGCAACCTTGGCTAAATTCCTGGGACTCAATGTAAGAACTGATGAGAGAACCACATCACCGAGTTGTCCTGTAGTGTCACGGGCACACTCCCCCTGCCACCCCATCAGACATTCACACACCAATACTCATTTTTTAAAAATGATAAGTTGGAATAAGCAAGTGATTCATTCTACAGGATCTGTTTCTTGCTTCCTGGTAAATATTCTATGAAGGAGCACAGTTACCTTCTGCTTGTGGGTCTAACACTCTGGGCACTGGTCAGGAGTCGCTTCAGAGCCACAGAACCAGAAACTCAGATCCTAGCAATCCTTTATGAACAAGGGCTGTAGAGAGTCTAGTCTTCTTCTAAGTATCAGAACCTTACTGAGTAATGGAAACTGATGGCCACCTGGAGCCTTCTTGGTTTTGACTATAAACAAGAAATGAAAAACATACTTATCCAATCTAGATTTCTACACGATTGTGTGACTCTAAGAAACATTGTAGAATTATACTTCAGTCATAGACGTGCTGCATTCACAATATTTTCTGAGATCTGTGATCAGAGACAATGCAATTTAATCTGGCAGCAGTATGCTGGAAGCTTTACAAGAAGGACTCAAGGAGAGAGACTAGACCACAGACCACAGGCGTGCCAAGCCTGAGGATTGCACAGATTCAGAGGGGCAGTGAGTAGACTTGGTGCTTTATGGACGCCCTCAAAGACCTTGAATAGTAATCAACAAGGTGCTTAGGAAAGAAAGGACTCAGAATTAAGGTTGACTGTTTAAGCCTAGGGGAATTTATCCTTATTGTCATAACATCTTGGAAAATAAGACTGATGTTTATGTGGCTGAAGTTGTACTGTAAAGTTCTTTAAAACAATTGTGTAAAAGGTTATATTGATACTTTATATAAGAAGTTCTACTTCTGGCATCTGCAAAAGCTTGAATGTTCTATATTTGCTTTTTATTATGTTTGCTTTCATGGCAAACATTTCTTTCTATGTTATTAGCTATAAGGTATTACTTTTTAATGAGCAGAAAGAGCCAATATACATGTATTTTCATGTGGATATCATTAATCTTGAGACTCATAAACCACAAAATCATTTTTGTTCACTCATAGCTATTGCTTAAATGTTTATACCAGATAATGAGTTGGCCTCTGTAGTTATAAAGGTAAACAAGAGAATTTTGTCCTCAAAAGGCTCACTGTTTAGTGAGAGAGAGAAATGGTAAGTAATTATAAAACAATGTAATATATGCTGTAATAGAGTTATGCAGAGGCTACCATGGAAACTAAACAGGACACATCATAAGCTAGTTACCAGCCACCAAGAGTAGTTGATGATCTTTTCTGAATTACTTTTTCACTTTGTTAGATGTTTAAATGGAGCTAAGAAAAAAAATACAATTTGCAGATTAAGGCTGGTTGTCACATGCAGACAGTTGGGGCTGTGTTAAGCGCGTGGCCTTTGCTTTGGTTGGTGGCAGGTTCAGCTTCTTGAGGCGGACGGCCTAGCGCAAGACGCTGGTGAGACTGAAGACGATGAGTCACCAGAGCAGCGTGCCCGGAGACCAATGAATGCGTTTCTTTTATTTTGCAAGCGCCATCGCTCCCTTGTCCGACAAGAACACCCAAGGCTTGATAACCGAGGTGCTACCAAGATACTAGCTGATTGGTGGGCTGTTCTTGATCCTAAGGAAAAGCAGAAATATACAGACATGGCCAAGGAGGTAGGTTACAAGGACCAGGTATGACAGTAATCATGGAAACCAGGTCTATAAATCTTACCCAACAAATATGCAGTGGACCTGGTTAATGGTGTAATCTTCTCTTGTCATCAAATGCCAAGGAACAAGATGACAACCTAAGAGATTTTTCTTCCGATATCACAGGAATATATTAAGTTGATCACAGAATGATAAAGTTTGGATGCTAAATAACATGTGTGCTTGTCCATGTGTATTAATCTCTGGTCTCAGCTTTTTAAAAAAAATTATTACAATGAGAAAGTTGGACAATGGTTTGTGTGCCTGCTGGCTCTTAACTTGTCTCATTATGTTTTGAATTTTTGGTGTACACCATTGGTAAGGAACATGCTTTGCCTTGTTTCTATAGTGTAGCATGAAGATTTGAAGCCCATACATGAATGAAACAGGGTGTGCTGTGTGAAATTTGAGCAGTTGTAGTTGGTGAGAGACATTTCCACATGGGAAGGTGGCATATGAATTCCCAAATGTTAGCAATAACTATCTTCAAAAAGTGCTCTATTAGGTTTGTTTCTACAATAATCTGGAATTAATATGAGGTCTTGTACATTAAGTATGAGCGGACTTAGTTCTAAGTAAAGAATAAGTAGTTTCATTGTGGTTAAGTCTGAAAGGAATAATTCCAACATTATTTCCTTAGAGTTTCAGCTTGCAAAAAAACTTGATTCATAAAAATCCCTGCTACCCCATTAGCTTCTGCGGGGGGCAAAAAAAGCAAGCCAGTGGGGGATAAAATAATGTAATTTCAAGATATTTTTATTAGGCATCTCAGTATGAAGAAAAATAATACCTTCAGTTGTGGTTTTATCGAGTTGTTTAATAAGAAAACCTGCAACATAAAATTTTTAAAACATTCAGGGAAATTTGAATCCAGAGTAAATGACTAGTGTTGCTGTGTAATTAATGATCACACAAGGCTTTAGGAATTTACTAATTGTTAAAGATAGAATTTTAACTATCCTGGGTATCTATAAAATTTAAAATCAATTACAACAACCTATGTGATTTTAAATGTTTCAATAGATTTCCACAAGCATAAAGTAATTAACAATAAACCTTTCTCATTAAGTAGGTTTACATCCTTTCATACTCATACTTTATGTGATAAAGTAAACAATTATCTGAGCCCTTACGGGGAACAGCACACACTTCCTGTAATTAAATACTTGAGTTTGATTTTGGACAACATGTAGCATAGTGCCAATATAGTGTTTGCCTTTTCTTAAATACAGCTAATTTACAAACCCAATAGGTGGCCACTTTTTAGAGGAGGAACTATTATTTTTACACAAGGAAATCCCTTATTAATTACTTAATTGACTTCACAATATTTGCCATTGTGGTGCTATAAAGAAATCTGTTTAGGTAGCCCCCTGCAGCCTACAAGTGGAAACCAGAATATCCCACATTGCGCCTTGTTTTGTTTAAAGTTACTCATATAAAATATTATCTCATTTATATTCCAAAGTCTAATCGATTCAGCTACTTCCCAAATTATCACACAATTGGTCTCTTGTGGTTTTCTCTTTCAGCTTATTTACTAAATGTTTCACAGTTACATTAAAGTACATGTAATTGTGCTGAAGCCTTTTTTGTTAACATTGTAGCACTAATTGGAATGGCGGTCCATTCAGCTGATGCTTATTAAGAAGTTTCAGTATTCCTGATTTTAGGGTTGTTGGGAGTGATACAAGATCAGTCACAAAGACAGCCTCTGGTCTTCAAGACCAAGTCATTTTGAAAGCTAATATCACTTAACTTTTCACCTGTGAATCCTCAGTTGCAAATGCTTTACTAAGCGAGACATTCTTTCAGCACAGTGGATGGATGCTTTGCATCATCTACCACTGTCCTTGCCTTTATTAGAGTGGGAATAGTCTTCTTTCCCCTCGGGAGTCCAGCCTTAGCTGTGCCCTTAGCTTTATTTGTCATTGTGCAAACATCATAGTTTATTTACCCAACTATGGCCTTTTTTACAGAGCAAGGCAATGTAACCATTGTGGTGTGTAGTCAACTAAAACATTATTGTAATTTGTTCTTTTCTCATTCTGATTTTAAAAGAAGCATCTCTTTAAAAGAGTGAGTAGCAATAGGATCTCCCCTCTGTGTGTTTGTGTGTGTGTGTGTGTGTGTGTGTGTGTGTGTATTAAGCTGATTGAAAAATTTCTTGTTTGCTTCTTTTGTAATGAAAAAGATAGTTTAAAGAAAATTATTAAACCAAGTGAACATTTTTGAGAAAATATAAGAATTTCACAAAGAATAGTGGACATGTGAGTTATACATCAGACTTCTTAGTTATGTATGTATGTATGTGTCATGTGGATGTGGATGGAGACCAGAGGACATCATTTCCTATGTGCGTTCTAGTGATCGAAGTCAGACTTTCAGGCTAGCATCATCGACCACTGAACCATCTCATCAGCACAAAGTGAAAGCTGTTAATGAAATTACAATTTTTTTCTGTTTTTAGGTTAGTGCAAACTAAAGAAATGACTTTTCTCTTAATTACCTAAATTCAGGAAAGCTGTGTCTTAAACATATTTGTCTTCTAAAGGAACTATTCTTGCCACATTAACTTTCCTCTTTCAGGATTTGAGTAACCATGTGCACAGGCAGCTCCACTGCTTTCTTTTTTTGCTGTTTGTCTTTTGTACAAAGCAACAGCAAATTTTAATGTATGTAATTCCTGTTGACTAGCTTTGTCATGAAACTTTTTTGGTTAATATAATACCTTGAAATACATTTACACCAAATTTTTTTATTAAAACCATAAACCTAATTCGCTGTTTTGTCATGTGAAATGATGCTTTCTTTCTGATTTGAAAATTCACAAGAATATCTCACACTAAAAGCACACTGCATCCCATTGTCCTACTGATGAGTTTACACTGCATCTCACTGTCCTACTGAAGAGTTTACACTGCATCCCACTGTCCTACTGAAGAGTTTACACTGCATCCCACTGTCCTGCTGAGGAATTTACACTGCATCTCACTGTCCTACTGAAGAGTTTACACTGAATCTCACTGTCCTACTGATGAGTTTACACTGCATCCCACTGTCCTACTGATGAGTTTACACTGCATCTCACTGTCCTACTGATGAGTTTACACTGCATCTCACTGTCCTACTGATGAGTTTACACTGCTTCCCACTGTCCTGCTGAGGAGTTTACACTGCATCTCACTGTCCTACTGAAGAGTTTACACTGCATCTCACTGTCCTGCTGAGGAGTTTACAATGCATCCCACTGTCCTGCTGAGGAGTTTACACTACATCTCACTTTCCTACTGATGAGTTTACACTGCATCTCACTGTCCTACTGAAGAGTTTACACTGCATCTCACTGTCCTACTGAAGAGTTTACACTGCATCCCACTGTCCTGCTGAGGAATTTACACTGCATCTCACTGTCCTACTGAAGAGTTTACACTGAATCTCACTGTCCTACTGATGAGTTTACACTGCATCCCACTGTCCTACTGATGAGTTTATACTGCATCTCACTGTCCTACTGATGAGTTTACACTGCATCTCACTGTCCTACTGAAGAGTTTACACTGCTTCCCACTGTCCTGCTGAGGAGTTTACACTGCATCTCACTGTCCTACTGAAGAGTTTACACTGCTTCCCACTGTCCTACTGAGGAGTTTACACTGCATCTCACTGTCCTACTGAAGAGTTTACACTGCATCTCACTGTCCTGCTGAGGAGTTTACAATGCATCCCACTGTCCTGCTGAGGAGTTTACACTACATCTCACTTTCCTACTGATGAGTTTACACTGCATCCCACTGTCCTACTGATGAGTTTACACTGCATCCCACTGTCCTGCTGAGGAGTTTACACTGCATCTCACTGTCCTATTGATGCATTTACACTGCATCTCACTGTCCTACTGATGAGTTTACACTGCATCTCACTGTCCTACTGATGAGTTTACACTGCATCTCACTGTCCTACTGATGAGTTTACACTGCATCTCACTGTCTTACTGATGAGTTTACACTGAATCTTACTGTCTTGCTGAAGAGTTTACACTGCATCCCACTGTCCTGCTGAAGAGTGTACACTGCATCACACTGTCCTACTGATGAGTTTACACTGCATTACACTATCCTACTGATCAGTTTAGGCTTCTGTGAAGGAATAGTTTTGGAACTAAGGAGGTACAGATTACTTTCTCCCTTGCATTCTGACCTGGACTTTCTGACCTGGTTTATTGTAATTTCTGCCTGTTGATAAGGAAAAAGAAAGTTCTAACAGAACTATGGTAAGGATTCCTTCAGCTCCCTTTAGTGTATATGAGACAGAATGTCTGGTAGAGCTCTTCTATAAAATTTTAGAGAATTTTCTCTATAATCTCTTAACTGGTAAGGTAGAATGTCTTTTTCCAGAGTCGTCCTGGGGTGGCTCTTTTTTCACTCTGTATAGATCTAGACTGTATTAATAACTAGAAATACTAATGGACACTGAGATAGCACCCCACACTCAATTAAAATTAAATATATGCAGAAAACCTTTCATTAACATTAAAGTACATTGTGGATCAAATTTCCCCTTATGTAATGATCTGAAAAGCATTTATTGTTTGAGACCCCATTTTAAAGCATTAACAGAATAGATTATTGTCTTTTGTTATATAATAATGTCATTGTCAGATATAAAGGAAGTAAAATACTGTGACAGAGGGTATGCATTTAGTGACAGTACTGAATAACAAAAGAAGCAGCAATTACATTGCTGCTTTTTTAAAAATTTTTTTATTTTTTATTTTTTATTTTTTGCTAACAAATACAATAGTGGTTAGGGCTAAAACAAGAGAGTAGAGAGTCAGCATTGCTGAATGCCTCCAAGAGAAAGGAACCATTTATAAAGCAAATTGAAGTTAGAGTATTTAATCAGCTGGAAATTTGCAGGAAAGAAAGTTGAGGGCCATGAGGTGAATTTTGATTTTTATAAAATTTTGAAAATCTGTATTTGAGCAAAAGTCTTGTTATCTTTGAGAATTTTCATCAAACTTAGGATCGGTAGTCTGTTATTGATACTCTTGGAGGATTAATGAGCTTCCCATTCACCTCCAGCTTGAGCATCATGGCCCTGGATGTCAGATAGATGGGGCTTATCTCTTTAGTCTTTTCATTCCTGCAGTGATGGATTTTGTCCACAAGGTTGACATATATGGTAGTTAATACACTTACCTATCTGCTCCAGACTATATACCAAGTCTTCTAGCATTACTTTTTTTCCCTGCCTCCACTGTAATTTCTTTCCTGGTAACCTTGTCATAACAAATGCTTAAGCCTTTCTGTTGTCACTTATAGCTGAATCAGATCAAATAATTGATCTGCCCATAGCTTATTTTGGTTTAATGTTATTATATGAATTTACATGTTATTGCTCTCAGTCATTCATATTTTAAGCTCCTCTAATCAGTATATACTTGACTTGGGTTCTAATGTTGTGTTTCAGTGGTAAAATGCTTACCTAGCATATCTGAAGCTCTGGTTTCAATCTCCAGCAACAAACAAAGCTAAAAACTAAAAATGTTATGTGTATTGAGCATTTACATTGAGTTTAAGAATCTACATGATTCATGTTATAATATAAATACAGAGTATAGTCCATCATAATAAATCGTCATTTTCTAAAACATCCCTCATATGTGAGTCAGGCCTTTCTCTAGTGCACACTTGTTATCTACTCAGAGAAACCTTGTTTATTATAGAGCCATTGCAAAACCACCGTTCATGCTTAAGTCAGCACGGACTGTAGATTATGTGTAGACAGAGATATTTGTGTTGTTAATTGTCGCTTGTGATCAATATGAAAGGAGGGACTCTGCCTTGACTCTCTGTCTCCTGTGTTTAAGAAGAGTCTGTCTCCTGGTCAGTGCTCACTGGGTCTGCAGTGAAGGTGCATAGTAAGAGACTAAGAAACCATATGGGTGATTGATTGTTGGAGTCTTATATTAGTTATCATTAGCACTATCATAAATTAGTGTAATTTGTCCTTCATTAAGATCATCAATGGATGTTTCATTGATAAGGATGACAGCATAATTTCCACTACACTTGATTTTCACTGAAACAGATCACTAAGGAAGGGACTTGTAGCAATGTGTTAGTAGTGAAGAACGTATCCACAGATTGAATATGAGGAGAAGGGCCTCTCAAGAAGCAAGGCATTCAAGAATTAGTGATATCCTGCTTCTCTCACAGACGGGGCTTTCTGCTTAGAAAATTTTAACTGCCAAGAAAAGAGATCTTTTTATTCTCATAAATTTATTAACAAATTTGTTTGAAAGTCTATCACTTCATCTAACACATCCAGCCTATGTACCTTTTATTGAAGCGTGATAACAATGCTTATGTTTGCTGCTTGCACGTCACCCCTGCCTGCCATTTGTCACTTTCTCCATTAGACAGCAGGCGAGGTTGTCTGTAGACCAATTCCCGACTCACAAGAATGCACTGCGGTAATACCTCCTTTATGTCAACATTGAAGCTTCTGGAATTTGGAATTTATACTGCTTTAAATTTGTTTGGCTCTGGACTTGTGTCTTGTTTCACCTATTTATTCTTAAGCATAGAACTAAACACTTAAGATGACTCAGTGGTAGAGTCCCCGCTGTGGACGGACAGAGTTCTTATTGGGCTGCTTACAACTGTCTGTAACTGCAGGTTCTTCATCCCTGTGGCCTTCTAGGGCAGTATGCAGATACCCACACAGAGACACATATGCACATAATTCAAATAAGTAAATCTTTTTAATTAAAAAAGATTTTCTAGATTTTAGTGGCCTTTGTAATTACTACACACACACACACACACACACACACACACACACACACTTGTGTATCAGGTAAATTTATCTTATGTATAAAACAATGCCAGAAAGTGACTTTAAGATATCATGGGAATAAATATCATTCATTTTCTATTAATACTACACTATTACCTACATTATAGCACTTATAAATTATAGTGAAACCTTATGCCTTCTCTTATATGGGTATCTTTTACCCCTTGGCTAAAAGATATTTCGAGCTTATATTGAACATCATTACCATTTTAAAAGGCTAGCCTGTGAGATGTAAAGAGTTGTGGTAGCTGGTAATGGGGATGTTTGCCCAGCTCTTAGACTTAAACAGAGAATTGTGAATTCAAAACCTGATTATACAATCAAACTGTCATTAATGTAACAATATGTTAATAAAATAATCCAATAGCAATAGTTGAAGATATAATGCATTTTGTGTTTTTCTTTTTTCTTTTTTCTTTTCTTTTTTTTTTCTTTTTTGTTTGCTTATTTGTGTTTTTAATTAAACAATGTAGCTTGGAGAATATATAGTGGATATTTGGAAAGAGTTCGTGGAGTTAGGAGAAAGGATAAAAGAGGAAGCCACAGAAACAATGATGAAAAATATTGTCAATGGAGATTGAAACTTGCAAATAAGACATAAAACTTGTGATATATTTATTGGTACATGTCACATCGGAGCTTGTTCATATGTGGTATCCTTTGCGTTCATTAAAAACTATTGGCATGTATGTTATACATTATAGGTGGAGGGATTAGAGTTAATTCCCAAGGGTAGCTAAGCAGAGGCACATCTTGATCCTAGATAATCAGGATATATTCAGTGTTCTTTCTTCTACTTTTCCCTGTGTCTAAAAATAGCCCAAATGTTGGTCAGCTAGCCTGCCTTGCTCCCTTTCTACGTGATCTTGGTAGAATCTAATACTTTATCTAATACTTGAGAGTTTCCTTTGTCTACATTTGCCTTACAGGAACACTGAGATGTAATTTTGTAAAACTATACTTAGCCGATTAAGTCAACCAGGGGGCAGGATCCTGTTGCTGGTCCTAGTGTTAACCTGTGATCCCAGATATTTCATTTGAAATAGGTGCTAAGGTTTGGAGAGATGGCTTAGTGGGTGGTGAGGAGCAATGGCTGTTCATCACAGAACAAGAATTCAATTCCCAACATCCACATGGAAGCTCACAGCATCTGTAGCTTCCGTTCCTGGGCATCCAGGGCCCACTCTGACTTCCATAGGTACCAGACATGCAAGGAGTATACGTAGACAAATGTAGACAAATACCTATATGTAAAAAAATTTAAGTTTAACACACACACACACACACACACACACACACACACACACACCATACCACCCCCTCATATACATAAAATTTAATGCTTTAAGAGAAGAAACAGGTGCTGTGCATACTGTTGACGGTCACTCCAGGCGTGGCAAGTACCATGCTGTCTGTTAAGCCCACAGACAGCACTGCTCTATGCTTAGTGCCTGCTACCTGATGTCAAAGGGCCAGAGGCTTAGCCTTGTCCTTTCCATCCTTCAAAGTCAGGCAGCTTACTAAGAACAACAAGAGAGGAGCATCCAAAGAGTCTGGTCTGTGTTGTAGTCCCAAGCGTTAGATAACTCTGCCTTATTTCTAGCTCTCTGTGCTTGGTGCTGTTGTCTTCTAAAAGGGAATCTACTGAAGTCACCAAATGTGTTTTTTTTCCCAACCATTTTCTGAATGAGGGAAAGGGTGAATGTTGTTAAAATGTTTAGTCTGGGTGGATGTTAATTAAACCCGCTGTTCATTTGTTTATAGTATAAAGATGCATTTATGAAAGCAAATCCTGGCTACAGATGGTGCCCTACCACCAACAAGCCTGTGAAGTCGCCAACACCCACTGTCAATCCACGGAAGAAACTGTGGGCCTTCCCATCTGACTCGTCAAGAGACTTGCCAACCCCCAAGAAGGCAAAGACAGAAGAAGTTCCTCAGCTTAACTTTGGAATGGCAGGTGAGTTTATACAGTTCACACCTGTTTTTAAACAGACAAAACAATACCTGTCTTGTGGCACTTTGCAAATACATAGCCTATGATGAGGTTTTAGGGTATGGTGTACAGGAGTGTACATGTAACTGAAGGAGGTGGGGCCAAGTAGTAAGTGAGTTCCTGCCAGTGACAGTATGGAAATGGCAATAATAAGTTGGGGCTTGTCAGGACCTTAGGGAATTTTGTATTAACAAAATAGTTTCTCCTCTTCCCCAGCCCCAGGCCCAGTATTATGCACTGGAGTTATGGGTATTATGTAGATTGAGTCTGATATACCAAGGACGAGCTTATAAACAATCCGTCCCAATCTGAGAATGGATCAATGGGTGTGTCTTAAAGAGAACCTCCACCCCACCCACCTCCTATCCTCATTAAGGTTGGCTCTGAGCAAACTTCAAATTCCAGATGGTGCCATTTGCCATATTACTCTTTGGGTGGTAAGGAATGCTAATGTATTTATGACCGTGAAATGAGGCATTTACATTCCCCCTCACCGTCCCCAAATGGCTGGATTTTTCCTCTTCACTGTAATCTTAAAGGATTTTTCCAGAAAGAAGTTGGGAGGTTGAATAAGGTAAAATCTGGGCAGTTCATGATGAGCCAGAGTTCCTACAACACGTTACAAGACTTTCAAAGTCCTGAACTGTTTACAATATAGAAAAGTTAGTAGGGATGCAGTTAAGCCGGCCTGTGAATTAAGTGGTCCATAGGTCTGCAGTTGAGTTTGGGCTCATGTGTGGTATTGTATGAATGCCAGAAAAAGGAAACTTGACACATGGAAGTATCCTTGGGAAACCAAAGGTCAAGTGCAGCGTCTGTAGCAAAATTCCAGAACAGCTCCCAATGTCTGCTCCAGAAGAACCAAAGCAGACCTGCCCCTGCCTTAGCGGTCATGGGTCCAGGGTTAGCTTCAGCCATTTGTTACCCGTCTTTGTGAGCTCTCTGGACTTTCCTTATTGTGACCCAGAGAGGCTGTATAGACTACTGACATCTGAGCCGAATCTCTTAGCATTTAGCATCTCTCAACTCTAAATCTAGGTTAGTGTGTACAGAGTTGGCTTTGTTTGTTTATGTGTTTGTTTTTGAGGGTTTTTAATGCAATTGTTCATCACAAACCAAACAATAATTGTATTTAAATTATAGGAAGTATGTAAATAAGTCTTTTAGTAACAATGTTTCTGACATTAATAATCTGCCTTTTTACCTACAAAGTAGAACTAGAATCTAGACTTAAGAAATGTATAGCTCAATTTTTTAAAAACAGTATTCTATGATGCCAAATATAGGGGAAAAAATCACCTTGGTGGCATTTGCCTTGGTAATAATGGCCTGTGTCATGTGTAGGAACTTTGTGACCATAGCGCGCTCTTAGCTTGTGTATAGTATCACTGCTTTGATACTTCAAGTTATATCCCCTTTCAAGGAGATGAAAGTAAACTAAATTACCCTTGATTAAAAAACTGGTGTTTAGCTCTCTGAACCTGGCACACACAAAGGGAATTGTAAAGTTCAGTTTCATTCAGAATCTATTTTGATTTATTCTTATTGGCTCTGTAGTCATTGTCACTCCACATTTTATAATTTATAATAACCAGACTTGGTCAAACTTATGATTTCCAAGGAAAAACTACATAGAATTTGATATACTAACAACCCTTTTAATAAAGGCAAAGTGTGCTTTTTATGTGAATGGATATTTTTGATAGTTCTAAGTAGCACTGTTAGTGATAGAAAATTGATAATTTTTTGGCTTAGTCTTTAGGATGAATAGCAAAATTCTTAACACAGTCACATTTGGTTTATAGCTTGAATTTTCATGTCATTGTATTCCTGTTTTACTTTGTAATTTGAACTGCACATTTGTGTATCTTGAACGTGATCACCCAGCCCTGGCTCCCAGGATGACAGCTGCAGGAGCGCGTCACTCTCAGGCACCCACACACTTTCTGTCTGCTAGACTCATTCCCCCCTTTTTACTTTAAACAAACTAGTACATATTTTATCAGGCACAGTAGTTCTTAAACTTAGTGTTTAATAGAAAGCAGTCTGTTCAGAGCACAGCAGAGCTTTGTCTCACCCGATTAGCCAGTATTGCTGTTCTGTGTGTATGTCCTCCTGCAAGGGACAGTGTTGGGCTTTTTGAACTCAGAATTATTTGGTGACATATTTTTCTCCTTGCTTATCTCATAGCCGTCTATTTTCTATCTCGTTTATTCTTTTCTCCCTCTCCTCTTCTTCCTCCTCCTTTTACCTCCTGTAGTATATGTGCCTCCTTCAGAACCTTTTCTTAATTTAAAAGAAAATTATGTACAAAGTATGATTAAAGTTGCTTCGAGAGTTCTCAAGGCTGACTGAACAAAACTCTACTTCAGGGCATACATTTAAATAGAAGAAACAGAGAAATGTCTTTAGGCAGTTGTATGATATCCTCATCCTAAATATAAAATGCATGTCTGTGTGCACCAGAGACACATAGGTACTTTCACATATATTCTTTCATTGAAGCTTTAAAGTTAACATTTGAAACAGCTTTAAAGAATAAAGGATTCTGATGAAAATGTAACCTGGAGCAGAGATTACCACCTTACTGTTTTATTTTGTCTCTCTGTACCAATTGACAGTTGAAAAAATTAAATCAAAAGAACTGGCTAATCAAAAAAACAGTAGTTGTTATAATAGCAGCCCAAGTACCCTGAAGATTTATATTATTTTAAATTTACTTTGAAAGTTTCAAAGAAACTATTTTCAAAAAGCTCATTCGAATTTGGAAGCCAGTTTGAAATTTCTCTGTTTTGTACTCCCTGATACCTAAGTTATTTTGACCAGACCTCATTTTACAGGGCAGAAATAATAACTTGGCGATTAATAGTCTCAAACTTCTCAGTAGACAAGCACCAGTATACTTCAGTGAAAAAAAAAAAAACTTATCTAAACACCCCTGTACTGGCTGGTTTTGTGTCAACTTGACACAAGCCTGAGTTATTACAGAGAAAGAAGCTTCAGGTGAGGAAGTGCCTCCATGAGATCCAGCTGGAAGGCATTTTCTCAATTAGGGATCAAGCGGGGAGGGCCCCTTGTGGGTGGTGCCATCCCTGGGCTGGTAGTCTGGTTCTATAAGAAAGCAAGCTGGGCAAGCCAGGGGAAGCAAGCCAGTATCATCCCTCCATGGCCTCTGCATCAGCTCCTGCTTCCTGACCTGCTTGAGTTCCAGTCCTGACTTCCTTTAGTGATGAACAGCAATGTGGAAATGTAAGTTGAATAAACCTTTTCCTCCACAACTTGCTCCTTGGTCATGATGTTTGTGCAGGAATAGAAACCCTGGAAAGGTTTGGAAAGAAGCCTTGGGTTTGGGAGATGATGCATTCAACAGCCGTAGTATTCGGGAAACATGTTGTGTTGGAATGGTACTAGAACAGTAAAAGGCCTGTGTGGTGGTTCATGCCTGTTATCCTGCGCTTAGAAGGCTAAGGCAAGGAGATCATGAATACCTGGGCTTTGTAGTAAGACACTGTCTCAGAAAAAGCAAAAATATAGAAAAGAAAAAAATAAAACCAGCTCCTTAAAGCATGTGCATTAAGCACACATGTATCAGGTTATATAAAGAAAGAATCTTGAACTCTGAACTCCATTAAGTTTATATGTGGGTAGTTTGAATGTCTGCCTTTATGAATACTCTTTTTCACTCTTTATGGCTATACGTGCGTTATGCTTCTAAGTTGGTTATTTGCTTTCATCTTTAGATCCTACTCAGATGGGAGGCCTGAGCATGCTGCTGCTAGCTGGCGAGCGCGCTCTGGGAGCACCAGAGGTAAGCTGGGCCCTAATCTCGGGCTCCCCCTGCTCCTTCTGCGCCTTCAGCGCACAGACATCTGTATTCTCCTCACCTGGCTGCCGAAGTCCCACCACTCGCAGCTCATGGAGAAAGTACCCGTGTAAAGTTTCAAGGTGTTGAGTGTAGCAGATTGGTGCACAGCCCAACCGCAGGATCTGCAATTGTTTAAACCTTAGGAGTAAGAAAGAGATCCAGTGCAGTCGCTTGTCACATGATTGCACCCTAAAATACCTTCACTCTGTTCAACACATTCCCCGTTTGTATCATGTTCTCATGTAGACTCTCTGGTGGGAAGCTGACAGCAGAAGTATGTATGACACTGGGTCGGTCTCTCTAGTCTCTGAGTAATTCGAAGCTCCTATTTGAACATCTGGAACAACAGCATTGCAAGACTGTTCATCCTTTAAATAGAAAAGAAAGAGGACCCGGAGCACTCATGACCTTGTGCCTGTGATCTAGTTCTTAGTCTGCTGTTGCTAAACCTTTTTGGATCTGAATCTGCTCAGCTGTGGCAGTTAATCACACATAATTTGCATTAGTCTCATTTCTATTTTCTAGACCCACTTAACAGATCAGTTGAATTAACCTGCAGGTCATGTTATTTTGCTCCATTCCAGGTCTTAATTACAATGGAAAGTTGCTATTGAAACCAACCCAGATATGTAGGACAGGATTGCAAGAGCTACCAATATTGCCATGGAGAATGCATCCAGCACCAAACCACCGCTAATGTTAGGGACTGCAGCTACAGAAGCATAGGGCAAAAGATTTTGTCATTTTTCGTTCTTTTTCTCTTAATATATTCTTGATTTTAGTCTTTTAGCTTAGTTTTATTGCAAGCCTGTGCTGTGTACTGTTTTAAAGTTTGAGTAGATCATATAGGTTTAAGTTAATCTATTCAACCATACAGGCTGTTTGTTCCTTTATGCTATTGCTATTTATAGTTTATGTGTGGGACACAAAGTTGTTGAATATATATTAAATTTAACTTACTTGTTCCCTTTCATTTTAATGTAGTAAAAGTTTTAATTTGTTTACAAATATTTCTGTTGTACAAAGCTTCCACTGAAAAACATGTGCATGATACTCTGTGCTTTTGCGGCTCATTAGCGGGCATGTTTCTAGCTCTTAACAACAGCATCGCTGGGGAGCATGTCTCTTCGTCACACAGTATGACCTCTTAAAGGCAAGGCATACTCTGAGCAAAGAGAAGTTCAAGTGTTCCAAAGGTGGGTGTGGACACGGGGTTGACTTTTCACCCATCTGACTCGTGACCACCGTGGAGGTCAGCGTCACCTCCACACGGACACAGGGACATGTGTTCCCAGCCTTATCCAGAACACATAGACAGATGATCACTGTACATCTCTTTTGTGCTAGCAAGAAAATGGAAAGATTTTCTACTTTGCTTAACGTTTACTACTTGAGCTCTTTTTAGTAAGTTCTCTTGTTCCCTATAAAGGACATAGAGTTTTGAGACACATAGTATAAGCACTGCAGTGATGGACTTTTCACTCCAGTGAAGAGGAAGCATTTTGAGGACTCTCCAGATGAGAGGCAAGCATTGTGGAGCAGGTTCCCGGAGCAGTGGCCGTGGCTTTAGGACTCAGCTTTGTGGTTTTGTTCCCGCCCCTCATCTCAGAGATATTTGGGTCATTACTGAAAATACTCTTGAGTTATTCGAACAGTAGAATAGTAAATACTTAAGTAAAATACTGTTATCTCCAAATACCGCTGGAGAGCTGAGAGTCTGGAAATCTACTTCATAGATTTCTACCTCTCCTTTTTTTTTAATTGCAAATATGCAGATTTGTTAAATAGAACTGTATAGGCAGATTATCTTTAATATAGTAATGATCTTTTTATCACCATAAGGTAAACACAGTAAATATTGATTCAGTAAATAAATACAATGAATATGTATTCAGATAAAATGAAAACAATTCAGAAATTTCATATTTTATATTGGAATAATTAATGAGTAATATTTTAAAACATTATGCCACTAAATCATATAAGCACAAAGGCATTTAAAGCGATGTGATATGGAGTCTTTATTTTAAAATTGTCTTAATAGTAAGGAGGCTTTCTTTATTCACTCACTTGAAATTTCATTACATTTGAGAATACTTTTCTCAAGTGTGAAATTTAATATAGGAAATAGATTTTCTTAAATAATACAGGTATTTTCTTTAGTATAACGGAAGTAATAGAACTGCTGTAGAGCTTCTAAGGCCTCTGTAGTATCCTGGTTTATGCAGTATGCCATCGCAGTTATAGACAGTTTAGTTTCTTGAGAAGTCACTGAACAAATTATACCAATGGTCTCCTGTCCTCTAGGTGTCGGTTTGCCACACTAGATCTGCAGCACAATTAGTTGTTTTATATACACAGTTTTATATACTGCTGTTTCTGAGCCAGGCAAGACCTTTGACTCTTGGCTGCAGTAAGTTGGAGTCAGGGTTGAATTTTGTTTTAAAAATTGATGATTTGTATTTTCCATAACTAATAATGCCATATTTGATATATGCCATAATGCATATCATATATGCCAATATTTGAGACATTTTAAGAACAGTATTTGTTTTATATAATTAATTGATTTGGGAAGAAAAATTGATATACTGAGTTAATACAAAGGCAGAATGGAATGTCTCCTGCCTTTAAAACGCAGCAAGCCTGTCTCTGAGTGCTTGCCACTCCTTAGGAAATGGCCCCATCAACATGGAAGAAATGGAAGAGGGTGGTATGACATTGTAGCAAAGCCAGAAATCAAATGAGGATGCCTGGGCTCCAGAAGAGAACCAGCCTAAATGAATCACTCAGGTTTAAGTGTGCTCAGTGTTGTGATTTAGCTTTAAAGGAACGGGAAATATAAAGGGCGAAGAAACAAAGTAATATTCTTTTCCTCAGATTTTGGGTGGAAGGGGCAGGAGAAAGTTAAATTCTTACAGTACTTGTAGATTATTAGAAGATAAAAATACAAGGAAAACAAAATATGTGTTCTAGAATTACTCAAAGTAATCTTCAAGACAAATTTTTTCATGATCTATGCTAGTATAGAAAATATAGAGCTAAGTTAGAATTTAAAATAAAAGCAGAGTGTTACAATTCAGAGGTTATGTGGAAAGAACAGTAGTTCAATACAGAATACATATAAAGTAGTTGGATTAATCTTATCAAGGACAGCATTTGCTGTTACAACAGCAGAGTTGTCTTGGCCAGAACAGAAGGAAGGAAAGTGGAAACTAGGAGAAGGTAAAAACACCCATCTGACTGCGGAAGGCGTGTCTGTGCAGTAGAATCCCCAGATCCAGAGTTAGTAGTATGTATGGGAAGCACCTCAGGCCTTAGATCTCTGGTGTTTGAATGCTTTCTTTTGGTCGAGCAAATAGATATGACAGTACAGTTTTGATCTAGACATGTTTTGCCTTGGCTTCCATTCTACAAAGGGGAGCTAATAATAATACCTGATTTCTGTAACTCCCGAGAATACTGCAAATATTAATTACATAAAACCTGTAAGGCATGTTTTACTTCCTGAAAATTCTTGTAAGTATACAGGGTCATCACCATAAGTTATTCTACGCATTTAGTATTCAATTCAAAATCTCAAATTATATTTGTTACTTCTGCAGGCTGCAGAGTGCTTTGCCAGTACCAGCATATATAATGCATACATCCATCATGTGTATACACACACACACACACACACACACACACTACACACATTTCCTGGTCCATTGAAACCTTGGAAGAATTTCCAATTGTAATTTAATTTCTTCATCATCAGGATAATTTATTTTAATTACATAAGGTAGATAAGAGGAACTTGCAGACAGAGCACACCCCCTTCAGGGGCCGGCCCAGTGAGGCCATACTGCAGAGAAAATGGGCAGTAGTAACTGTGTGCCATCTTTTTTTGTGTGTTCAGTCACATGAAGAGCATTCATGGAATGATTTCAGTGGGGAAGGCATGTAAGGGGACAGACCATATACAGATATCTCCTCTTTATGTACCTGATACCTCTTAAGGCTCAAGTTTTTAAAGAAAGGTAATTCTCTCAAGGAAAATCTTTTTAATTTTTTCATTTTTAACCGATAACCTGCATGTTTATAAAATAAGAAATGAAATATTTGAAATTTGAAATGATATACTTAATATCTTGAAACAATCATTTTTCATCTCCTTCAGAATGTTGATGACTTCTTGAGCTAAACAATATTTCTCTTCCTAATCATTAAAAACACTTGCTGTTACTCTTAAATATAACACTGAATTGTATTTAGCTTCATGCTTTTTTGAAATCTTCTGATGAAAGTTTTTTCCTAAGTTGTTGAATGGACTATAGAGTAGGTAACCATTTCAGCTAACTTTATTCAAGACTGCGTCCTTTCAAAATGCTGCTCACCTGTGCCTTAGGTAAGGATAATACACCCTTAGCAGTGTCAGGAGTTAAGTTTTGTCTGCCTTCTGAATAAACATTAAACCTTCAGTGAAAGACCGGAGGCAGAAAGCTTAAGTACTCACTGTAGTCTAGCTACACAGCGGCAAGGCAGGGCTAGCCGGTTTTGTGTGGCGCCCAGGAAACTCTGATTCAACTCCACCTCCCTAGCACCAACCCTGCAGCAGCTGTCCTTTGAGATTGCTTTCCAACTAGATGAGGCCTTCCCATTGGTTAGTGCATGCTGCTTTCCGGAGAATCCTACCGTGTTCCCTTCCTCATTGCATTCATCAGGGCCACAGAGTGAGGAACTCTGGCCCTTAAACCCTCCTGATTTCCATCAAATGAAGAGATGCAAAGTCTGAGGCACAGAACAGTTGATTTCACTGATGTGCTTTGCACGATTATATTTTTGTTTTTAAACGCTAAATTTTAACTTGTTCAAATATTGATTTAGATAAAATTGAAAGTTTTCATGTTTATTTCTGATATCAGTAGAATAGGAAAAATTCTGTTCTCACCCATCATTGCAGCCGGGTTAATTTGATTCGTGCCTGTTATAGAGTAGTACTCTTAGCTGGAGAGTTAAACACATTAAATTCCATTATCTCTGCTGCTTCTCCCGGTCCTTACCTATTGTAGTTTTTATTCTCTTTTCACGGGCTCATTGCTTCTAAACACACGTTGTTAGGACATGTGCTATGTTTAATTTCTACAGTGAAAAGGAAGCAGGTGCCCAGAGATTTTGTTGTTGTTGTCTTCTTTCTTTTGACAAGTCTCCTGCTTCATACTACTTTCTAGATAGTACTGCTGAAGGAGCCCAGCTCCTTCCAACTGGAGTGGGACACAAAACTGAAGCACTCAGGTTCCTTTCCCTGATTTGTGCTGGCAATCACAGATGCTTAAAGATGGCAAGAAGACAGAGTGCCTTCCCACTTCATCAGATGAACTGAGAAAGAAAGATGCAGCCCTTTGTCTCAACGTTGACTGCAGTCACTTGTCTGTAGAAACAGCACGGGCTTTCCTGTGCTCTGTATGAGCTCTGCTGCCCATGGTGTGGAGACAGGATTCTGGTGGCTGAGTAACTGTCTGGTCTCCCCCAACTCTCCCCCATTTCTGCCAGATGATACCACCGTTGACCATGCGTCCTACGGTAGCCCGGTACTAGTGTAGCACACCACTGTAAGTTAGACAGTCAGACACACACTCCTCTGCCAGACTGTTTCTTCCCATGAACGATACTCTGTCCCCATCAGCCCTTCTCCTCTTCTCACATCTGTCCTCAGCTTTATTTACCATGAAGATATTAGTGGAGTCTGACCCTTCTCCTGATGTCCTGATATCCTTCCAGACAATTATTGAGGATTGGCAAGTGCTATCTCTGACTTAATTGGGGCTCCATATCTCTGCAGCCTTATTTCCCCTACCTGCTAATTGGTCTCCTGCCTCCAGTCACTGCCAGCCAAGGTTGTCCTGCATGCCTCTGACATAATTATCTAACTGCATATCTCTCATCATGTTCTTCCTCTAACTAAAACCCCTAGCTAGCTGTCTTTATCCTCCAGCCTAATTTCCAGACTTAACTGAATCCTAGGCTTTGTCAGCCGGAGTCATCTCCCATTACACTTGCATGGCATCTTATCGTTTACCTATACCAGGAAGGTCACCATTCCTCAGAAACACTACAAAACTACGCCTCTGTACATTTTCATCTGCTGTGATTTGACACTTTCACTACTCCACTGAGGGAAAGTCCACCTTACTTTCCAACTCAGATAAGCACTCATAGAGTAAAGAATTTTCTCTGTGCTCCCAGGGAACCGTCTAATAGGCCTCCACTGTGCATTTCTGCAGTGTAGCTCTTCCCTTCACTGGAGCTGCAAACAGAGCAAGGGTCTGGCAGATTCCCTTAGACATCACTCTGTTCCCTGCTTTATACTAGAGGCACATGGTGTTTAAACTTCTTAATGGTCTCAGTCTCCACGCTGGTACAAAGTGCTTACTGAACAAGTGAATGAGAAATAAATATTTGAACTAGCAAGAGTAGAAATATATGGTTGATCTACAATGTTTACTTGCTCCTTGTTGGCTGTCTATTCACCACAGCACCAAGCAGTGTGTTTTGGGATTTGCAAAGTGGGAACAGCCCTTGATAATATTTAGCTTCTTATCCAGAGGCTGGACCTGGGATTTCTCACTGATTTGCTCCTCCGGTGGGAAAAAATGTCCCTTACTTTGCCATAATTCTTACTGTACTCATCATTGCCCTTCCTTTGTCAGGGAGAATCAGGGCTAAATCCAAGTGGCTGGCGAGGGAGTGTAAGAAGATTGCAGTGTGTGCTTAAGCTGAAATCCCTGTAGCTATTTTCTTTTTTGGGCATATAGCAACACCTAGTGGTTTTGTGTATTATTTCAGAGACTTTCTAGAAACAGGGTTGCTTTTCTTTTTCTTTTCTTGTTTAACCACTGTTCATTTCTTTTCATTAATTCATAAGGATAGATGCTGAGGAATAATGTTGATCCATAAAAATCATTCATCAATTAACTAATTTACATAAATAATAAATGTTTTATGTTGCATAATATAAGATCTGGGACTCTTAATAGAAGCCTTTTGTAGGAAATCCACCTTCATTTCCATGAGTATAGATTTTTCTGTTCATATATATGTACATTTGCCATATCACAAAAACAGTTTTTATATTCTGTAATCTTAAGCTAAAAATACCTCACATGATCGCTTCCAGTTTTACTTTGTTAGTAAGGTATTCATACTTGCCTTGGTGACATGGAATCATAGTTACACATGTAAATTACTTCTTTGAATATATACATTCTGATGAAATTTTAATGGGCAATTTACCTTAATTTTTTTCTAGATAAACATTTACATCAGCTATTTAGTTTTCCTTAAAACTATATTATTTCCCTTCCTTGCTTATTGAAAATTGCAGCTAAATCAAAGGAAGGTTTGGGGACCGCCCTCCCTCGGTCCTCTCATGCTGCTGGCATTGCTTACTGTTACAACTCTCCTCCCTTGTCTATCTCTACTTTTGACTTGATGCTTCTTTTCTGCTTTGGACTAGGTTCAGGGAACTATACTTATATGCCTCAATTTTTTTTAGTTTATTCAGTATTCTTTTTTGAAGTGGGGTGGGAAGTTGTCTCATGTATTCAAGGGTGACCTTAAACTTCAGATTTCCCTCTCTCTACTTCCTGAATGCCACAGGCATGTACTACCATGAGCAGTGTAACTCAACAAATCCTTCTTGGTATCTACACTGTGCCTAGGCAATTTGAAGAATAATGCAATAGTGGGCCCTTCACTAGCATTCATTCCAGAGGTAAATATGTCATCCAAATAGGGAAATTGTTATTTCTAGCACAGAAAATAAGAGGTAATATATGTTCCTGGGAAGAATCCTAGTAAGATATAACTAAGTGGTTTATTAGTAAATATTGTTAATAATGACTTAACAGATGACATAGCAGAATGTTAAATGTTTACTAGCAAAACATCTCAAAAGAGAAGTATTTCTTTAGGTAGACACTAATCTCTTTAAGATTAAGACTTAGGCTATAAATATGTGAAAAGCCTGGCGGGGAAAATTGGCTATAGTGTTGTTTTCCCAGAATTATCTTGTCAGAGCTCATTCGTGGTTTTGTGTAGTTATGTGTAACAGGAAGTGTTGAGGCCGCATCATACAGGGAAGTAGGTGCCCTCTGGATTCGTGACAGAGAGCCTGCAGTGAAATGCTAATCTTCATACACATTCAGAAAGGACCCAGCTGTCTGTCTGTCGCTGTCACTATTCAGCACTTGAATGGCCTCTTACATATAACTTTGTACAATATATTAGTTTTTTTTGTTGTTGCTGTGATGAAATATGATCAAAAACAACTCCTAGAAAAAGTTTTTTGGTTGACAGTTGCAGGAAACAGAGTAATGGGACGTTCAGCTGTGGCAGGCTTCCTCGAGGAAGGCCACGCCTCCTGTAGTTTCCCAAATTGCAGCACTAACTGGGGACCCAGTTTCAAACACATGAGCCTATCATGGGCATTTCTCATTTAGGCCACACTCAGTAATGACATTTTGCTCTTAGAGTGTGAGGATTAGGGATGCTTTAGGTGACGTCTGTCTGCTGCCATCATGGTGCCAAGCTGTCTGTCTTTCTTTTCAGGCATCCTCTGGGACTTGCAGGCCTGATATTTCAGAGTCACCTGAGTTGCGTCAGAAGTCACCCTTGTTTCAGTTTGCAGAGGTAATATTTGCATCTTATGCCTAATTAACCTGGGAGTCATTTATAAAGCAAGCTTAAATTTGGACCAATGACAGCAAAGGAAAACAGCAAAGAACTCAAGCTCACTTAATTATACATGGGAATATATAGTGAAAGATTGTAAGAGATATGGGTCTCCAGGGGCTTTTTGTTTGATTCCTTTAGAGACAGAGCCTCTCCGTATAGCTGCGCTGGTATCTACTCATGATCCTGTCCCAATTTGCCAACAGCAGGTGTTACAGGCATGCACTGCCCTGTGGTGATCTAGAGATTTTAGTTGAGAAATAAATATGTTTATGGAAGCTTTTTAAGTCATACTAACTACTATAGTTAAACTAGAAGTATTATTAAAACGCAGATTTTGACTGATAGATTAAAAAATAGAATAAACTCAGCCGTTACATATACTCCATTGCCTATTTTCTTCCTTTTTTGCCTGATTTCTAACTTGATATTATAGCATGAATTTTGCCAGAGTCTTCCACCACTGGCAAATGAGCCAGGCGCTGTCTGTCCTTCCTTCCTTACAACAGTCGTCGTCCTTTATCATTCTGTGTTGATTTTTCCAGGAGGGATTAAGAATGACAACTTACTTGTTAATCCACATGAAATATGTGGCAGAATCTCTTTGTGTAATGTAGTGCAGATTTCCTCAAACATGAACATGTCTCCTTTCAGATATCCTCTAGGACATCGCACCCCGACGCTCCTTCAAAACCGTGTCAAGCGTCAGCCTTGTTCCAGTTTGCGGAGGTAAAGCCTTCATTTCTTCATGCCTGTTAGGACCAGACATCATGGTCTGTCTTTGAAAATGCTGAAAAGGAATCTTAATAACATGTGTTGAGCTTTAGGCGTGTTCTTTCCATTATTAACATAACATCTGGAATATCCGTGGCCTTTTGTTGCCATTGGTGTAGTCATGGTCAGCCCAGTCCATGTTTATAAAGTGGTTATTTTATAAGCATTCATTAGACTACATTGACAGCAGGCACTTACAAGGGTCTCTCTCTCTCTCTCTCTCTCTCTCTCTCTCTCTCTCTCTCTCTCTCTCTCTCTCTCTCTCTCTCTCTCTCTGGTTTTTTGAGACAGGGTTTCTCTGTGTAGCCCTGGCTGTCCTGGAACTCACTCTGTAGACCAGGCTGGCGTCGAACTCAGAAATCCGCCTGCCTCTGCCTCCCAAGTGCTGGAATTACAGGCGTGCGCCACCACACCTGGCTCCCTTTTACCTTCTTAACTTACATTAATCCTAAAAAAATAAAACCTGATGTCAACCAGGATTCGAGTTAATTGTTTACAGTAGTAAAATTAGATGTTGTAATGGATAAATAACTTTCTCAATGTAAATACAGTGGTGACGGAGTTTTTAAATTGTCTCTAGGCAGCTTTCTACATGTAGCCGTGGCCAGCGTCTTCTTAGAGGCTGATCCTTGGCTCCACTCAGGCCGGGTTTCACATCAGCTCGTCATCCAGTTAGCACACACCAAGCCATGATGTACTTGGTTTGTCTCAATGTGCTCATCCCTAGAGAGCTGTATGACAATAGTAAGATGGACACAGACCTTGAACAGAAGATCCTGCCTGCTTTAGGGCCTTGTAGTTTTCCCTCTCATTAATTCCCAGAAAAGTGAATATCAGAATGTAAGTAATGCTTTATAGAACTGAAAGAAAATGACAGGCGAGATAGTTCTGTTTAATATTGATGCATCGAATCACTTTGATTCATTTGAGGAAGGTGTGCTGCATAAAAGAAGCATAAAATGATATCCTTTCAGCAAGGGAAAACCTAGCGCTTCACTCTGAATATGAGAAAAAATTACTTTTGTCTCTTATTAAAAAAAAATTAGGCTCATTAATCTTGGGACCCTTCTGAGAGTCAGCACCAGCTGGTCTGCTTGTGTGGGCGGCTCCACTATGGGAGTTGCTTTAGCTGCTGAGACTATTGTATACAACTAGTCACAAAAGGCAAAATATTATTTCATGAAGAACAATTTGCTTGACGAGTCCGAACACATTAATATTTTATAATTTTCCATTCTGATAAGCAGACTGCTCATTTCATTGTCTGGTGGAAATAGTTTTGTTTAATATCATTTACTCATTCTTTTCCAGTTATTGATATGCATTTATTGCTGCTAAATATTTTTCAAGAGTTAAAAAAGAATGCTTGGGGTGTTGACTGAATTTCTTTTAATGTTGACATCTAAGCCATTCCCACCCAGTTTTTCTGAAGCATCTCATAAGCAATAGAATCTATTTGCTGTATATTGTCTGATTAAGTTTTTATCCTGTAGCATGAATTAGAAAGATATGGTGTCTTATCTTTGATATACCTGATATTTACATATTAATTACCATAAGTATCCAACTCAATATAAAATGTCAGTGTGGAATATCTTGGCCAATGTGTGTACCTAGCAGAATGATTAAGTGGCACTTCAAAGATACTCTCACCAGATCCTTAGCAGCCCCTGGAGACCTAGATAAGGGTGGGAGGAACAAATGGGTGGTTTAAGAGTCTCTGCCCTGTGGTTCTGCATGGTGTGATCAGAGAATCTCTTAAAGACTGTGATTTGGGTTCAGCGCACTCCCCTATCAAGTGGCAAAAGTTGGTCCTTGCCTCTCAGTTGTACTGTTGTCCCCACATAATGACAAAAAACTGCCTAGACAGTTTTCAGGGAAACATCCCCAGATGTTACATTACTGCTTAGCAAAGTTTTTTTGGTTGAGGTAAGCATCTGTGGGATTTGAGAAAGCTTAAGATTGTTAATTTGAATAGAGCTGTTTCAAGGCATTGTAGCATAAGTCATACATGGAGGATAGCCCAGACTGGAGAATGTGAACAAATACAACTTTGCTATGCCCGGAAATCTGATGCAGTCTTCTCTCCAAGCCTTTTTAATTTCTGAGCAAATTAAACAAATCGTGATACTTGGGGATATTTAGCAGTATGTGCTATACCTGCTTTACATAAGAGAAGTCTGTGCTTATCTAGAGATTCATCAGTTGTCTGGTCCTTTTCCTTGTGTTGGATGAGAACACTAAGCTTCAATGTAATATTTTACCATCTGACCATATTGTCATACTATCGTGGGCCGGTGTACATAAGGCTAGAGTTAACTAAATGAACTAATAAAAGCTGTCTGCTGAATTCTACAATGAATATATATATATATATATATATATATATATATATATGTATATGTATATGTGTATATATACATATATATATATAATAGAGTACCTTCTAATCACTGTGATAATATATTCCTTGTTTTTAAAATTATTTCATGAAACAATATTACCTTTAAGAAATTCTTTTCCTAGTAAGTCCACAGCAAAGGTTTTTATACTTTAAAATACATTAGTGTCTCCCATAAGGCTTGCTCAAATGCAGAAAGATTCTTATCCCCAGGACTTGTGACTCACCCAAGCTGAGATTAAGCCTGAATTTACATGTGCACTAGGATTCTTTTTAGGGAACCACAGCTTACGGCTGCTGTGCTCCAGTTGCTGCTAACTCACAGTGTATTAATTGTTATTGTTAGTACACTTTCTCATTCCCATTGTTCTTCTGCGGAGAGGGGGGAAACAGAGGAAGGAGATTAACTGTTGGATAGAAAATTACCATTTTATATCCCCATCTGTTTTCTGAGGGGTTCTTGTTCCTATTATTACCTACTTAAGAAGGGAGTCAACATTTATGTATTTAGGAAACATTTAACTCTGCTAAAGTGTTTAGTTTTGAAATATTTATAAGATAGACACATGAAGTATTCCCAGAAAGCATTCCTGCTAATTTCATTTATAAGCTTTTTGGAGGCATTTAGCCATGGGTTCTCCAGAAATGGGTTATTTATTGTGAAGTATAATTATCAAAGCAAACACACTTGTTCTGACCTCTGGCCATTTTTTTAAAAGTTATAAATGGATTTTGTTTTTTTTCTTCATAGCAAGTCCTAGGTTCCTGCCTTGACAGCTAAGGAGGACTTTTCTTTTCTCTTTTCTTTTCTTTTCTCTTTTCTTTTCTTTTCTTTTCTTTTCTTTTCTTTTCTTTTCTTTTCTTTTCTTTTCTTTTTTCTTTTCTTTTCTTTTCTTTTCTTTTTTCTTCTCTTCTCTTCTCTTCTCTTCTCTTCTCTTCTCTTCTCTTCTCTTCCCCTTCCCCTTCCCTTCCCCTTCCCCTCCCCCTCCTTTTCCTTTGTCTTTCTTTTTAATCAAGTTTGGTTATCTTAAAGCCTGTTAAAATTAACCTACACAGAGCCATGGCTCAGTAAAGTAATTTTGTTTTTTATAGGTTCCTTATGGATGTTTATATTAAAGAAGATAAAGTAATGCCCTTGCTTTATAAGATCTAGAAAGAAATGGAATACAGAGATTGCCTTTCCCTGTGTCAGTCAGCCTCCTCTTTCATTGTGATACTCATATTTCACCTAGATTTGTCTTCGCCCATCCAGTGTGCCATCACTCTGTGGTCCTAAGCGAAGATGCGGTCATTTGGTCAAAATGAATTTCCTATCTGCATTGTTGTTGTTCACAGGTAGAGAGGCATATCAGTCACTTTATATCTAGCTCCTGAAGACCGATGGCTGAATATAATGCGGGAAAGGTGCTATTGTTTTCCATTATATAATAGCTCTAACAGACTTGGCCAAAGTGCACACTGTCTGTCTGGTGTGTGGCTGGCTCTTAAACCTGGTGGATATCTTTGCACTGGAAAACATAACATACTTACTAAAAGACATGAATAATCTATATAATTTAGACAAATAGATTTGGACATTAAACCTTTCTTTAGAAGATATTTACCTTGCCAGTATACATAGAGCCATAATCATACCAAATTAGGGTTTTGTCACAATAGGATGTAAGCAATAGGTATAAATTTAGAGCGTTCATTTTCATGATAGAACACTGAGTATGTTACAGAATATTGCGCTCCATAAAAACACTGTATACTTCACTGCAACTAATCACAGAACATAATATGTGTTTAATTGGAAACATTAATATTTCTTTTAAAGTAAGCAATGCCAGCTATCCTCAAATGCTCTGTTTTATTTATTTATTTGAACATTCATTTTCTTCTAGACTACTGTTTATAATAACTTGGAATTGCAAAAGATTTCACCATCACCTAATTTGACTCTGATCTTTACCACCTATTTCCCGTGTATACTCATGCACCTAAAAGAGACCTAAAATGAAGATATTTTTAACATCCAGAATGATGTTTTCTTAGTATTTCATGTACCCTCTTATTAATCATTATGAACAGATACTGTTTATCTGAATATTACATAACAGTTATAGAGTTAACAGCTTTACAAGTACCATACAAACTGAGGAAAATAGTATCGACAGCTACGAGTTCATAGTATACGGTATTCAGTGTCTACCAGTGTAGTATTCCCACACCGATGGGTAGGAAGCACCATTTAGGCCAGTCATTGGTAAACAGACATTGAGATATTGCTCCTACTTAAAGGGAAAAACATATGTCCCTACAGTGGAAACCAGGAGCAGGAAAAAAATGACAGATTAACATTTATATAACATTTCTTGAAGTCAAAGCTACCTACACAGATGAAATTACTAAAACAATGTGTGACATTCAAAGGGATTGGGCCCTAGACAAAAATCTCTGCAAAAAACAAGTATTTATAGGATCAGTGTAGAAAGAAGCCAGCAGAAATGATTAGCAAGGAATGGCCTCAGAGGTCAGTCTCCATGCAGGAGTCCAGGGAGGAGTTTCCCAGCAGCATTGACATCGGTAATGTTAGGTGCGACTGAAGAAACTAGAAAAAGACTGAGGCATCTAAAGTATATGTCCAGTCATCAACCTCAGAAAAAATATTCATTCTTCAAAGAATAAGTATTTTAAAAAAACATGTTTAGGGAAGTCATATTTCATGAAAATTTTATTCAAGAATTTGGAAACATGAACCATACACATATACATATTTTTCGAAATCGGGCTTTTTAAGCAACTTTTTAAATATTGTCATATAGCTGTGAATAGGTAAGCATCTCTAAGGATTAAAAAAGAAAGGCCAGCTGTCCTACTGTGTAAGAACACCTCAGCAGTGCATTCTCGGAGGGCAGAGACCTGCGTGTGAACTATTCTCAGGAGGCACCAGATACAGTAGAGAAGAAGTGCTGCCAAGTAGTAGCAGAAAGCATGGACCAAAAGGGACAGCAGAGGGAGCTGGAGGAAGAAGTTAGAGATGGGCCTTCCCAGAGCATTGCTTCCCAGCATGCTGTCTCTCAGTAATGCGTGCTTATGCAACAAAGTTGATAGTGTACAGATTACGAAACGTAACACATTATGCCCTGACAGTTCATCTCTAAGCTATTCAGTTTCATTGTGTAGCCAATTTTGGAATTGTACTAAAAGTGTTCCTATTTGTTAGCAATCATGATAAATTTTAAGTGCTGATTGTTGTACTATCTACGAGATGAAGTACAGCCTTGGAACCTTGCTACTCCCTAACATGAAACCTAATCCCCACAGTGCAGTACTGCGGGTAGACTTTCTTGTACTTTAAAGGTAAAGCAAATGCAGCTCAGAGTCCCTCTTTGCTTAAGTCTATATAGCAGAAAGTCCAGAAAGCATGTCTGCCTGGAGTAGAAGCCATGGCTCCCGCGTTGTAGAATCTTGGTTCAGGAGACTGACATTTACAATCAGTCCTTCATTCCTTATTTTACTAAGAGTCAGTGGTAATAGCTTGTTAGTTTTCTCTTAGACTAGTGATAGCTGAACAATTAAACTCAGCTTGTTCCAGTAATAGTTAAAAAGTGCTATGCTTCAGTGAAAACTTGCCTAGTGGAAAATATTCCAAACTTCGGAAAGATTGAGCTCCTTATGCTATATTCAGGATGTGATTAGAATGACCATCAGACCTACTAAAACTGCAGCATCTAGGAAGAAAAATAATCTTCATAATCTCCTTAAATAGCACATGTAACAAGGTAGCTGTGTTTTTATAAAGGGCTCTTTATTTTGTAGGTATACCAGGGAGAGTTCCCTTTGCCAGCGAGCACCCATACCTGTCATCTGTCCCAGAGCTGACACTCTGTAGTATTACCCATGGTCACTAGGCCACCTAGTACAAGTTAATGGGCCAGAATTCCTCCTAAACAAAACTGAGAGAGCTTTGTATACACTGAGAAAGAACTCAGAATGGTAGACGTGGAGCATGCTTAGACCAGAACTCCTTGCTCTGACAATGACTTCTCCCAGTGAAGAAGGCTGTGTTCATGCACTTCTTTTCAGCTGTTATTGAGGCTACAAATGGAAGAGGAAGTTTCCATATGAAATAAGAAAGAGTGGTGTTGTTCATTCATAGTAGTGCCAGGATACTGCAACACTTACACAGTCAGGATGATGTCCTAGATGCTGATGAACCGCAGAGTGCAGGCAGATTCTTAAGGTGCCCCATAAGTTTGAGGTCTATTAGTTTTGGAGTAGAGTTTGTGAGTGATCTCTTAAGGACAGCCAAGCTTTTATATCAAATCCTTACCCTTCTCCAGCTCTTGTTATATTTCCTACCATATAGTAAGTTCTTTGTACAGAAAGCCCAAATATCGCCTTAAAAATTAAATGCAAAATAATTCTGTATCTCTTTGTATTTGGCCAACTGATGAGTTCTTTCTTAAGTAGAAATCAACATGAAACTCATGCTAAAGTTAAGTATAAAATATAAAAGATAATATTCTTGTCATTATATAGCTATCAAAGCTGCACCTATTTTTTGAGCAGCTCAAATGTTTCTCAAGATGCTTGTTCCAGATTTGATCTAGCTAAAGCAGTTTGGTAGCTGGGAGCAATGTTAGTCCTATAAACGTGAGAAAATGTCTAATTGTGTATGTAGGAAACCAAGGATTCTGGCATCAGAATTAATAGTTTATGTGGATTATTTTCTGTGTAGATCTCTTCAAGCACTTCGCAGTTGGGTGGCACTGAGCCTGTGAAACGCTGTGGAAATTCTGCGCTCTTTCAACTGGCAGAGGCAAGTCATAAGAAGTTAAGATCTGCAGATGTACAAATCACAAAATAATGATGATAGTGTTTCTTAAACTGTGCTGCCTCATCCGTGACAACAAACACGCCATATCTGCTTTCCAACCGTGAGAGGACCACATTGCACTTTACAGTAGGGCATGTTGCTACTCAAAGTCATCAGGCACCGATAAAGACTACACAGGGACATCACAAAAGTTGTTTCACATTATTTATTTATTATTTTTAGTAAGGCAAGTTTTGTCTGTCAAGATCAGTAAGTCTAAGATTAGCAAGTTTAAATAAGTCCAGCCTGAGCACCAAAACTTTTTTTTCTTAAACCACCTCTAAAGCTCTAAAATGTTCCTCCTTCAGTCAGTGGGATATGCGAGCATGCACAGAACGCTCAGATTTCATATTGCAGAGTGCTAGTCGGCCACTGAGAGCCCTTCATTAAAGTAATGTCACTCACACAGTTGATTTGATGTGGTGTGCTACTATTACTCCCTCCCACACACACCCTGGCATATGAGAACTTATGCAGCAGTTGGCTGAACTTGTAGATTTCTATCATGTGAGATTCTGTCTAAAGAGACTAAGTGGGAGGATGTCATCAAAGCCAGGACTCTCTCAACTGCCAGATGAAGTGGATGATGCGAAATGCTGGTGCTAAGCCTTTACTTTTTTTCCCCCCTTCTATTGTGATCCCTCTGAGTTCTTTTGTGAGTGGCGTGGTTCTTTGATAAATTGAGCTTAATCTAAATATATCATTTTAATCAGAATATCTGAGAGTTTGGGGTTGGAGGGATGTCAACCATGGATGGCTCACGACCATCTGTTAATGGGATCTGATGCCCTCTTGTGTGTCTAAAGACAGTGACAGTGTGTTCAAACACATTAAATGAACAAACCTGAGAGTTTGAGATTTTTAAGTTGGCATCTTTAGATTAGGCTTATAAAGTTAAGCCAGATACTAGTTAGGAATGCAAGGCCCCGAAACAGTAGCACATACAAACACTAGAACAAACTAATCCATTGTATCAGATACCAGGCCTAACATGGTTCTTAGGCAAAACACATTCAGAACCAGCTGGAGGGCTGTGAAGACTAGACACACTGAGGAAAACTGATGACAGGACTAGTTCTAAAAGGGACTTCATGAGTTAGCTGAGATCTTCAGGTGTGGCTACAAAGAGAGTACATCCATACTTAGCCTGGTAAACAAATCTCAGTTAGCAGAGACACTGTGAGGTTAGGGATTTTATGGGCTCTAGATAGTCAGAACCACTTGAAATCACCATTTTTCTTGAATAATATGTACATATGGGCCATCTCCTTTTTTTGTTCATATTTCTCTGTGTGCACACGCATGTGTGGACTATGAAGTATTAAACAACACCAAAATATAAAACAAACCAACTTTGCACATAACATTAATCTTTATTAAGCTGTTTTTGATAGTAACATGAACTTTTGAGATGCTTTCCTGTGCAGAATGCTGAAAGCGGGGAATCTTCTTTGTCATTTTCTTTCAGTCATAAAATGGATTTCTTATTAAATCAGAGCTCATTTTAAAAAAAGTATTCTTGTAATTTGTAGGGATGCATCCCAAATATGAAACAGATGCTTAGATGCTGGTATCATAATTTAAAGGGGTAAAATTACTGAAATAAGGCTATTTCAGTTACAGAAAATCAACTCGGCAACATTTGAGTAAAAATATGTGCTTCTGATGAAACTGGCTTGCTGGAAAATCCTTTGCCAAGATCTTTATTATTATGTGTTCCATGAATCTGATGCCATTAGCACTCCAGTTCCTAAGTAAGCCTCAGATGCAGAGGGTGAACCAGCATTGCTGCTGGCCACCAGCACACTGATGCTTTCTTTAATTTTTATCCCATTTGTAATTCACAGTGCTTTATTTTTTTTCTTGATCAGATAATTTGTAATCATTTCTGGTACCTCTAAAAAGTAAATATAGAGACAGGCTTGAGCTCACAAGTCCCACAGGGAAAAACATCAAGAAATTAGTTCCAATTTGGTCTGGTTGTCCTTCGCTACCTCCTCTAACTTGACAGGCCTGTCATCACCACCTGGACTCCCCATCGTCCTAGCAGGTGACGCGAGGAGCATCTTGTCTTTTCTCCCTCCTGAAGCTAGAACTGTTCTCTACTTTTTTGCTGCACTCTGTCAGGAGAAGTGAAGTCAGCTCTACTGTTACAGACTTAAGGATGGATATGTGAGCAATATATGCTTATGGTTTGTCGAGAAACAAGAAATGCTGTAGATGTAAATGCATCGTGGCATCCTTTTCTGCTCTGACCAAGCACAAACAAAGCGAGGGAACTGGCAGCGGGGAGACTTGGAGTAGCTTTCTCTATTCTTAGTTTTGACATTGGAACACTGTATTTCCCAAGGGTAAAGTAAATAAATAGGAAATAGATTAGTAGTTTGATCAAATAGGAGTTCGTTGCACACTAATGGGGAGGGATTGGCAGATGGCAGACCTGGGGCAGTAACATCGGAGAAAATACGATGGAGCTGCCTTTGCTCAAGAGACTCTCAAGTACTGTGAAAGGCAGGCATGACAGTGACCTAGATTGTACTTCTACAGCTGTATTGATTAAAATATTTATTAATGTTGGTTTAAACAAAACAAAACAAAAGTAGTCAACTTTGCTTCCTGATCCTAAAGTGCCCTTCCAAGCCCTGAGGCCATATCCCTTCTGATCACTGATGGTCTATATCACCCTGCCTAAGCATCCCTTAAAAAAGTCCTTGAGACAGATCATCAACCGGGAATAAGGAAAGGGTCAGTTCATCAGCTTACATTACTTATTTGGCACTGCATCAGAATACTTGAGAAGCAACTGAAGGAAGGAGGGGCCTATTTTGACTTGAAGGAACAGAGAAGGTATGGTGGCAAGGTATGGGAGATGATCAGCCTGTCTCATTACTGAGAAGCAAGGCTAGGTTAGAACCCTCGGCCCATCCTCCAACCCACTACCTCCGCCAGACTCCACCTCCTAAGCATTCTGAAACCCCCTGAAACTGTTCCATGTGCAAACCACAACAGGTTCTTTTCTCTGCCACGAGAAACAAGGCTCAAAGCTAAGCACTGCCCCTTCTATAGCGGCATTCCTTGGGCTAGAGAAATGGATGGAGAGAGAAATGGATGAGTAGATCTCCCAAAGTTAGAGATATTGGTTACAAGAAATTCAGTCTTGGACCTGGGTAGAAACATGTGGTGGTTTGAATTGGAATGGCTTCCATAGAGTCATGCCTTTGAATGCTTGATCCAAAGAGAATGGCGTTTTAGGAGGTGTGGCTGGCTGGAGGGAGTATGTCTTTAGAGGTTACTCTCCAAAGCTCAAACCAGGCCTGGTGATTCCGTTCATTCTTGATCGTGTGGCCCCAGATGAGGAGCTCTCAGCCCTGTCTCCAGCACCGTGTCTGCCCAGATGCCACCCTTCTCTCCGTGATGACAGTGAACTAATAAAGCCAGCCCCAATTAAGCATCTTCCTTTGTAAGAGCTGCCTTGGTCATGGTGTCTCTTCACTGCAGTACAAACCCTAACTAAGACAAGGTGCCTTCCACCAAGCCTAATAACCTGAAACTCGTCCCCCAAACATACATAGTGGGAAAAGGAACCCTACTCCCACAAGTTTACACACACAGACTCAGTAATGATGATGAGAAGAGGTAGAAGAGGAGGAAGAGGGTAGAATAAACTCTGTGAAATAGGATTTGACATCTATGTTTATTGCTACATTCTGTACCTGCCTCAGAAGCCAAAACTAAATTTGGTAGGATTCTCCTGCAATGTCAAGTTTTGGTTTTCAAAGGACCTCCTCTCCCCGGTGAAGGTTCTGACTGGAACATGTGATTTGACATTTTAGTATGTAGATATTTTGGTATGTGAGGGTAGGCACATGTTTGTGTGTGTGTGCACATACAGGTGTGAACACATGCCTGTGGAGGCCAGAGGACAACCTGAGTTTTTTTTTGCTCTGCAAGCACAGTCCACTTTGTTTTCTGAGACGGGGTCTCTCAGGGGGTCTCTCACTAGGGACGGTAGCTCTCTGCCTAAGGTTTCACGTGTCCCCGCCTTCCCAGCTCTGGGATTACAGGTACACTGCGCCTGGTTTTTACATAGGTCATGGCAATTAAGCTGAGGTCCTTGAGCCGTCCATCCAGCCTCACAGTGTGTAGCTGTTACTGTCTGAAGGTGACCTGGAAATCCTCCGTCTTGTTCCGTGTTTTTAAAGGGACCTATCTAGCCAGGAAGGGAGCTTTCCACTGAGATCAGAAAATTGAGAGCAACCTCAAGCCTCTATGAGGTTCATACTGTTCAGTTACTCAGTTCCTTGTGCTGGCAAGTGCTGGAATGCATTGTTTCCAGTCATTTTGAGATTAATTAGGCTAATCGTGTTCAGAACGGCTCGGCATCCTCCCTGCATGACAGTTGGGTATGAGAGTTGCTGCCGTTCTGAGGATGCTGTGAAGAGAATCAGAGATAGCTTTATCTGCCTTTTCTTAAAATTCTAGGATTAAATATCTATAGCATCAATAATGTCTGATTACCAAGCAGACCAGTGTAGTCACTAATTCTAACAGACAATGGTGTTTGAGGGTCTCTGTCATTCCAGGGCTGCTGAAGTTACCTACAGACCTGTCTACCCATCTTTAGTAGAATGAAAACTAAAACCTGTAAATCACCTAAGGTCAGAAGTACAGGAATACTTTACATTCATATAAAGTGCTAGTTTCTTAGGAAATGAAAGGGGCTGAGCCTATGTCTAAAGTCACTACTGTTCTTCTGGTAATTTTTATGAAATATTTTAAGTGTTTGTTAAAATGGTAGAATCATTTCTTTTAGTGAATTTTGTTTAACTTAAAAAGCAATAAGGAGTGCCATTTATTTTCTACTGTGTTCAGCAGAGTTTTGAGAACTTTGTAGCCATTAATTTAGTTCTCCCAACTGTGCTCTGAGGCAGGAACTATTATCATTTGTTTTTCATTTTAGGAAACCAAAGAATATAGAAGTTAAGTAACTTTGCCTGGTAGCTTGCTTAAGTTCATTTGGACAGTAAGTGTCAGAATCTAGGTAGGAATCCAGATACTCTGTCTTTCCAGGACTGTGCTCTTAAATAAGCCTTTCAGTCTTATTTAAGATAATTATAGAACACTGTATTAGATGCTTGTTATAGGGGTGTGCACACTTTGAAGTCTTAGGGGAGACAGTATCTTCTACTATGTATGTATATATGGCTGGCTGAAATAACATGTTCAGGGGTGCTGTCAAATGTAGCTTAGATTTTTTTATTTTTTATTTTTTTTAGAAAATCTTGCACCTTTCAAAAGCTGGCACTTTATGCACTGCTGTGTGTGTGTGTGTGTGTGTGTGTGTGTGTGTGTGTGTGTTTCTGTAGATATGTGAGGGTTATCGGAAATTATTGGTATACAAGTCTTACCCTAAAGGGGAGTGCTCTCTAGTTGCATGGAGATGACATTAAAAGAGAAGAAAGGCATGCAGAGCCGCACGCTGTCTATTATATTCTTCTTCATCTCAGCTTACCAAACTGTTACATTTCTGTCAGAAGCTTAAAAAACCGGATGTTGTATTTCCCCACATAAGCCAGATAGAACATAGAAAAACTATGGGTCTAGAGATTGCAAGAGAATCAGAAAAGTTGTTATTAACCATATTTATTAAATCAATAAGGACACAGGTTTTCTCAGAAGCTTAGCATCTTAATTTTTCTTATATTCTTAATTGCTATAATGATGCATAATTAAGTAAAAGGTGAGTAAAGATAAATTTGCTGTAGCTTCTGTAAAAAGTCATTTATAAAATTGTATATTAAAATGACAGAATTTATAAGCAATATTGAAAACATAGGGCACTCCATGAATAATCTTTCTTAGCTGCTGTCCCTGCAATGCTAACTCTTGCCATTACTGCTGATGATCAGAGGCGCTCGGCTGGAGTGTGACTGTGTGTAAGTGTCCTGGTGTATACGTTGTACCCTCCCAACCACCTCTAACCCAGAACATACAGAGGTAGGTCCCATTTTCTGATTCTAAACCTTTAACGAGGTTTTACAAGGGAACCTTTTATTTAGCACGTGCGTATTTATTGTTTGATTCAAGTCTCTGGTTATTTAAACCCCTCCTAAAACTTTTCTTCTCACTTCAAATCACACACATGAGTGTATTTTGGAGGGAGCTGAAATATAGAAATGTTTTTAATAACTGTCATCAGATGGCCATATGGCACCACAAGGACTACCCCCCATCCAGAATCCACAATGTCTAAGGAAATAGTGAAGAAAATGTTTAAGGTTTTCAGCCAACCAAAGATAAAATTGCTCACCGTGCTCAGATCTCAGTGCTCAGAGATGGACCACTGTTCTGTGGCTATTCATCCTCCATGGGGCAAAGTCTGATTTTCTTAAAAGTGCTATTGTTCTTAGGAACTCTTGACTGTGTGTCTTTTTATGGTATAAAACATTCTGGTTTTAATTAATTAAAGAAGAAATGCACATCTTAGAAAGTGCTATTAACTGCCATCTGAGGGTTATAGCTATACTGCTTTGGCAGATAATAAACCAGTACAAAATGATTGTAAATATACCTTGGCTGCAAAACATTTGTTTTGTGCTAAAAAGCAAAGATTTTAAAATTAAAACTGATTAATGTCATTGGGTTTGTTTGCATGTTGCCTTGTTTTTAATGTAGCAGATTCCCTGATAGTTGACAGTAAAATGCAAAGTCTAGTAGTGATGTAACCTGTCTTGATCCTGCAAGTCTTGATCAAACTCAGTATTTCATCTCATTATTTCTTTTGAGAAAGGAGCTCCATTGTCTTCAATGTACATCCTTCAGGCCTTTCTGTCTGTACAGAAGTCAGGGACCACAATGGTTGCTGTTGGCAGAGGGAGCTTTGAAATATTTGTGATTAATGTTCGCTCATACACTTGGGAGGTATAACATTTTCAGTCAAGGCCTGGCGGTAGTATGGTGATAATTAGCATTGTTTTTAAAGACCTATAAAATAACTTTTCCCTAGTTTGAATGAAAATGCACTGAAGACTCATGAATTACCTAAGGACTAATGAGCATTCAATTTAACACAATTATCTATTGAAAACCTTCTTTAAACCTTTTCAAAGACATGAGCATATTCTTGGAGGAGAATACACAGGTGGACAGCATGCATTCTATGCCCATTGAGTTATCGCTGTTGAAAAATAGAGTAGGACCTAAGGGAACTGACAATAGGTATCAAATATTTATGTCCATCTTTGACTTAAAACATTAACATTTTAACTTCTTTAAATGCTGCCCTGGGAATTCCATCAGTGGAAGGTGTCCTGGTGATTTTTTTATTCTTACTTTGAAAGAAAGTGTTCAATTTAAATTAATAATAGAAGGATAAATTGTCATTTACCATGTCAGGCACTGTTTCAAGGCCTGATTCGCAACCAGTTCTCTATTAAGGGCATCTTGACTAATAATACTCATTAATTATGTATTTCCCACAATGCAGTTCTGTTCCCTTGAGCTCACATTGCTTTACGTTCTTTTATGCTTTGTTGTGTGACTGCCTGCCTGCATGTCCATGCATGTGTGTATAATGTAGTTTGCATGAATATTCCTAAGTTCCGTTGGATTGTGGATGCATGCACTCAAAGAGGATGTAAGTAGACATACTGGAGAGAAAGCTTAGTAGCCGGGCCAAGCCACTCTTGTGAGGACCTGGGCTCAGTTTCCGCACCCCTATGGTTGGTGACTCACAGCCATCTTTAATTCCAGTTCCTGGGGTCCCTCACCCTTTTCTGGTCTTTGTGAGCACTAGGTACCCATATGGTACACAGACATACATGCAGGCACACACATAAAGCAAAGAGAAATAATTGTTTTAGGTTAAACTAATGTTATATGACAACACTCTTCCTGTGGAGATACAACAGAAATGGTTACTCATCCCAGATGACGAGCTCGCAACAGAACAAAGTATGGATACCACCAGAGTCCAACTTAGTGAACCAGTGGGTTTTCTTGGGGTTGCGCAGAGAAATATGAGTGAGGGGTTACTTGCAGGAGCTTAAATGACTCAAAAGACAGCTACATCAGCAAAACCCACCCAACATAGGAGGAAACCTGTAGCACACTGCAGCCTGCAGGCAGCTCCTTAGCTTGGAGGCTGATCTCGAAAAGCGCCCCGGTTGGTCTGAAGCCTGCTAGGCAGCTCTGCTGGCCTCCCGTCTTTGCAGCTTGACTTGTCTGTGAGTGACTCTCAGCCGTCCTTATTCTGTCTTAGGGAGCTTTCTTGCAGTATATGGCTTTCAAACTGCTACACGACTGATTATAGTTACATATTTTTTGGAGTTTTCTGTGGCTAAACTAGCTTGAGATCTTCCTGAACCCAATTTTGTGTGTAGTTTTTTTTTTTTTCTGCCCCTAAAGAATTACTAAACCCTAAATTTAAAAATTGAGAACAAAGCAGTTAACTGATCAAAGGCTATGGCGTACTGCTTGTGGTATTGATAGGACTGTCGTTACTTCAAGCAATACCAACATCATTCTAGCGGATGTTCTACGTGACGTAAGACTCCAGAGGTGTGTTGCCACAACATACTATCCTCACTCTGTTCCAGACTCCATTTGAGTTCGGTACGTTCCCTGGGCAATAAATATTAACACCCACACGTTATAGATTGGGAACATGCGGCACAGCGCAGTTTAGGGAAACCTGTGAATAATCTTTCCTAGCAGCGTCCCCCTTCTTCAGCATCACCAGTCAGTGGCAGTCCATCTGCAGTCCTGTAGTCTGGCCCCAGAATCAGTACCTTGAAACTGCTCCTCAGTATAGACGTTTCTTGGCCCCAAGAGTACATAGATCTTAAAAGAATCAATCATTACATCCATACTTGTCCCCAGGTCAAATGGAAATACCTAGGATGGTGAAAGAATAAATATTTAAAAATAGGTCATGTAGCTGAGTTTTATATAGCAGTCAGGAAACTTAGGTGCTGAAAAGGGAAATTTTGTAGACTGAGGATATGTTAGAATCGTATGTATCTTTTAGATGTAAGGAAAACTGTGTTTCAAAACATTCAGAAACTAAACCAGCAAGTAAGCCTAGGATGAGGTGAGATATAAACCACTGATTGCGGTCAGCCCGCTCTCCTTCCTCTGTGACGTTCTGGTTTGTTCCTGCCTCTGTGGATCACACTCCTGCTCCACCCTTCCTCCCTACACAGGACATGCACATGTGAGGAAAAAGCGAAAGTAAAGAAGAGTTAAGTTGTTTTTATGACTGATAACCTATGAATATATTTGTAGCAGAGTGGAGGAAAAATAGAAAAGAATTATATCCACATTTTAAAAGTACTCTAAAATATAGTGTGGAAATCAGTGTGAGCGATGAATGTTAAAAATAGCAAAAAAAAAAAAATCCAAATCAAACAAAAAAATTTCTGCTGTTTTTAAATTTTTTTTGTAACTAACAAAAAATAAAACGAAAATGACTAGTCTAAATTAGGAGAGGCAAAGCTATCAAAAACATCCAGGAAAGGTGAAACTACATAATTTGTGTTTTGCACTATTGTGGAACAGGAGGAAGGAAGAGGACGGTGGGACAGGACTGTGCATGTGAAGAATGGCTGTTTTGTGCAACTCCGTGAAAACGGGAGTGACGTGGTGGTGGGATATTCATTTGGCTTTCCTATACAGAAAATCCCACTGTAGGCTACGGCAAGACCTTGCAAATGAGATTTGTCTCAGTTTTGGTAACCTTTGACAAGTTGTAGAAAATAGCTATTAACAAATAGGGGGAAATCATTCTGACTTTCAAAGAATACGCATGATTTAGTGTTCTAATACTGGAACGTGTGGAGAAGAGCCTAGAAACTGGGAATTAATAATTTCCCTGACAGAGGCCGTGGTCACAGGTGCTGTTCCAGAACGGTCCTCCTTCCTTCTCTGACATGCCGCTAGCTGCACAGCTCAGCTTCCATCTGTGTTGAGCTACTGAGAGACACTGATGGGAACCTGGGGAGGAAAGAGAAGAAAATCCCAGCACAGGGAGCTAGGGAGGAGCTGTCTGTCAGTAAAGCCAAATCCATTCCTCCAGGAACCAGCTGGCCCCAGGGAGGCCCTTCGTGCGTCTGCCTTACACTAGCAACCTGGCCACTGGGTTTCAAGATGGTTCTTTACCCTTTTGTGCTTCTAAGTTAGCTTCCTCTTGCTGCTCAGCTCTGATTTCCTTTCCATTTCCTGTTTAGTTGCTCTAATTTCCATGAGCTGTTATAACAGATTCCCTGTATGGAAGTCACTCTGTTAGGTACACCACAAATTACACTGACTAGTGCATAAGCCAGCTTCATTTTCTGTTTGCTGTGGTTATTGTTGTTTGCGTTTCTTCTTAAGGCCGAGAGAATGTTGGCATTGTTGGTATGCAGTATGCTGTGTCCAGGGTTCAAGAAGACGTTAGACTACTTTCTAAACAGAATAGGAGATGGGATATTAACACATTCTTAGACGGCAGGAGGTTTATTAGTGTTCAAAATAAAACAGACCAAAAAAGTCTAGAAGCTCATCAGAAGGCTGGGTAGTTGTCACTGTCCCAAAGGTTTAGGCAAAGTCATGAAAATTACTATTATCAAATGTCTGGCTGACGCAAAGCTGGAAGAAAAATTAAACTTTGATAAGGTAAGGTTTATAAGGAGAAGGGGGAGTCAGTCACTCATCTAGAGACTAGGTACATAACATAAATTATAAAATGTAGAATCGAAGTGACCAAGCTTCCTAGCATATAGTATGTGGATAAAGAAATCTGGGACTGTAATTGACCATAGGAAACTAAGTATGATACATCTAGGAAAACTGAGAGATTTCATCTCTGGATACCATTGAGAACTATCTAGTATCCCTATGAGAGCTGTGGGTCTTATGTGGCATGCTACAGAAAGACTTGGGGGATCACTTAAGAAGAATATTGCCACACTGAAATATCTGCTCTCCCCAGTCACTGTGCAGCTCGTGTAATATTTAAGTTATTTGTACTCCTTTTTTTTTTTTGAATCATAGTTTCCTAATGAAGGTTGTGCTGTTACCCACGTCTCAGCCTGTTTTAGCTCCTGTGCATTAAATCTACTCACTGTGTAACTTTACTTAAGTTCTGATATTTGGTTATGCACTCAATTTGTATTCAATAAACTCTATTCTTACTTTTGGAACTATGACAAATAGGGTAATCATTCTTTGCTCGGTACTGAAGTTCTCAAACAAACCTGCCCGCTCACACAGTAATATGCTACCTGTCTTTGTACAGAACTTAACTCTCTAGAAGACATGAACCTTTATATCGGAAAGAAGGTTCTATCAGGAAACCCAGTGACACCCAACTCTGGGTCAGAGTTAGGTTTTGGTTAGTGAACAAATTTGTGATATGTATTTTGTAATAGAAAATTTTGTTTAGTTTTATATTTTTACCTCCAGCAATATAATTGTTTTTCTTATAATTTGGGAATAGCACACTCTCTTTGGGGAGGGTGGGGGCAGCTTCTAAGATCCTGAAGCAGGGAAGTAAAACACAAGTAGTGCTTGGTGTAATTACCTACACAAGAAATATTACGCTATTTCCCAGAATATGTCCCCAGAGTGAATATCTATATGTGTTCTGTTTCATTCCTAGCTTAGAATCCTATCAAGGGTGATAAGGAGAATCATTTTGAAATATATTGAACAGAGAATAGAGTTTGCAAAGTACTATTAGGTTTGCTAAGTTGAATCTGTGCTGCAGATGCAAGCTGTTGGCTTATCGCTCCAGAAGCTCGTGTTTAGATGAGAAAAGTCCCTGACATGACCCATGAAAGGCAACCAAGTGACAATAGCTGAGAAACACAACATTCATCTTGAGAATGTCATGCTGACCTCCTCCTGGAACTAGTATTTGAGCCCGCATGGGATAGTTTTAAATAACTAGGGCTAGAATACTTGAAAAGGAAGACCATTTCAAAATTCTCTCAGAGTAAAACATATCAGGAAGAATAATTATGTTAGCCGTGTAGAGTTAGCATAGCATGTGCTTCAAGAGTGTTTCTGGTTCAATACAATAAAGGGTACAGGCCAGTGTCATGGTTTCTTGATGATTTTTAAGAGCTAAGTTGTATGAGTTCTAGAGAAAGGCAGTTATTGAACATCCTTCCCTGTGAACTATCTGACACCCTGGACACTCTTGTACTCTTGTCAGTTGTTGTTTCTGCTGCAGCTGCTCCTCCTCCTCCCTCCTCCTCCTCCTTCTTCCTCTTCCTCCTCCTCCTTGTGCTCCCCAGCACCTTCAATTCCTTCCTAGCCTAAACATTGCAGAATTTTTCCCGAAAGGTTTGTGATGCATTAAAAGTGCTAAGGTAGAAAAACATGAGACACGGGGCATCTGATATTTAGTCCAGTGTATATTACCTAGTCAAGATTAAGGGAACAGTCCTAAAAACTTGCTACTTGGGAAGAAGGTGGTTCTGTAAAACAGATGAGTTTCCTGCATGTATGCTGATTTTGTGCTGATTCAGCAAACCCCAGTGCCCTTCCCTTCTGTGTGCTAATGCACAGTAAATTACATACGGTGCACTGCTTTGACCTGAATCGCCCTTGACCAAACAGCAACATTGGCCTCTTGGTAAATTCCTCAGAGAAACCTGGCCCTGTTGTTTTTATATCTTTAGTTGTCCTCTTGGGGCCTGGCATTTGAGAGTTTACAGTTAAGTGTTTATGAGTGGACACTGAGGTATAGAAAAAGAGTTTACAATAAGCTGTAATTTTACTTCCCTGAAACATAGCATTTGAAGGTAATAGAGAGCTGGAGATGACGGTAAACAGCTCTCCTTTGAAATGTGTTGTTTGTGTTATTTAGGGATGAAGAAGTTTTAGAGTTGACCAATCTATAGCAGATGTATTTTGGCATTCAGAAGTTTTAAAATTTATGAAAATGTGCATGTGTGGTAAATATATCTTGTTCTATATAATTTGTCCACTACATATTCAAATGCATGAATATTCTGGTAGCAAAAAATAAGTCATAAGTAAATATGATAAACTGTTTAAGGCATAAGTAGTTCCAATTGCTTTTACTCAGAATCGACAGCCAGGCTCAGATGAGATTAGATTTATTACCAGACAAGATCAAATCCAAATGTTTTCAGATCTTCTGTGGTTTTAGAGCTGTATGTTAGCATCTGGAAACCTATAATATGTGCTCACCAATTGAAACCTTTGTTTAACGAATCGTTATAACATTTCTGATTTCAAGCGGATCAGTGGAAGTTCCTGCTATTTTTCCTTTTACTCTGGGGTATTAGGCCAAATATCAGAAATAAGTATATCATTTCACTTAGCTTTTCAAAAATCCTCCAGGATAGGCTCTGTCTGTTTTATAAAGGTCTGGGGGCAATAAGGAGTAAAAATCTGAGATAGATAAGTAACAACTAAGAGTCAAACTTGTCTGAAAGCTTTAGAATCCATCCTCTATCAAAGCTGATTTTCCTAAGCGGAGTATCTGGTGATGCTAGGAAACTATTCAAAATGTTTACCTGTGCTTTGGTGAAATTAGTTCAGCAGTTGTGAGCTAATTGTAAAGTTTGGAATTTTTCATCCATATATCTTAAAAAGTTAAAACTAATTTCAATGATAAAATAACGAGGCTGGTATTTTCCTCTCACTTTTGTTTCAACTATTTAGATGTGTCTGGCATCAGAGGGGGTGAAAATGGAAGACACAAAACTAATAAAATCAAAAGAATCAGATGGAGGAAGAATTGAGGAAATGGAAAAAGGGAAAGAAGAGAAAGACATAAAAGTGGAGAAAACCATTGAAACTGCATTCCAGAAGGAAGCAGAGTTCGGGAAGTCGGCTAAGGGCAACATGAAAGAGTCTAAGGACTTAAGAGCCATCGGACAGCTACAGATGGACAACGTAATGGCTGTCAAAGTGGAAGACCCCAAAGAAATGAGAAAGGAGTCCGAGGATGATCAGAAATACAGTCACTTCCCTGATTTTTCTTACTCTGCCAGTAGCAAGATAATAATTAGTGATGTCCCCAATAGAAAGGATCACATGTGCCACCCTCACGGAATTATGTTCATTGAGGACCCCAGTACGCTCAACAAACCAGAGAAGATAAAAAAGAAAAAGAAGAAAAACAAACTGGATCGACACGGAAATGACAAATCTACACCCAAGAAGACCTGCAAGAAGAGGCAGTCTTCAGAGTCTGACATTGAGAGTGTCATGTACACCATTGAAGCTGTGGCAAAAGGAGACTGGGGTGTTGACAAACTCGGAGAAACCCCAAGGAAGAAAGTCCGCACCTCCTCAAGTGGCAAGGGAGGCATTTTGGATGCCAAGCCGCCAAAGAAAAAGGTGAAGTCCAAGGAGAAGAAGGTTTCCAAGGAGAAGTGCTCAGACATCACCAAAGAGTCTCGACCTCCAGATTTCCTTAACATTTCTGCCAGCAAGAGTGCCCCTGGGGAGATGCCAGAGGGCACGAAAGCAGAGCCCTTGACCCCTACCGAGGATGCACTGCCACCCAGCCTGCCAGGGCAGGCCAAGCCTGAGGAGAGTGACTGTCACAGAAAAACGGAGACCTGCGGCTCCAGGAAATCTGAGAGGTCTTGCAAAGGTGCTCTTTATAAAACCCTGGTGTCCGAGGGCATGCTCACATCCCTGCGAGCTAACGTTGACAGAGGTAAGTGACGGCTACCAACCAGAAAGGTGGCAAGGCCCAGCAGAGTCTTCCCTTGAAAGAAATCATCAAACTAGAGCCTTGTGTGAGTCATTCCCGTGTCATATCCATCTCACTTTACCTGTGTGCTTCCTAGTACTCAGTCATCATAGACAAATCCCAGGAAACCGTGTTTTTGTTTCTCTGTTATTGGCAGCCTTCATTTTGAAGGGTCAGTGTTGGATGTTGCTTTTAGCCTGAGTATTTAAACTGATGGAATTTCCTGAGTGACACAAATAAATTTGGCAGAATCCTTACCTGTAGGCACTGAAAGCAAATATCCTATCTAATGCTTTTGTTAGGCAATCAAAACCACAACTGAAGTGTTATTTCGAACGTGGTAGCATCTGTAGAGCAGTTTGCATTTATTCGTTTCATTTTGAAGGATCTGGAGAGGGAACTTTTTCTTGGTGGGCTCTATTCCAATAAGAAATGTGTGGTTCTCAATAAGCCCTGAGTGGAGAGAGCTTGGGAGTACATCGGTCTCCAGGGATGTCTTTTAGTGAGTCAGAGAAATTTAGGATTAATAGTGTCTCTCAGCAAAAGACTCTCATGCTTTAGGCTAGTTCTCAAATGGAAAAGATGGTAGCAGCGTCTTGATGCCCATAGTGCCTGGTGTATAGGACATTACTACTTACCTCAGAGGTAAGATTCTTTTTTGCAGTTCCTTTATTAAAAGTAGTCCAACCCAAATTGCTCTGGGCGCTGGCAACTGCAAAGAGCATTGTGGAAAATCGGTAAAGGAGCCAAGAAGTTACTTGTGAAGGACCCGAGCCCTGGTATTCTGAGAAAACCCCTTCTCTTGGGTTTCCTAGGGAAACGAAGCTCAGGAAAAGGAAACTCCTCTGATCATGAAGGGTGTTGGAGTGAAGAGAGCTGGACATTTAATCAGAGTGGGACCAGTGGGAGCAAGAAGTTTAAGAAGAAGCTAAGGGAAGACTCCTTCCTCGGGTAAGTGCCTGCAAGCACAGCTGCCCTCAGGGCATACCCTCCTGTACCAGGAGCGGTCAGTCCACGTCAGCTCATTCTTGTCTCTTAGCCCTTGACGTAATAGGAGCCCCCTACTGAAAACAAATCATGGATGATAATATGATCCCTACTCTTAACCAACCATGTGAATGGTAATATCTTTTACACTCTAGATATGGTAGAAACTATACACCCTTTAAGCTTGGTCCTGAGTTTGAATCAAGGTCCACCACAGTGCAACAGTGTAATAATTGTAGATACTTTATCATTAATCACTAGGGCCCATTTTACCATCTGGAGCTTTGGATGCATTTGTGTATTTATATTTTGCACATTTTATACCATTATTTATGTTTTAGTGTTAAATGTGTTTGGTATTTTAAAATATAGGCACATATTTTTATTATTAAAATATAGGCACATTATTTTTATAAAATAATGATAACTGATAACATGAGTTAAAATTTTGCTCAGCTTCTAACTTTGATATATTAAACAACCTCCTATTTACTCTAAGAAAGATAATTCTGATATACATTATACATTGAATGTAGTGCTAGGAAGTAATGGTACATATCACTATAAATCACTTAGGATTATTATTTCATGATTCCTGTTATGCCAACACCCTCACTAGCAATCAATATAAAGTATTTTGTTAGTAAGTTCGTAGAGATAGTACTTTATATTGGTAAGAAAAGTATCTACAGATTCACTTACACTGTTTTGAAAGTCCTTTGAGATTTCACATTAGCCTAATTTGAAAAGAATATGATGACTAGAAATAATTTTCCATATTTTTCCTAAGTATTTTAAAAAGTATGCACATTTTATGCATTAGGTATATTATATTTGCTTTATTCATAATATTTGCATTTCTATTTGTGGAAAATATAATTTCCCTTGGAAATAAAGTGTTTTAAAGTCTTGTTAATTCTAAGACTCCAGGGCATCATAAAATGTAAAGGTGGAGCCTTGCGGTACAGATACTTCAATATTATCTTAAAATATATATATTTTAATATTACACTTAAATAATATATTTAATAGTCTGATTTCTAGTATTTTAGAAGTGCAAAGTACTTCAAGTCAGTGTTACTTCCCTTATGCTTAAGTAATGATATGAAAATCCTCCATTTGTCATGGTTAAATGATACTTCCAAATGCAGGGTACTTTGTGTGTGTGTGTGTGTGTGTATGTGTGTGTGTGTGTGTGTGTGTGTGATTCTAGGGTATTGCTAGGCAATAAGATGTACTATCTAGAAGTGCTGATACTTTGGAGTCTGAATACCAAACCCGGTCAGGAGGCACTGCATGGCAGAAGAAGGGGATAAAGTGAGCAATCACAGCGGAGCGGGAGACAGACAGCTCAGCTGTGGAGGGGCTTGCATGGTCAAAAGGGAAGCCAGGCAGGATAGCAAACCCAACTGAAGTCAGAGACAGAGGGAGCCCGGGAATCTCCTCAGCAAGAGCCAGCCCAAGTAAGAAGAGTCCCTGTCTCCAAAGAACAAGATGGCAGCTCTTGAGAAACAATACCTGGGGTTGTCCTCTAGCCTACACCCGGGGACATACTCACTGAAGCCGTAGTAATAAGCATTAGCAGTAAGTTCTTCAATAAAACTGATGATTCCATTGAGTGCCAGAGTGAGCTGGGCGTTGAGGCACATGCCCATTCTCTGTGGAAGCAGAAGCATGAAGACCACGCACTCAACAAGAGCAAGGCCTACATGGGGAGTTCCCAGTCAGTCTCAGCTGCTCGGCCAGACCGGCTCTCCAGACCTCACTCCATTATTAAACACGTTGTAAGAGAGATACCTCACCATGTGCTGAGGAAACAGGAGAAATGAAATAGTCTTTGAAAGTCTATCTCAAGAGAGTAGTGAGGTGTGGGCGTGTGTATGTGAGAAGCCCGACACTTCCAAAGCTCCCTCCTCTTCCCCGGTCCTTCCATTTCCTGTCTACCAAGCTCGGCAGTTCCACAGCTTCACGCAGCTGTCTGCAGTGTATCTTCGTTAGGAATTCTCATTGAACAAAAGCCAGCAGCCAGCCCAGGAGCCAGCAGGCACGCTGCCACTGCTCTGCTGAGCCCGTGCAGGAAAAACCAGCCCAAGGATTCCCTCGCTTTGCCAGTCATTTGTGGTTTTCATTTGCAGTGGCATCACCTCTCTTGCCAGTACTCGTTGGAAACCGGCTTTCCTTTCTACTTGGATGTGTTCCTCATTGACTCACCACTCTAGAACTCCTTTCCTAACATTCGGATGTTTTAAACTTTGTATATGTTTACTGCATGTTTTAATCAAACACTAGTCAATAACTGCTTTATTAAAAAATACAACTTATAACACTCAGCATATGGTATTACCTATAAGCTTGTTAATGCATGGACATGCATTTGAATCTTTAGGATGAGACCTGTCTGAGTAGAGAATATGTTTACATTCAATGTTACAAGACTAAACCATGTCAGTGGCGCGAAATCAAACTTTCCACTTCAGCCATTCAGGTCTAACCACTCAGGCCTGAATGGTTGAAATAGAAACCAGGCAGGTGATTACACAACTTTTATGTGGCCTTATATTGATGCTTTTTCTCAAGAATTTCTGAAAAGGTGGTTTTTTCCCCCCTTGCATGGATTTTTTTTATTGTCCTAATTCCTAGGGACCCTCTTTTCAAGTTGAAACACTTAAAAATATATCATTTTCTGTTTAAATATTTGGTCTCTTACTAATTGAATAATCCCCTCTCATTTTTTAATAGGTCTGCAAAGCTGGATGAGGAATTTGAAAAGAAATTCAACAGCCTTCCTCAATATAGTCCTATTACATTTGACCGGAAATGTGTATCTATTCCAAGAAAAAAGAAGAAGACTGGAAACATGTCCTCAGACTCGACTAAAACCAGCAAAGGTTAGCAGTGGGCTCTCCACTCGTTCATTGTATCTGACCCTCGGCTGCCCCCGCAGTGGCTCCAGCTCTCACGGAGAGCTACAGTGATTACATGTCCAAAGCTGCCTTGGTCCCTGCCTCCCTTCTCCTTTCTTTCCTCCTTAATTCTCCTTAGCTTCTGTCTTCACATCATGTCAGCATGCACACAGTCATGGTGCTGCTCTCCAGAACCTTTTTGGAGCTTTGAGAGGCTCTGGGGCTGTGCAAGCCTTCTGCTTGCCTGAGAAGCAGACACTTTGTTAGTATGGACCAAAACAAAATAAGCCTATATAGAATACTCCAGCAATATACTTTGTTTTATTAAATTTGAAAAAGTGCTTTGTTTATGTATTTGTTTTCTTTCTTTTTTTTTTCCTTCTGTTTTCTGAGAAAGGCTTTCTCTGTTTCCCTGGCTGTCCTGGAACTCACGCTGTAGACCAAGCTGGCCTTGAACTCAGAAATCTGCCTGCCTCTGCCTCCCAAGTGCTGAGATTAAAGGTGTGTGCCACCACTGCCTGGCATGTATTTGTTTTCAAAAGCATCAGGTTTTCACTGTCTGTGTCAGGAATCTCTTCAAACTATCAGTGTTTCCAAGGTGGACCTCAACACTGATCAGGGACAACATTCCTGTTTAAAGGGATTTTGACACTTTCAGCAGTCTCCACACCTTGCCTAGCTGCTGATATGTCTGACCTTTGTGAAAGGCCCTGGGGCATGGTCTGGGTACCAGATGCGAGTTCTACTCAGGCCATTCCGGTGAAATAAGAATTGGCCTACCCAGAGTCTAAGTATTACTATCACTGAAAACGTTGTCTTCTGCTTTCTCTTAAGGCCTATAGAATGGTTAGGAAAATTTTCCTCTAGTTTCTCACACAGATGTGAAAGACATCATTTACTGATCTGCCCTCCAAGGACATACCTGGCGAGGTGAAGGGCAGGTGTAACTGGGCTGCAGCTGTTTCAGGATCACAGTCTGAATAGGGGCTAGTAGCCTAGTTCTTTGTAACTGTCTTACAAAAGTGGCTCCTTGCTTCCTGCTTATGTCAAATCAAATTGACCCCCTGATTGTGTGGATTTTTGAGGAAATATGTAAGAGATATGAATTAAGGAAAAATTACATATATATTTTTTATAATAAAACTTAAAACCTTGCTGCCTCAAGAGCTATAAACCCTTTGCACACTGTAATTGCCAAAATCAAAGAGGGGGTCACTTTGAGATGACTTCTCAGGATATTATTGAAAGGCTTGTGAAAATCCCTACTCTGTGATTAAAGGCTAGGAGGAGCATAAAAATAATTGTAGATCTAACCTTCCCCTTCTGTGGTTTCTAAGAAGCCAAAAGAATAAAGAATTAAACAGGAAATGCTGCATCTCCACATTTTCTCATCTGAGAAAAAGCAAATAGTGTTCTGTGGAGACCTTTCAAGATCGATAGAGCTGAGGTATACCCATTGATAAACAGCTGGACACCAGAGTCGGTTACCACACGAAATGTCAGTTTTTTCCTGGGGCTGTTTAGGAATAGGCAGTATAGTCAATGAGCCCGAAGATGCCAGCTGTCTTGAGCTCCCATACTTCATGGTTTTAAAGATGCTGATAAATGCAATACTTGACAACCCGGTAAAATGTCACTTAATTGATTTATTTCAAGACACATTCCTTATCTTACTTGGTACAGGTCAAGACATTCATTTTACAGTGGTGAAATTGGCTGAATTATCTATCAAGGAAAATACTGATAGATTATTTTTCTAAGGCTGAAACCTGAAGTTAGGATCTATTTTCGTGAAACCTTTTTTTGGTTGTCTATTACCTCCTTTCCTCTCCAGCTAAGATTAATAGTGTTTCTTTCATGCGAAATCACTTTCTGTAGTTTTACATTGTGCTTCACACAACATCATCTTAACTTGTTCATTATACTTCTACGATGAACCATAAAGCCACTGGTTCTTCAGTGGTATGTCAGTAATTACCTATGAGGGAAGACTTATAGCACTTTAGATTTTATTCTATGTGGTGTTTTATAAAATAAAATGGAGTTAAAATAAAGCAAAACTTAAATAATATATTTTGTTTAGCAAACTAGAGAAATAGTATTCATAACCAATTTGCAATTTGGCATTAAAGCAGTGTACTAGACTGTGGGTTATTAATGAAATTATCATACCAGCTGCGCGGTAATTGCCTGATCTTTAGGGGATAGAGAGATTGTTTTCTTAGACCCGAGACCCTTAGCACCTTTGTATAATGAGTCATTCAAAACAAACAGTGTGTATGAGATCATTAGCTCTTTTGTAGAAGAGTGTGTGTCCATATGAAACTCATCTTTATCCCAACAATTTCCCATTTGTCTATATTATTTTCTCCTGCACTCATTGTCATTCAAAATTATTTTTTCCTCACATATAGTTGGAACCTGTTTGGGTATTTGTGGATATATGAAATGCATAGAATTTTTCTGAAATGTAATTTCAAGAAGAAATTACTATTTATGATCTCATACAAATGTAGATCTCAGAATCACAGTACGTGCTTAGGTTCACTGCTCTATTTTCCATTTGATCTCATTGGCTTTAACTTTTTCTCGTGCTCTCTCATTTCTTCCCTATAGTCTTCCCATTATGTCTGTCCCATCCCTCATGTCAAAAACCTCACAGTGAAAGAGATGACAGTGACTAAGTACCACCTCCTGCAAGTGGGCTTGGTCTATTTTGTCATAGGAGAACACAGCATGATGGATGACTTAGGAATAGAATTTCCTTTTGCTTCCGAGAACAAACTCCACCACATTGTGATCTATCTAGCTCACAGTGCTGGATCAGCTGCAGAAGCCCCATCTTACATTGTTTACCAGACTAGCTCCATTCTTTCTCTGTGATTTTGAATGAAAGTTTAAAATCACGAATCTCAGTTCAACTGTGGCTTCTAAGAGGTTTCCTTTAGAAACATCATTTGTGTACTGACAGTCTAAGAAGTGTTGTTTACAGGGAGCCTCAGAAGTCAGAGTTCTAGGGAAACAGCAGTTCTCAAACTGAAGTAGGGTCTTGTAGAAAATGTGAAAGGAATTCAAGTTGGAGTGTTTAGGCGCCATCTTGACCCTTGACCTCTCCCTATTTATATATTTATATATTCCTTGGGCCCTTGTCAAATGTTGTTCTCTGATTTTCCCAACCTACATTACATCTTATTATTGTTGTTAAAAATGGTTAAATGGAGAGCTAGAGCAGTAACTCAAAGTTAAGTAAGTGCACTGGCTGCTCTTTGAGAGGTCCATTGTTGACATGACCCACAAGGCACCTTACACCCATCTGTAACTCCAGTCCCAGGGGAGCTGACACCCTCTTCTGGCCTCCACAAGGACTGCTTGTATGCAGTACACAGACTAATGCACACAAAACACCCATATACGTAAAATTCAAAAATGGAAAAGACATTAACACCAGCTTAGCCCTAATATAAAGCTTAATTCAGCTACTATCTCTTCCCCACAAAATGGCTAAATATTAAGTTTTATTTTTAAGTCATAGTGGTATTAAGAAACAGTTTCATAACACAGGAGCTAGAATCTTCTGTTTGAAGTTGAGGGTACTTTCAGTCACTGACCCTGAGGATAGGGTCTAACCTCTCCTGTTAGGAAGTTAGAGTTCTAAGTTTAGGTAGAACTTTGTAATTATCCATCAAACTATTTATGGGTCTTTATTGACTCTGAAACGTTCTCAGGAAGATTGTGACAGTACATTTGCAGCTATAAAATGCACTCTATCATGATTTTTTTTTCTAAATCTTGTTTATTTTGATAAGCTATAATCTTCCAAGAATATATCTATTTTTGCTTTTACTTTATTTCTAGTTTTTAATTCTCATTCAGAGAATTGACTCTTATGATTATGTTCTCACACATATTTTATTGCCTGTCTTCCTCAGCTCTTCTCCTCCTACCTGACAGAGTCTTGAGTTTGGTAATTGTGAAGTAGCTCCATGCCGTTCCTAACTTAGACTCCTAACTTAGCCGTGGCTGGTGGATGGCCCAGCACACTCAGCTCAATGGATCTTCCCAGCTCACGCAGATCCATGGCCAGCAGCTGGGAGCAATTTGCTACAAATTATTGCAAAGGAATTTATTGATTCATTAGTTATGCAGCCAATACAAAAATGTCAGCCTAGTCTTAGAAAAGAATCCTTGTGATTTTCTATTGCTTAGACTGCGTGAAAGCACAGAACCTGAGGAAAGTTCTTGGCAGTAGACAGTAGAGTTAGACTAAGCATTTATGATACAACGGTTCAGAAGAACAGGTTCACCTAAGAGCAGGATACCTCTGGCCTTGAAAAATTGCTATGCTGAGCTCACACTAAAGTGGCTTCTGTGTCACTGCAACAGTGTCCATAATATCTCCATTTTCTTTTCCAAGAAACCCTGAGCATTAATGCTTTGGACACGTTATTGTTAAGATCGCATGTCAGTCGTCTTTGCCCCTTCGCCTGTGGCCGGCGAGGCTCTGCTGTTTTTACCCAGATGTGAGTTGCAGTGCAGTGCGAAGGAGATCGCACTGTTCAGGACATCCTTCCCCAGGTTCCGGGTGCTGGCGGGGCAGCTTTGCAGAGCAGCACCGAGTGATGCTGGCCGCAGTGGTGGCGGTGGTGATGCAGGGTTCCTCTGAAGCAGTTTGCTAGGCAAAGAGATGAGTCAGAAGCCTGAAGGAGAGTGAGAGTGAGGACCATTTATGTTTTCTTTGATTTCTGAATGATTCTTTCTAGAACATTTTTTTTCTGCTTTATATTTCCTTTTGCCCAATCTGTGTAGATCCTTCTATGTTACTATAACAAAAGGAAAAAATAGTTCTTAATTCCCTTGTATTGCCTATTTTTTAATCATTTTTTAAACTTTATTTTCTTCAGACAGCTTGTCAAACACATATGCCATGAACATGAAATGAAATTGTTCATTTATTGACTCCTAAATCACTGCTTCTCTGTGAATGTGATTAGATCTTACTTTACTTTACTTTCATGTTCTTGTCACTATCTTTGAAGGAGCCATCATTTGTTTACGGTATTTATAGTCATCTTTTGGGGGATGGTTCAGAGCAAGGAGTTTTTAAATGTAAGCTTAAATAAGCTCTTCTACATACAAAGCCAGACTGCATGTTTGCTTTGTGTGTGTGTGTGTGTGTGTGTGTGTGTGTGCGCAAATATGGACAGATTCGCCTTTAGCTTTGTCCTTAACTCACACTGTTTTCTTTTCTGAACCATTCCAAATCTGTTGGTGCTTCTGTCACTCTCTGTGTGAGGCACCATCTTATCATCCCCACAGGTAAACGCGCAGGGTCTCTGTGAGCCTCAGAAGTCTCAGAACATCTCTTCTGCTTTCTCCTGCTGATTTCCCATGGTTGCCTACATGCCATTTGGGCGTCACTCTGGTGAGAGGACCTGGGCTTTACAGAATACAGGAACCTCTGGTGCAAACACATTACAAAGGGCACTGCTAACATCAGTGCACCAGATGGACATGACAGGTTCACTTTGTGCCTGTTAATATAGTTTCTCTCAGCACTTCTTTCCCCCCCCCAAAAAAAAAATTCTATTTCCATTTCAAACCATTCCAATTAATCAGAACTATCTGGTATGGGTTATTTAGAAGAATGACTTGTGGTCATAACATTTGTAGAAACTTATGGTATCATTGCCAACTTAAGAAATGTTTCTCACACATTTTTTGCCAATCAGTGCTGTAGGAGCTTTGTTATTTATGAAGTGAGCTTTTCTGAGAATCTGTCCTATACTAAACTCTATTCTAGGCACTCTGGTGATAACTGAATAAATCAAAGAGCCTGCTCCTGTGGAGGTTTCTTTATTACTGGATGACCACATAAATAAACAAGGCCCAAGTAACCAAAGGATATCATGTGTTTGAAGGTTAAAAGTACTATGAAACTCAGGAGAACAGATCGATAGAGCTAGTAGACACATGGTCACCAAGGAGAATGAGCACCTGAACAGCATTCAAACAACCAGAATGAACAGTCAGGACCCAGCACTTGTGGAGGATGAACCTCAAGTATGTGGAGCACCCATAATTAGATATGTGCTCGCTGTAAGGCAGAGGGATCAATTTAAAATTAAACCAACAAAGTGTTTTCCCTGGCCATAGTAGAGCAGACTAAAGCCAGAAGTAGAAGAAAGCGTTAAGGGATGGGGTGGGCTCAGTGTGTCAGATGGAGGAATGCCGTAAGCTCTGCTTAGAGAGGAGTTTACTCCCCTCAGGGGAAGGGCTGAGATCACTTTAAGATACTGAGAAAAGAAAGGCAAGCCCAGATCAAAAAGGAAGAAGGAAAGAAATAGTAAACATTAAAAAAAAATAGTGATATGAAATGTAATAGAGAAACAAAACCAGTTCCTTGAAAATAGCAACATTTAACTAGATTGTGACTAAGAAAATAGATTTAAAGTATTATAATCTGAAGTGAAACAGAACATTACAATCAACTGTACATAAGTAAAAATAATTGAGTGAATACTATGATCAGAATGCTATACACCAGTAAATTAACCTTGATAAGGTGAACATTTCATAGGAAGACATAAACTGCTGAAGCCAACTTAAGAATGATCTGTGACTTCTCAAGATATTAAATCAGCAATCAGAGTGTGCTAAGGATGTGGAGATCCTAGGCCCAGATAGTATCACTATAGATTCTGCCAGACTTTTAAAAGGAATTACCTACATTCCTATAGAGCACACACACATACATACCTATGTATATGTTATAATCTAAAATCATTTGATTTTGACAGTGTTGAACAAAACAAATAGTTCCATTTAACACTGTAGTTAAATTGTTATGGCCTCATATTAACAGTGGACTATTAAATAAGACATCAAAACCTAAAGTAGCAAAAGACCATACAGATAAATAGCTAAATTAGGCATTATCAAATTAATTTTTTTTGTAGTTTAAAGGACACTGTCAGGAAAGATGAAAAGATATTTCACAGAATGGGGGAAAATCTTTGTAACACACTTGACAAAAAACTAATTAAAAAAAATCTTAAAACCACATTAAAAACAACAAAAATAGGAAATGATCAGAGATATACAAACCACCATTAATAGAAAAAGTTGCTTGATACCACTTAGAAAAATACATATCAATATTACAATAAAATGATACCACTTCAGATCCTTAGAATGTCTGTAACTATGAAGACTGAGAATAACATGAGAGGCAGTGGAGAACTCAAACCCCTTCTGCACTACCTGGAGGAACAGAAGCTTACTCAGCTGTTTTATTAAGTAATACAGTAGACACACCGACCATATAACTTAGCAAGTCAACCTCTAAGTATATACCTTAGAGTATATATCATTTTTTTTTGGATTTGGTTGTTTTGTGTTTTTTTTTCTGTTGAGACAGGGTTTCTCTGTATAGCCCTGGCTGTCCTGGAACTCACTGGGTAGACCAGACTGGCCTTGAACTCAGAAATCTGCTTGCCTCTGCCTCCCAGGCATGATTAGAGTATATATCATAAGAATACATATACAAACAAACAAAACCGAAGCCATCCATCAATGTTTATACCAACTATAGTCATGAGAGCCAAAACTTGGAAAGCAATCCATCAATCTCTCAGTCCCTAAACTGGTCAAATATAAATATCCGTATTATCTTGATCTTCCTGCAGCACAGGTTAGGCCTAGAAATGTTATGCTAAATCCAAGAACAATATAAACTTATTATGTTGTCTGTATTATATGGATTTTTTAAATAGTCAAATCTGTGGTTTGATTAAATAGTTGGGTGGTGGTTTAGAGGTGGGGAAATGCAAGACAAGAAGGATAGTTGCAAATAGATGTGGCATTCATTTTATTTTATCTTTTCTAATGTATGTGAATACAGTGTCACTGTCTGCAGACACAGCAGAAGAGGGCATTACAGATGGTTGAGAGCCACCATGTGGTTGCTGGGAATTGAACTTAGGACCACTAGAAGAGCAGTCAGTTCTCTTATCTGCTGAGCCATTTCTCTAGCTCCCCATAATATTTATTATTTATATGATAAAATGTTATATTGTTGGTTGGTGGTGCATATATCTCTAGAGAGGAAAATATTAGCTATATTTTAATTAAGTGATTTATTTGGCAATTTAAGTCATATTTCAATGGAGCTGTTTTTGTGCCCTTGCTTTTTAATCACACTGTAGAAAGGATCGTTAGGAAAGCAAGATCCCAAGTGATGGCCTGCGGGTGGACGGCAGCTTGGCATGGGAAGTCTGGGAGGATAAGCGGGCTAGCCTTGATGTTTGGATACAGTCAAGCATGTTCAAACATCGGAAACAGCAGGACCAGGGCCCAAGGCGCTGCTGTATCTAGAATCACTAAGTCCCAAGAACAACAATGGGTCCTCTGTTCTACCATCTGCCTTCCTTTCTCCTCTGTCCTCTCAGTCTCTGCCCCAGCCCCACTATGGATAATTACCAGTGAAATCTCAATGCAATGCTGATGCTTTGCAGTTGCATTTAATAAATATAATAGTAGGGAGCAGTGAACAAGGATATTTCGTTGCAGACATGACAGTTCTCTGAATCTCGTAGTTCCGTGTTTGATAGTGTGAGGTCGTCAGCATTTTACGCACACAGTGGCGAGTCGTCAGCCAGTAGCTGGTATTTAAAGCCGAGACTACAAATGGTCACCAAGGAAGTGAGCGTACAGGAAATGCACAAGTCTGTGTCGTCTGTACCTTGGGATCCCTAACAAGAGAAGCCGAGGAAACAGGCAGTGGTCCTGTAGGAAGAGACAAAGCAAAGCACTGGGTACTGGGACCTGGTGAAGGGAGTGTCAGGGGAGAGGGTGTAACTCGAGCAGGCAGTGTGTGGGAGCTGCGGAACTGCCCACTCAGTACAGTAAGTCTCCATTTGGCTTCATAGCTTTGCATCATAATGACCTGAGAAACCAGGTTTTCTTGAGTGTTAAGGAAGATACGTAGTTGGAGTGTGTTTCACACACAACAGGAAAAGAAGGTTGTAGGCAGTGCTTCTGAGGACAGCTTCGCTGCAGAGGGTTTAGGGGAGGGGACAGGAGAAGTTTGAGCAAATGCCAATACCGCTTTTGTGTTCATTCGGATGGAATCATGTTTGTACACTGATGCTCAGGGAGGATGGCCCAGTGCACAGGTGGATGCCCTAAGCACGTGGGAGGGAATATTGGTAGCGTGCGACCAGCCGGAGGCAGGGCTTGTTGCAGACACTAAGTGGGCGATGCAGCAGGGGAGCCTGTGACACTTAGTGCATTTTGATCCTCACACCAACTCTGTGAGTTAGGCACTGTGACAATCCCTGCTTATAGATGAGGTAACTGAAGCCATGAAAATTATTCAGACATGAACATCTGCAATGGATAGTAAGCAACCTGCTTCCAGAAGGATACTGTTAGTTCTGATCCTTAACTAGAAAACAACAGTTTCATTTAATCTTAAAAACCAAGGCTCTGAGTTATCTCTTTAGCAAATATCCTGTTTTTAAATCACCATCTACCCTATCCCTTCCTAGCCTCATACAGGGCCAGAAAGCTATCTAATGCTCTCAGATCAGTGGTTACCCTGAAATACTGCCCTTGTAAGATCAGTTTCTTAGAAGTGAGACATGCATTCTATCCATTTCTTCGTGGCATTAGGAGTCTAAAGTAAAACCCTTCTCTATTTCAGACTATCACCTCTCTGCTGTTAGCTGATTATAGTCTGTTTCTACCCACTAAGTCTGCAGCTTCCTCCCAGGGAGTCCCAGCCCTAATGGAGGCTTTTGCCTAACACATTTCCTAGGAAAATCTCTCTGAGTTTTAAATAAGCCTATCAAAATGGGCCGAGCACTTGCTGAGTGAATCTGCAAGAGAACACTTCTTGCAACTCAGTTTACTAATTCCATAGAAGGGAGGAGGGCGTGATAATTAAAGACAAAACAAAACCCACACTATTGTTTTGTACAATCTTGTGAACTTAAAATATATTTATAATATTGTCTGTAGGTCCTTTCCAGTCCCAGAAAAAGAACTTATTCCACAAAATTGTCAGCAGATATAAGCACAAAAAGGAGAAGCCTAATGTTCCAGAAAAAGGTACTGGTGCCTTCCGTCCTCCATTGAGGTTCTGGCCACCTCCGCCCCAGACTCACCCTCCGGCGAAGCCTCTGTGCACCTCCTCCTCTTCTCCCCTGGCTTGCTCTTGGCATGGGGCTCATCCCTTCCACACTCTGTAGCTCTGCAGAGCTCCTTTATTTAGACCTCTGCTCAAGCCATTACTTGTCTCTTTGATCACAGCTTCATGTGAATCCGAAAATTGTCATTTCTCATTTATATTTGGTATAATTTATAATTGAGTCTTCCAGGCCTCTTATCCATTTATTTTGTTTGGCTATTCTTATTTTTCTCCTATTGGCAGCCTTTCATACAAGGGCCACATATTCCCACTTTCCCAAATCCTACAGTTTTGATAGTCTATGAAAGTCCAGCCATTTGCCATTTGTCTACTTTGTTAATTAAGAAATCTCACAAACCTTTTTTCCTACTCCTAAATTGTAACATCTCTTCCCCATCTATGCTTCGTTGTTGGCTGGACTCTTCATCCTCCTTTAGCCACAGAACAATTACTTCCAGAGGGCACTAAGAACTTGGGCACTCTACCACCTCGCCCTTCTCTGAATACCCATTGCTATTGTGGTCCTGATGGACCCTTGAGCCTCCTCGGGGTTCATCTTAAGATTTCTATTCTCATAGCTCAAGACTTTGATTCTTGCACATAAAAGATAAGTCCTCACTTCTCTCGAAGTAGAGCCACGTGAACTTGGAGGCTGGAGCTCCTCTTGGTGTCCTGCATGTCATGTCACGGCTGCCATACACCTGCTCGCCCGAGGCTGCTTTGCACCCTTCTTGCATGGCCGTGTCCACAGCATGTCAGCCTTAGGCTTGTACACATTGCGTGTGGGTGTATGTGCCCCCTGTGACTCCGTACTGCAGCCTTTACTTCAGTGTCATACCCACATCGACGCCGGGCATTACATGCTGATGATCTGCTTCCTTCCGCTTCCACTGAGTAAACATTATAATGTAGGTAAACGGTCAGCTTTTATTTCCTTTTACTGACCTTCAAATTGTCTTGATTGAAGTCAAGATATCGTCCAACATATTTCACAAAGGACAAAATGTACTTATTTTTACCCATATCTTAAGTAGTCTCATTTGTTTACTTGGCAAATAGTTTTAAGAATAACATAATTGAAATTAAATTCTGCTTGATGTACCTGTTGTTTGATATTCAAGTCATTTTGCACAGTTTGTTTGGTGCTGTGTGTATCTGTGCTGGGATTAGAGTTTCACTGCCCTTTCCTTTTCTGTCCTTGTTTTTAGGAAGTGGGGATAAATGGTCACACAAGCAATTTTTCTTGGATGCCATTCACCCTACAGAAGGTAAAAGAAACATATATTATCTAATGATATATCTAGTTTAAACTAAAAACAAAATAATTTTGTAGTCTTTAAAAATTCAAAATGCATGTAGGATCAACCAATGTTAGACATATATGTTCACATTGAGATCATGCTTTGCTGCTAATCATCAGTGTGCCATATAGTATTTAGTTTGGTAAAAGCTTGCAGCCTTGGCATCACATTGACTCTAGATGCCGGTGGTTTTGTAACAATGTGACTGTGATACAGGAGCATAGGAGTCAGGACTGAGGAGTGGGGCCCTCCCTGGCTGGCGGGGCATGGCCAGCTAGCAGAAGTGATTTTTCACCTGAGTGTTTTCCCTCACCCATCTCCCAGTACCGCTAAGAATGCTGAAACAATTTACCAGAGCCCTAGGCATAGCCAAAGTCCTCCGAAGTCCTAGTACAGCCGCCAGTGTTAAGTTCCCCACACCCTACTTATATATAATGTAATTATAATTATTTTCATATATTGAAATTTTAGGTTGGTGTTGATTTTTGTGAGTTAAGGTGCCATTTCTTCCTCTAACCCCTCCCCCCCCACACACAAACAAAATACTTTCATTATAGATCTTTTAAAAGACATTTTAGTGATATAGTTATGTTACTTCATTAGATCTGAGTGTGGTTGTGAATCTCTACTTGAGAGGTGGAGATTAGGAAGGGATTCAGTGTTACCCTCAGCTGCACAGTGAGTTTGAAGCCCAGTTGGGCTACACGAGACCTTGTAGTACAAAAAGTGACTTCATTCAAAAAGTCAATGGTATCTTTAAAATATTCCAGTCTATAGTTCTGTATGCAAGTTGTGTTCTCTTTGAATCAACAAAATGGAACCTGTTCATAGTGGAGCACCCACTATAAATGAATAAATTGGGTCAAGTGTAGTAATGCACCTCTGTAATCCAAACACTCAGGAGGCAGAAGTAGGATTACTACAAGTTTAAGGATAGCCTGGGTCTACACAGTGTGTTCTGGGCTAGCCAGTGATAAGCTTAAGACTAGATTGGGCTCTTGATGATTGAATCCAACCACCCCCCACCACCACCCACTTGAAATGGTGTTTTTTTTTTAAGTACATTTGACCCTGCAGAAATGCAGAGCGCATATATAGAGAAATGTGGGAAACTCATTTGGCATGAGTTAGGGAGGTCTGTGTTCTCAAACCTGCCGCTAATGAACTCTGTTTGGTAGGTAGGACACATAGCTTGACCTCACTACAGTTTACTCTATATTTGTACGAAACACACATGTAATTCATGGTCAGAGCTTGGGAATGACAGACATGGTAATGCATAAGCGCTAAGTTCCATGTCTCTGGTGTCTAGTCAGGGCTGGGAGGCGAGAGGCAGCTCTAATGCTCGGCCTTGGGTGGAGGTAGGCAACACCACCAGCTGGGAATCTGCCATGCAGTCCCCAGAGGTTAGTAGAAGTGGAGTTGTTATTGATGATACTTAATTGCTTATATATTATTGATGTATATTGAGCAAAACTTTGTGGAGACCCAGAACTGGAAAGTGTGAATCCTTAACTTACAATAGCGTGCAAACTCATTTTACATAGCCAGAAAAATGGAACTCAGTTTCAGCATCAGAAAATCACTACTGATTTCAAGTGACTGGCTTCGGTTACGTATGCTGCTGCCACCCCAGTACTTAACTGTTCAGGTGGGGACGCTGAGATACCCAGCCTCGCCTCCTCCTTTCTTACACCTGTGGCCTCATCGCTGCCTGTTAAACTTCGTTAATCTGTGCTTTGTGGGACGTAAATGTGGAAAGACATAGAATGAAACCATAGTACAAGGTACTTTTAGCATGTGTCAAAAAGACGGGGGGGAATTGTTCATGGCCTAGAATTGGCAAGAATTTTCTTGTCAACTGAGAAGACCTACCATAGCCACTGTGTTTCCATGGGATGTGGTGACTAAAGATTTCTAACTCCACAATGATGGCATGACGATAGTTAGTACTTAATGACACTAGAGGGGTTTTCTTTTTGTGAGGTTTTTAAATTTTGATTGTAACCCCATTGAGTTAAGGAGGGTTACCAGCCCCAAACACATGATTTAAAAAAAAAAATGAAGGTCAACTAAACCATAAAGACAGAAGAAACCAGAATTCTTTCTACTTAAGCGCTTTGACCATTACTGTTTCATTTTTCCAAGCAGATCTGTCAACGTTTAGCCCTCCTTGGGTTTGCTGTAATCCCAGCATCCTGGAGACTAAGGTGGGAGGAGGAGGTAGCCTTGAACTTCAGGGCAGCCTGGACTAAGTATTAAGTACCAAGCCAGCCAGGGCTATGTTGCAAAATCTCCCTCAGAGTAGTTTCCTTCCGATGTGTGCTATAGTTCCGGGAGTTAGCAGCAGGCAGCCCGTCTATACAGGGAGATCTTTAGATGTGATCCATACACCCCGCCTCACGGGATCTGTTTCCCACACTTGGAACTGCTGCTCTAACCCAGAAAAGTCTCCCAGGATCAGAGATCTGGCTCCTTCAGCCCATTCTCTTCATTCCTCATCTGACTTATTTTAGTTTGTGGGAGACCAACCAAAGGCAATGAGATCTCAAATATAGCCATAATGATTTCAATGCAACTGAATTTCCCAGCTGCAATGTAAATTCCTGATTCTAGTAGCCTCCTGGGGTGCAGTCCAAGTATAGCCTTATTCTCCCAAAGAATACTCTCCACATTTGGGGAGTACTTTGGAAAAGAAAGCAGTCTCTTACTGTCACTGTCCTAAGGTGGCTCCAGGAGCGAGCTGGCATTATCACCCTCAGATGAGGAACTCCATGTGAGCTATGGTTACTGTCCAGTGCGAAAACTAGCCCACCGTGCTTGAGGAATTTGTGTGTTCAATTAAAAGCCGAAAGAGAAATGACTAATGTGCTTTTGGATGGCAAAGCCTTTCTTTTCTCACATATCGGCTTGTTTGAGTAGGGAAGAGGACCTTGACTTTCTCTCTGAGCTGTTGGATTTTGTACCCCAAATGCCCTGCCTCTCCCTTACTTTGCTTTGGTTGGTGTGCCTGGATACTGTTTTGTCATAGAGGACTATGCACTTGACTCACCCTCACCTTCCTCAGTTCTTCTGTCTTAGGAGCTTGTCCCCGAGGAGCGGCCCTTTACATAGGCCTCTGCACACGGCTGTCTTTTCTAGATCAGGGTAAAGTGTGGGGCAAGTGAGACCTTTAACTCTTCTCTCTGTAACTTTCTAACACAGTCTTAGCTCTTATTCTATACCTTTGCCAAGTATGAATGATCTGCGGGGTCTATGATTTCTTCTAGACCTGTAAAGGGTTTAAGTGAGATAATAATAATAATAATAATAATAATAATAATAATAATAATAATAATAATAGGTTTGGCTGTGTAAGTTCTTTCTGGGGCGCTGACACAGTTTCTGTGGAACTGTATTACACATTGTCTTTCACCTAGTCTGTAGCTTTGTTTGCTTCCTCCTGGTAAGCAGACATATAGACCTTGGCAGTCACTCCTGCCCTTCCTCCGACTCTCCTGTCTGCACGTGGACCTGAATTCTCCTCCCGTACCCTTCCTTTATAGCAGCCGTGCCTTCGGTCTGTGATGTGTCTTTATCAGGTCATCCGGAGAGACTTTCAAAAGAGCAGTACTCAGTAGACCGCAGTTACCTCAGGGCTCACCAGTGAAAATCAGTTAAAACGGTGCTAATCCAGTCCACAAGGGTCCCTCCCACTTGGGACCCTGGAGCTGACCATTATTTTCTACAAAACCATTATTGTAGGCTATGTGGCAAAACCACCCTTTTAGTTCTGAGTGTCTTCTTTAGAGTTAATCCTGCCCAGTTCACATCCTTACATAGAGACCTAGCGTCCCACAGTAGTAAACTGCAGTTGAAGAGGAGAATCCTTGTGACTGTGGCCGGTTTCTCTGAAATCCTGTTGTCTCTGGCAGTCAGCTGATGTTTCACAAGCTACTTGGCCTTTTCATTTCCTTGGCTTTTCTTTTCACCTTTGGACCTGTGCTTTTCCAGGCTCACCACAAGTTTTAGATTTTTTTTTTTTTTTTTTTTGACAAATAGAAGTAGAAAAGGGAAATGAGTATTTTGGGGATGCCCCACCTGTAAAGCAGCGGTGGTACTGGAGAGGCAAGCAGAACTCCCTCTAGAGTGACAGGCAGGTGAGGGGTAAGCATAGCTGGAACTTGGGAAAGTACAGCAGACATTGTTTGATGTTCACTGTAAATCCAGGTTTGGCTTCTTTCAAGTTGTCTGAGGCTGTGAGTTTTAAGGCTATATAGTCATTAAACTTCTTTGAACTATTTCTAACTGAATTGTAGTGATTTTTTATTAGAGCTTTTATATTTAAAGAACTTACATGTATTTTTCCATTGGCCCATGCTAAGCTAAGAAGCAAAGAACCAGTAGTCCAAGCCTGAGTACCTACAATGAAAGCTATTCCGCCCTTGAACCTGGGACTAGATCTAAATAATAAGAAGGCCTTTTTTCTGATTGTGGATTCTGTGCTTGAAATAGTGCTTAGAGGCATGCTTACGGCATTTTGAGGCAGCGCTGTTAAATCAGTAATTGCTGCCTCCAGCCTCTCCCCGCACAGCCATTTGGGTTGCAGTGCTGAGATACTGATACAGCACCAAGAGAAGTCCATACTCTCATTGGTGGAATTGTAGTAATTTTCCTATGTGTTTGGAGTGTGATAAACCAACTTTTTCATTCCAGATAGCTATGATTTCCAGGACAAAAATCTCAATTTATAGTCCTCTTTTTTTCAAGACTATATCTAAAATCACTATAGAGGTAGATTAAGATTTTCAATTAGAGTATTTATATCAATGTGTTTCACACACCTAGAGTTATTCTTATTGGATTTTTCTCTTGCTCGTTCTCTTTATATACTATACATTATATTTTTGTGTTTGGTTGGTTGGTTGGTTGGTTGGTTGGTTGGATGGATGGAGGGTTGGTTTTTCAGGACAAAATTTCTCTGACTGTTCTAAAACTCTCTCTGTAGAGCAGGCTGACCTCAATTTCAAAAACCCTCCTTCCTCCGCCTCCCAAGCACTGGGATTAAAGGCATGCGCCACCACTACCCAGCTTTTATATGTAGAGCTTAACAAAGTGCCTACCTTCAGATCCGCCATTTTATTCTCTTTGTTTGATTTCTTGGACTTTGTCATGTCAGATCTTGATTTCCTGACTTAGTCAAAAATGATTTCTGTGCCTACCATTAGGAGATTGAATGACTACTAATATTTTTCCTGTCTAAAACCTTAGACCAGCCACTGGTATTTTTTAAAAAGTCCCAATCATAAAACTTGATTGCTTTTACTTTTATAAATCTATTTTATATGTATGGATGTTTTAACTCCTTGTGTACGCATTTTGCCTGAATGTATGTTTGGGTATTACATGTGTACCTAGTATTCACCAAGACCCACAGACAGTTCTGAATTCCCTGGGATGGCAGTTATAGAGGGGTGTGATTGGCCACGTGGTTCCTGGGAATCCAACCAGGGACCTCAGGAAGAGCTTAGTGCTGCGCCATCTTGCTAGCCCTACAGTATATTTACTTTTTAATGTCTACTATACTATAACTACATGTTCCTTTTTTAATTTCAAAATAAGGCAGTGGAAAGAGAGAATACATAAGGAAGTTAGCGTGTGAGACAAGTATTCCCATGTAATCAAAACCCAGGGAGAAAACGTTAATGGCCTGGACCTTCCTTACACTTGATGCGAGTCACTGAGAATCCATCCTCTATTATTAAATGATTTATTGGTTTTGCAATTACAGTGCCAAAACCCATCCTTCTCTTATCCTTACTTGATAAGTCAGTATGCATGAGAAAAGTTTAAGCCTCACAATTTTCTTTTCTACTTAGTCCAGCCTGGTACTTAAAGGTAAATGTCCCAGATGTAAATGTAAATTTAAGAAGCACATATTCAATCTCTGTCTTTTCAAACAAGAAAATACTGTTAGCACCCTACCCAACTGTACTGGCCCAGAAGATCTCAGAAAGGAGCCCTGATCACACCCAGAACTTGTGATCTCTTAGGATACAGGCAGGAGGTTTGCATATATTAATACCTCCACCTACCAGATCAAACTCTCTACCAGATCCAAAGATAACTAAACAGGAATGAGGGAGCTGTGGTGCAGGTCACTGATGAAATGCCTGGTGGTCATACATGATATCCTGAGTAGAGTCCTTCACACCATAAAAGTGGGATGAGAGGAGGTGTTTGACACCTCTGCAGATTTAAAGAAAATATGAATAAGCAGTAAACAAATTGTAGAAATGTTTCATTTCTTCTTTTCTAGCAATGTTTTGAAAATTCTTCAGTGTAAATTTCCCATTTGGATGGGTCAGGCATGCAGAAACATGTCTTTTCCAGCATGGTGCTGATGTATAACTGTGTGTTTATCTTATTTCAGCCATATTTTCAGAAGACAAAAACACCGCAGAGCCTGCTTATAAGGTGAAACATGCCCTATCCATTCCCAACACTCCAGAGCCAACAGCAATGCAAGAGCCCTTGGTGGGCAGCCAAAAGAGAAAAGCACGGAAAACCAAGATCACACACCTTGTCAGGACTGCAGACGGCCGAGTATCACCAGCAGGAGGTACTTTGGGTAAGAAGCAAGATCTGTAGGTCAAGGTTGTGAGAGCCATCAAGGGTCCACCATGGCTGCATTGGCCTTCAAGTGGCTATAAGCAAGCCAAGTGTCCGCTTCTCAATGAAGACCTGGTGTGTTTTACAACTTTCTCTTCCACACGTGCTCTGTTTCATGCTTTAAAGCCATAGCTGTTTCTCCAAGTGTGTGGCTGAATCCCTAAAAAGGAAAGGTAATCTTTAGGGGTGTTGGCTGCTTTTCATCAGAATACCCCAAAACAATCTTAAGTAAATTCCAGAAGAGCCTAGACTTTCAAAGCTACTAGATGGATCTGGTTCATGGTGTTCTATTCATGTCACTACAAGCCAGATTATTAGATATTCAAAGCAATGAATTAGGGACCTAAAAATACATTCAGCATTTTCTATAGTGCTGATTCAAGCCACTAGGGGAACCTGAGAATGTGTCTGCGTCTCTTATTTTTCTGATCTAAACAGACAGTAAAATTACCCACTTCCTTTCTCAGCTAGTTGTGATCTATTTCTTGTTTATGGTGGTTTCTTTAACAGTAGAATTTTCTGAAAGACTCAAGTTTAAAGGGTAGAATAATGACTGAACATCTCCTGAAGAGTTTGGGATCTCAGCTAGGTATAGTGATCTGTGCTGTTGCCTCCCGTCGAGTGTAGCATTCTGAGCTGATTTGAGTTATATCAGTTTTCACAGAGATGAACTGCTGGCTCTGTTAGAAGTAGAGGGTGATTTATTAATTCCGCCCTTTTCTTGTGTCTTGTGCCTTTTAAATGATTGTTAGATTTTGTTAATTTGGATATGTCTCTGTGCCCTTTGGTTTGTCTGGCTAAAGGTTTATTTATCTTGTTGATTTTTCTCAAAGAACCAGCTCCTGATCTTGTTGATTCTTTGTATGGTTCTCTTTGTTTCTACTTGATTGATTTCGGCCCTTAGTTTGATGATTTCCTGTCTTCTCCTCCTCCTGAGTGAATTAGCTTCTTTTTGTTCCAGGGCTTTAAGGTGTGCTGTTAAGCTGCTAGTGTATGCTCTCTCCTGTTTCTTTTTGGAGGCACTCAGGGCTATGAGTTTTCCTCTTAGCACTGCTTTCATTGTGTCCCATAGATTTGGGACTTTCTAAAAAGTCTTTGATTTCTTTCTTTATTTCTTCCTTGACCAAGGTGTCATTGAGTAGAGTATTGCTCAGTTTCAATGTGTATGTGGGCTTTCTGTTGTTTTTCTTGCTATTGAAGACCACTTTTACTCCATAGTGATCTGATAGGAGGCATGGGATTAGTTCAATCTTCTTATATTTGTTGAGGTCTGTCTTGTGACCAATTATATGGTCAGTTTTGGAGAAGGTACCATGAGGCACTGAGAAAAAGGTATATTCTTTTGCTTTAGGATGAAATGTTCTCTCTCTCTCTCTCTCTCTCTCTCTCTCTCTCTCTCTTATATATATACATATATATGTATATATATGTATATATATATGTATGTGTATATATATATATATATATATATATATATATAAAATCCAATTGATCTAAATCTTCAATTAGTTTCACTGTGTCCCTGTTTAGTTTCTGTTTTCCTGATCTGTCCATTGAGGAGAGTGGGGTGTTGAAGTCATCCACAATTATTGTGTTAGGTGCAGTGTGTGCTTTGAGTTTAGTAAAGTTTCTTTTACAAATGAGGGTGCCCTTGCATTTGGAGCATAGATGTTCAGAATTTTGAGTTCTTCTTGGTGAATTTTCCTTTGACCATCAAGAAGTGTCCTTCCATGTCTCTTTTGATGACTTTAGGTTGAAAGTCAATTTTATCTGATATTAGAGTGGCTACTCCCGGCTTGTTTCCTGCGACCATTTGCTTATAAAACTGTCTTCCAGCCTTTTACTCTAAGGTAGTGTTTGTCTTTGACACTCAGGTGTGTTTCCTGTATGCAGCAAAATGTAGGGTTCTGTTTACGTATCATTTTATTTTTCTTTATTCTTATTTTACTTATATTCACTTTTATATTAAAATAGTAGGTGACATAACAACATTCCTATTCGTGCGTGAAATGTGATTTCATCATATTTAGCTCCCATGACTCTGTCTTCTCCCTGACTGGTCCCCTCTTCCCAAATGGTCTTTCTACTTTTCGCGTGTAACTTTCATTTTATTGATTGCTACCTCCTTGTTCATTTGTGTCCTCATTCATTCTTATTTGTAGGAAAAAAGAGATCTTAGAAAATATCTCCCATTTCACATAGGAAGATACCATGCCACTTTTATGTATTAATTAAAACAGCATATCTTTTGTTGGTTTTCTATATTTAAATATTATTTAAAATTCTGTCTCTCCTACAATGTTTGCATAATAAAAAAGTATTCTCCCTTTGTCGGTTCATAGGTACTAGAAAGTCCTTGTTTTTGTCCCATGCAGTCTTTGGGAGCTCAGCAAGACTGATTATCTGTTGTTTAGTTCATTCTACCCATTAGAATCACATGAGATCCAAAGCCCATTTTGCTGAGACAGTATTACCATCACACGGGTCTCTTGGCTTTTATTTTGGTTACAACTCACCCCAACACTAAACCCGTTCTTGTACTGTGAATAAAAAGAGTCCACAGTTGTCATTGTACTTAATGAAAGTGCTTTGTCGCCTTAGAGAAAGAGACTGTCTGATCCTTGCTACTTGAAGGTAGCAGACAGACACGGGCAGGACAAACAGCTGTCCACACTGTCTGACATATACTTCCCCAGGACCCTTCTCCCAGCGGTCCTCCTGTGATGGCGTTCTCTTTTGTTTCAGATGACAAACCAAAGGAGCTACTGCAGAGGAGTCTCGCCAGAGTCCCCGAGACGTGCTGCGCTGACACCTGCTCACACGGTCCAGGCGAGGAGCCGCGGAGCAGCACTCCAGAAATGCCCGCCGTGTCTGCGTTCTTTAGCCTCGCTGCGCTGGCCGAGGTCGCGGCCATGGAGAACGTGCACAGGTGAGTGATCAGACATGATGGAGGAGCAGCGTGGAAACCAGCCGACCGGCCGGAACTGACGGGCAGCTCGCACAGCTTCCGGGTTTCCTACTGAGCTCCAGGGCACGGTTATCTATATGTATGTGTGAATCAACATCATGTGTGGGAAGCATTAGCAAACATGGCAACAAAGTATTTTATCTGAATATCAGAGTGTTATTCCCATGAGAACGCTGTGAGTGAAGAAGCAGGATTATGACAGCAGTCTGGAGTTCGGTCTTGAAGGAGGTGTGGGAGATGACAGTACAGTATCCTGACTGTCGACTCCCCTCTCACTCCTTGTATACTTGTTTTCTATACATTGGGAGTGGCTGTCGTTAATTTTCTGTTGCTATGATAAAACTCCACGACTAAAACAACTTTGGAAAGAAAGGGTCTATTTGAGTTCCATAGGATAAGAGTCGATCCTGGCGTGGAGCCGTGGCGGCAAGCAGCAGGCCTGGGGGCAGCAGCAGGGCCGAGAGCGCCCTCTCAACCCTGAGCACACCAGCACACGCAGAGAGAGGAGACAGGAAGTGGGCAAAGACCAAAGTCAGAGCACCCCCCCCCCGGCCACATACTTCCCAGCAGTGCTCCATCTCAGAGAGTGACTCCATGGCCTCCCCAGACACCCCCAGTCTGTGGGCCAAGTGCTCAGACCCAAGCGAGGGGGAGCACTGGTCATTTAAACTCCACAGCTACACTTACCTTGTGGAGATGTGTGTGACTGTGACATCTCGGTGGTAAGGATTTTGTGGGTAGTCATGACTATCCCATCAAAACACCGGGGGTCCATCTTGACAACTGACTCATGGCAGACAGAAGCCCATCATGTTTCTTCAATTCTATGATCTGCAACTCAGTTTTCTCACCTTAAGGTGAACGTGATGATATCCCCAAAGAATCACGGGCTACAAGGATCTGACCACATCAGTTATGAGTACTCTTTGGATTCAACGAAGTTCGCATAGAAAGCATTTTGAGTTCTATCTTCTGCTACTCACTGGACCCTTTGGGAAAGAAAGGACTTTTTTTGAATGGAGGCTTTTTCACTGTTTTATTGAAAGTGGATTCCCAGCCTTTCCACTCTCAGCAGCCCGACTCCCTGCCCTCCACAGCCCCGCTGTGCACTCATGGAACCCTGGTCCTGTGCAGCTAGGCCGCGCTTACCTTTGTACATCTCACAGGTGGATTGCCCCTCCTCTTTCCAGCCCTTTGGTTTAGTCTCTCCTCCAGACACATCCTGCTTCCGCAGCTTGCACGCCTCATGCAAGTGTGTGCATACCTTTCCGGGACCAGCTGCACATCGGGTGTACTTATGTCTGTTGGTTGTTCATCTGGTTTTACTTTTTGTGTCCTGGCTTAGGTGACTCCTGTTGTAGCAGTAGGTGGGTAGATAAGACAGTTCTCTGTGTGGCTCCCTAACTGTGCAGGCATAGGAAAATAACATGCGGAAGACTCTTTGTCTCTTCCCATTAGAAGAACTAAAGTTAAGCCACTAGCCTAACAATGTTAACTGTTCTTTCTCGTCTTTGTTTTTTTCTTTTCCTTTTCCAGTATTTGCTAAAATTCTTTTAAGTACACATAATAATAGTACAGCGTTTTAAATCCACTTTTCTCAAAGAAAGTGCTAAACACATTGGACAGTTAGTCCTTAACAGCAACCATGCATGAACACATTAATAGAAAGTTGATCCTAGTATGTTTTCTATTTCTAAAATCCTTAATATATTGTATACTCTAGTATTCTGTATAACAGGATTCCTTTTCTTTTTTTGCATACAAATAGAAATGTGGGTATAATTGTAAAGCCGGTATTTGCTGCATTTTACAATCACCACTTTGTCCTGTGTACTGTAACTTTATTGGAAGCTGGAACCCGTGGGAGCACTGCTGTCATTTTGCTGTTTTCAGTGCGATGTGGTCCACTGCAGGCTTGGTCAGGGGCCACCTCAGGGTACTTGTGCACGGAAGGCTTGCTGCTTCGGCCCTGCCTTCTTAGGGTGAGAAACCTGACTGAAATTGCCAGAAATTTGGAATAGGACTTTTGCAACTATGAAGTATATATATATTTTACTACTAGACATACAAAATTGTGAAAAATCAGCTATGTTTTGGCACAGATTCAATCCAAAGGATAGAAGCCTCCATGGATTCTCCAGTTCTGTCAGGAATTTCTCCTCTGTGTACTATACTGATTTGGCCTAAGTACTGGGCTGGATGTTCTTGCCATTTAAACGTGATCTCTTCACTGATGGCCCCGCTCGGTGCACCCGTGAGACACTGTGTGGAAGGTCCTTGCTGTCTCCTGTTTATTTTTGTTCTTTTTATTGTTACTCTGTTTGAGGCTCAGTCTATTTTTCTCTTCAGGAGAACTTAAAATTTAAATTATGTGTATTATCCATCTTAAGAAATCAACCTGGGTATTACCAACCAAATTAGAGTTTCTTCTTTGGGCACATTGTACACAGGAAATTGTCATTTAAAACACCCATGCATTAAGAGAAAGGTGTTACCATAGAGCATCACTCTTGCTGAAGGTTTTTCATGTCTTAAGCAGTTGCTTAAGAATACCGTGGGACTGTGGGTATTTCAGTTTTTGAGTTTTGTTTGTTTGCGTCTCTACAGAGTAGAAGGCCTTAGCTTTGTATGGTAACAATAAAATATACTGTTCAGCGGTTGGGAGGGTGGGGAACACATGGCTTTTCAGAAAAGAAAGGCATGAAGGAAAGTTCTAAGGACAAATCCAGCTTTAATTAGATGACTAAGTAGCAGTTAATTGAGTGGGACAGTGAAAAGCTCCTATCTCCATTTGGGCCTTGCCTGTCTCAGATGGTATGCCCTCAGCAAGTGACATTTTTTCCTCTTGTTTTACAGGGGTCAGAGATCAACTCCGCTCACCCATGATGGACAGCCAAAGGAAATGCCGCAGCCTCCTGTTCTCATCTCTTGCGCTGACCAGTGACGCGCCCTTTAATTGTAAAACATTGTGCTTTACCTTCTACCCTAGCCTTGTCTTTACCAGGGATGCTAGCACGGCCATGCGGGGGGAGTACAGACTGCAGACAAGTGCTTGCTGCCCCACACAGCCCGGAATCACTTGAAGCAGACCTTAGCATTCTGGGCCCACTTGTTGTTTCAGAAGCCACAATGTCCTAGGGCAGTGTTACCCTGAGATACTGAGCAAAAGCAAAGTGGCCTGGACCTTTGCTTTGCATGGAAGGAAGGCTCTGGGTGGTGCCCAGTGGTGACTTGGTAAAAGGCTGCCTTTGCTGTAGCTATCCAGCATCTCTTACCAACCAGAGAGTGTGAAACTAGTTTCATATATTATCTAGTTACTCTTTCAAAACAAACAAGAAAACCCTGACGCACTGCACTAGTTATTATTAGATATTCTTAGTCTTTTGTACATGAAGATTTAAGTTCTAAGATGGTTTATATAATAGGTTATACCTACATTTATATTGTAGAATAAATATTAAAAAGCCTGTACCAGAGACTCCCAAGCAGCACGGACAGGCAGACGTACCATTGTTAGCGGTGTATGCTCGGCCTCGTGGTCCATATATTCTGCACTTTTATATTTGCCACCAGAGTGGTAGTGGTAGTTTCCTGGGAGAGAGAGAGAGAGAGAGAGAGAGAGAGAGAGAGAGAGAGAGAGAGAGAGAGAGAGAGAGAAGAGACTGAGAAAGAGAATATTACAATTCTTACAATCTGAATTTTTTCTTAGCCTTGAGTGATCAAGAAGAATTTGCTTGGGGCAAATTGTGGCAAATATTTTCCCAGACAGGGGAAGCATCCTGCAGATTACAGATTACTGATGTTTTCATGCCTTGAGGATTCTTTTATTTTTACACAGGGGTCTAAGTGACCAATGGATCGTTCATATAAACAAACAAAAAAAAAGACAAAAATATTATTCAGAAGTGACCTTAGTATTACTTCATTATTCTGAACACACTGAAGATGCTCACTTCACATGGACTTGGGGCTTCAGACCTTTCCCATCCATCACAGACAGACTGGACGGGGTATGATCGCTATGCACGGCCTAACAGGCACTGCAGGGTCTAGGAGCCATTTGGAGTTTGTATTGTTGAGGAAGTGTTGAGTACCCGAGGGGGGAGGTGTGTCTGACGTGCGCCTCTCAGTCAGATCCACCTACAAGTTTCTGTTTCCTTTTTATGTTTTGTTGCTTTTAAGCATAAAACCAACCATATGCCAGCGCCAAGTGGATTAACTGGCTTACAACATTCAACATATTGACTTAACCACCTGATGTTCACAGTATCTGGTTTCCTAGCAACAGATGCAAAGTGATACATCAAAATTAATCTGAGGCTACAGATTTTACAGGGTATTTGTTCCATAGCACAAAGTATTTCCCCACTCTTGCATTACAGCACAAACTACCAAATTTTCATTTTTGGATCCCAGCAATAATTTTTAATAGTTTTTCCAACTGGTGGAATTTTGTTAGTACTAGCTGGAGTTTGAAGCTTTTGAATTAGATCCCTAAATGGTGACAGTTTACATGGTTTCATCTAGCTTTCTTATTTATACTTGACTGAAATGTAATTTTTTTTCTAATTGTAATTTGACCTAATAGCCATATAAAATGACTCTATTAATACTGTCTAGGTCTAGCTTCTCACGGTTGTAGATATTACTTCAGTTCCGGTGCTGGAAAATATGTACAACAATACTAACAGCATTGAGAAAGATAGAGATTTGTTTTGTTTCTTGTTGTTTTTCCAAAGCAGGTAGGGAGGGCAGCAAAGCATTAGAATTATGTCCTCAGACTTTGTTTGTTAAGGGGATGAAGGAAGTAGGAAGTAGTAAAAGGTAAATCGGTAGGGATAGCTTAACCCCATTCACATAGGAAAAATCAAGTGAAGAGCCCCAGATGTTAGTATACTATTTTTACTATGATAACTTTTAATAATATTTTCTAAATTTCAAAACAAAAGACAGAATGATTGGAAATTGCTGGGTCCTGATGTTGGTGGCTGTTGGAGTTTTGGACCACTTGCTAGCAGTGATTTAAACATGATAATTAGCTAATCCCCCAAAAAATGATAACAAAAATAGAAAACCAACAATTGCATTGGTGCAGAACATGCATCTTGACAATGGTACTAACTTGTTATTCTCTAGAACACATTAGAATAGATCTATTTTTGCCAGAGCACCCTCCCTCAGTCCTCCAGTACATTTCACTAGAGTCCTTTAAGAGATTGCTGTATATTCCTGAGACCTTTTTTTAAAAAAAAAAAGCAAACAAGAGAAAACATTTTTCTACGTGGTTAATATCTTACCTGGTCTGCTTTTCCTAAACCCCAGTGGCTTTTACTTTAGTCAGGGTGGGAATGGGAGGGACTTACTGGATATGACTGTTTTCAGATTCTTTAAAAACAAACCTTTTTGTAGAAATGCTTAATTTTTAAGCGGTTAGGCACTGAGAGTAGCAGAAATCCTGCAAAGCTTTATAGTTCTCCGAGTGAGGTCTTGATTTCAGTAGCTGTGCTTCTTATGCCCCGGATCTGCTGGAGAGGGGTGTTGGTATTTTCAGGTAACATTTGTTAGCACAAATCTTTCTGTCCGTTCCGTTCCATTGTTCTTCACGCTATCGGTGTCGGCATCTTCATTTCACATCTCTCCTTCTGGAAACTGGCATCACTGTACTGCTCTGAGGTGTACCCGGCGTCTGCCGGCAGCACCGTCCTCACTAATATTCGTCTCAGCATCCTCGAGAAAACAAGTCCTTGCACCTTATGTATGTCTCAAGCAAACCAAAATGCAATGTTCTGCTTTGCTCTGTTCTAATCAGTGTAGCATATCTTTCTGAGACCATTTTGCATTTAGTTGAAATTGTCAATATTTATGCTTTTAACCTTAATTTCTGGATTCAAACCTGTATATAAAACTTTTGAAAGTTGTCCTTGCCCTTCTCTACAGAGCTGGCAGTGGAAGGGTCTGTCTCAGGTGCAGACGTAGTACTCTTCCAGGATTCTTTAGCCCTTTATTTATTTTAGGTATTCTGGTATTTCCGATGTAATTTTGAAGTATCTAGAGTATATTATAGTAACTAAAACTGCAGCTCTGAAGCTGAATGAAAGAAAGAAATACTGTAAGATGTCCTTGAAGTGTTGTTTGGGTACTGTAAGCGAGATCAGGAAGAGGAAAAATGTCCCACAGCTACATTGGGAGCTACAGGTTCTTGTCCCAAAATTAGGTTAGTCTCAGATGGTGGATCAAAACTCTCAGTTCATTCAACCCCTTCTTGAGTGATCTTGTCACCCTGGCAGCCTCTTCTCCAGAGAGAAATAATTTTTATCAGATGTTGCCTGGAAGCCATACTGAAATAATTCCCACCTTATCATTGTTGTGCTCCTTCTGGTCCTTACAATTATTAGAGGAAAATGATGGCAACGCTAGGAGTGGAAAGGAGCATCTGAGCCGTCAGGGTTGGAGTCTGACATGTTGAATCCCTTGTTTTCTTACTAAGTCAGATGCTTTGTTAAGTCCTAAAAAATGTGTTTGCAACCTTTGGCTCAGTTTACGGAAGTGTTTGCACCAATGTAAACTCTCAATTTATAAATTGCTATGGAACAGGCATTAGCTGAAAATTGAATAACTCGTTTTGTTTCTGGGGTGGGGTGGGGAATACTGCATAACTGTTCTGAGCTTGGCATTCGATGTTAATGTGAGGCAGTGGGACCATGCTGCCTGCTGAACTACTGTATGCGTCATAAGTGTTCTGGAGACCGGCAGCTGGGGGCCGGTCAGCAGAGGACAAGCACCACTGGCTAATCGGGGGAGAGGAAGAAAATCAGGCGGCCCGGAGTCACCATTTGTAAGGGAAATGTTGGGGTGTACATGTCGCTGTTGAGAGACACCTTTGATTGCACTGCTCCACAGAGCCCTCAGATAAGGCCAATCCTCATGGGCTACCTCGGCTTTCAAAGTTAATTTCAGTAAGTCTGTCTTTCACCTCTACCTTCAGTGCCACGATTTTCCACTGCAGTGTTTCGACTTCACAAACCCGACTTCTCCAGAGAGAACAACGCCTTGCTGCGATGGGCCGTAGAAGCAAGCGCTCATCACATTTGACCTGTAAAGTGTTTGGAGTGACGGCCAGTTGGAAGTTGGATTTGGCTTCTCCCCACACACACATCCTTGTTTTGCACTTTATGCAAAGTGTACTAATTGCTAATTAGATGTCGTTTCTGTTTATACAGGCATTCCCAAAGAGTTAGACTGGACTTGGTTTTGAGTTTGGGGATTGTTAAAGTCTTACTTAGATTAACTAACAACATGTGTGTAATGAAAACAGAAGCGGCTGAGTAGTTCATGGAACCGTGTATCTGATGAAGCGTCAGGGCTGGATGGACTACTTTGCTTGCGTCTGGAAGTGATAGCTAAGTTGGTTATACTCCATGCCGAGTGACTGTCCTTTTCCATGGGGACGTTGTTACCTTCTTACATTTCAGAACAAAGAAGCAGCAGAAGCAAATGACACGTGTTTGACTTCTTTGTATATCTGCACCTCTCCGTGCTACTCTTTCCTTCAAATATATAAATATACATTTTGAGGGAGGAAAAGGTTCCTCTTTTGACCAAATTTTATATGTGGTGGTGTGATTTTTACTGATAAATTCACAGGAGGAACTTTGTAGTCAAAAGTTCTGTGGCTACTGTTTTGTTTTGCTTTGGTTTGTTTTTTTTTGTTTTTTTTTTTTGGCTTTTTATTTTGTTTTTCTGTTTTTGTTTTTGTTTGTTTTTTTACTTTCTTTCTTGGCAGCCAGTGGTCAAACTGATCATGCCTTCAAATTTATTTTCATAGACAGAACTAATTTTTGTGAACATTATTACTACTTCCAAAGATTTTTCTGATAACTTGGGCCAGAACTGGTGACTGAGTAACAAGGGTCTGATTGAATGCCTCCAAACCCACCCACAACACGAATCTTACCTCACAAGCTCTTACCTAAATCATAGAGAAACTCATGTTCCATGCAATGTCACTGACGTCTCTGTTGCTAGCCAGAAGGTGTCTGCTCGCTCTTGCCTCCTGACACCTCACATTAGTGCCTGGGCTCTCGGAGCAGCAGAACCTAGGGTCTGGAAGGCTGGGACCTTGAGCTCAGCGAGTTCCGCCACATTGTCATGTCATTAGCACTAACAAGCCTCTGGCTCTCAGGAATTTGTCAAAAGGTTGATGAAACCCCCTGAGGCTCCACACACCAGGTTATAAACTGGTCCATGTAGGTTTGAACTGCTTACATCCATGTCATAAATTAACATAGCTTCATTTGACCCCAGGTCTTAAGTCTGTTGACAGTTTCAGCATGACTGATTTGCTCATTTTATTTTATTTTTTATTTTATTTTTGCTTTGGAAATTGGCTTGGTTCTCTTTAGAGTTGGTGTAAACATGCCATGTAATAAATGATTTCCAGTTAATGGTACAACAGAATTATTGCTTTCTTAGATGTACGTGTAGTAAAAGTCAATATACACATTTATATAATTTCTTCAAAATCTTATACCTAATTTGATATTTCTAAAAATTGCACATGTAAGTCATGTGTATAACATGCTAAAGTACTTTAACTGTGATCTTAAAACTGAATAAAATATTTAATAAAAATTTGAAATATTTTAAAGATATTATTCAAATACATTTCTTTATGTTTTCACTACCAACCATAGAATATGTGCCTTCAGTGTTATGTCCACTAAAAATAGTAGAGAAAATAATAAAGGATTCTTGAACCATTTCAGAACATTGGTTAATGGTTTCACCTTACACTGCTCACCTGAGACGGACCATTGTCTGAGGGCTATTGATTGCTTTCCCCTATTGTGGAGGTGGCAGGGGGGAGGGAGTCCAGAAGAAGAAAGAAGATTGACTTCAGGCTGCCACAGGAGATGAGCGCTTCTAAGAAAGAGAGCGTAACATCCTCTTCCTTAGATTGCAACAGAACTCTTAAGTTACATCATGTAGGCCATGGCCCACCAATTAAAGCTGAGATGTCAAGCTGACCAGCACTTAGGAAAAGGCAGGCAGTTCCAGACTAGCCATGGCCATGGAATGAGACCCTGTCTCAGTCAATGCAACATCAGAATTAACATAATCTAGAAACCGTCTGGACATCAATATAGATCTATAACAACAGATTTGGTCCCAAGTTCGGGGCCACCACCCACTTGTGTTTCTCCCTAGCCTTGCGTTGGGGATAGAAAATGTTGCTATGGTGCCTTTCCTGTACATGTACATGAAGTGCTAGTTATTCCATGGCCACGTTGGCTGGCTTCTTGAGTGCATTCACAGGATGCAGAGGGGTCACCCATGGTTGCAAACAATGCGATCCCCACATGAAAATTACAGGGTAGCTTGAAGGTGTGATATACTAAAGTTAAGTTGTTGTAGGAGATTTAAAGGTGTGAAAACTCTAAATGGGTTAAATTCCTATCTGTTCATACGTAGGTATGTGAGTAGGTTTGTTTTCTGTAAAATTAGTCTGTCTAATGAATGACAAAAGTTAATCCATACTTCCTTCCCATTACTGAGAAGAACATCAGGAGAGTTAGGCTGTTGGAAGAAGAGGATCTTTGCTAAAGATACAAATTCTGTTAGAAAAAAGTGACAGTGTGTGCATATGTGTAATTATACAGTCTTATGTGTATCAGGACTGTTGCAAGGAAAAGAAAGTGATTAACAGTTAAGTGACTGTATGGCTGACTTAAGATGCTAGAGACGGAAGCTATCATATTTATCTCAAATCCTTTTGTTGGAATTACAGACTTTCAGTACATGCAATAGCAGAGTTTGTGTTCTGGATCTATGAGCTCATCACCCTTTAGCCAAGAGATTTTCTCAGACCCTGTCTTATCTGTGCTGCTCGCCTTCACTCCATACACCATACGTTAGAGCATAAAAGTGTGTGTGCTAAAAACAGCTGGACATTTCAGACACAGCCTTTGAATGGAGTGTGCGTTCATTTTTGTCTTATTACTTCTCCACAATATCCAAAGTAAAGGAAACCCATGAGGCCAGAACACAGATATGCTGGAATGGAGTTAATTTGGAATTAGAGAAAAATAATAGCTATTTACCTCTCCTTTACCTGATCAAGGAGAGCCCTTTCTAAGAAGTCCTTGAGTGTGTAGGCAGGTGATGGGGGTGGGGGGTGTCTTATGTGCTTTTTCTCCTGATTAATTGACTTGAAAGGCTCCGGGGTTAAAACTTTTTGGTGTTCTCGTGTTAGCTATATGTCCGAGCCCTCCACCAGCCTCATGTCTTCTGCCTTCTCTGCCCTCCAGGCTTCCAAGGGGTGTAGAGATATGTCAGATGTGCTCTCGAAGACAAATTGTGAGAGATTTTAAGACTGAAATCCTGGTCAGCCTGCTATAAATTAAAGCACAGAATGAAATCCCGTTCTAAAAAAAAAAAAAAAGTTGTAAATTTGTGACTCACTCACCTTGGGAATCCTTTACCTTAAGAGATTTCGTAACAGGTATTATTGCTGGGTTGTACATAAGAGAAAGATGAAAAACCATGAGGGTTGAAAGTCTCTAAAAAGTGATGGAAGATGAAGGGAAAAGTAAATCCTTAAAAAGTAAGTAGGTCTTAGATGCTCTACATAAAAAAAAAAAAAAATCTTAAAGGCAGCATGAAATGTGCCCAAGAAATATTCTCAAATGAGTATTTTTTCTGATGGTATCAGTGGAGTTTATGAATGGCCAATTAAAGAAGCATGAGTTCTTCCAGAAATAAGCAAAAAAAGCACTGATATATACAAGCAGTAGACACATAATAGATACGAAATTAGGTAATGATTGGCCACAGAATTTGAAGCTCTTACTGGAATGCACTTAATAGAAAAGGCAGTATCGATACAATTTTCCCAAATGTATATAATTCTTGACATACTGGAAATTTTTAGTCACTGCTTTATAAAGTCTCCTATATTCTGTCTTGGCTCAATCATGTCTTAAAAATAGAGCAGTGGTCTTTACATAAGTCCCTACATATCCAAAGCCTTTTAAAGAAGAATCTTAAGTATTTTGCATATTGATGCTAGCTCCACCAAAATCTTGTATTACAAGCCAAAATCAAAGCGTGCTTAGATAAAAACTGCTTTGTTCCACCGTGTTCAAAGCTCATGGTGCATACTTGGGCTCCAGAGTTCTCAGCTGCCTACAGCTTGTACATACCAGATTGCTACCTCGTGTGTTCTTGTGTATGTTGGTTTTTTAACTGATTGTGTGTGTGTGTGTGTGTGTGTGTGTATTTCATATGCACCCTAATCCCACTAATTAACCTGTCCCTTTGTAACCTCCCTCTGCCCTTGCAACCTCCCCCTCAAAATGAACAAAAATATCTTGTCACTTCTCTACACAATGAGTCATTGGTCTGGTTCAAAGCCTGTGACTTCTGCTACACTGTCAATATTGGGTCCTCATTGAGACTCCCTATCTTGTTTTTGTCCTGTGTCATTGAGATCCTGCAGCTTTGGATCTGTAGGACTTGCTCTTCACCAGCTTATAGATGGGTAGATGTCAGGGGGGACCAATTCAAAGCCCTGGATCTGGGCCTCAGCATGTACCCACACCACCACCAGCAGGGTGAGCTCTCCAGCACTGCCCCAGCTAGCTCACACAATGCTGCAACCAGTAAGGAGCAGACCCAGCTCTCCTACTCTCAGGACTTTGGGGCCAGCTCTCCCACCTGCCATGATTGGGGGTTGGGGGACATCTCTTCCCCATCCCATGCAGACAAGTGGCACATCCTTGGAGCCTGTTCACCTGAAACTTGGCATCAGAGTCAGCTTCCCTGTGCTGCCCAGGCAATGAGTAGAGCCCACCCTCCCAATCGCTGAAGCCAGTGAGGGGCAGGCAGTTCTCGGGCTCTCGTGACCTCAGCTCGGCCATCTGCTGAAGGTGGTGAGGGTCAAATGGGGGAGTGTATAATGCTTACATAATGGCTGGCTGTCCTTAGTAACTCTGCTGCACTGGAAACGGTGTGTGTAAATGCCAGAACTCAATTTCTATGAGGTGTTGAAATGTTTTGAAAAATGTCAAGGCCTAGGAGATAGCTCAGTGGATTAACTTGAGCAAACCCGAGGACCCCAGTTTGGAGTTCTCAGATCCACGTAGCAGCTTTCCTACTGATCATGGATGAGCTCTGGATTCAAGGGAGAGACTGATTGTGTAAATGAAGGGATGGGAGAGACAGAAAGACAAAGTCCAGGGCTCCGTCCATGAGCTTGCTTGCTCACTGGAACACCATCTGCGTGCGGATATGGAGTGCTGGAGTGCAGGACTGATCAGGACAGGGATGGAAACTGAGGCTCTAAGGAAGCAGAGCCAGAGCTTACGGGAGATGGAGCTGGTGCTCTGTCCTTTGAAGACACTTAATGTGACACTCTTTAACTCTCTTAAATCTCTTTCACAAAAGAGATTTTAGTGTAAGGAAAGTGCTGTTACAACAGCATTACCCAGCTCCTACTGGCAAATGTATGACACAAGACTTGGGGTGAGGCCTTCGATGACTACCCCTGGGCATGGGATGTGTCTCCTGACAATCCAGACTGGGGGTGTTAGGGAATGATGACCTCACTCTGGCTGCACTCTGTTGTCCTTTCTATCTCCGCCCTGAGTCAGGCGTGCTACTGGAATCCAAAAACTTCAGTTATTAAATTTCTCTTGAAAAAAGTTATTGTAAAACTTTCCCTTTCTGTTGACTTTTTCCCTCACTGAAAAAAGAACACACATAAGCTTGTTGTTTGTTGCTTTCATGTGGTTGCAAAAGACTTAAGAATCCCTGCCTAGAATGATTCCTAAAACAAGACTTTCTGTGAGAGGTTCTACTGTTGGTGTGTGCTATCCCCACTCCATTTTGGTTCTAGTCAGAACGGAAGCCTTTCCTTCCTAGTGCTTGGCCTTTAAAGACTCTGCCGCAGACGGTGCCTATTCTCCTGGACTCTGGGCTTGTTTCACTTAGTGGATACTGAAGATTTTGTACCTGCTTTGGAAAGTAAATGCTCACTTTAGTTTGGCCAGAGAAGAAAACCCCCTCTGGGGATTGATACAGGAGTTTTCTTTCATTTCAAAACCATCTGCTTTAAGAAGCAAGATCATCTCTCTTACATATGCAAACCACACTGTAATTTATGTATGACTTCATGAAAAAAAAATTGCAGAAATTTAGAGAGTTTAATTTGAAGTTCATCAAGCAACTCTCCTTGTCTCCCTCCTCCTCCCAGAAGACTCAGTCAGTCATGCCTTTGCTTCTCTTCCCCACTTTCCAAAGATCTGGTGGAGGAAGCAGAAGTCTGAGGGAATGTGGATTGTGGCATGAGTGCAGCCATGTCAAAGACACCATCACCTCAGACTGGCAAAACCACCTCTGCCTAGCTCAGGGGAACGGCAGCACCTTCCCCCGGATAGAGTACAGACGTGAGTAGTTGACCTTTAAAATCAGCAAATGCAGAAGGTACAACCGCAGCCGCCTCTTCCTGGATAACTGCAATCAGACTGCTCCCCTACCGCAACCCCTATTGAGATTAGCTTTCCCGCTCCTTATCCCTGCTGCAGATAGTAAATGACTTTCCCTGCTGCTGCTGCTGCTGCTGGACCATCTACACCCAAGCACATGGCCCACCCGATCCCAGCTTTTCCTTGTGTGTCTGTCATTCCTCATTCCCCATCTCCCCAAAGTCCAAAGCCGTGCAGGTCAGGGCAAGCAGCATTTGACCATGGGGAACTTGCCTCTGTCAAGGGAACACTCCCACGAGAAGATCACAGAAAGGTAATGGGAAGCATGTTTCTATACATCAGGTATAAAAAGAATGGAATCTAGAGATGGGCAGTCTCGGACAGAGATTTTTGAGGAAAGGAGGAAGTAAGGTGAAACAAAAGAGAAAAAAAAACCCTCTAGCTTCACTAATTTTTAGTTTATGATTCAGGAGACACTTCCTTGGTTTCCAGGAGAGAAGGGACAATAAGTTTGACTACTTGGAAAAAAAAAAACAGAAAAATTAAGGGATAGATACATCACTGAAGCATTCAAATCTTTTCCCATTTTACTTTCTGTTTACGGAGTCATATATGTGATTCCATTGATTAGAGGCTATTTCCTCGTGAAAGGGTGAGGGAGTCCACCCTTGCTCTCTGGAAATGAAGGACTGACCCCTTATCTCTGAGAGACAGCCACAGATAGTGGTGGGGACTACAGCAGTCACCCCTGCAACCTGCAGAGACAGACAAATTGGATTGGCTCATCATACATGCTCTGACCAGCCTGATGTCTTAGATGCTGATACTGAGTGAAGTCGTTACAAGGATGTGAGATGGTACCTTAGATCTTGGCCACTGATATGTTTAAGGTAACCTAAACTTTACAACAAACCGTGCTTACAGGGAGAGATTTTGGGATAAGATGGTAATGATTTTAACTGCTTATGTTTGTTCTGATCCACAGAATCCAAACTAAATGGTAGCTGTTCAACTTCTAGGGATAGTTAACCATATGACTCTCTCCTTTATAACCCCTTGATGCATTGCTCTTAAGACCTGTAGAGTGGTGGCCTTGCTATGGAATAGTATCTATGTAAAAGATGAAAATACATACATACATACATACATACATACATACATACAACTATTAGGATTTGAGACCTCCGCAGTATACAATACCTCCCTCCTCTAAAGGGAAAATGTAGAGCACATAAGGTTGACTGGGTCCCTGACTATGCTCCCTGGAGACATTGTTGGCGATCTCTCATACCTACAACGTTAGCAGCACTAATGATGTCCTGTGTTCCTCTAATGGCTCCACAGAAGGTCATAATACAAGCTTTTGGCATGAACTTAAGGTTGAGCTAAGCAAAGAACCTTATCATAAGAACCTGGAAATTTGACAGCTGTTGCCAACCCATTTCATATCAGTTGGTCCAGGGCAGTCAGTGTGCATAAAGGAGGATTTTAGGGCCTGTATTCAACAGTGCTGCGCTGTCTTGTCTGACTCCACGAATATATTAGCGAAAGCCCCCAAGTCTTCCATTACCCGATTAAATTGCAAGCTCACTAGCTGTGTTACTTTCACCAGCAAGCAGAAGGATTCCTATATTCTATCAACGAGGCTTCTTGTCAGTACCTATCAATATTTCTTATCCATGGTACTCAGACCAAAGCCTCCAGGTAACCAAAGGAAAAAAAAGGGGGGGGGGATTTGTTAATCCGGTTTTAAAGAGTGCTAGGAAGGATCATCGTTGAGGTGGTGGCTCATCTCAGATCCTGTGTATGTGTGTAAGACTGAGGCTGATGTAGCAGAGAAGACCGAGGCTGACCCAGCCAAGATCCAGCTGTGGTCCAACAAGTCCACAGCCTGCCCATCCTGGCCTCACCACCATCTTGACCGAAGGCAGAGCAGCCTTGGACACTTGGACATCCTGCCTTTCCTTGTACGATACTTAGAAACTGGAATCAGATCAAGAATTTTTGTTCTGGATATGGGCATTTATCCATGCAAATTACTTTTTGGGGGGGTTTCTCTTTCACTCCTACCCACACATTCAATACTCCATATGCCTCGTTTTAAAAAGCAAATGCTTTTCTGGTCTGGGTGTGCACTTTTCCCTCTCTGAGTTGCCTTTGTGTGACATTCTAGCCTGCCACCACCAACACCTGCTCCTCAGCCAAAGATCTATTTTCGTTAGAATCTGCCCTAGCTTTTCAGCCCTACTGCAGAGAACAGCAGCAGCACAGATTGGTAGTGACGTCACAGTAGCTAATGAAGACTGTTTCCAGGGGAGTGGCTGGGCTTGGCGGGCATTCGGACACAAGGCAGGCCACACCCGGCAGGGAGCTTGACCTGCAGACTTTTGGAAGAAGCAAAGTCACCCAACACAAAAGCCCTGACTGCCTTCAGGGCCTGAGAGGCAATGGGTGAGTAGGACCCAGGTTTAGGCTAGACAATCCTCGGGTCCTAGGCTCTTGTAATTGCTTTCTCTGTAAAATTTATCTTTGGGTTAAAGGTTTTTCACTTGAATGCTAGCTTTCTTTAGCTTTTCTTAAGCCATTTTACTGTCGAAACCCACCATGTATGATACTGAGTTTGAAAATTAAGCGGGAGGGAAATTTGGTTTTGTATAAACAATGGCCTCCCCTGTCCTCAGAAGCAAAGCACGGCCCTCTCTTGTCCTGGATTTACTTTCCACACTTGCAGTGACTGGAGGGTATCCAAGGTCTGAAGATTAAGTTGAGAAATTCCAGAAATAAATTGACCCCAGTAGATTTGTGTGCTAGCGTAAAGCACAGCTCTCTCACCACAAAGGGAAAAGAAGACTGTTCATTCTGCATCGAAACTGAGTGACCGAGGACCATGCACGTAGGTTGTTCCGAGTATCAGGTTCACCATAGAAGCATTTACATGAATTTTTATTGTCACAGAACAAAAGAAAATCATAAAGCATTAATCATTTGGTGCAACGATCAGGGAGAAGTCTATGCTATGGGTCTCAGATACTGTTGGATGGTACTTAATATAAAGCATACCTACTCTCACAGTTACAGAATTTCAGTCTGCAGGATCTTCTATGTAAATGCTATACCTTTTATTTTTTAAAAAAGAAAACTTTCAGTTTACAGTATTAATTTCTTTTATTTAAAAAAAAACTTTCAGTTTACAGTATATTTTATTAGTTAATTTCGGCCCATGGCTAATAATCATAATATGTGTATATAGGAAAAATAATGCACAGGATTGAGTATTCTGGGTTCCAGATGTTTGTGGGCCATAGACCCTGTGGATGAGAGGGAAGCAACCACTCTCTACAAGATGAGCGTGGAGGAATACTCATGCCTCTTTTCCTCCTTGCTTTTGTTCTGTTTCGCTGGGACCAAACACAGAGCCTTGCGCATGCTCAGAAGGCATTATACCATGGAGCTACGCCCTTCTCTGTTGGTCTCATAAAAGCACTATTTTTAAGCACCTGGGTTGCACTAATGACCCACGGTGCTGAAACAGAATTACACGTGCTTCAGTTTCACTTGCCAGCCTCAACCACCTTCTCCAATTCGAAAACAGTCTTGTCTTCTCCGTCCATCGGCCATGAGCGGCCCGTTTACTCAGCAATCGCTGCGGCAAGATGGATTGACAGCCTAATGCTGTTCACGCCTTCTCTGTGATATGGTGCCAGGTAAGTGTGGCTGTTTATAAGCCACGAAGGCACGGTCTCCTCAGCCTCCTTGCCTTTCCTACAGCTGACTAGAGACTCTTACACCCTCAGAGGCTGAACATCTGGCTTTCCCCCAGATCGATATGAGCAGTATTGCCCTGCAATAAGCGGGGGTTGGGGGTGGGGGGCTCGGGGTTGGCGGGGAGGGTGGACCAGCCAGAGGGGGAGAGCCCAGGATGGCTTCTGTTCATCTGAACATTGAATTTGGCTGTAATTATCATCCAGAGAATATTCTCCTGAGAGTGCAGAGACCAGGTCTGTTTTAAATGACTTCAAAAGGACAATGCTCTCGTCCCACACTCGAGGAAATTGCGGGCTGCACAGTGGAAAAGAAGTCGTATTCAGAAACGTGATCGCAAGCTTAACTCTAGAATGGAAAGCAATTTAAATGTATTACTGGACAAAAACCATTAGCTGGATGAATGTAAATAAGCCTCTAAAGGGCACTGTTCCCAGAGAACTTCCCCTCCAGTGTGGAGTGTGGAGGAAATGTCTCTACTGGATGGTCCTTGAGTGTCAGATGGAGGGCTTTGCAGTCCCAGCTTGTTACCAAGGAGTCAGCTTGCTCTGCTCATGTAAACAGCCCCATTGGAATTACTGTGATACCCATTTAGACAGGAGAGCCAGAGACCACGCAGCACCAGGACCAGGCAATTTCGCTGTGAAAGAAAGGCTGTCAACTTGACTCTTTCTCTCAAATTATCTTCAGCAAATGCTGCCAGATGCTGTGGATGTCACCCACACCATTTGACACTCCATTCCAATCTTCGGAGCCTAATGCGGAGGCTGGTGCGCAGACTCTCCTGTAGCTGCTCTCAGCGAGCCCTGCCCCTCTGAGCGGGTAGCTTTGTGGGTGGAGAGGTCGCACAGCTTCCCAGGGGCGCCCATGTGGCTCTAGGGACGTGCCTACCCTCCTCCTGAGAATCTGGAGAGTCCAGGAAATGCTCCCCAGTGAACCGGAAGGCAGAACTGTAGAGCTTGCCCTCTCTTTTTTTCCCCTACTTCCCCTGCCTCTACCCCAACCCCAATCCCACGTTACTGTGTTTTTGTATTTACCAAAAAAGCAGGAGGAATGTCCCGGACAATCGCCTTGGGGGAAATGTGGAACTGCTGATGGTGGGGTTTTGTTTGTTTTTGTAGTGTTTTGGTTTTTTTTTCCCCCAACAAAGTCTTTTTGTCAATGGGGTCTTGCCCTATAACCCCGGCTGTCCTAGACCTCACTACATAGCCCACAGTTCTTGGGGTCTTACTGCCTCAGTCTACCTTGTGCTAAGATCCCAAATATGTTCAGATTACAGTTGGGAGGCACCATGCATATCTGGATTTTTTTTCCTTATGCTTTTTTAGTTTAATCTTATTGCCCATTTAAAAGTTGTGCATGTTTGTGGGGGAGTTGGGTGGTATTTCATGTAGATGAGCACCTGTGTAGAAAGCATAGATAAGAGTGGCCAGCTTGGGCTGGACAGTTGGCTCAGTGGTTAAGATCGCTGTCTGCTCTTCCAGAGGTCCTGAGTTCAATTCCCAGCAACCACACATGGTGGCTCACAACCATCTGTTACAGGACATGATGCCCTCTTCTGGTGTGTCTGAAGAGAGTAATGGTATACTTATATACACAAAAGAGTCATCAGTTGAAGCCTCGGGACTTTGTGGTAAGAACTTTGCAGTCTTCTCCACTGCAGTCTACAATTTTTGTCTCTCTAGTTCTATATCCAGTGTGCCCAGGACATTCTATGTCGTTTTTCCTGTCCATCTACACCCCCATCTAAGAATCTCTTTCTTAAACATCACCAAAGAGGGATACACAAGTGACTGAAAAGCCATGTTTATTTTCTCTCTCACTGACATTAATAAACTTTTTTTTTTTTAATTTTCCCTTGGGGGAACTCAACGAGATTGTTTTTTTAACTTCCACTCTAAAGGGGAAAAATAAGTTATTGATAAGATTTTCCCCAATGGGCCCAGATATAAAAATGACTAGTGAACACATCTTTCAATGAGTTATGCCATCTTCTGGAGGAGTGGCCAGGTGTGGGCAGGTGTTCTGATGTGAAGTAGGATTCTGGGAGCGTAGGCTTTGTCTTGCTGGTCTGCACCCCATTTTCACCTGCACCGATAGCAGTATTTTAGGACTGGAATGAATGACGAGCTTTGGCACCGTTGTGACACCCACCTCGTGCCAAGTATGCTAATGTGGTTAGCGGCTACTTTAGGTAGCACTTCCAGGGGTAGGCGCCCCTGTCGAATGCTCCTTCAAAGTCTCCTTCCCTTTATTTTCAGCTAAAATTCCCTGGTCTAAGCTAAGCACACACAGAGGCATTTCTGTCTGTCCGTTTAATAATACCAATATGTGTTCTGAGACTTCTAGCTATAGGCACACTCACCCTCGGGGGAGTGTGTCCACTATCATTTCTTTTTAAATGGTGAGCTTAACCTGAACACCTGGAGGAGCCAGTCCACTCGTGTGAATATGTAGGGATGACCTAAATGCTTCCTTGAGAGCTTTGGCTTGGAAATACGTTCCCTGGTCTACATCTTTCTCCATTCAGGGATCTCTTAATGGTGCTGCCCTTGGCTTTCGCATTCACCAAGACACAAGCCTGCTCATTTGACTATAAAATGACAGCTATAGCGTCCTAGAAATGTGTGGGTCGTATAATCCAGGCCATCTTCAAACTCTCCTAAGTAGTTAGGTTGGTCTTGAATACCCGCTTTGACTTCCTGGGATGACAGACTTGTGTCTCACCATGCCTGGGGATATTTGTTCTTGTTTTTTTTTCCTCCCTGAGTCTGTTTTGAGAGCTGGTATCCTTTGTGCTGACCAGTTTCGTGACAAGTCAACACAAGCTGGCATCATTTTAAAAAGAGAAAAACCTCAATGGAGAAAATGTCCTCACCAGGTTGCCCTGTGGGCAAGCCTGTGGTGTCTCTTCTTTGTTGATGACTGGTGTGGAAGGTGTGGCCCAGATTTCCAGTAAGTCTTTCCCACTTCAAATGAGTCAATCTAGAAAATCCCAGCTGCTCGGGGGTTTCCAGTGGTTCAAACTACAGTACTGAAATACAAATAATTTTTTATTTGATTAGATTTTAGTAATAAAAAAAAAAGTGTATGGTCTTCTGTAACGCTACAGGAAAAATGCTAATTACTCTTTGAATTTTTGGTATGGCAAATGACGACTGTTTTGCTTTCTAATATGCTTGTCCTGGGCTCCCGTGTTGGGTTACTGGGCTATCAGCAGCTTCTGCCCCATGTGAGAATGTGGAGCAGATGCTCCTGCCTGCAGACTTCACTGCCTATGCCTTGCATTGCAGCAGGCCCTTACTGAGAGACTGGATTACTGAGCAAAAACTCAGTCTACTGCTAAAGCAGCCACAAAGCAGAGGCACCCAAAGAATCGGGTTGGATACCATTCAATATTTTATATCGTACAGGAGGAGAGACATTTTTGCACCGTACCCTCGAAGTTCGCCGCTGAGGCCCCACCTAAGAAATGGCCAAGTATCGAAGAAATCACACACGTTCACTGAAGAGCGAGCCTTACGTAACAGGAGAACCTTCATGAAGAAATTAAAGATGAAGGAAATGGTTCAACCTGTGTGCTTTTATCTGGGTGTGACGAAGAGGGACCACCATTAAGGCAATTTAAGGCAGGAAAGCATAGGAGATAGATTAGGACTCTCGGGACCCCGCGTGACTCCCTCTCCTTCCCCAGTGGCCCTTTTCTGAGTCTCCTCACCCTGTGATCCTCACCAACCCCTGTGAGTGCAGAACTTATGTTTTCTGCTCAAGGAGAAAGCGTCCTTTAACATCCCTAACCCTGACTGGAATGAACCCTCACCTGCATAACCAGCTCTCCAAGTCTGCCTCCTTCCCTGAGTGACCCCAGCCTCCCGGTGCCTCGGTCCTTGTGTTTACGCACAAACCTCTCTCATAACAATGCTCTTTGCCACCTAGTTGCTTCACCTGCATGCTCTATGCACATACACCCCTCAAAACGCTGCCCATAGCCACCCCCAAACCTTCGTGTCACCCCTGCACTTGAATCAGGGCACACAGACTCCCCATCTCTGAGCAATTATTCTCGTCTTCTTGTTACAGATAGCAATAAAAATTAGACAAGATTCAAGAATATCCGCCCCCCCCCCCCGCAACTATCTGAGAAGGAGGAATAGAAAGGCCAATCTGGCCTGGATTATTTGGGAGTGTATGGATAGTAAACAAAACTGTATCCTCTAGTAACTTTTAAGGGAGAATCCTCTGTTTACCTTCTTACACCTAAGCATAATGGAGTGCACGTAGGATTGAAATCAGGGCCAGCCTGGTCTTCAGAGTGAGTTTCAGGACAGCCAGGACTACACAGAGAAACCCTGTCTCGAAAAACATATATATATATATATATATATATATATATATATACACACACACACACACACACATATATATATACACACACATATACATGCGCATATATATATATATATATATAGTGGCGCATGCCTTTAATCCCAGCACTTGGGAGGAAGAGGCAGGCGGATTTCTGAGTTCGAGACCAGCCTGGTCTACAGAGTGAGTTCCAGGACAGCCAGGACTACACAGAGAAACCCTGTCTCGAAAAACCAAAAAAAGAAAGAAAGAAAGAAAGAAAGAAAGAAAGAAAGAAAGAAAGAAAGAGAGAGAGAGAAAGAAAGAGAGAGAGAAAGGAAGAGAGAAAGAAAGAGAAAGAAAGGAAAGAAAGAAGTCAGATGCATTTTGGGAAGGGGTAGGCACAGTCGAGACATGCTTATATAATTCAATCTATTAATTAAAATAGAGAAGCTCTCAAACTTTGACTCATGAACTCCTGCCCTGCTGAGCCCTGAGCAATCATTTGGCCCTTTGAGTAGTCACGTGGCGCTCTGTCACACAGCTCCTCTTCGATCTGCACTATCACCTCACTCCAGTACCATCATCTTGCTGCTTCTGCAGGTCTGAGTGAGCCCATATTCTCAATTCTTTGGATAAGAGGCCAGGAAGCGCTTATCCTAGTTCTAGACTCCAACCTCCAGTAACAGATGGACAGGTCAGAAAGGACTCGATTCACCGACAATACACTCGGAGGAAGGGTTCTCGGTGAGGCCCACCGGCTGGTGCTCTCTGGGGCGCTTGTACGTCCCCTCTAGCACAGGAAGGACATCCACACGGGATCCTTAGGAACTGCTTCCGGATGAGGTCAGGATATTCCCCCATGGCCTCCTAACTGCTTCAGCTGAGAAGGAAAGGGAAGGGGAAGGGGGAACAAGATGCCTACTTTCCTTAGCGTTCTTTCTTTTGTAAAATGTATTTATTTCATGTCTTGAGTGTTCCATCTGCATGCACACCTGCTGACCAGAAGAGGGCACTCGATGCCATTACAGATGGTTGTGAGCCTCCAGGTGATTGATGGGAATTGAACTCGGGACCTCTGGACGAGCAGCCAGTGCTCTTAAGCGCTGAGCCATCTCTTCAGCCCCCTCCTTAACTTTCTTTAGCTTAAAATATTTACTACGTAAAGACACTCCACTTTGGAATAGTGTGTCCTGAACCTTATCAATATTACATGAGTCAAGTCACAGGATGGTACCGTTGAACAGAGTGTGTTCCGGTAAAGGAATTATGTACCACGCTAAAGCAGCAACGCGTAGAAGAAAGCATGGTGCCTAGGACCAGATCTGTCAAGCCCAGGCCTGAAGAGCGAGGTGCTGCAAGGGTGACCAGCTCTGCTCCACCCTCCCCACGGGACACTGACATGGCACCCCTCCCCCAACTCCTGCTGTCCCAGTGCCTCTGGAAGATAGACAGCTACAGAAGATACTGAAATGGCCCCTCAGGGTGTGGACCCCAATGCAGCAAAATGGAGAGAGGCAGAGGCTGGGGCAGGAAGACAAATAGAAGAGGCTTTCCTCGATGGCAACAAAAAGGCCTGAAGTGGTGTCGCATCTCAGCATGCTGTTTTGAAATACAAAGTGAGAGTGAAGCCAGGATTCATTCACACCTCTGAGAGTCTTCCTTTGCCCCTAGCGTGTATCTAGCTTGGGGAAAGGCTGTTATAAACTTGAGTTCTAGCCCAGAATCTCCAGGACTCCAGGAGAAGCACCACACATTCCATCACCCTGACCACACAGGGGAACACTGGGTTCTGACTTGGCCACACAGAAGTCTCCAGGACCTATCATGTCTGTTCAGCTTCACAGACTGGAGGGAGATTCACACTTCAGGATATGAGCTGTGCAGCTGACTGGGGGGGGGGGGAGGGGAAGATAGCCCATTGGGGGAAGCAAGAAGGAGTCAACACACAGTCAATTTCAAAAACAATCGAGGTCACCATGCAGGCCTCTGATGGAATCGTCCAGGGGAGAATGTTTGTGTTTTATTTAACACTGTTGATGGCGGTTACTAGCTTCTCACCCCTGGCTGGCCGCAAAGCGTCTCTTCCTTTGCACTCAGCACCAAAACAGAGCATCTGTATTTCAATATTTGAGTTAAACATATCTGGTGTTTGCAGAGCATAATGCTGTTGACATTGTTCCACGGCGACACTCTTTAGGGAGTTGGAATCTGTCTTCGATATTAGTCAGCGAGCCACATGAAACATTTTAATGGAAATCAAGATAGCGAGGCTGCTCCGGGGACCCTCGAAGTAGGCAGAGGAGGTTGGTCCCGGGAGGGCTGGAGAGCAGAGCTAGGGCCCTTAGAGGGACTGTGGCTGGACCGCGGCTGCTCGAAGCTCGAAGCTCGAAGCTCGCCTCACAGGAGAGAAGAGGCATTTGCCCTGGGGACCTGCATAGATGCCACACCTCCGAAGAAAGGAAGAATGACTGAGCTCTTTTGTGAGTGACCCGAGTGATCCGCTACCCTCTCCTGACAGCTGCGGTCCTACCTTAGGAGGACAATGAAGGATGAGTCCTAGAAACTTATGACAGAGGACGGACGGAGGATGTCGGTCAGCGGCAGAGTGATTGCTTCCTGTGCACGGGGCCCAGGGGTTTAATTTTCAGTACTGAGAAGGAAGGAAGAAAGGAAGGGAGAGAGGCAGGGAGGGAAGGAGGGAGGGAGGGAAGAAGGAAGGATGGTGGGAGGGAGGGAAGGAAGGAGGGAGGGAGGAAGGCAGGAAAGAGAAGAAAAGAAGAAAGGGAGGGAGGCAGGAAAGAAGGAAAGAAGGAGAGAAGCGAGGGCGGAAACTATCTTCAACATACAGGCACTGCCTCACACCACTCTACTTCCCGCTTCTCAACCTGCCCCTCCCCCATACGAGTGTGACCCTGGAGCTGCCGAGCAGATCAAAGGTCCCCATGCGGGATGGGACCTGCCAGGTCCCACTTGCCCCTGCATCCTCTCTCTCCAACTCAGGAACCGGTATATGACACCCCGTATGTCAAGGGAGGCCCATCGGTAACCGGCTCCAGTCTCCAGGAGTCTGGAAGGGGAGGAGCGGGATCCGCACCCTCTTTGCTATTCTGACCACGCAGCCCTATGAATCGTTTCTGCTTCAAGAGCCCAAGTTTCAAGAGTGCTTAATTTAATCGGCCTCATGTGGGTTAAGAAGGAAATTAGAGAGCCGCCCGAGAGCTGTAAGTTTCCATCAGAGACCGGAGCGAGGCCTGAGGCATCTGATTTGAAGAAGTGGGACGAGCAAGGTCAGACCTACGCGGTGGAAGAGCCCAGAGTGACACGTGCTGATGGCAGAGCGCGCCCGGGGCAGACGCACTTGACGCCCACCAAGCACTCTTAGGGAACTCTGCGTCCACTCTCCTGGGCTCTCCCTGTCTCCCACCAAACCAGACCCCATCACAGTGTCTCACAGCGCTAAGAGGTGGAACCCACCAGGCTACTGCAATTTGACACCTGGACCAGAGGGGCGGTCAGGTCATCCCTGCCTGTATAGGTGACTGGCCATTGTGACACCGGGTCCTCGAGGGAGTGACTGGGGTGAAGACAGACTTGTCGCACTCACTGAAAGACAGACGTACACCCTATACATTGTAGCCTATTTCCACCAGAAAAGAGGATTTTCGGTCAAAGAAAATACTTATATGTCCATGTCCCAACCAGTTCCTCTCTACAACACTGTCCAGGAGATGCGACATTCCTACCCAGATACAGAAGCCTCGGGGGGGGGGGGGGGATACAGATAGTCGATATCACCTTCCTTCATCTGTTACCCAGAAAGCATTGCTGCTCCTACGGCCAACACGGAGGTGCCCCCCGCCCCCCCAACCAGCAAGCCTTGCTGCATGGCGTGTTGGCTCTCAGTTTCTTCCATTCCTTAAATACTCTCGGCCTCCCAGTGGCCTCCCTCCCCCGCCCCCTCCCTCCCTGCCGCCTAAGCCACTCCGTCACCTTCACTACCCCACCAAGTTATTGAGGCCTTGTGGTCACGGGCTCCCGCCACCAAATCAATGCCTAAGGCTGCCGCATAATAATCTTCTTCCTTGATTAGGGCATCTTAATTATGCTCAAGGAATTTGCTTAAACAGATTAATCATTCTTGAGCACAAATTTAGAAGCTGCGCTTGCTGAGGGATCTGCTCCGATGTCTCCCGAGAAATTTGCTGATTACACCTACCTGTTGGGCTCCTGCCAGGGGCTGGGTTAGTCACAGGCTGGAGGCTCTCTCTCACCCCTACCCTGGCACTCTCAGTTTTTTGCTCCTTGTGAGTCTCTTCTCTGAAGGCTGGAGCTGTGAACTCTAGCTTTGAAATGAGGCTGGGGTATGAGAGTGGGTGTCCCTGTGGCCTCGTCCTCCCTAGAGTTCGCTCTACCCCGAGGAGTTGCTGTGTGGGACACCTTCTCGATGAAGGCAAAACCCAATCTGTTCGCTGGTTTGTGGCAACCTGGGTCCCACGGGGGTTCTTCGCACAATCGCCACTTTCCACAACGGCTGGCATGGGGAACCTCATCCCAAGCTGACGTCATCAGAGTCTCCAGGACTGGGCGTCCTGAGGATAGAGCTGGTAAAAAAAACGGAACCCCAGAATGTGATCTAATTTGCAGGAAGTAAGGTGGGCGTTCAAAAACCCTTGAGTCTGGGGATGCTTCCGGGGAGTAAAGATTTCTTATGAAGATAAAACTACTTCTATACATCTGTAGATAGGAGGTTGACCAGAAGTGTGGCTGTGAAGGTGTGAGCACAGGGTCTGTCTTGCAGGAAGCCCTCAATAAAAGCTGCCTTACAGTTCTTTCCTCAGATTTTACCAACGTATAGGTCAAGGATGAAAGAAAGGTATTTGTACAGGAAGCTGAGTAGACATAGACAACGTGGTCTTCACTGTGGACTTTTGTTTTGTTTTGTTTTGTTTTGGTTTGGTTTGGTTTGGTTTGGTTTGGTTTCGAGACAGGGTTTCTCTGTGTAGCCCTGGCTGTCCTCGAATTCAGAAATCCGCCTGCCTCTGCCTCCCAAATGCTGGGATTACAGGCGTGTGCCACCACTGCCCGGCCTTCACTGTGGACTTTTACTCTACCTCGAAGAAGAATGAAACTATGCTTTGTGCAAGAAAATGGATGGACATAGAATCCATGTTAACTGAGATAAGTTTAACTCCAAAAGACGGATATTACGTCTTCTCGTTTGTGAAATCTAGGACGTTAGAAACACATGCCACCATGCCTAGATTTTATTACAAAATGTTTCTTTTATTTTTGAGATGATATAATCACGTCATTTCTGCCTTCCTTTTCCTCCCTCCAAACCTTCCTGCAAGTCCTCCCTGTGGACCCTGGGGGCAGAGCCAAGCCTTAGGCTTGGACTGAAGCAAACACTTTATTGGTGGAGAGATCCTCCCAACCCTGAAATCTTATTTTGTATGTTAATTTTATTATTATCTTTTATTTAAAGAAAGAAAAAAATAGAGTCTGAGTAGGAGACTTTTCCCAGTTACAGTTGATGAGGCCTAAACCTGGAGCAAAACAATGATACTGTCTCCTATGTTCACGCTCAAGGAATAAACAGAATAAATTAGTAGTGCTTCTGTTGGTCTAGACCCATGTGACGAAACAGAAACACGTGTGCCTGTCACTTTATGATTAGCTTTGGGGGGGTAGAGGGTTTGAAATGAAGAGTTTGGAAGGGAAGAAAAATCAATCACACAAAGCTAATCTACTAAAACTGTAGAAAGAAACAAGTATAAATGATGACTGCTCAGTACAGACCTGCTTTTCAGGTCCTCTTCCTACTCAAGCTGTGCCTCATCTTTTAAATCAGGCCCTGCTAAAAGTCCACGGTTTCACAGGCTGGCAGAGAGAGGCTGGCAGGCAGGAAGTGGCCGAGCGAGCGCGGTGTGGTCTGGAGAGGGCAGGTGGCCCGGCGCGGCTAGCCATCCTCGCAGAGCCCCCGGAGCGGGCAGAGGGACACAGGCGGGCAAGACGCAGCGCTTCCGTCACACGCGGCTGCCTGGAGCCCACGAGATGCCTTTTGTTAAATAGCAAGACGGGCCGTATGAAGGGTTTGTAAATATTTGGAGGAAAGAAAGACTGGAAACATAAACCTGATCAGGAAATGTGCTGAATCAAAGAAACAGACAGATGCGAGCTATTTAGGTACTGTTCGGAGCTGTTCTTAACACATCCGTGCCTTTGGGGAGAGAGTATAAGCAGTGAGTTTTAACCCACCAAAATATCTTTGGCACCAGCCACTATGTTAAATAAGGCTATATTTTGAAGAGAAATAATGAGAACTTTTTTCCCCCTTTGTCCTCAATGTTGGGGTGGCGACCAGGACTTTGTCCTAGTTCACCGATTACCCTATCACAGAGATATTCCCTCATCCCAGAAATTACAACTGTAGACTGAATCATTACTCTTTTGTTTTTTATATTAATTTTGCTGTTACCACTATAAAGACATTTGGCTTTTTATTTCACTTAGTAAAAAAAAAAATCAGTAAACACTTTCACGTTTGTAGATCTTAATACAAATGCTACTGTAGAAAACTCCAAGCTGAATCAAACATCTTATTAAGGACAGGAGGTAAAGCAGATGTATAGTTCATCCTGAAGGGGGTACTGTTGTGGGGGGAAAAGACAAAAACATTTGATCCCTGAAAGTTCTTAACAGACTAGAGTGTGGCACTGGTAAGAAGCAAGGGAGATTTTATGTAAAAGTGAAGGCTTGTCCTGTCAAGGACTTCCAAGGTCATCTGTGACCTATGGTCAGTTTGCAGCCTCAGCCTCCGTCCAAATGCGTCGCCGCTGAAGCAGGTGGGCTGGGTTGCGCTGTTCCATTCTCGTCTTTACGGTTTGTTTCTTAGGCGCCTGCAGGGAAGCCTCACCCACGTCTCCATCAAATTTCATTCCAGCAGCAATTTCCGAACAGGTGAAAGTTCGCACACCTGTGAAGGATTAGACATGGTCCACGTCGTCGAGATCGAGATAGGGGCAGTAGACAGGTGGATAAAGAGTGAGCACGGAGAAGTAATTTCCTAACCTTCAGAACGAAAATAGAAGGCGTCCTTAGTATCAAGAGGACGGATTCGTGTCACCGGGGGTGACCTGCTGCGAGCTGGAGGCACCTGGAAAGGGGCAGCGGAGAGGATCCAGGCATCAGATGAGATCTCTGCCAAAGGCTTCAGCATGGCATCAAACGGAATCCCATTCACATGCAATGAGGCTGATGGTGCTTCAATCTGTGCTGTGGTTTTTACTCCACTGAGCTCATGTTAGTCTAATTCTCCTTGCTTTTCTTACTCTCTTCTTGGATAATTGTATTCTGAGTAAGTTTTGAGACTGTGTTTTTCCTGGGTACAAACACAAGACCTCTTTCCTTCTTGAAGGCAGAAAGCTGTTTACCCTTAAATGCCTAAAGCAACCTGCCCCGCACTGAATTATTTTAAAATAAGTTTCTTCTGACCTCAGGGAAGATATACAGATGATGGACGCATGTGCTCATTTCTTTTTCCTTTTAGGACTCAACTTTTACTTACCATTTGCTATACAAAATAATTTAATTTATACATGATTATAATGTCATGCAAAATAATTTTACTTATTTATTCATTTGAATATTTTGCCTGAGGGTATGTGTGTGCACCGTATGTGTCACCCAGAGGTCAAAAGAGGGCATCAGATCCCTTGGAACTGGAGTTACAGATAAAAATGTGAGCCTCTATGTGGACGCTGGGAACTGAACCCAGGTCCTCTGCAAGAGCAAGTATTCTTAACTGCTGAGATGAAATCTTTCCAGCCCATAAACTTTTATTTCATTTTCTTAATGTCCTAAATTTCCAAGAATGTAGCAAAAAGAATTAATTGTAGACAATTTAAGCTGAAAAACGGATTCGAATCTTCATTTTTTACACCCCTCTTATCTGCCTCCTGAAGGCTCACTCTTCTGGCAATGAGTTTGAAACAATGGTTGCAGATGACTTGCTGTGTTCTATCCCAGTGTTCAATGGAGCGGGGCATCTGTTACCTCGTCGTAATTCCAAGAATACGCCCGAGTGTTCTTAGAGATGGCCACGTGGACTGTTTATGTCAATGAGACTAATTAAGAAAAGGTTCATAAAATACTAAGTACGTGAAATGCCAAATTTATCTCTGGGATAGGAATCTCTCAATATATGGTATGCATTCACTCATAAGTGGATATTAGCCCCAAGTCTCCAAATACCCAAGATACAATTCACAGACCACATGAAGCTCAAGAAGAAGGAAGACCAAAGTGTGGGTGCTTCGGTCCTTCTTAGAAAGGGGGACAAAATTCTCACAGGAGCAAATATGGAAACAAAGTGTAGAGTAGAGACTGAAGGAAAGGTCATCCAGACACTGTCCCACCTGGGGATTCATCCCATATACAGTCACTAAACCCCGATACTATGATGGTTGCCAAGAAATGCTTGCTGAAAAGCCAGAGCCTTACAAATATAGAAGCAGACGCTAGCAGCCAAACATTGGACTGAGCGTGAGGTCCCCAATGGAGGCGTTAGAGAAAGGACTGAAGGAGCTGAAGAGGTTTGCAACTCCATAGGAAGAGCAACGATATCAACCAACCAGAACCCCCGGGGCTCTCAGGGACTAAGGCACCAACCAAGGAGTACACATGGCTCCAGCTGCATATGTAGCAGAGGATAGCCTTATCAGGCAACAATGGGAGGAGTGGGCCTTGTTCCTATGAGGCTCGATAGATGCCCCAGTGTAGGGTAATCGGGGATAGGGAAGCAGAAGTGGGTGGGTGGGTGGGTGGAGGAACGCTCTTGTAGAATCAGGGGGAGCAGGGATGGGATGGGGGGTTTCCAGGAAGGGCAGGGGGACCGGGAAAGGGGGACATTTGAAATGTAAATAAAATAACTATTAAAAATATCTCTCTATAAAGAATCGCTTTGCTATACCCAGTCTATAGCTCGGCTCTGAATCCTCTGACCAGTCATTCATGTCATAGCCCAGAGGCCCCTTAGAGGTGTCCACATCTGTCCCGAGTCTGCAAGAGGGACCTTAGTCAGCTACCATGACTGTCCTTCCCAGAGGTGCATTCGGTCGTAAGGACAGCTCTCCTGTAGGTGGACATTTTATGTAATTTCTGTTCTAGAAACCTCTTCCTGTTTTATGCCCCAGAAGCCATAGGGTAGTACTATCCCCGTGATGACATGTTTTTTTTTTTGTTTTTTTGTTTTTTTTTGTTTTTTTTTTATGTTGTGACCCTTTAATGTAGTTCTTATGTTGTGGTAGCTCCCAACCATAAATATTTTAGTTGTGACTTCATAACTGTAAATGTTGCTATTGTTATGACTCATAATGTAAATGTCTAATAGGAGGGATATCTGACATGCCATCTCCCAAAGGGTTCATGACCCACAGGTTGAGACCCTTTGCATTAGAGAAAGAAGTATGAGAATAGACTAAAAAGTTGTAGATATTTTGGGGGGGGGTACTGTAGACTCTCAGGGAGAGGTTAGGCAAGAGAAAATAGAGATGAAATTTTAACTAATGCACACATGGAACGGTGGTCCTTAGCTCTCGACACCACCCAGAGGGCGTGTGACACAGATAGCTGGACCCCTATCTGTGCTGGCTTAGATAAGAATGCCCCCCCTAAACTCTGACATTTGGACACGTGTCCCCCCTGTTGGTGGTGCAGTCTTGCTGGAGGAAATATGTCACCAGTGGCAGAGACTCTGGAGCCTCGCACCCTCCCGGCTACTTCTCTCTTCTTTATGTTTGCGATCACAATGTGAGCACTCAGCTTCCTCCATTCACTAAGATGCCACTCCCCCGCCACAGTGGCCTCTCATCTCTCTGGACTCATAAACCCCAGGGAAAGTCTTTCTTCAACAAGTTGCCTTGGTGTGGTGCTTTATCATAGCAACAGAAAGAAACCTTTTCCCAGCCTGAAGAGAGCCTCCAAAAGCATTGCACTTACTTGTAGGCGTGCACGTGCGTACACAGACACACGAACACACAGACACATAGACACAGACACACACACACACACACACACACACACACACACACACAAAAATGAATTTTTTTTCCTGCAGGACAGGATTTTCCTGTGTAGCTCTGGTTCTCCTGGAAATAGCTCGGTAGACCATGTTGGCCTCAGCGTCAGAGGTCCTCGGCCTCTGCTTCTGTCATCCAAGTGCTGAGATTAAAGACACGTGTCGTCATACCAGATAATAAAATAAACCTGAAAAAAATAAAGATTTTCATCTTGAACCAGTAGGATGCGACCATTAGGGAAGGGATCTGTATGAGGAACAGAGGCTGCCATATCAGTCACCTCACCGAGAAGAGAGGACAGGAATTCTTGAGATTAGGGACTTAAAACCGTTATCTTGGGTGGAAGAGATGGCTCCTCTGTTAAAAGCTGAGTTCTAAACAACAACAGCAACAGCAACAAAACAAACAAGCAAGCATACAAAAAACCCAAACAATGTCTTGTACCAAATCTTGTACCAACAACGACTGGTTTTTGCCTATTCTTTATGCGGGTGTCCATCCTGCAGAACGGTATATTAAAAACTATTTCCCTTTCAATAGTCTTGAATTTGTCATTACAGAGTGAAGGTCTTGTTTCCCACCATGTCAGCAAAGGATTGGGTCCAGAACCCTCCTGCCACCCCAGACACTGAAGTCTATAGCTATTCAATAGCCTTACATAAAATGACATTGAATTTCCTTAGGAGTTGTATGTTTCCTCCTGTTTACTCTAAATTATTTCTACATTATGAAATAAATACCCAAGTCAATGTAAGTGGTACTTGAATAGATGCTTTATTTTATTGTTTGGAATGGTGATAGGGGAGTAAAATTTATACATGTTCAGTGTAGATGCAGCCCATTTACTTTCTAAGTTGTGTCCATATGTGTATATGCATATTATAAGTGATATGTGTGTGTGCACACATGCGTGCACACATGCATGCAGAGGCAATATGACTTTCCTTATTGCTCTGCCACTAAGTTTTTTTTTGGGGGGGTGGATATTCCTACATTCCTTTCTTTTTATTTTTTTTATTAGATATACTCTTTATTTACATTTCAAATAATTTCCCCTTTCCTGGCTCCCCCATCCCCCAAAGTCCCATAAACCCTCTTCCCTCAGCCTGTTCCCCAATCCACCCCTTCCCACTTCCCTGTCTTGGTGTTCCCCTGGACTGCTGCACTGAGCCTTTCCAGGACCAGGGGCCACTCCTTCCTTCTTCTTGGGCATCATTTGATATGTGAGTTGTGTCTTGGATGTTCCAAGCTTCTAGGCTAATATCTGCTTATCAGTGAGTGCATACCATGAGTGTTCTTTTGAGACTGGGTTACCTCACTTAGGATGATGCTCTGCAGCTCCATCCATTTCTCTAAGAATTTCATGAATTCATTGTTTCTAATGAATAGTACTCCATTGTGTAAATATACCACATTTTCTGTATCCATTCCTCTATTGAGGGACATCTGGGATCATTCCAGCTTCTGACTATTATAAATAGGGCTGCTATGAACATAGTGAAGCATGTGTCCTTACTGCATGCCGGGGAATCCTCTGGGTATATTCCCAGGAGTGGTATAACAGGGTCCTCCGGAAGTATCATGTCCAGTTTTCTGAGGAACTGCCAGACTGATTTCCAGAGTGGTTGTACCAGCTTGCAAACTCACCAGCAGTGGAGGAGTGTTCCTTTTTCTCCACATCCTCACCAGCACCTGTTTTCGCCTGAGTTTTTAATCTTAGGCATTCTGACTGGTGTGAGGTGAAATCTCAGGGTTGTTTTGATTTGCATTTCCCTGATGACTAAGGATGTTGAACATATGTTTCCCAGCCATTCGATACTCCTCAGGTGAAAAGTCTTTTTTTAGCTCTGCACCCCATTTTTTAATAGTGTTATTTGGCTCTCTGGAGTCTACCTTCTTGAGTTCTTCGGATGTAGGGTTGGTAAAGATCTTTTCCCAATTTGTTGGTTGCCATTTTGTGCTTTTGACAATGTCCTTTGCCTTACACAAACTTTGTAATTTTATGTGGTCCCATTTGTCCATTCTTGATCTTAGAGCATAAGCTATTGGTGTTCTGTTGAGGAACTTTCCCCCTGTGCCCATGTCCTCCAGGGTCTTCCCCAGTTTCTTTTCTATTAGTTTCAGTGTGTCTGGTTTTATGTGGAGGTTCTTAATCCACTTGGAGTTGAGCTTAGTACAAGGAGATAAGAATGGATCAATTTGCATTCTTTTGCATGTTGACCTCCATTTGAACCAGCACCATTTGTTGAAAAGGCTATCTTTTTTTCCACTGGATGGCTGTAGCTCCTTTGTCAAAGATCAAGTGACCATAATTCTGTGGATTCATTTCCAGGTCTTCCGTTCTATCCCCTACTTGCCTGTCACTGTACCAATACCATGCAGTTTTTAACACAATTGCTCTGTAGTACTGCATGAGGCCAAGGATATCAATTCCCCCAGAAGTTCTATTACTGTTGAGGATAGTTTCAGCTATTCTGGGTTTTTTTGTTATTCCAGATGAATTCGAGAATTGCTCTTTCTAAATCTATGAAGAATTGAGTTGGGATTTTGATGGGGATTGCATTGAATCTGTAGATTGCTTTTGACAAGATGGCCATTTTAACTATATTAATTCTGCCAATCCTGGTACAACTGCTTTGGAAATCAGTCTGGCGGTTCCTCAGAAAATTGGGCATGACACTTCCAGAGGACCTGTCATACCTCTCCTGGGCATATACCCAGAGGATTACCCTGCATACAATAAAGACACATGCTCCACTATGTTCATAGCAGCCTTATTTATAATAGCCAGAAGTTGGAAGGAGCCCAGATGTCCCTCAAAGGAGGAATGGATACAGAAATGTGGTATATTTATACAATGGAATACTACTCAGTAATTAAAAATAATGATTTCATGCAATTTGTAGGCAAATGGTTGCATCTGGAAAATATCATCCTAAGTGAGTTAACCCAATCACAAAAGAATACACATGAAATGCAGTCACTGATAAGTGGATATTAATGAGCCCAAAAGCTCTGAATACTCAAGGCACAATTAGCAAATCAAAAGATTCCCAAGAAGAAGAAAGGAGAGGACCCTGGTCTTGAAAAGACTGGATCCAGTTTTGTAGGAGGGTATTGGAACAGAGAAATGGTGGTGGTGGTGGGTGATTGGGGAATGGGCGGAGGGAAGAGGACTTATGGGACATATGGTAAGGGGGGAACTGGGAAAGGGTAAAGCCTTTGGAATGTAAACAAAAAATTAAAAAAAATAAAAAAAATTCTGCCAATACAAGAGCATGGAAGGTTTTTCCATCTTCTGAGGTCATCTTCAATTTCTTTCTTCAAAGACTTGAAGTTCCTGTCATACAGATCTTTCACTTGTTTGGTTAGAGTCACACCAAGATACTTTATATTGTTTGTGGCTATTGTGAAGTGTTTCATCTCCCTAATTTCTTTGCCAATCTATTTATCCTTTGAGTATAGGAAGGCTACTGATTTGCTTGAGTTAATTTTATATCCAGCCATTTTGCTGAGGTAGTTTATCAGCTGTAGGAATTCTCTGGTGGAGTTTTTTTGGTAGCTTAAATATACAACTATATCATCTGCAAATAGTGATAGTTTGACTTCTTCCTTTCCAGTTTGTATCCCTTTGACCTCCTTTTGTTGTCTAATTGCTCTGGCTAGAACTTCAAGTACTATATTGAATAAATATGGAGAGAGAGGGCAACCTTGTCTAGTCCCTGATTTTAGTGGGATTGCTTCAAGTTTCTCTCCATTTAGTTTGATGTTGGCTACTGGTTTGTTGTATATTGTTTTTATTATGTTTAGGTATGGGCCTTGAATTCCTGTTCTTTCCAAGACCTTTAACATGAAAGGATGCTGAATTTTATCAAATGCCTTTTCAGCATCTAATGAGATGATCATGTGGTTTTTTCTTTGAGTTTGTTTATGTAGTGGATTGCATTGATGGATTTCCATCTATTGAACCATCCCTGTATCCCTGGGATGAAGCCTACTTGATCATGGTGAATGATCGTTTCGATGTGTTCTTGGATTCGGTTGGCAAGAATTTTATTGAGTATTTTTGCATCGCTATTCATAAAGGAAATTGGTCTAAGGTTCTCTTTTTTGTTGGATCTTTGTGTGGTTTTGGTATCAGCGAAATTGTGGCTTCATAGAACGAGTTGGGTAATGTTCCTTCTGTTTCTATTTGCCACTAAGTTTTTGAGACAAGGTCTGTCAGTGATTATAGAGATCATTGGTTGGCAGGAAAGACAGACCATCAAACCCCATGAACCTCCTGGTCTCCACCCACTTCCTCCTAGTGCTTGTTTATATAAACTTAAACTACTCTGACTGGCTTTTTACATGGGAGCTGGTCCTCCAGCTTATATCATAGATGCTTAATCAAATGAACCAGCTTTTCAAAGTTTTTCAATCTGAGGTTGGTTGAATCTATGCAGACAGAATTTGCAGGAAGGAGGAACACTGGTCTGAGATGGGGCTTAGGCAACTATAGTCTTGAAACTTTTAAGTCTCACTGGTGATTCTAGTGCCCACATAGAGATGAGAATGGCCGCTAAAGCCGATGCTCATTTCTTAGGAATTGTCTTTTTTTTTTTGTTTTTGTTTTTGTTTATGGGAAAGTTGAGTGCGATGAGAAAAATCTTACACTAGCTACAAACGCAGCATAATTCTAGATTGACTCACTGACCTCACTATCCCACCAATGGTATCCAAGGATGCCAGCAGATATTGTTCTTACGGGGTTATGAAAATCTTCTTCAATGATTCTTATTGCGTATCAGGAAAAGGTAAGAAATGGGTCCAGCACGCTGCACTCTCAGACAGTTTTAATTTGTTCTACTCAGTCCTCGGCAAGGCTCTTATACAAAGCGAGCCGTGTTGAACACAGAGAAGCTGGGTAAACAAATGCGCTGTTCACGGGAGCGCTGGAGCAATAGAAAACAGCTTAGGCAAACCGGGCTCATCGAGAATTAATGCCATCCGGTGAGAGCCCATCAAACCGGGATTCGGAATGAAGTAGGAGGCCGTTATCATCCATCACGTTGCATCGATAATGGCGCGATAGGACAAGGATTTGGACAATTAAAACAACACGTGTTAGACAAACAAGTCACTGAAATCAAGCACCAGGTGGGAACCGTCAAAGACCCACAGGCATGGTTCTCTGTGTCCCCGCCCCGAAACTGTCCTTCAGAGCCCCTTTGGGGAAGAGCAAAGATGTGCAGGAAGTTGTTCTTGTTTATGTTTTTTGTTTTTCTGCACCGTGGAAAGAGCCAAGGCCCCACGAGTGCTAGACAAGTGTTCTACTTGCTAGAGCCCCCGAGCCCTAGGGAGGTGTTTTGTTTTTTGTTTTCATTCTCTTTTAACCAGAGAGCTGAGAAGTTCTGGCTAGCACATAGGCTCTCCTGCCAGGGACGGTGACTCACATGTTTTTTTTTTTTTTTAATCTAATAGTTATGTATTCCCACTGGAGTTCTTGCAGACAGATATGAGTAAGTGGGGGAAGGGGCTTTCAAACGTTATGTGACATTTGAATGTTAACAATGCTTTTGAAAACCAAAAACCTAACATGGGTATGGCCCCCGTGAAGCCTTGACATCGCTCATGCGTCCTGCAGCTGGAATGCAGCAGCTGGCCTGCGGCAGAGCCTCGTGCTAGAGCAGGTGCCCCAGGCACTACTGCGAGGCCCCACACATCACAAAGCAGGCAGAGAAGCTACCATGGGTGTGAAGAAAATAAGCCATTTGATTGTATGCCATGACATTTTCCCACGGAGTAGTCATGTTTGACGGCGGCTGAGCCCAAACTAGGGTTCCCGAGCCGCAAGAAGCAGGTCTAACTGGATGTGCAATGAGAGAGAGCAGGGATGACAAAGCGGAAGTCTTGTCCCTGGGGCAGAGCTGCCTGGGAGGCTCAGCCCCACAGCTGGCAAATGCAGAGGCCGCTGGTGCCTGCCATGCTGAACGCAGAACGAGTGCGGAAAATCCCAGGACACGCCAGCGCTCGAAACGAAACGAAAACGAAACGCATTCTAAAGCCGGACAGGAGACATCAGATGCGAAGAGACTCAAGAAAAAAGACAAAACACGGAGAAACAGCATGTGTGTGGGCGTGGGCACTCACAGGCACACACGCACGCACGCACGTGCACACGCACATACACACACACAGACACACACAGGGGGGGCGTGGAGGGAGACAGACAGACAGAGAGACAGAGAGACAGAACATCATATGTATCAAAAGAACAAAAGAATTTAGAAGGAGGACATTCTGGGTGCCTGGGTGCTAAAAGCCCAGCCACGAGGCTCGGGCAAGGGCTCTGTGAGAAGCCCGGGGTTATGCTCAGCAGTTTCCTCCGTCTGAAGAAATAAATGCCACATTGCAAAGCTTAAACTTTCCCATTGTTCCTGGTCACGCTTTCTCAGAAGGGACGCCATACTCTCTGGTAAGTTTCCTTAAAGGTGTCTGCTGAACCCTTTAATGTTTTCTTCCGCTAAAACGATGCGCCAGCATCTCCGATGATCTTAATATGCTTACCTCACAGCGGCTCATAGAACTCAGACACTTTTAACCATAGTTTTTACATGGCTTGGAGATAGCCCCGGGTTAATCTACCTGCATTCCTGCATCCTTAGAAGACGGCCGATAGCGCATTTCAATCCCCTTCATTACCAAACTAGAAAGGTATTCGTTTTCTTCTTCCTAAGCACACACCAGTGAGCGCCTTGGTATGAACCTTTATCACCCATGCTCATTCCCAAGGAGGAAAGGAGCTTAGGAAGACAGATGCCCCCCCACCCCCGCCCCGCAGGGTGCCTGGTGCTCTGTCCACAGAGGAAACCATCTTACAGGCTTATTTGCAAGCCCTGTGCCTTTCGCCTTCTGAGTCAAATTTGTTATCTCCCTTGTCCCAGCAGCTGATTCAACACATCCTGGGCTACACCCTTCATCTCCTGCAGCAGCAGGAGGGCAGCTGGGATAAAGGTAGCATTTAAAGCGGGGTGCAGAAATGACTTTGCATGTGGCTTTGAAGGCTCCCTAAATATTCCTATAGCCATCATCCTGGCCACGGTTACCTGCTGAGGAATGAGTCACTGGTGTTCTCTGAACACACAGCCTGGGCGATTCCCCTGCAGCTGCGCTCTCATTGTGAAAAGCCACGCGGCTGGGAATTCTTCCTTGAGTGGGGCTTACACGAATATGCCCCTAGTAGGTCCTGAACGCAAGCAAATATCAGGCTCACTCCTGTCCAGAGATCTGCCCCTGCTGTTGAGAGCAAGACTGAGGTGGGAGGGGCAAGGGGAGCGTGGGTGGGAGGGGCGCCTGTGGGCGTGGGCAGTGTGGCTCAGGGGAGAGCTCTGGCCCTGCATTTGAATGGAATTGGGCACTAAGGTGTGGGCCTGGGAGACCGGAATGGGATAAACAGAAGTGGCTTAGACAAAAGGTTGGAGAGGTCAGACAAGCCTCTGCCCGGGTCTCAGTTACAAGGGACACTCAGGCATCCTGGTGGCTGAACGGAGCCAACCAAAGGACCCGCGAGGACCCGCGGGACCTTCAAATGCACGCAGATGTAACGGGGCAGGCTCCAAGTGTGGGAGCTGAGCAGCCACAGACCTTCGACTCACGCCACGCTCACCCGTTGCCTTCCTAACCCTCTTTGCAGCAGTCGTTCAACGGGAGGATGGGGTCTGCATTTATACTGCCTCAGAACCCTGGGGTGTGTTTCAAGGCAGGAGGGATGATAGCTCTTTTTAGGTGATGGAGGGAAACTGGGCTATGGGGGGAAATTCCATTGCATTCCACGACCTCCATGATGCACCTCCTCACCCTGCCTGATGTTTGCTTAACGCAGCCTTCATGTCCCAGTATTAGAGAACTTAGGGTTGCTTGAATGTGTCCTTCAAGGTGAATATCGGAAACTAAATTCTCAGTGGCACAGTGTTGGGCAGTGGGACTTTTTGAGGGGGTTAAGTATCAGGAAGAAGATTCATTGCAACAGTATGGGCTTTCTCTCTCTCTCTCTCTCTCTCTCTCTCTCTCTCTCTCCCTCTCTCTCTCTCCTGTGTCTCTGTCTCTCTGTTTCTGTCTGTCTCTATATGTCTGTCTGTCGTCTGTCTGTCTCTCCTCTTCCTGCCTTTTTGATGTTTCAAAAGCCCATGTCAGGCCCAGTTTCTCTCCCCCTCCCTCTCCCCCTCCTCCCCCTCCCCCTCGTGTTATTCCTTCCACTAAGGGACAAAACCCTCATGAATGCAGCCCCTTAGTGTTAGACTTTTCAACCTTGAAAGCCATGAGCCAGACAAATTTCTGGCCCTTATCAGTTTCTCTCTGTGTTATTGCTACAGCGGTATCAGTGAGGAGAAGCTGTGGACCATCTCCCTAAGGCAAGACTTTGTTTATCCTATTTAATGCAGTTTCTTCAGCAGTACCCTGCACCCATGTCTCTGCAACTGTGTGAATGGGGTGGGGCCACCTCTAGGCCTCTGAAGAGACATCTTCCGGATCTCAGAGGAACTGATGGACTCAAAGGATGTGGGTGGAGTTAGGCAGGTTCTCAGGTCATCTCGGCACCGAAGCTCAAGCAACTCTCCCAGAAGGACCCTGCAAGGATGAAGGAGGGGCCCTGTGTCTTAAGTTAGTTCGGTGTTCTGGCTGATCGTGTACATTTATCAATCTGTCAGGGAACTGGGAGGCAGGGCAGAGGCTGCGTGTGGGAGAGTCTCTGGGGAAGCTGAGGCAGGTAAAGGCGGCTTAAATAAGATTGGGCTTTGATGAGTCTCAATTCTTTCAAAACCACCTAAGGGGGGTGTCCAAATTGGCACATGATATGCCATCCTAAGCTGGCTGCCGTTCCAAAGGCAAAACTGAAATAAAAAAGCGTCGAATTGTCCTCCCCCAAGGCGAGGGAGGCAGCTCCCAGAGGTTTACAGAAGCACGCACGGATTGAGACTGCCCACGGGGCTTGATTCAAGATCTCATGGAGGATGCCACCCCCTAACATATCAAGATTACCACAAAATAACTCTTACTATCTCTAAATGCACCGTGTTCACAGTAACTTATAAGCAAGGCTTCGATGCCAGTAGGTAGAGGTGTACTGACCCTGGTGTGACACAGACCCCAATAGCGGTTAGGTCCTTTGCAAAAACGCTCCGAAATGAAATAGCCTTCCCCAACTTGCACAATGAACTCCCCCAGGTTCTGTAGCCAACCGCAGTACGTGAGGACAGTGCTTGTTACTTCAGCAAATCACGGCACCTCTAACATCACAGACGCGTGATGTTGACCTTCCATTGGCCCGAGGGATAACCGCAGTGAGACCGTCTTGCTGAAGGCGACACCTACACATCTCTTTGAGCACAGAGAAGTCCACCTGCTGCCGCCGAGAGCTTTCATCCTTACGGGACAGTGTTCACAATGCTGGAAGACACTCTGCTTGCTACCAAAGGGCAAAGGTAGATACCAACTCAGCCTCAGACCCTTTGGTCCACAATGGTGACCTGTCTGCAAGATATGCTGGTACAACAGCTACACAAACCTTGTAGGGGGTAAGCAACCAAGATCTGATTTAATTCAAGGCCCATTCCATGAGATGGAACCAATATCTGACTCTTACTATGGCAGTAAAATGACTCCTAATGATATTTTGCTGTATTCAGTCATTTATAGATCAGTGCCTTGCTCAGCCATCACCAGAGAAGCTTCCTCCTGCAGGAGCTGGTATCAAATACAGAGACCCACAGCCAGTCAGTGTGCAGAGTGAGAGCGAGAGATCTCAGAACACTCAATCCTGAATGGGATGCCGCCATTAAATCCCTGCTCCTCGCGGCTCCGGCTCCGAGAATCCTGTGGAAGAGGAGGCAGAGAGAGTGGGAGGGCCAGAGGGAAAGGAGGGCACCAAGAAAACAGGGTCATCAAAACACAACACCACTGATGAGCATGTGAACTCACAGAGACTAGGGAACACGCACAGGGCCTGCGGGCGTCTGCACCAGGTGGGTTCCTGGAGCTTAGAGGAGACATAGACACATGCCCCATCTCTACCGTAGAGGCTATCCCCAGTTGAGACCCACTTGCAAATGAGCAATTAGATTTCTGTTTTCTCCAAGGGAATCTCACGGGGGCAACAAGCCAGCAGCGGTGGATGGCTAACGCAACACTAACTCAACGGCATCCTTGGAAGTCTTTGACTGATAATTTTGTCTCAAGTTTTTGTTTTTTTTTGTTTTTTTGTTTTTTTAACTTTACTGGTCTTTTGTGTATTTTAGTTTTCTTCCAGTTGTGTTTTATGGTATTCCTGTTTGTATTTCTTCATCTATATGTGTGGTTTTTTTTTCTCTTTTGGTTCCTTTTTTTTTTTTCTCTTAGTTTTGTCTTATTCCAGTTCATTTCATCTTCGTTTTTATTATTATTATTGTCCCTTAGGTGCTTGTTTGTTTTCAAAGGAGAGACAGAAGGAGAGGGGTCATGGGGAGAGGTTGGGGGGAGGGAAAAACCGTAGTCAGAATATACTACGTGGAAAACAATTAAAAATCTGATTTTCAAGAAAAGTAAAGCAAAGAAAGGGAAGGAAGGAAGAAATAGATAAAGCAAGAGAAAGAGAGAAAAGGAAACAAGTTAAACGGAGAACCACTTCCCTCCAAAGCTGTTGCTGGGCCCATTATTCTTACTTGGGAGCTTTAGGTTATAGTTGAAAATTTGCCAGTTACAGCCATTGCCAGCCCTTAGTAGAGGCCGGATCCATCTAAACACGAGATGAGACTCATTCCTCGGTGGGATCCAAATTTCACTATACAAGGGGGAAATACTTGTCTTCTTAAGTGTTATTTTCCTGTTTACTTGAGGTATAATTTACAAATATCGAATATGTATAATATGTGTATATAGATATATTTCACATAGTGTGATGTTTGGATGTATGTACATGCCATGAAGGATTATAACAATCAAGTTAACATGTCCTTCACCAGCAGTCCACCACCATCTGTCCATCACCACGTGTCCATCAACACGTGTCCATTTTCATGTATCCATCACCACCTGTCCATCACCACGTGTCTATCACCACCTGTCCATCACCACGTGTCCATCACCACCTGCCATCACCACGTGTCCATTACCACCTGTCTATCACCACCTGTCCATCACTCCGTGTCCATCACCACCTGTCCATCACCACCTGTCCATCACCATGTGTCCATCACCACATGTCCATTACCATGTGTCCATCGCCACCTGTCCATCACCACGTGTCCATCACCATCTGTCCATTACCACCTGTCTATCACCACCTGTCTATCACCACCTGTCCATCGCCACGTGTCTATCACCACCTGTCCATCACCACCTGTCCATCACCACCTGTCCATCACCACGTGTCCATTACCACCTGATCACCACTTGTCCATCACTACCTGCCCATCACCACCTGTCCATCACCATGTGTCCATTATCATGTGTCCATCACCACGTGTCCATCACCACGTGTCCATCACCACCTGTCCATCACCACGTGTCCATCACCACGTGTCCATCACCATCTGTCCATCACCACCTGTCCATCACCATCTGTCCATCACCACCTGTCCATCACCACGTGTCCATCACCATCTGTCCATCACCACATGTCCATCACCACGTGTCCATCACCACATGTCCATCACCACCTATCCATCACCACGTGTCCATCACCACCTGTCCATCACCACGTGTCTATCAACATGTGTCCATCACCATGTGTTCATCACCACGTGTCCATCACCACGTGTCCATCACCCCCTGTCCACCACCTCACACTGCTGCCTCTGTGTGTGTGTTAAGAACGGAAAGGACTTACTCTCACCAAATTGCGAAATTGCCATATAGCACCAGTCCACATCCTCTCCGTGCAGCTGAGAGCCCTTTAGCTCTACCTCAGCCTCTTGGTCCTCACCTAACTTCTCACCCCTGCCCCCGGAGCCCCCTCCCAAAACCCCTGGAAACACTCGATTTCTTCCCCCGTCTATGAGTTTAACTTTCTTTGCCTTGTGTTACTGTTTTTATTTTTCTGAGAGGAAAAACTCCTGTCTCAGCCCCCAGAACAGATAAGACGATGATAAGAAAGCATGTGGAGCTGTGTCTGGCTAGGTTTGGCTTTCTTATGCCATGTATGAGCAAGATTATCTAGCATTTTCCTATGTGGTGCTGGCTTGTATCTTTAATATTGCCCAAAGTTCCCCTGTGGAAGGCAGCCCCTCTCTCCAATTCCCAGTGAATGGCACTCTTGGGAAGTGGTAGAAACTTTTGTGGGTCAGTCCTAGTTGGAGGAAGTTCACTTGGAATATGCCCTCGTAGGGGATATTGGGACACCGGCCCCTCCTTCTCCCTTCTCCCCTCTCCCTCCTCTCTTCTCCCTTCTCTCTTCACCTCCTGGCCATATGCTCTTACCATGCATATTAAGTGAGTGCTCCCAGTACCTATGAACTATGACCTCTGAGACTGTGAGAGGAAACAAACCCTTCCTGCAGGCAGATAATTCTTATGTCATAGGGATAGGAATATGAGATGTGACTTACTTATTTGATTCAATATAATGCCATGCAGGTCCCTAATGGTGTCTCAAATGACAGAATTTCCCTGGTTATGGAAGCCAACTAGTATTCCAATAAATATATATCTCACCATCCATGGATGCTTAGTTTGTGTTCAGAGCTTGGCTACCACGAGCAGTGACATAATGGATGTGAGAATGCAGATGTCTTTCCCAGATACTGATTCATCGCCCTTGGATATCTATGCAGATCTGAAATTGCTGGGCTAATGAAGGGTCTGCATTTGCCGTGCTTGCAGGACCGACCGCGGCTAAGCCTGAAGCCTTGGAAGCCATCTCTGACTCTTGTTAGCTCTGTAACATCCATCAGATTACAGTTCCACATCTTTGTTTCCTCCCTTGAAAAATGAATTCTTGCCTTATTAGGAAGGGTTTAATAACTCATTCTCTCTCTCTCTCTCCTCTCTCTCTCTCTCTCTCTCTCTCACACACACACACACACACACACACACACACACACACACCCTACACTTAGAATGGAGCTGTGTACTCAACGAATGCTTGCTATTTTTGTCATAGTATTATTCCTTTTACCATCTTTACCAGCTTTGCTTCCAGCAGAGAAATAAGTTTCACTTCTCTCATTTGACTCTTCAAGGCCAGAGTGTGAGCAGCATTATGGCATTCCTTATTTATGGGGCCGTTACTTAGTCAACCTGCAGGTCACGGGTGGCACACTATACATGGTTAGCGTGGGAGACACAAGGAAGGATGCTTCCGGCTGCAGGAGCTCTGACCTACTGACCAGTGAATGCTGCCATTGAGTGCGTTGTCTACTGGGCACAAAACTGACCATGGGACAGCACATAGAGATGGACTATTTGTATGGAGAATACACTTTTTTTTTCCCACATAGAGTTCCTTACAGTCATACCAAATGTAAGACCCATAGGAAAAAATAGAAAGCAACTACAGCCCATTATCATAGTGGAGCATCTCTTTCCAAGGCCCCTCAGAAGCAGGCACCCCTCCAAGTCATGTAATGGGCAAAACCAGAGATGATCACACCTGCCTGCTTGTTCTGCCCAGAGACAGTGTGGGATTAATTAAATAATGACTGCCAAGAACACCAGGCTCCTTGGAGATGAATGATCTGCAAAGGCAATCTTAGACGATTATTCAGAATTGTATTCTGCAAATATCAGGACACACTTTCAGCTCATGGCAGCAGGTTCGCAGAGACCACAGCTGTGTTGTCTTCCGTTTCCCCCAGAGGATGCAAAGCGTGCCTGGAAGATTCCTGCCACCAAAGCAAAGCCGTGCTAGAGATTATGGTGATGTCCCAGACCAACTGGTGCTCACACCTGGAGCACCAGCATTGAGAGTCCCGTGCTCAATGTAGCTTCATCTCCTTCTGAATGGACATCTCTTCTACTGTAAGGGCCTTGTCCAGTTGATGTCACTTTGTCTTCAACACTGTAATCAACACCACCTTGGTTTATTGGATGTGGGACTTTCAGGGACAGAACTGGGGTAGTCCTTAGGATCCTGGACCAGTTGGTGACTTTAGTGGGCATTTTTCTATTGAAGTGCTGGGGATGGAACCCAGAGACTTGTGTATGCCAGTCAAGTCCTCGACCACTGAGCTACGCCTCTGGCCCCTTAATAGGCTTCTCCACAGCAACAGGGGCAAGTTGTCTTATGATCTCAGAAATGTACTTGTTAGTCTTTGGGACAATAATAAACTGTTGGTGCAGACACAGTCCCAAGTTCTTTATAAATAATCCTCACCGTCACTCCTGAAGACAGACATTGCAGTTGCTTTCATGTGATAAACGAGGCTCATAGAGAGGAGCTTGCTGAAGGTCACGCAGATGGTAGGCCGGCAAGGCTGGAGCCTGCATCTAGGTGATGAGGTACCAGGCCCAGAGACCCATGTCCTCAGACATTGTGTAGTAAGTACTCCTTTTCTACGGAATTTCCAGATCTCCGAGCTGAAAAACATTAGGTTATTGTGTCAAAAGAAGTCATGCGTCTCTACTTCCGTCACAGCCTCTGAATAAGCTGAGAGAGAGTACAAATCTGGGAACAGAGCTTCTCTTTTACTCCCAGGGAAAAACCACAAAGCAGCCCAGGAGTTCCAATGCCAAATGAGCAGCAAATCTATTATCGCCCCCGTCGATTTTTCTGCCATCGAATCGTCCCAGGCTGTAGGCGACACAGGACTTGTGAGGAGCCAGCCACATCTAATTGTAAATGGCCTGGCTGTCCTCTACCGCCGTACTGCCATGGGCTTTGTTGCTGACTACCAGGACTTGTGATTGTTGGGCTTCAGGCTGATCCACTTACACCAGGATAAGCCATCACTAGTCTGGTGTGTCCGTCTTTCCGTGAACCGAATGCGTTCATGGTAGCCGTGGTCGTGAGAGACGGCTCTGGACATGCTGGAGTTCCACTTTATGTGCACCGGGCCAGGATCTGGTTGGTGTCTAGTCCGATATAGCCTGCCTTCCCCTTGTTCTCCAGAGACTCAAATATCTGAGGGCCTTTCAAACACCAAACAAAATGTCCTGGTTACAACTGCTTCCCATTGAAATGGAGCAATCTTTTCACAGGTGGAAGAGCGAATGCATGACCGGCCTCGGCTCTGGCTGCTCTACCAAAACTGCCGTGGGCTGGGGGGCTGAGTGAGGTGAGCTGGTATGGTTAGTTTCTGATGAGGCCATTCTTCCTGGCTTAAAGATGATCTCTCTCTCTCTCTCTCTCTCTCTCTCTCTCTCTCTCTCTCTCTCTCTCTCTGTGTGTGTGTGTGTGTGTGTGTGTGTGAGAGAGAGAGAGAGACAGAGAGACAGAGAGATAGAGAGACAGAGATAGACAGAGAGAGACAGAGAGTGTGAGAGACAGAGAGAACTGTTGTTCCTCTTTTCTTATTAGCACCGTGTCCTGACCGAGAGAGTTAGCAGGCCACCACTTGTATCTCTTATAAATACACGACTCCTCTCAAGGGCTTCACTCTCGTGTTCTCTTCTAAATATAATAGTCCCCCAAAGGTCTCATCTTTGAACAGCACTGCAGGATTAGGACCTATGCATTCTAAGGGAGACACACTTTATAACACGCTAACTGATTATCTCTGGACCCTCTACTTTATTCCATTCCCATAAAAGCAAAACTATCTCTGGTAACTTAAAAGTGATTTAATCTCCTTATTGTATCCAAGTCAAAGTGACTTATTCCTCCCTCTATTATTCCTGCAAAGGAAAAAAAATTATCTTAATCTCTAGAAAGGTATCTTGTGCTATCTGTGAAAAAATAGCATCAACATGACAATTTTCACTTACCCAGCTTAGGGTTCAGATTCAAGGCCTGTCATTTCAAACGGGCCTTCGGTACACTATCCTCCTGCCCTTGATTTCTGAATCCAAAATAAAAATTTAAAGTGTCTCAATCAGAAGCAGTTCTCCCCATTCTGTAATTACCCACCGCCACCGCCGCCGCCGCCTCAGTGCTGATTTCTGTTCCCGCACTGTTTAGCTCATGTGCAGAACCGATTTTACAAATCACAAGTGCAGCAGAGATATCACGAGAAAGGCGGGAGACAGGGCTGGATTGTGGAGCCGAGAACACTGGGCCAGTTGGACAAATGGTCTCTGATTAACTCTGAATACTGCCTGATTGAGGTGCTCTGCATCTCAAAATCCCAGTGGCGCTGCTCGCATCCACTTGACATGTCTGTTTGTTTGTTTGCATCACCATGCCCCAGCTATCCACTACTCCAGCCTAGATTTCCTCAAAAAAAAAATGCATTTAAAAGGTTAAATGTTTTTCTTTTCTGCATGCTACCTCCTTGGGAACACCATTGATTGCTGGTTTTCTTGGGAGGATGTGGTGGTTGAATGAGAATGGCCCCTAGAGCCTCGATATTTGAATGTTTGGTGGAACTATTTGGGAAGGGTTAGGGGGTGTGGCCTTGTTGGAAGCAGTGAGTCACTGGTGGTGGGGGTTGAGGTTTCAAAAGCCTCAATCAGGGCCAATCTTTTCTCTCGTTCTGCCTCTTGCTTGTAGATCAGACCTAAGCTCTCAGCTACTGCTCCAGGGTTATGTCGTGCCTTGGTCACGATGGTCATGGGCTCTAACCCTGTGGAACCGTGAGCTCCCACACTACATGCCTTCTTTTATAAATCTCCTTGGTCACAGCCCTTGGCAGCAGCAGTAGAAAAGTAACTAAGTAAGTACTGAGAGGGGACCCCTAGGTCCTGTGGAGGGAGGCTTGATGATCCAGGACAAGGAAACACTAGGCCACTGAAGCCACTGAGGCCACTGAGGCAGGAGTCGGTGGGAGAGTGGGGGAGCACCCTCATAGAGGCAGTGGTGGGGTGGGGGGATAGGGGGTTTGTGGAGGGGAAATTGGGAATTAGGAGAGAGGTCAGTACCCTGGAACCACCATTTGTTTTTGAGGTGTGCATACTTTCTCTGATTGTAGTGCACTCACTGGCATAAGGCATGTGCACTCTTTCCTCCCCACACATTCCCCTAGCAACCCCAGAACCGCCCCAAGTCCCAGCTTGCAGAAGCTGCATGTACTTCTTCCCCAGAATGTTTATTGAAGTCTACCAGCTCCTGGTAGCGATTTTAGGCAATTTCTTTTCAAAGAGAGCCCTAGTACATCCTAAGTATGAAAAACAAAAGGGCCACTCTACTCTGAAAGGGTTTTGAGCCCATGGTCAGTAGGCAAAACTGTATTCTCTATTTATCATCTCATGACTATGCATAATTGGATGTGCATATGATTAAAATCAGATGCATTGTGGGAATGAACATGCCCAGTAGGACAAAAAAGAATGTTATGACCTAATGACTCAACTAAAACAGAAAGCCACTCAAACTACATGCCTGAGTAATTAATTCCACTTTCACTTGAATCCCATAAGAGGAAAACCCAAACAATAATCAAGGCCCTGAGCGTTCTTACTCAGGCAGCTTTCTGTCAGTCTTGACAGTGTGTCCTCTACAACCTGCACTGTTGTTTTGTCCCAAGTAGGTTACCTTGTTTCTCTTACAAATCTATGTGAGCCCAAGAACAAAGAAACACTTGACCAGGATCCCAGCAACTGGCAACACTATCTACTATAACTGGGCATCTTTATCTTCCGGATAGTTGCAAAAAACATTAAATCAAATGATTCACAGACATAAACCATTAGCACAGTGTGGGGTGCAATGAATTTTAGTTGATCTTTTATCTTCCTCAGCCTGTGGGGAAAGCGTTTTTTCTTTATGCTGACCTAAGGACAGGCAGCTGAATGAAGATTATCTAGACCAATGGTTCCCAGAATTTTAGATTTCAAGGCCCATTAAAACTTTAGAAAAGAAATTAAGATTGATAGCGAGGCACTAATTTTTTTTTATTTAAGATAAGTGAAAATAAATTTCCAGCTACTAGCAAGAATGTGGGGTTACAAATAAAGGAAATGCACTGCAGATATAACATATCATTAAAATGGAATAAATTTAAATTATGGAAAACCATGTCTGTCGCCGGTGCTTTCCTCTTACTCCTAAGGAACAGAAGCATGCCCCTGTCGTGGGGTAGAGGTTCTCATTTACAAGTCACCAATCTAGCTTAAAACTTTGCTTTCATAAGGCATCCTGGTCACGTGGTTGTCTCTCTTGGTTTGGAGACTCGGGGTAGTGAGGATTTCACAGTCCTCTTGGCAGCCTGCTCTGAAGTTCAGTGAGCATAAGGTATGTCTGAGCCTCCAGACCCATCAAATCCGAGCGGCAAAGAAAACCCAGCCTGACCTGTCTGCTTTCCGGGTGGGCTGCACCTTATTGGGTGTTTTAATTTATGTTCAAATCTCTCTGGGGCCGTTTGGATTTGAAGACAATCTTGTCCCTGATTGTTAAAAGAAGAATAAAAAGGGTGCAGTGCGTGTTTCACCCCTGAAAGATTTTACCTACTCTTGCTAGCACACTGCGTGCTCAGCCAGTCCTCAATACCTTTGGGTCCTAAATTTCTTTATTCAAGTGACCGGGAATTATATATAAACACACTTTCATGTGCTGAACATATACAGGCTTTCTTTCTTCTTTTCTTTTCTTTATTTTTCTTTTCTTTTCTTTTCTTTTCTTTTCTTTTCTTTTCTTCTCCTTTCCTTTCCTTTCTTTTCTTTTCTTTTCTTTCCTTTCCTTTCCTTTTCTTCCTTCCTTCCCTTCTTCCTTCCTTCCTTCCTTCCTTCCTTCCTTCCTTCCTTCCTTCCTTCCTTCCTTTCTCTTCCTTCTTCTCAGCTGCCTGGCTTTTTTGCACAAGGCCTCACTCCACAGCCCACTGGCCTGAAACAGGACTCTTGCCTCAGTCTCCCAGATCTGACACCTTGTCATCTTGTTATTCTCTAAACAATTCAGTGTAACAATCAGCAACTATTTACAAAGCATTTGCCTTGTGTCTAGCATCATAAAGAATATTCCATTATTTCCTGATTATAAGGATACAGGAAGGTGTGTGGGGGTTACCTACCAATACTATTTCATCTTGGAGGCTTGGGCTCTGCAGTTTTGGTTTCCAGGAGGAGTCCTGTAACTAGTTTTCTATGGGATATCCAACATAGACTTTAACAACCAAATGGAAGGTGTAGTTTATCTCCACTTCAGGTCTCAGTATCTTGAGCTGGAAGAAACACAGAATTAAGTTCAACCCACTGCTGTGGTCTGGTGGCAGGAGTACTTCCCAAACTGCCACTGAGATCCCAGATATAATTTACTTTCCATCCAATTTCCCAGACTCCATAGAAAGCCTTCGTGTAGTTTAGGTAGCATGAGGGGCTAGAATCGGTTCCTTCTACTTGACAATTTGTAACAATTAGTAAAGGAACCTGAAGTTTGCTGTACTCGAAAATGCTCAGTTGTAAACTAGAAGGTTCTATATTCCCCGCAGGGCTAAGTGGAATGATTTATTTTATTCGTTAAGAAGATTAGCTCATGCTGTCCATAAGCTCCCCAATGGGTCAGATTTTTTTTTATCCTTTAGAAATAAAACCGCCATGCCAGATATCCACCAATTCTTTTCTTTTTTACACCAAGTCTACCCGTGTAGCTAGATGATGAATAAGCCTCATTATTTGCATGCAGTTGATATCCACAAATAGCCCCAGGATGGTGAGATGGTCAGACTGAACACAAATTTAACTGGCAATAAATTCAGAGGGCAATCAGAGGATTGATTGGTTCCCAGAGTTGTTTCGGTGTTAGAAATGAGATAAGAGATGGGCAGCAGGGGCTGCTTTGGAAAGGGACATGCCACGCTGCCCTTCTGTGAGGTCCCTTAGGGTGGATGGGCCTCCCAGCCACCACTGCCATGACACGGTGGAAAGCACACCACATGGAAGTAGTTCAGTGTTTGGAGATGTACCCATCACAGGCTCTTAAAGCGGGGGCAAATGTGGCTTCCCTTTAGAGCGTAGAGAGAATCTTCATTAAAAGTAAGAAGGAGAGAGCAAAATAGGAAAACAGAAGTGGTGGGGCAGAGGAGCCTTTCCCTTCAGAACAATCTCCTCAGAAACCGCTCTGGGGAGTCTTGGAACAATCCCCCGAGCAAAGAAAAATCCGATTTTTCATAATGTTTTAAGGGCCAAGAAAAGTTTCTCATCATATGACTTAGTTCTGTTAGGGTCCAAGAAACACGGAAGGAAGACCCCAGATTCAAGTTAGTATGCAAAGGCAAAGAACGTTTATTCCGCAGAAATCACCAGCCTTCTGGGGGCCAGTCAACCCCTTCATCAAAATGGGGACAACTAGAGGCCCTCGCAGGCCTCTTTTTATGCAGGGCTGGGGCAGATTTCCAGAAGGGTTAGGTAATGTCCTATATGATTAGTAGGGGGCAAAGCAGTGACATTAAAACCATTTTGATTGGTTGCGATGTTAGTTTCTCTATATTTGATGAGACCTTGAAGAAGTTCGGAGACCAGCTCAGTTCCGGCCTTGCTATCCCCTCCAGCCAGGTGTCCCAGGGGCCTGACTCAACTCCAGACTTCTCCTCCCTAAGTCAGAGCCGTCACTCATCAATGACCCATCGGCATGGCTCCCTCTGAGAAGCACAGTCTGCTCTCCAGGGAATTGAAAACTTGTATTTCCAAGATTTTTGGATCACTCCGTTTCGCATAGTTCGTGTGACGAGGAGTATGGACGAGCCAGGTAACAAACTGAGAGCTGTCAACACAGACTGCTTCTTCAGTCTCTGGTCCCAGAAAAACCTGCAGGCTGGTGCGTCCTGCAGGATGTGGGATCTGGCCTAAAGGTCCAGGCTACTACTGTTCTAACAAGTCATGATTTTGAAGTAATGGTTGGTAGAAGATCTTTTCCCCAATCCTGCTTTTTCATCTTTGTTTAAAAATCACACGCTCATCAATTTTAAGGTGACATCGTTATTTATAACCCCAAGAGAAGTGATCAATAGAAAAGAATTTTGATTATCATGAAAAATTCAGGTTGAAGGGGCTCACTGTATATGAATGTGAGCAGAAACACAGGGAGGCCTCAAGCATTGCAATATTAATTTGTGAGGGTTTTTTTTTTAGTTTAAAAACTCACTTTAGGATAAATAAAATGAATTTTCATACACATATAAGCTCGTGCATTCACGTCAAGAAGCAGAGAACTGTTAAGAAGCTGATCCACACTACTTACAGTGCAGTCATTACTGCACTGGGTCAATTGATGGTTCCAGATGAATAAAGGTTTCTGCTAAGAACAACAAAAGAAGTGCTTCCAAGAATCCTAGCTGAGAGTGGAAAACCAGGAAGCTTAAGGCGTTAGAATTCTCCATTATTCATTTAAGCTAATGCATATCCCTGCAGGAGGGTGTGTCCTGTGGGGAAGGCTGAAGAACACTGCTCCCTATGGGAGTTTCCTCTAGCCAGAGGACTGTGTGCTACCTTCTGGAAACTGAAGTTATACAGTAAATGTAAATTTGCTCTATGATGTGGGTGTGTTTTGAATAGGGGTTGGATCCTATCCTCAGCACAAACGAAAAGCAAACACAACAATTTTAAAAATGAAGAATGCAAGAGTACAAAAATTTGCTCAATAAGACTTTTGACAGAAGGACCCAAGGAAGATCTATTGTTGCTAAAAGAGTAATAGAAGAGGTCTATGGGCTTTCATAACCCGATGGCTCTGCTGTAAACACAGTCAAGAATCTAGGACATTGCCAGGTCAAGGGATGACCTTTTGAACACAAAGCCCAGACTGTGCTAGGACAGAGGAAACAGCCACAGAGACACTGAGCGGTGAGGATGGTGGCTGTGGGGGTTTCGCAAAAACCCCCTTTTCAAATCAAGACAGACCATGGCAAGACAACTCTTCCCCAGACATGTTTAAGTTATAACCCTCCAAGGTACAAGCATTCATGTGTAGATGTGTATCCACAATGCTGCAGCGTTTGCTAACAATTACAGCATTCCTGCTATTTATAATCAACAAAATTACAAATGTTGTAATCATGCAAGTTGGGTGATAGTAATTATGACAGAATAAATAGCAGTCGGAATGCCTTTGCTACAGTTATTGATATTGATGGCCAACAGCCAAGGAAGGGTTCTCTTTCTTTCTTTCTTATTTATTTATTTATTTATTTATTTATTTATTTATTGAAGAGAAACAATCCAAAAGAGTAGAATCTGTGAATGTTTGCCAGGGGAATGTTTTATGTGATATTTAAAACTGGACTTCCTGTGAGGAGATGTAAGAGGTGCACTGCCTCTTTAAATGCCTGAAAGTTATGAATAGTTAACTAATTAAAAAAAAATCGCATACATGTTTAGATAAATCATACACATATGCTTGCCAGTTCCCCTCACGGAGAGGCTGCAGCTAATCCAGATTCAGCCTGCTTCCTCTGCGGAAGGATCACACTGATGACATCATGTCTGAGCAAGCGTGTGAGCATGCATGTTCACGTGTGTGTGTGTGTGTGTGTGTGTGTGTGTGTGTGTACATGTTCCCCTGTATGTATGTAGTCCCTTTTGTGTTACTCTGAGGAGTTCCTAACTCTTTTCTTGCCACTCATGTTGGGTAAGGAAATACAATCCAGAGACTTCTCTCTAGTTTAGAGCTCACTGCTACTGGTGATGTCAGGACCGAGCTCTTGGCGAGTCTGACGTTTTATCTTCAAAGCTGGTTTTATTTCCTTGTGTCTCAAAGGATGAGTGAATGTTTTCCTTATTGCTTACTTTCTCCACAAGTAGTCCTTTCAGCAGCAAAATCATTACTTCCTTAATGGCTACCAGGCAATAGAGAGAGATTTCTCTTTGGGAGACGGTGTGTGTGTGTGTGTGTGTGTGTGTGTGTGTGTGTGTGTGTTTCAATGACTCCTGAGTCATCTAGTCATCTTGATTTCCAAACAAACAGCGGTGATGGTCCAGACGAGGGAAAGGTGGTGTGAACCGTGGAGGGAGTTAGCATCCAAGGTTTGTTTCTGGATGGAGCGGGCAGTTCACAATAACTCAGGGACTCAACAGGCAAAGGCAGATCAAGACAAACTGATCCCTTACAGTTGGGGGCTCTGCTAAGCAGGACATTTGCTTGGTCTAGTTTGTAGAAACCCGCGCCCCTTGACCCTGCGCTGCAGTGTTCTGGGGACTTCTCTGGAGGAGGTGGTTGAGCGCAGGGCAGAGAAAGCACTGTTAGGGACATCTCCCGTGTCCTTGTGTCTGTCTCACAATCTGGTCTAGCTCTGAGGCTGAAAGGGCAGGCCTTGCTTGGATGGAAACAGTTTATTTCCATGGTGATTCCAGGATGCAGAAGGAGAGCTTGGAGAAGAAGAAGAGCTTTAATGTGGCGGACGCTCTGCTGCTGGGGCTCCCTCCGTCCACCCTCCTGGGCCTTGATCCAGGGCCCCCTGGGCTTTCCTTCTGGAAGGCCTGGAGAAGTGACAGGCTGTGCTCTCCAGTGACCTTCAGCTGCCTTGGGAAGGGATGACTCTCTTCCGCCCCTTTTCTTTGGGGGCGCTTTAGTACCAGGAAAGCTCTTGTGCTTCTTGCAGGAGGATGGCCTCAGGAGGGAGGTCTGAAGGGTGACCTTTCATAATACATCCATTACAGCGATGGTTGAAACCAGGGTGCCAGGGACCACAGGCCCCAACTGGAGCCGAAGTCAGCAGTACCCCAACGCCGTATGAGTTCTTTATAGACTTGACTCTGTGCACACAATGAAACCTTTGGCGTCCGCCAACAACCACGTCACTGTATTTATGGACAGAAAAGGCCCGTGCTAAAACAAAACAACAAAACAAAACAAAACAAAACAAAACAAAACAAAACAAAACAAAGCAAAATCAAAAGCAGCCAGGTCATAAGGCAGCATTTATACTAGCAGTTTATTTTTATTTAAGCAGAATTATAGCTATGCATATGCTTGCCAGGTTACAAATTCACACAACCAAGAGCTGCTCGATGCAAATAACACCATACGGCACATAATTTAGTCTTAGGGACGTGGACATTTCCCCATCCCGTGTGGACCGGAGTAGCGGCCCAGCGCAAGGGAAATCGAGGGTCACAGAAGTCAGAGCCAACTGCGGCTGTGCAAAAGGCCCCGCGCCTCCATCTGTGTCTGTTACCTGCTGTGCTCGCAGGGCGACAGCCACGCTAATTCCATGTCTTGTGTGTCATTATCCTTTACTGCATTCTAAAGTGACCGGAGGGCGGTGATAAGGACCGCGGCTCCAGCCTATCTACAGGCGGAGAGGGAACCACGGCCTCCGTGGTGCAGAGTTTGTGCTCCCGCACCACGGATGGCCGAATAGCTTTAAAGATCTCGTCCGTTTCTTCCCACCCTGAATCATTTTAAAAGCGAACATCGGCCCTGAACGCTCTGAACGGCAACACGAAGGCAGCAGAGACACACACGCAGCGTTTCGATGGACGCCAATGTAGGGAATGTGATTTGCTCAAGACCTTTGGGAAGAAACAAAGAGATTGCACAGACTGGCCAAGGCTGGTATTCCCTGGGAGGAGGGGGGAAAATCTGAAAATTTAAATTACCTTCCTTTGTTGGATGTTCCTCCAATATTGTGTTTACAACATTTTGTCAAAACTGTATTAATTTTTTTTTCGAGGCAGGGTTTCTCTGTGTAGCCCTGGCTGTCCTGGAACTCACTCTGTAGACCAGGCTGGCCTCGAACTCAGAGACCCACCTGCCTATGCCTCCCAAGTGCTGGGATTAAAGGTATGCGCCACCACCGCCTGGTGTAAAACTGTATTAATTAAGGAACAGAGCACGGGCATGAACGAGAAAGGGATGAAGACAGACCTCCATCCTCAGTTCCATGTTCTACACACAAAGAAAGGCACTTGCAGAGCCGGGCTGCAGGAGTCTGTTGGAACAGGCTGGGAATTAACCTGTCTCCCAGCTCTTTCCAGGTAATAAAGGCAAAAGTCATCCCAAGAAAGTGATAAGTTACTCCTTTTTAAAGATGAAAACAATGATGTGTATTTGTGTGAGTCAGGCCTAAGTATATGTGCACCACATGTGTGCGGTAACCAGAGAGGTCAGAAAAGGGCCTCGGATCCCCTGGGATTGGAGCTAAAGAAGGTTGTGAGTCATCAAGGGGTGCTGGGCGCTGAACCCCGGTCCTGCGAGTGCTCCTGACTCCTGAGCCATCTCTCCTGCCCCAAGGATACGTAAAAGTGAGTCAGCATCTGATAGATCTAAAGCCAAATCTCCTATCTCCAGCCCCACCAGCTAGCTACTCTGCGGAATAGTGTTCATGTGACCTGGAAAGAGACAGGAATCTGGGCGTGGCCCTCCCTTCTTTCCTTTTGACCTTACATCAGTGCCAGCGCAGAAGGCCTGGGCCATAGCTAATGAGACTTTAAAGTCTCCTTTCTCCCTGTCTGGCTTCCCTGGTCGGGTAAATCAATCCAAATGTTGATTCCTTGGGTGTCAAGAACTGTTTTTCTGCATGAGATAATGCCAGTGTAAATCAGTAGACCGTGGCACTTTATATAATAACCACTTTTCCTGGGTTACTTTATTAATCATCGTAGCTTCCGCTTTTTATTTTTATTTAAAAAGCAACACACGCGTTTACTAATTACTTTTAAATGCTGTCTTTTTTTAAAAAAATGTCATATTTTAAAAAAATGCATCTTTGTCTTGACTGAGTGGGATAACGGTAAATTCTGGAAATTGGAGTTAATAAATATTTAGACTTTTCAGAGCATGAAAAATGATGGTTGATAGGTACCAAGAGGAACAGGGTCATTATTGAAATTATGTGCACTTTAGTGGGAAACATGGCTCACTCCTCTTCCTCCCTTTGTTGAGAGCAGCGACTTTTGGTTGTTGTTGTTGTTGTTGTTGTGGGCCTGAGTTTTCCACACCCTGTGGTCTCACCGATTATTACAAGGGAGGCCTCACAACCGCCGTTGCCTCCTGCCCAGCTCGTTGTGTTTATTGATTTATTAGGTCCACCCGAACATATTTCAAAGACAGTAATTGAAAATCCGGCCTGACAGGTTAGCAGGAGCACAGGGGTCGGGGAGGCGGAGTGGTTGAGGAGTCCCGGCATGTTATCCGCCCTGCACCTGCCTCAGAGAAGGGCGTGGTGGAGTGTCACCTGGCAATTTTGCTTGCTATGCATGCAATTAGACAGAAACCGACCATCTTGGTATCAGAGAGACAATGTATTATTAATTGGTTTCCTTTTTCCATTTCTTGAAAACTCCCGTTTTGTTTGTTTGTTGTTCTTTTTTTTTTCCCCCTAGGTGGGCAGTTTCGAGCTCAGCTAATCCAGATCTATTTCCACAGAGTCACTCACAGGGTTGGGAAAAAGTAGCGGAATTTTAAAATGTGAACTTTTGTAAAATATTAATAAGGCCTCCTGCCTCTGCCGGCGTCTCCCTCTGCGGACTCAGTTCCTTTGGGTGTTCAGGCGATTCTGTGTCCCCTGTCGCCAGGCAGGGTGTGACTGTGGAGTTAAACAAGGGAGTGTGAAGAAAGTTCGACTCGGACCTCAGAGGGGGAGGGCGAGGGCTTAGAGGAAAATTAAAATTTGGGACAAAATATAACTGATAGGGAATTGTTAAAAAATAAATAAATAAAACAAACTAAGGCTCTTCTGGAGATTGTAAGGGATTTCCTCAGACCAGGGGACGTGAGTAGAGAGCCCAGCAGCCATGTCTCCTTCCTATTAGTAACTCTATCGTGTCAGAGGATAGAACCCAGGAGCATGAAGATACCAGAGAAAAACTTCACAGTGACTAGAGGAAATGGGGCCTTAGATGGTTTCACCAAAACTTCCTGTCCATCAAAGAGGTGCAGACGTCACAGGGCGTGCTGTGGAGTCCAAGCAGGCCCCTGAGAAGAACGATGAGGCCCTGGAAACCTCTGAGGCCAACCACTGAGGATGTGCTGATGTCCAGCAGGCATCCGTGTCTAGTGCTGGACGCCTCTGTCAGCCAGGCACCCGGACTCCTGCCACACCCACACACTAAATCCTCAGAACTCTGCAGGAAGGACGAACAGGGGTGACTGAGCTTGATCTTGCAAGCTTGAAATATGCTAAGGTCTTTTTTTTCCCTATTTTTAATATGCCAGGGCTTTCTACATGTGAATGTGGCTAGGATATACTCTACCTGCCGTATTATTTATTCATACCTCATATATATAGGGTAAAATGATTAAATGTGCAGCTGAAGATTTTACTATGTCTACATACTTTCAAGAATTAAATAGAAAGTGTCTTCTCAACTGTGCAAGGTGGTCAGGAAGAGAATCATCCGATAGCATAGACTAGGAAGCCAGAATCGGCTGCGCCCAAGGGACTTGTTCAACATCATGCAACTGGTGCGTCCAGTCTCCCTGGACCAGCGCTTCTCCGCCCTCTCCGATCCATCCTCCTCTCAGCCTCTCCCACCACGCACCAATTCTCCTTCTCTTCTTTCCTGAACTCCTCCACCCCAAACCTCACATCGGATTTACCGCATCATTTGAAAATAAATTAAATACTATATTTTTAAGTCAAAATTTTGGAACAAAGAACTGATTTGCTTCAGAAGTCTGACCCATCTGCACACACTGTTTTGAAATATTTCTGCGTTAGTAAGCTTTTTCCGGGACAAAGGCCACCTAATGATTCATCCTTTATTATGCTTTGCACGGACTCGAATCAGGGAACGATCACCTGTTTGGATGTTTGGAGATGTTAGGGCAACATACGCTGGACATTCGCTCCCAAAAGATGGAACCAGGAATACTTAAGAAGCACCTGCCGTGATCTTTTTCAATATATGTGAGAAGAGTATTCATCACTTGAGATCACAGAGCCAATAGGGTCAGGTTGAGTAGAATTAAAATTTGGCCTCCTATTTCCTACCCAATTACCCTATATATTTATGTGTCTGTTAGATGAAAGGAGGGTGAGTTCTAATGTGGAGGTATTTAATAATCCCCCAGGAGGTCTAGACAAATGGCTCATCATTTAGGAGCACATGCTACTCTCCCAGAGGACCTGGGTTAGAGTCCCAGCACCCACAAGGCAGCTCACAACTTCCTGTGACTCAAGTCCTAGGAAACCTGACACTCTTATCTGATCTCCCACAAATACTCATAAAAATAAAATATATTTTTTTAGAATCCCTCAAGTCCCATTTATTAAAGGAAGATCAGCCTGTGAGCCCAAGCAATTTTTTTCCCTTGCCACATAATGCTCTCCTGACTAGAAATGGTTTAAACTTTTCTTCTACAGAAGAAAAAAAAAAGATAGTCACAACAAATTTCTCATATTGAAAATGTCAAGTTCCTATTTGTTATGTGATGATGTCAGTGGCTACAAATATGAGTTTCTGGCTGAGGACGTAAACTCTACAGAGTTGGATTCCAGTATCAGTAGAGTTGAGTGATCACCAGAAAGTCGCTTCGCGCGAGTTGCTTTGAGATAGTTGTGACTGCCATTGTTCAAAGCAAGCCTGTATCATCTGTGCGTGTCTGGAGGAGAGATCGTCTCTGCTGATATTTGCACTTGCATTTGTAACTGTCATCAAACTCTAGAGCGGATATTGCCAAAAGGTCCCACTCTCATGCAAGACATTTGTGGCTAACAATGGGAAGGGCGAGGTGTTAATATTTGTTGAGTGTCTACTGCGTGTGAGAACCATGCGGGCGGGAAAGGTGTTTGTGTGTTTCTGTAGAAAACAGACTGGCCTGTAGTGGCTCGAGCACACTGTGAATAACTCACCTGTCATTCACTGTAGAATAGAGATTCTACACTCACAATAGAGAGTGAACAAATCTGCACAGCGTTCCTAGAGTAGAACAGGGATTGCTCTAAGTGTTGAGACACAGCACGAAACAAGGAGAACCACGTCCTCCCAGAGACTACATCCCAGAGGGCAAAGAAAAACCAGTAACAGGTAAACAAATACGTGTCTGAGCTATTATCTGTACAATGCTAAGCATTCAGTTACCTTTTTGTATCATTTAATTATCAGAAGAACCTGCGGATAGTACTTTATTTAAAGTTATAAGTGGATAAAATGAAGGACAAAATAAACCATAACCCAAGGCCTCAAGATTCATATGTGAATTCAGAGAAATACTAACCTAGGGAATCTCGCTGTGTTGCTTATGCTCTTTGCCACTGTGAAATATACACGTGTTTCCCTAGAAATTCATTGGCTGAATTTTATCCCCGGGGTGACAATAATCAGTAGGTCCCTTAAGTCACAAGGGTAAGCTCTTCTAAACATATTTAGCATCGCTGATGATCAGTCCACATTGCGACATCATCTAGAATGACAAGAATGTAAGAAGTACACCTCTGGGTATGTCTGTGAGGTGGTTTCCAGAGACCTCTGATTGACAGAAGACTCACCCTCAATGCCGCGTGTCTTAGGGTTTCATTGCTGTGAACAGACACCATGACCAATGCAAGTTTTATAAAAGACAACATTTAATTGGGGTTGGCTTACAGGCTCAGAGGTTCAGTCCATTGTCATCAAGGCAGAAGCATGGCAGCATCCAGGCAGATATGGTGCAGGAGGAGCTGAGAGTTTTACATCTTCATCTGAAGGCTGCTAGTAGAAGACTGACTTCCAGGCAGCAACTAGGGTGAGGGTCTTAAGGCCACACCCACAGGGACACACATACGCCAACAAGGCCACACCTCCTAATAGGGTTTCTTCCTGAACCAATCATATACAAACCATCACACTGTGACACTAATTCATGGGCTGGTGTGTGAGACTGTATAAAATGGAGACTGTGGAGCTTGAGAGGTAGCTTAGTAGTCGAGAGAAATTACTGTTCCTCCAGAGAACCCAGGTTCAATTCCAGGCACCTCCATAGTGGTGGCTCCCAATCATCTACTACTCCTATCCCAAGGTTGTATCCAACGCCCCTTTCTGATCTCTGTGGGCACAAGGCATGCATGTGGTACATAGATGTACATGCAGACAAGACCCTTGTGCATATAAAAATCGATACATAACATTTGGGAATGGTGGTTGCGAGATGTCCATCAATATTCATCCTTCACTGTTTCCCGAATTTGTATGTAACGGATGCAGCTATCTCTTGCTAATGTTAGCAAAGTTAGAGCCACGCTCGACACTGTGCATTCCCAGCTCTCATAGTCTGCGTTCTCAAGCATGACTCAAATAAAACCCTCCCTCTTTAAGCCGTTCCTGTCCTGTCTTATCTGCCCTCCCTATACCTACTGGAACATCGACTGCCTTGATCTTGGGCAGGTATTATTCTTGTCTTTGTCCTTGATATTGTCCAGGCACCCACAGCTGCTGTGAGTTCCTAAGTACAAAGGTTTCATCCTGTCTGAAGCCACTGCTTTGGAGCAGTCACCCCCAGCCTCTGGCTCTTCAAAAAGTTTCACCCCCCTCAAACACTGTGTTCCTTGAGCCTTAGGAAGAGGAGGTCTAATGTAGAGCATCCTAAATACGGCTGCACTCTCCACACACCAGCAGTCTCTGCACTTTGACCATTCTCTGTCTTAATTGTTGCCCGTCACAAAAAAATTGGCCTCTCTGAGGCGAACTGAGAGCTGCGCTGTGCTTTGAATGAGAATGGCGTAATCAAACGCTTTGTCATCAGGGTGTGGCACTACTTGAGGACTGGACCTGGCCTTGTTCTAGTAGGTGTGGCCTTGTTGGCGGATGTGTGGAGCTGAGGGTAGACTCTGAGGTTTCAGAAACTCAGACCAGGCCCCGTGGCTCTAGCTGTTCCTGCAGCCTGCCAACCTGGATCTAGAACTCTCAGCTGCCTCTCCTGCATGGTGTCTCTGCCTGCTTGCCGCCATGCTCCCTGTGATGATGGTAATGGACCAAATCTCTAAAACTGTCAGCAAGTCTCAAACTAAACGCTTTCCTTTACCAGAGTGGCTGTGGTCCTTGTGTCTCGTCACAGCAATAGAACCGACACTGCACTATGAGTCTAGAGATCAACTATTCAGAAGGCAGTTTGATACTGTGTCCTTTTAGCAAAATAGTGGTAAGTCCTCCCTTCATGCCAAGGAACTCCTTGACACAGGGTCTTAGTCGCATTCACAGTGCAAAGGGTGAGCCTCTTCCTCCGGAGCTGGCCTTGAGTTCTGTAACTTCTGTAACATTTCTGCCGCCGTTGCCATGGGTGTCGCTAGTCAGGACAGTATTTACTGCCTGGGCTCAAGGCTGTCCACCAGGACTCAAGGGGAAGACCTCACCCCTGAAGCTCTCCCACACCTTGGCAAGTGGACACAGAGAAGTCGAGCAGATACTGACCCGGAAGCTTCCTTCCTGCCCACTATACAGCGCAGCAAAGTGCTGTGTCAGCTGCTGGGGGAGAAAAGGTATCACCAGTCTCAACCCAGCCTTGAGTCCATTTGCATTTTAAATAGTCTCCATTAGACTCCTCATCTGCTAGGTAAACGCTGGATCGGAATGAAGGTCTTTCTTCTTCTTCTTCTTCTTCTTCTTCTTCTTCTTCTTCTTCTTCTTCTTCTTCTTCTCTTCTTCTTCTCCTCCTCCTCCTCCTCCTCCTCCTCCTCCTCCTCCTCCTTCTCTCTCTCTCTCTCTCTCTCTCTCTCTCTCTCTCTCTCTCTCTCTCTCTCTCTCTCTCTCTCTCTCTCTCTCTCTCTCATTCCCAGTTCCCAGAAGCAAATTGAGGCAGAGCTACAAATACTCCAAACATCCCGCCACGATCTTACGTCATGAAGGGCAGTGGGAATTGAATCCATACTAGAAAGAGGATCTTGATCACGAAAGAGTCGGGATCTCAAAGTCTTTTTCTTCCCATTCCTTTCTCATTTTTAATCTGAGTGATGAAACAACAGGTCAAAGTCCAACCATTCAGGCCTCTGGGTGCTCCGTAGGGCGGCGCCACCGACTGTCGAGGCTTAGCGACGCTTGGCCCGCGTATTAGGTGGGTAGGAATACAGCCAAGTCCAGGATGATTGTTCCGGCTTCTCCTTGTTTAACAAACCAGTTCCGAAGAGTGGAGGAAAATTGAATATTGACTTCTTCCTGTGAAGGCAGAAACTAAGGGTGGCAACCAACTCTTTATTATTATTATTATTATTATTATTATTATTATTAAAATAAGTGGGGAGCAGAGTGCCACGATCCAGTTCCCCCATGATACATAAAAGAACTCTGGCAGGACCCAGAGCCGCCGCCGCCGAGGAGGGCTGGGAGAAGAGGAAGCGGCACCAATATTCATCTTCATTATCTCACACACTTCAAGTTCTTTGAACTAATTGATTAATATTAATTAATTACTCATTCAAAAGCCATCTCATCGCTAGAAGGGGTAAATACATAATTCCTGGCTAAAATATTGTGAGAACGGAGATAAAGGCTGGCAAATAAGAGGCTCGCAACGTGAGCATGAGAACACGCACGGCGCCCTTCGAGGCTCGGTCTGGGACAGGGGAAGGGAAGGTACTAATGGCGACCGAGGCCCCGGGAGAAGGACACTGACTTCTGGGCCAGGAGTCTGCCCCTGAAAACTTAAAGCACAGAAAAATGACAGTTGTTTAGAATGACCCGGCATCAGGCATTTTGAATAACTTTTGAGAGATTTTGCTTATGTAGACCAGGCTGGCCTCAAAAACTGGACACTCTTAGGCTCAGTCTCCTGTGCGCTGGGACTGACGGTGTAGACCGCCATAGCCTGTTCGCCCTTTTCTACATCTACATATAGAACTGTGAGATGAGGAGTTATCTCAGTGTTTTCAGATGAGAAAAATCTGGACATTTTTTACACATATAAAAACAACCTATCTAGTGTTTGGCTGTCTACAAGTACAGTCAATGATTTCCTTCAAAGCTCAGACGTTCTGGTGTGGGGGAGGATACGTTTGAAAAATATGCGGTTAAGCTCAAAGTGCCAAAGTCAGAGATAAACAGAGTCTTGGTGATTTAAGGCAAGACATAAAATTATTTGAATTCATGGTCAAAGATAATATGTACCATGATTCATGGGTTTGAGTTTACTGTTTGCTTCTAGTTTCAATTTAGCAAATATTTATGGAAGGCCCTACATATCTGATTTTAGATGCTGGATGGACTTCTAAAAAAAAAAATAGTGTGCAATTCAGTCTCTATCCTTGGGGAGATTTCTTTTTCTCCTTTGACCAAAATGTGAAAAAAAAAAAACCAGCAGGTGAGTCTGCACTTGTGTGTAATAAAACTCCCCCAAACAGGGAGGCATCCGTGTTGGAAATAGATCGTCTCGGAGAAAGGAACCTTAGATGAACTTGCAAGGATTAGTCTCCCGGGGTTGTGAGAAGACACAAAAATGAATTATTTCCAGTAATAACTGTAATCTCTATTTCTTCACAGCCAGGCAGATCCAAATGTTAATTGTACATTGCACTGGAAAAAATTAAAACCGAGAGTATAAAACCACGCAAACACGAGCACAGCTAAATCCCGTCACTAGGCCGTTTGTCTCATGGCCAGTCTCCCTCTTATAAAGAATTGTTATGAGAAGACCGGGGGCAGGAAGTGGCTTCTCTAAACAGCAAAATAAACTCTCTGAGGTGTGGAAATGAAATCTCCTTCTCTGCTCAGCCCAGGGACAGCACTGGGCTTAGTCACTGCAAGGACACGCCCTCCCTGAGTAGTGTGGACAGAGCTTGAACTTGAAGGGAACAGAGAAAGTATTGGGGGATGGGTTCATGTGAGTGTTTAGGATGAAAGAGATTATAAATTTGATACTACTTCTTAAATAATCATTACCTTTGAACTCTGTCAGTAGAATGTTTGCCAGGCAAGCAGGAAAACCTGAATCTGACCTGTGTAAAAGCCAGCACGGCTGCCTGCGTGTAATCCCACACCTGGTCCATGCACCCAGGTGGATCTCTGCGGCTCGCTCTCTAGTCAGCCTAAATGGTGAGCCCTAGGTCCCAGCGAAAGATTCGGCAGGTTCCTGAGGGGTCACGTCCAAGACCAACCTCTTTCCCTCACCCACATGTGTCCAGGTCTATGCCCACCCCCCACTCCGAATAATCATCATTTCTGAGAGTAATGCCTTTTGGCTTGAAAGTATGTACATTAGACTATCTCTCTAAAAGAATGCACACACATATATGAATACATACACATATGTGCTCATATATGCATATTCTAATCGTTTGATAGATTAAAAAAGCAATAATCCACTGATTAAAATTCTGAAGCCACCAGTCACAACAGCACAAAATCTTGTTTCTTCCCCAGACTCCTCCCTTCCTGGGTACCCTGCTGATGCTGCAAGTGCTCTGTGAAGAGATAGACTGGCCAAGAAGGAAACAGGAAATGCTCAACAGATAATACTTGAATTTCTCTGAAGAGCATTCCTGCCTCTGTACCAGAAGGGATTATCTTTCAACTCAGAAGCCCAGGGCTATTCTACCGAGCGAGGTCACTGGCCACCATCACAACTCTAATAAAATTAATGAATTGATTAATTAGATGCAGACATTAGATGCGATGGCGGCAGTTTGTGAAGGAAGGGAAACGTGGCCTTGTGTGCTGAAAGGCTTTGTAGCCTCAAGGAAGTACAAACAGACCTCAATTTCTGTTTTCCTCGGTTGAGTGAATGTATCTTACACTGTTCTGTAAAATCAGAAAGACTGCATCGGGGAGAATAACCTCCCTTTAATATATATGCGGAAAGAAACCCGAGGAGAGCAGGCAGGAGTCACTGCTCCTGGGAGACACAGCCTTGCAAAGAGACCGCAGTCACCTCTTTCCCAGCCTTAAATCCAAAGCTGCAGTCCACAAAGGCGCTACAGAACACAATCTTCAGAGACAGAAAATTAATAGTTGCAAACCTTCTTAAAGGGATGTTTTATTTTACCTACCTAAATTACTATTATTTTCATTGCAAAATCAGGGCCCTTCGGATCTGCTGTCTTAATGTTGTCACACTTCATGTGTCTGAATAGAGAAGTGCTAGGTGCCTAAAGAGTATCTGATGGGTAGGAAACAAACCCTTAACCTTTTCTGGGAGGAGGGCACCTTCAGCAGGAATTGAGCTGCATTGTCCTTTTATGACGGTAATCCTGGGCGGAGGGCCACTGATGGTGAATGAACGAATTCAAACACATCTGAAGATGAGCGCTGTGGATATCCACTCAGTCCGTTGCTACTGAGTCATAATGCATAGGCACCTCTTTAAGAGCCCTACTGGGTTATTTCCTACCCTTCCACCCCTTGCATGGTCAGTTTTGTAAAGCTAAGGACCTACTGTCTATGCTGTGTGCAGGGCTTAGGAAGGAAAGCATTTGAGAGCAAAGCCACCCACCCACTTACTCAGATCTGATCGCTTTAAGGTGAGGAAAGGCCAGGTCTTCCCAGAAGGCAAAGACACTCAGACCGATGCAGCATCAAAATCACTTTCGCACACCGCCCTGTGGTTCGAGACCGTGGGGCTTGTCTCCTTCGAGCTGGGCTGTGACGGGAGCTGTGTTCTACGATGATGCTTTGATTCCTGGTTTGATTTTTCTGTTTCACCGTGTCTCCAGCCCTTTGATTGTGTGAGGTCAGCCTTTATTGTCTGCTTTTGTGTCTCAGCTCTGCACCGGGTTCTTCCTCAGTCTTGGGCCCTGAAAGACTTCAGTTTTGTAACCTTAAAAGTCTTTCACTTTGCAACTCAGGAAAAAGTGCAGTGCCCCTGGACTGGAGAGGCCGCTGTGGCCTCAGTATGATGGCCCAGCCACTAGCCACAGCTGTGGGACAGGCTAGACCTTTCCTTTGAGCTTGGCAGTAAAACTGTGAGGGAGCAAAATGCTTCAGTCAGCATCAGCCTTCAGAAGAGAGAGAAGGAAAGAAAGAAAGAAAGAAAGAAAGAAAGAAAGAAAGAAAAGAAAGAAAAGAAGGAAAGAAAAGAGGGAGAGAAAAGAAGGAAAGAAGGAAAGAAAAGGAAAGAAGGAAAGAAAGAAAGAAAGAAAGAAAGAAAAGAAGGAAAGAAAAAAAGAAAGAAAGAAAAGAAGGAAGGAAGGAAGAAAGAAAATAAGGAAAGAAAGAAAAGAAGGAAGGAAGAAAGGAAGGAAGAAAGAAAGGAGGGAAGGAAGGAAGGAAAGAAAGAAAGAGAGGAAGAAAGGAAGGAAGGAGAGAGAGAGAGAGAGAGAGAGAGAGAGAGAGAGAGAGAGAGAGAGAAATGTACAATGTACTCTGGGGGAAAATAATCAGAAAATCTATTCAGAGTTCTATGTGGAAGTATGTGAAACCGAATGCCTGATTATCATAAAGAATAGATGTGACAAAAATCATTTCGTGGGACTAACATCTGGCTGTTCATACATTACAGGATTAATGGGATTTAAAGGTTCTTTTGATCAAAAACACCTCCCCTAGTGGCCTGCCAAAGCATCTGAAATTTGCATTTCCATGTCCAGAAGGCCTCCGCTCAAATGCAACCATCTCTTCTGGGAGGTGCACATACACATTAATCAGGATCCCTCCAGCACATGTAGCAAGTGACTGTGCCCTCGCAGAACAGGCTCTGGAAATACAAAACATGGAGAGAGGAATGTTTAGACACAGCGGACGTGGAGAATGATTTAGAGCCATGGCTCTCAAGCTGTGAGTCGGAATCAAATATCCTGCAAATCAGCTAATTACATTACAATTCGTGACAGTAGCAAAAAGCACACTTATGAAACAGCAATGAAATAGTTTTATGGTTGCTGGGGGGGGGGGTCACCGCAACATGAGGAACTGTATTAAAGGGTCGCAGCAATGGGACGGTTGAGAACCGCTTATTTAGAGGGTGCTGTCCAATACCACGGGCACTGGCTATGCAGCTATTTAAACTTTAACAGAGGAAGTGACTTAGTGCCCGAGGCGTGCTAGCAGTACTTCAAGGACTCGGCAGCCGCGTGTGACCAGCGCTTGCTATATCACACAGGGAAGACACACACACCTCTCATTATTGGAGGCTTTGTTGCACAGTCATGGTCTACATGGACTATTGATGTTTTTATATCGTGCTTAGGATTTGGAAAATAGTCATGAAACTGCTGAAAGAGATGGGAAAGAGCTTAGGAGAGAAACCAGATCTTATCAAGCCAGGGTAGCAGGGAGACGAAAGAACAACATAGTCTGTTTCACATTTATTTGCAGTTATTTCCTTACTGCATTGTATTCTGGAAAATTCCCAGAAAGTCACGCTGGAATCAAAATCTGGGTTTGTCAAATACTTGGGTATCTGTGGCAAATCACTTAACTCCTTTTCATCTCTCCCTACTTACAGAACAGAGATGTCTATTTCTACCCCACACCACTGTCATGAAGATAGAAGATAATTCATTTGGACACAATAGAGGGTAGGTGATATGATTTCAGTGAAAAATACCCCTCTGGGTATTTGAACACCTGGCCACCAGTTGGTGGCACTGTGGTGGGAGATTAGGGAATCCCAAGAAGCCTCGCTGGAGAAAAGTATGTCAGTGCAGATGGGCTTTGAGCTTTTACAAGCCTGCTCCACTTCCTCATCTCTCTGCTTCCTATGCGAGGATAAAAATGTGATTGGCCAACATTCCAACAGTCCATTTTGACCGCTTATTGCTATGTTTTCCTGCTATTGTGGGCCCTTCCTCTGGAAACATAAAGTCAAATAACGTTGGCTTCTCCAAGGGGTCTTGCTCGGAGCCATGGCGTTTTGCCCCGACTGGAAAGTAAGAAATACAGTAGACACAGCCTCATGGAACCACGACCTCATGAAACCCATTCCCGAGCCTGGGACCCCTCACTAGGATGCTGGCATCTCTGTCTCTGCTCTGCTCTCAGCACATAGAAGACACCACACGCACAGCCGTTGGATCTAATTGAACCGGAGTACTCTAACCTTTCTTTTTACACTCTCATTTTCATTATGAATGAAGACCCGGTGCAAACTCTGATGTTATTAGCATCCGAGGAGTAATTAACATGAAATAGGATCAGAAGACAACAATCCCTTAGAAGCTAATCCTTTTAAGTTAATAGAATTGAAATATTATAATTCACGAAACAGCACTTAAATAATGCTGCTTGGACAGTAACAGCTTGTTATTTATATTTGTTGAATTTTTAAAATTATACCCTTCACAGAATTGCTTGAGGGAATGAGCACAAAGAATTAATACATTAATTATCATAAATGAATCATTAAACAGCAACAGTCGTAAACAGCTTAAGCTAATGTCTTTTTAAAAAAAGGCATACCAAACAAACCAACAGCCTTAGTGCCCCTTTACACAGGAAGGTGGGCACGGGGAACAGCTGGTTGGAGGACACTGGGTGTGGCTGTCGGGCCACATGTGCTCGGGACTCCACACTGAACAGCTCTTGTGGAAACACTTAATAGTTTTTCTTTGCCTGGAGGAACCTACTGTTAGACACCAATGACCAGCCTCCGAGTCTTTACTTTCCATTTCTTTTTTTTGTCAAATGAGATGTTTCTAACTTTCCGATGAGAAGTTTTAAAATTTGGCTTCAGAGAGTCTACAGCCACTCAGAGCCCTGGGAAGGAAGGCCAGGAGCCGCGAGGATCGGGAGAGCCTCGACTTCCTCCTCTTCCCAGCCTCGGCTCCTGCCTCTCCGTCTTGCTCAGTCAGCCCAGCCAAGATTCACCTGCTTAATTGGTTTGTTTTCATTGGACTTGAAGACAAGGATTCAACAACTTAAAATAATATAATTACGTTACTAATTGCTAAGTTAGAATGTTTCAAATATCCTGGCCTGTAATTATCCATCCTCACTGCCAGTTTATATTCTTCTATAGTCAGATTGGATTAATATGCGAGGGACCCTAAAATCTCAAACCCCTCTGCAGTGGATCTCTTTTTGTTGTCAGCGCTGAGGCCTACTGCTCAGTCCAACTGCATCCTCCTCGACGTAGAGCTGTGCAGGGCAGTGTCCACCAGAGGTTTTCCCAGAGATCTGTGTTCACACTCTTTTGTGCTTTCCTTCTGTTTCCACATACGTCGCCATCCCTATCTTGACACCCAGAAGTCCGTCTCAGACCATTCCCTGTCATTTAACTCTTCCGATATCTACTCCATATCACGATGAGATGAGATGTTGCGTTGACATCAGGTGGTCTGCTTAGGAAATGGCTGTCGACATGTAAATGCTGAGATTGACATGTGTTAGTCGATACATGTCTATGGCGTGTGAGGTTTTACGATGACTCTGAACCTACTGTCGCGTCTGGGATACTGTCATTCACCGGGAGTGATGTGAACTCTGACAGGATTCTATTAACATGTCACAAAACGTGTAGCCATTCAGCGGCTGCCATTACCCACACGCTGACCGGCTGCTTGCTGTTGCTGTAGAGCCGAGGTCGGTTTACAAGGTCAACGTTCTTAGCTCCTCTTCGCACTTTTGTGGTCTGGATGGATGGCTGCGAGGCTGATAAACACCTACCGGGAGAAGAGAGATGCAGGGTGTGTTCTGTTCTAAACAACTACCTTAGCTTTGTTGTGGAGGCTCCACTTAGAGAAAACAGGCTGCCCACTGTTTCCTTTCCTTTCCTTTCCTTTCCTGTCTTCCTCCTCTCTCCTCTAAAAGACCAAGGAAGCAGAATCATATAGAAAACAATGTCATCAATACCAGCTCACCACATATCTTCACCTAACATAAATCTTAACTTTTTTTTTTTTTTTTTTTTATGTATGCAACCAGTACTTGTGGGGCCAGGAAGCCGTGGGACCCAGGAGTAAGACCGGGATCGTGTGTGTGTGTGTGTGTGTGTGTGTGTGTGTGTGTGTGGTGTGTCCAAACTCCAGAAATCTTGAGGTCTGTGGGAATAAGATTGATGCCCCCCACCCCGCCCTGGGCCTGCATGTCCTGGGCCACCTAGCCCTGGGCCCCAACCTTTGACTCACCAGAAGAAGTTACTTAACTGTAGCTATAGCCATGTCCAGCAACATCTGCAATGACTTCTCATGCAAATGAGGCATCCGCCACACCCTTCCCCCTTCCGTACCGCTCCTCCCCACCCCACCCCCCACCCCCGTAATGATACACATTCACCCTCATACCCCCATTCACTCCCAAAGGTTTAAATAGCTTTGGTTTGCTCCAAGGAGCTGAACCAGTTCTCTGAAGCGATTCCCCAGTCTATGTGTTCTTTACCCTTGCACTGAGCATTGACCGGGATCCTGCCTGTACCCACCCTGTCCTTGCTACATTTCCCTCCCTCTAGCCTAGCAGTAGTCTGTCTGTCTGTCTGTCTATCTATCTATCTATCTATCTATCTATCTATCTATCTATCTATCTATGTACATCCGAAGCCCTGCCCCCACGCCCGTCACAGTTCCTCCCCTCTCCGCCCCTCCTCCTCTGAAAGTGCAGGGTTTCCCTTGGGTATCCCTCCCAACCCTGGTGCATCAAGTCTCTGTCAGATTAGGTGCGTTCCCTTCCTCCTGCCAGCCCTCCCTGCTCAGGAATGGATACCACAGTCAGACTACAGCTTTAGGGAGAGCCTGTGCTGCGGTTGTTGGGAGGGAGGTCCACATGGAGACCGAGCTGCATGTCTGCTGCATGTCTGCTACATATGTGCCGGGGGGTGGGGTGGGGGTGGGGGGTAGGGGTGGGGGTGGGGCTCATTTCAGGTCGTGTGTGCTCTTCGGTTGGTGGCTCGATCTCTGAGAGCTCCCAGGAGGCCAGGTTAGCAGGTTAGCAGTATTTAGGGTTAGAAATAGAAATTCCTCAACAGAATCCAAGCTGCCTGTGTAGCTCTCCCCAGCATTCCCAGACTTTGCTGCACACCAGTGCCACCTGGAGAGATTTCAGACTCCCCTTTCCCAATTCCCCTCTCAGGCTAATTGCATGAGAAATCTGGGGAGGCAGCCATTAGTCCCCTCTGAGCTCCACGAGCCATTACTATAGGTAAAATTAAAAACACTGTCCTGTCCTCTACCCCAGGGGAAGGGGCCATGCACACTTCATGTTTATGTCTACACGGCATGCATAGTCATATGCAATATAGTTTTCACGCTTAAAAGTGACAAATTGTATATCATGAGTTCTATCACATGCTTCCAATATTTAGCACATGTAAAATTTATTCAAGTATGTTATATTCAGTTTTTTAAAAGCCACATTATTCGTTCACCATACTATTGGTAGATATTATAATATGCTCATGAGCTAGGTTCATTTTTCCACTTGTTTGCATGAGTGTTTTGGATGTTGGTAAGGATGTTGCATACCTCATGTGGGGTTTTCTCCCTGCACATCCAGAGTTTTTCCAGGCATTGTCATTGTGTCTATAAACTACTTATCTTATTGGTCACTGGCCTGTATGAATAAGAACAGTTTTATTGGGGTAATTTTGTGCCTTTGCTGATTTTTTTTTACTTGCTTTAGGATATTTTCTATAGACTCTCTCAGATTCCATTTGGAGGCAATTATGTCACTTGTGAAGAGTCAAACATTTTTCCTCTTTCCAATCTCTGTAAATTTTGTGTCTTTTATTTTCTTGCACTATTTAAGACCCCCCAGGCATAGTACTCAATAAAACCTGTCATAGAATCCCTTTGGCATCCTTCTGGTCATGTGGAAACTGCTTCTAACAATTTACTTTTAAGAATTGTGTCTGCTTTGGATTTAAGGCCTACTCCATGAGATGGAGCCCATCCTTTGACACTGCTTTGGTGGCCAAGGACCTGAGACCAGATAGGCTGGGGACCAAGGGGAAAACCAAATACTACTGTTCTGCTAAAGCAAAGCAGCCGGGAAATGACCCCTAACAGTATTCTGCTATAGCGTAGATCAGTGCTTTGCTTAGCCAGCGTCAGAGAAGCTGCCTCCCGCAGCAGATGGAAACAAATACACACACCCACAGCCAGGCAGTGTGCACTGAGTGAGACAACTTGGAACACTCAGTCCTAAGTGGAATGTACGGCAAATCCCTCCTGTCAGAGCTCAGGGAACCTTGCAGGAAATGCAAATCAAAACACAACTGAGATTCCACCTTACACCAGTCAGAATGGCTAAGATGAAAAACTCCGGGGACAGCAGTTGCTGGAGAGGATGTGGGGAAAAAGGAACACTTCTCCATGGTTGGTGGGATTGCAAGCTGGTAAAACCACTGGAAATCAGTTTGGCGGTTCCTCAGAAAATTAGACATAGTACTACCAGCAGACCCAGCTATACCACTCCTGGGCATATACCCAGAAGATGCTCCTACATGTAATAAGGACACATGCTCCACTATGTTCATAGCTGCCTTATTTATAATATTCAGAAGATGGAAAAAACCCAGATGTCCCTCAACAGAGGAATGGATTCAGAAACTATGGTATATATATATATATATATATATATATATATATATATATATCTGGTATATATATATATATATATATACACACACACAATGGAGTACTATTCAGCTATTAAAAACAATGAATTTATGAAATTCTTAGGCATATGGATGAAACTAGAAAGTGTCATCCTGAGCAAGGCAACCCAATCACAAAAGAACACAGATGATATGCACTCACTAATAAGCAGATGTTAGCCCAGAAGCTCAAAATAAACAAGTTACAACTCACCAAGCTCAAGAAGAAGGAGGACTTAAGTGAGGGTGCTTTGGTTCCTCTAAGAAAGGGAACAAAATAGTCACAGGAGCAGTAAGGGAGACAACGTGTGGAGCCGAGACTGAAGTAAAGGCCACCCAGAGACTGCCCTACCTGGGGATTCATCCTAGAAACAGTCAACAAACCCTGACACTACTATGGACGACAAGAACTGTATATCAAAAGGAGCATACCATGGTTGTCTCTGGAGGGGCCCTGCCAGAGCCTTACAAATACAGAGGCAGACGCTAACAACCAACTATTGGACTGGGCATGGGGTCCCCAATGGAGGAGCTGGAGGATAGTCCAGAGGAGCTGAAGGGGTTTATAGCCCCATGGGAAGAACAATGATTTTGATCACCCAGAAGACCCAAGACTCCCAGGGACTGAACCATCAACCAAGGGGCGCACATGGTTCCAGCCAAAAATGTGGCAGAGGAAGGCCTTGTTGGGCATCAGTGAGAGGAATGGTCCTTGGTCAGTTAAAGGCTCAACAGAAGCACAAACAAAGGGAAACCGAGGGGTGGGGGGAGGAGGGAGTGTGTTGGGTGGAGAGACATATACATGGAGGCAGGGGGAAGGAGGAAGAGGAGGGTTTGGGAGTCTTAGGGGAGGGGGGATATTGGGAAAGGTCTTACCATTGGCAATGTAAATGAAGATGATATTCAATACAAAAAATAAATTAAAAAAAATAGAACCCAAGACTACCAGCCCAGGGATGGCACCACCCACAAGGGGCCCTTCCCCCTTGATCACTAACTGAGAAAATGCCCCTCAGCTGGATCTCATGGAGGCACTTCCCCAACTGAATCTCCCTTCTCTGTGATAACTCCAGCTTGTGTCAAGTTGACACACAATACCAGCCAGTACAGCCCCCATGCCTAACCCAGAAGAAATATCCAATTGATAACACTCAAAAATGAAGAATTAGTTTTCTCCAATGTATACACAAACCCTGTGTGTTCAAACCACTCTTAAGGGCAGGCCCTATGCCTAGTACTAGACGGTCAATTCAACATGAACTCAATGGCATCTTTGCAGGTTTTTCATCTCAGAATGTTTTGTGTTTGTTTGTTTGCTCCTTACATGTCTGCTGGGTTTATGCTATTACTTATAATTTGTGTTTTCATGAGATTCCTGTGAATATAAACATGTCTCTAATTATGTCTTGTGATTTTGTGGTTTTTTGTTTTGTTTTGTTTTGTTTTGTTTTGCTTGTTTGTTTATTTGTTTTGGCTCTTTTTGTTTTTTTTCTATTCTATTTTTTTTTCTGGTTTTTGGATTTTGGTTTTTTCACGACAGGTTTTCTCTATATAGCCCTGGCTGTCCTGGAACTCACTCTGTAGACCAGACCGGCCTCGAATTGGCTCGTTTTCTTCTGATAGTTTTTTCCTAGTCTATATTGATTATTTTGCTTTATTATCATTATAATCATAATCATATTCAACATTAGTAGTAGTATTTAGATGACTGTTTTCTAAAGGAAAACAGAAAGGGTGTGGATTTTGATGAGAAAGGAGGGGAGGAGGAACTCAGAGGAATTGGGGGAGGGGAAACCATAATCAGCATCCTTTCATGCTAAAAGTCTTGGAAAGAACAGGAATTCAAAGCCCATACCTAAACACAGTAAAAGCAATTTACAGCAGACTGATAGCCAACATCAAGGTAAATGGAGAGAAACTTGAAGCAATCCCACTAAAATCAGGGACTAGACAAGGCTGCCCCCTCTCACCATATCTTTTCAATATAGTACTTGAGGTACTAGCTAGAGCAATTCGACAACATAAGGAAGTCAAAGGGATACAAATTGGAAGGGAAGAAGTCAAACTATCACTATTCGCAGATGATATGACCCAAAAACCTCCACCAGAGAACTCCTACAGCTGATAAACAACTTCAGCAAAGTGGCTGGTTATAAAATCAACTCAAGCAAATCAGTAGCCATCCTATGCGCAAAGGATAAGCAGGCCGAGAAGGAAATTAGGGAAATAACACCCTTCACAATAGCCACAAACAATATAAAGTATCTTGGTGTGACTCTAACCAAACAAGTGAAAGATTTATATGACAAAAACTTCAGGTCTCTGAAGAAGGAAATTGAAGAAGACCTCAGAAAATGGAAAAATCTTCCATGCTCGTGGGTTGGCAGGATTAATATAGTTAAAGTGGCAATATTGCCAAAAGCAATATACAGATTCGACGCAATCCCCATCAAAATCCCAACTCAGTTCTTCATAGAGTTAGAAAGAGCAATTCTCAAATTCATCTGGAATAACAAAAAACCCAGGATAGCTAAAACTAACATCAACAGTAAAAGAACTTCTGGGGAAATCAATATCCCGGACCTCAAGCAATACTACAGAGCAGTAGTGTTAAAAACTGCATGGTATTGGAACAGTGACAGGGAGGTGGATCAATGGAATAGGATCGAAGACCCAGAATTGAACCCCACACATCTATGGACAATTGGTCTTTGACAAAGGAGCTGAAAACATCCAGTGGAAAAAAGATAGCCTTTTCAACAAATGGTGCTGCCTCAACTGGAGGTCAACATGCAGAAGAATGAGAATTGATCCACTCTTATCTCCTTGCACTAAGCTCAACTCCAAGTGGATCAAGGACCTCCACATAAAACCAGACACACTAAAACTAATAGAAAAGAAACTGGGGAAGACCCTTGAGGACATTGGCTCAGGGGTAAAATTCCTGAAGAGAACACCAATTGCTTATGCTCTAAGATCAAGAATAGACAAATGGGACCTCATAAAATTACAAAGTTTCTGTGAGGCATAAGACACTGTCAAAAGGACAAATCGTCAACAACAAATTGGGAAAAGATCTTCACCAACCCCACATCCGACAGAGGGCTAATATCCAATGTATACCAAGAACTCAAGAAGTTAGACCCCAGAAAACCAAATAACCCTATCCAAAAATGGGATACAGAGCTAAACAAAGACTTTTCACCTGAAGAAATTTGGATGGCTGAGAAACACCTTAAAAAATGTTCAACATCATTAGTCATTAGAGAAATGCAAATCAAAACAACCCTGAGATTTCACCTCATACCAGTCAGAATGGCTAAGATTAAAAACTCAGGAGACATCACGTGTTGGCGAGGATGTGGAGAAAGAGGAACACTCCTCCACTGCTGGTGGAACTGCAAGCTGGTACAACCACTCTGGAAATCAGTCTGGCAGTTCCTCAGAAAACTGGACATGATACTTCCGGAGGACCCAGCCATACCACTCCTGGGAATATACTCAGAAGATTTCCCAGCATGCAATAAGGATACATGCTCTACTATGTTCATAGCAGCCTTATTTATAATAGCCAGAAGCTGGAAAGAACCTAGATGTCCCTTAATGGGGGAATGGATACAAAAAATGTGGTATATATACACAATGGAGTACTATTCAGCCATTAGAAACAATGAATTCATGAAATTCTTAGAGAAATAGATGGAGCTGGAGAACATCATACTAAGTGAGGTAACCCAGTCTCAAAAGAATACCCATGGTCTGCACTCACTGATAAGTGGATATTAGCCTAGACTCTTGGGACACCAAAGACACAATCCACATATCAAATGATATCCGACAATAAGGAAGGAGTGGACACTGGTGCTGGAAAGGATCAAAACATCAGTGTAGGGGAATACCAGAACAGGGAAGTGGGAAGGGGTGGATGGGGGAACAGGGGGAGGGAAAAGGGCATGTGAGACCTTTGGGGGATGGGGAACCAGAAAAAAGGAAATGAAATGTAAATATAGAATATATCCAATAAATAAAATAAAATAAAATAATAATAGTAATAATAATAATTTGATATTAAAATATATTGTATGAAAAAAATCAGTTTTCAATGCAAGAAAAATAGAGGCAGAATTATATCATTTTTAGGTTCCTGTTCCATATTTAGAAAGTTTTCAGGTTAATTTAGCTAAGAGTTTTTGTCATGAAAGATGATGAACTTCTTTACATGTTTTATGCTACAGCAACTGAAAAATCATATGGCTTTTCTATTTTAATCTAAGAGGATGAATTATACAAATAAACCTTATTTAGGTATTAGCATATCAAAGTTATATATGTATCTATGTAATATATATGCATATAAACTTAATGTAATATTTATACTTAATTAAGAATCAAAATGTACAACTAATGTTATGATGGTTCCAGTTTCTGAGGAAACTATGTTTTACAATTTTATCTTTTTCTTCTGATTTTTCATTTAAAATAATAATAAGTACATACTGACTTTATTGTCCTGACGTCAGCTTCAGCGTAACTCTCATTTTCCTGAGTTGGTATTACGACAGTGCGTCTTTCTCCTCTCCTTTACAAGTTCTGAGTCTTTATATTTAGGGAGAGTTTCTTGCTACAAAATATAGCTGGAGTGTTTTGTAAATCTGCTTTGGCAATGTATATATTTCTATAAATAATATATATATGCTTAAAATTTATATAAATTATTATGTATACATTACATTATATTTTATATATTTGGATTGTTATGTACCACATTTGTAAGTGCTTTCTATCTTTTGCATGGCTTTTAATTTTTTTCTTTATTTGTTTTTTTTTTGGCATCTCTATTTTCATTGAAAATTTATATACAGCTTACTTAGTTTTGTGTGTGTGTGTGTGTGTGTGTGTGTGTATCTGTGTCTGTGGTGAGCATGACCATAGTACACATATGTAGGTCAACAGATTGAAGAAGCTAGTTTTCTCCCTCCAATCAAATTGAAGTCAGATTCTCAAACCTGGTAGCAAGACAGGTCTTGCTAACTCTAACCCTAACACTGAACCATCAATATCAGCCCAGATTGACCATTTTCTGTAGATGCTATTTTTTCCCTCTTAGCTTATTAAGTATATCTAAATTTTTAATAATTTTTTCTTCGGTTTGCAATGTACATGTATAATGTGCATCGAAAAGTACTGTCAAGATACACAACGCCACTCCATGGTGGTACAAGAACCTTTTTTTCTTTTAAGATTTACTGTTGATGTGTGTGAGCGCTTGACCTGCATGCGTATGTAGGTAAGTACACTGGGTGCATGCCTGGTGCAGGCAGAGGCCTGATGGGGGCACCAGATCCCCTGGAAGTAGAGGTTCGGACAGTTGTGACCTGTCAAAAGCATGTGTGGGGGTGGGGGGGAATGGAAGGGTAGGGGCGGGGGTGACGGGTGGGGGGGTAGGGGGAATGAACCTGGGTCCTCTCTAAGACCAAGTGCTGTTACACGCCACCTCCCTCCAGTCCCTTGACTCCAGACTTGTCACAATCTCTTCCAAGAACTGGGAGTCTCGTGAATGCAGATTCCTGGGTAGCGAGACATTCCGGCCCCACAGCTGCGGCAGCCATACTCTGTGCTTGTGTACTTCCTCGTCTCTGTTTCCTGGTTCTAGGTTTCCTCACTGGGAATGTCTTTTGTTTTTTTTTAGTATTCTGTGATGCAAATTTAGAAGGATATTCATGTATAATTAGACGCTCCTAGGTGTTTTTTAAATGGAGGCTCCGCAGGCTATTATTATATGCATCTGTGCACACAAGTGCAAGTGTCCTTGAAGGCCAGAAGTATCAGATCCCCCGGATCTGGAGTCACAGGCAGTTGTGAGCCGCCTGATATGAATACTAGGAATCGAGCCCCGGTGTTCTGTAGGGAGCACTATGCTCTTCTAATCTATGGGCCAGCTCTCCAGCCTTTCAAGACCATATTTTGTGACTGGCTGCCCTCTTAGGATGCAGGCAAATGTGTTTCCTGGATGAGTTAAGTTGGCTGTACATGGTAAACTAGTTTCCTTTTTCTATAGCTGTGGCAAGCTACCCCAGCAGAAGTGACTTAAGGAGGAAAGGGTTTCTTCTGGCTCACAGTTTTGTGTTCCTGTCTGTGGTGGCGTGGGGTTTCCTGAGACAAGCCTGTCCTAGGCAGCTGACTGCACTACATTTGCAACCAGAAAGCGAGGACCGAGAGCCATGGGTATTGTAGCTCAGCATGCTTTCTCCTTTTTACAAAGTCCGGGAGCCCAGCTCAATGGAATGACACCACCACCAATTCTGGTTTAACTTCCAACTCTATCTTATTTTTTATTTTTATTTTTATTTTTTTTTTGGATTTGGTTTTTTCGAGACAGGGTTTCTCTGTGTAGCCCTGACTGTCCTGGAACTCACTCTGTAGACCAGGCTGGCCTCGAACTCAGAAATCCACCTGCCTCTGCCTCCCAGAGTTCTGGGATTACCGGCATGTGCCACCACCACCTGGTTTATCTTCCAACTCTAATTAACCTAATCTAGATCACCCTTCTCTGGCACGCACAGAGGCTGTTCTTTGAGGGTGATTGAAATCCTGTCAAGTTGATATTCATTGCTAAATCATCAGCCTTGGGTGACCTCAATTCTGAGGCAAAGACTAAGATTTTGTTATTAAGAAGTACTCTCAAACCTTTAGTTCCTTTCTGAGACTTAAAGGGTTTCTTTATATGCCTGTGTCCAGAAATTCTACCCTCTTTATCAAACTATTTTAATTCCCAGCTATCATTTTGGCATCAGATGGAATTCCCCTCCCTTGGAAATCTACCTTAATTCTTATTCTATAGTTGCTCAAGTCTCCCAATGCAGAACTACCATAAGCTATTTAGTGTTGCTTAAATACACATTCTTCATATGCATTTCTCCCTCCAGGCTCTTGGTACCCAGAAGGCAGTGTGCTCTTCTCTTCCTGGGGGGAGCCAGAACACACTGAATTGTTTGAGTTTATTATGCATTTTATTAAGCATTACCAGATCCAGAAACTTGCATGAGTTGTGCTTGACTAGTTCTGTTAATTTGTGGTAGTGAATATACTATGGTAACTGAAACCTATATCAAAGAATGGAAACTTCACAGAGGCCAAGAAGTCCTGTGTTTTCTCTCTTTCAATTATACCCACTGCCCCAAAGCTAGCACCACCAAACAGTAGTTTAGTCTGGTCTGGGACCTTTATAATAAATTTTCAGGTTTTCTATTTGCTTCTTGTACAAAGCTAATGTTTGTAGGATACGTCCACATATTTGATGTATGCCAATGTAATCAAATTTCTAACTTGAGAAATTTTTACCCTATAAATACTCCACGGTTGAAGTGGTCTACTGTTGTGCATTTAGGTTTATGATCTGGAGCCACTGTAAGCCGTGCTGCCATGAACTTTCTAATATGCATTGCTAGAAACATCAAAAATTTAAAGAATTTATTTGAGCAGACAGCAACTTATGATCTACATAGAAGAGGGTTAGAGGAAGATTTTGTGGTCTACTTGTCACATGCAAACAAAAAGAAAAAAAAATCCAAATACCTGAGAGTGGTTAAAGGGACAGTCCTTGTTACGAGGTCTCCCTGGTGGTTTCTGATTGGATCCAGTGGCAGATTCACTTTATTATTTACAGCAAACCAGGCTTCGGATTACTTCTGTTGCCACCCGAGATATGGAGGCCATCTCAACAATGGCTTTCTCATTTTGTTTTAGACAATATGGTTTTTTTGGGGGGAGGGTGAGGGGGTGCATATACATTTCATTGCTAGGACAATTATTAATGAGTTATAGATATGCCGGTCATGTTTATATCAATTTGATAGGATCTAGGATCACCTGGGAGATGGACGTGAGCATGTCAGTTGGGAGCTGTATTGATCTTGTCAGTGGAGGAGGGAAGTCCCGCCCACTGTGGGTGGCTCCATTCTCTAGTACGTGGGGAAGAGCTGAGCTGAAAACATGCACTCACTGTCCCCCGCTTCTGACAGTAGGCAAGCGCCCTGATAAGCTTCCTCAGATGCCTGCTGTCTTGACTTCCCTGCCATGGTGGGCTGTGTTTGCACTTTGAGCTAAAACAGATCCTTTCGCCCTAAAGATACTTTCTTTGGTGAAAGTATTTTATCATAGCAACAGAAAAATAATCTAAGACAACAGATTTCATATATTTTCAGCTTTCACAGAAGTCGCCAATTTTCCAGAAAGTGTGCACTGATTTTTAGATTCTAGCTTCTATGTTTGAGAGGTCAACAAATGTTGTTTTGAGTAAATAAATAAGTAAAGAAATTCTTCTCTAAGCTTCGATGTTGAAAGTTTCCCCTTGCTGTCACGAGAAGAAAGGGGCGCTATTCCTTTTTTTCTCTTTAATTTTCTTTTTGTATCTGTTAATGATGACTTAAACTAGGGCTAAATGGAAATTTTCATAAATGTTACCTATGAGAAATTCCCAAGTCATTCAACTAAAGCTATACTGTAGATGTTTCTTTTCCTGTCTCTATATTATAACTGATTATTACTGCTCTGGGAACAACTAGCTTTGCTGTGAGATCGTTTGCGCATAATTCTGAGAGCATATTTAATTTTTCAAACATGTGTGTGGATAATAGACACCTTCCTTTGTGGGACTACTTAGATTCTCTTCATGATGTAAACATATGGCAATCAAAAGTAACTGTGGATTTAAGCAATGGGAACCAATTAAAGTACAGTTCCTGTTGACTGCGTGAGTTCACTATTGTGGATATCCCTCTGTGACAGGATCCATGCCTTCCATGTGGCCTAAGTATCTTCAAGTGTCAGCAGTTGAGAAATATGGAATGACAGGAAAAACAAACAAAAGAAAATATAAACAAACAAAAACAAACAACCCCCCTAAAACAACTATGTATCTAGGAGAGGGAGGTCATTTTTCCCCCTCCAGAGTTCTGTGCAGTTCTGAGATTGGCACTTAACTGGCTTTCTTGGTTTGAATAATTGTGTCTTTTTTTTTTTGTGAGGGGCAGTTTATATTTTAGCATAGTATTCAAGAAAAGATGTCCCTAAGCCAGGTTAGTGTGTGTGTGTGTGTGTGTGTGTGTGTGTGTTCACATTCACAAGGTCTCCTCAGGAGACTCAACAGGGCAGTCTGCTGTGCTGGATAAGCATTGGAGGTCACCTAGTATCTGTTCCTACTACTAGGAGTTGGGTAGCTTTTCCTCAAATCACATCTCTTAGAGCCACAGCCTTGCCTGAAAACCTGGACAAATGGAGCCTACGAAGCTTAATGGCTTAGTCTCAAAGACTAGAGAAAATTTAGGGGCACATGCAAAGGTGTAAGCGTTGCAGCCGCTTGCTATTCTTCACTGTCGTGAAAGGTAGGTCCGTGAAGGGTTGATGAATGTGAGCTTCTGTCTGTTGACATCAGCTTAATAAAATGTTCCATCTCTGAGCTGCAGTTTCATTCTCTAATACATAGTTCCTGTAAATAGTGGGATACAGGCAGAATTAAACAGGCCGGAGAGTTTCATTGTCTCTAAATTGGATCTTTGTGGACTAAATGAATTCAGTTCAGCTGGTGCTGTAAAAGACACTGTGGGAGAGACAAATACATGATTTCTCTGTCTCTATTAATCTTTTAATCTCATACTGTATCAACATAAAATAAAGTTCCCTTGATGGTTTGCTGGGCCTTCACTGGTCTTCTTTGAGAAGCAGATATTCTCTACTATTATAGTCCAAGAGAGGTCAAGTCAAAAGGACTACAGAACCCAGAGTTGTGGCCCTTTGCGTTAAGACTTTCAGATGCAACGGCCATCAGTCATCAAAGACTAGCTTTTAGTCTCTAAGGAAAACCATGAAAGGTCAGTGAGGAAAACATTTCCTCTACCATCTTAGGTATATAAAGGGAATAGGTATAGGAACTGAAAAAGAAGCTAGTAAAAGAGAGAAATAAGAGAAACGCAGACACTAACACATTTAATTATTTATTCACTTATTTTACTTGTACCTTTTATTGATTGATTGATTGATTGATTGATTGATTGATTTGTGTATATGCATATGCATACATGCCTGTGCTCACATAGTCTAGGAGAGGAGTTTAAGGAAGCAAGTGCTTTTACTGGATAAGCCATCTCCCAGGTGCACAGCACACAATTGTTTGTTGTTGTTTATGTTTTTGCTATTGAATGCATATATGCATTTATATATACTGATATGTTCATAATACCACCTGATGAGTCCATATAGTGTTACTTGTATGCTCATTTTCAGGGAGGACAATTTGGCACTGGACAACCAGTGTGCTCGTCCTTACGGAGGGCCACCTCTACCCTCGCCCTCCCTCTCTCCCAGCTTCGAGTTGCCTGTAGACTTTTGTGTAGGGTTGGGGCTTCACGGCCTTTCCCTGTCCACTTTGGCATGTTTGTTGGTGACATGCTTGTTCAGATAATGTTTGGGCATCCATCTTGGCAAAACCTTGCAGGTCTAACTTCTGATGTTAATAAGAGTCAATCTCACAGTGAAGTCTCTGATCTGGCTCTGACATTCTCTGCGTCACCTCTTTTGCAATGTTCTTTGAGCCTCTGGTGCAGGAGTGTTTTGTAGCTGCATCTGTTGGGACTGCAATCCACGACTGTACATATTGATTGGTAGCATGTCTGAGTAGTAGTCTCTGTCCTTTGCAAAGAGAAGTTTCCATGGTGAGGATGGTGAGTATACTTATGTGTGGGTATAAAGAGAAATGGTTATACATGGTTGTTAGGGATTAAGTTGGTTTAGTAAATTACTGGTTGTAGACTCCTCTAACAACCACAATTTCACTATCTCTCTACTGTTGTCTAGGTTTCCAGTACCACGCATGGTATTCATCTTGAGCAGGTCTGAAGTCCAATTAGGGAGCCACTAGTTACTACCAAGATGTATGTGCCACTACTGCACCTCTAGTTTTGATTAACATTTTATATGCATAACAGTTCACAAGAAATAAGTGAAAGAAATTCGAAGACATATCTAGAGCCTAGGGATTTGCACTCCCCTCCTGACTAAAGAAAGAAGGTTTGACTTCAAGGAATAATAAACCATAGCATTCTCAACTGAGGCATCTCAAATGGCTGAGAAGCATTTAAAGAAATGTTCAACATCCTTAGTCATCAGGGAAATGCAAATTAAAACAACCCTGAGATTCCACCTCACTCCAGTCAGAATGGCTAAGATCAAAAACTCAGGGGACAGCAGATGCTGGCAAGGATGTGGAGAAAGAAGAACACTCCTCCATTGCTGGTGGGATTGCAAGCTGTTAAAACCACTCTAGAAATCAGTCTAGTGGTTCCTCAGAAAATTGGACATAGTACTACCTGAGGACCCAGCTATATGGACATATACCCAAAAGATGCTCCAACATATAACAAGGACACATGCTCCACTATGTTCATAACAGCCTTAACTTATAATAGCCAGAGACTGAAAACAACCCAGATGTCCCTCAATAGAGGAATGGATACAGAAAATGTGATATATTTACACAATGAAGTAAACTACTCAGCTGTTCAAAACAATGACTTAATGAAATTCTCAGGCAAATGGATGGAACTTGAAATATCACCCTGAATGAGGTAACCCAGTCACAAAAAAAAAAAAAAAAAAAAAAAAAAACCCACATGGTATGTTCTCACTGATAAATGGATATTAGTCAAAAAGAAGTTCAGAATACCCCCGACACAATTCACAGATCATATGAAACCCAAGAAGAAAGAAGATCACACCAAGTGTGGATGCTATGGTCCTACTCAGAAGAGGGAGGTAGAGGGAGAAAGGGATCTGGGAGGAAGGAGGGGGAGGGAAAAGGGGGACCAGCTTAGATATGGGAGGAGATGGAGAAGTACAGAGGGTCTGAAATTTGAAAGTCGGTATGTAGGAGTCGGGGAGGGGGAACTAGGGGTAGCCACTAGAAAGTCCCAGATGTCTGGGACTCAAGAGGATCCCAGGACCCAACCAATAAAAAATGAAACAAGCAAACAAACAAACAAACCAAAATCCATAGACTGGGAAACGTGGGTGAACTAGCATGTTAAAGAGCTGTTTTAATAAAGTCCACAATTGTAAATTCATCTGGGCATAAACTCCCTGTTTTCCACTGTAAGAGTGACCTTTGATCTTTCTCAAGGGAGAGTTTATGCCCTACTTTTAGGTCAATGAGGGAAAAGTAAGGATATTGTTGTGTTGATGCAACAACACAACTCTCACCTCGAAGCGGGTAAGAGATGTTTATTCTGAAGCCAGATATGAAAGACTAGTACCCAGGAGCACAGATTTAAGTTATCGCCAGTTCCATGTTTTGATGTGGTGACAGGCTCATGAAGTTTTTATAGCAACAGAGCAAAAAACAAATAAAGCCACTTTTCAGACACATTGGGGGAGACAGCAGGCAGGCAGGTTACAGTAAAGTGGGGGAAATCTTAGCTACAGGTTTCAAATGCTGTCCAAGGGCATTCTTAACCTTTTGGATTGTAGGAAAGAGGGTATGTTCGTACATTTCAAAGGCTTTATGTAATTGTCACAAAGATGTAAAGTCATGTATGGAGGAGGACAAATGGTTATTAAAGGAGGCTAATGATGGGCTCAAGACAATAAGCCTTTGGATTTGTAACATTTCAAATTCTCTACAAACACTGAAGTTCTAATCTTTTAATTTTCCTTACAGAAGGTTTGACAGAAGGTGTGGTACTTGCCAAGAACTCACGTTCACAGTTGATATTTATTATCGTCAGCTCAAAATAACCCTTTTGTCACAGTGGTCTATTTTGAAGTATCATATTCTGACCCCCTGTAGAAGGAGCCACATTTGGAACTATGGGGGTTGGCTTTCTGATAAATGTGCCTAGTACTTACTGGGCCTTAAATCTTCCTTGAAGGCAGTCACATGGAAAACTGAATTCTTAGAAGGATACACGTTCAGACAACCGGATAAGGAAGGGGAGAAAGTCCTTTGAAGCCCTTTGGAAGGAGGAGGAGAAACAACTTTGGAAACAGAAGCTATGGTTAGCTATGGTGGAGACTGGGGAAGTCCTGAGACGCTGAGACCCTAAGATCCAGTCACCAAGAACATGTGAGGACAGACATAGTCTGAACAGAAACTAAATGCCCTTCAGTATCCACAGACACAAAGACGCAAAGAGGCCGGAGGCTTTATTTTCTTGAAAACATTTTCTTAGAGTAAGAAGGGATTCTAATAACATTGAGGATCCAGAAATGCTGGGGATGATTTAAGACCGTTCCTGTAGGAGGCAAAGGCCATCTTGGAATTAGAGCAACAGCTGTGTGGTGGACTGGATAAGAATGGTACCTACTGGGTATATATTGCAATGTTTGGTCCCGAGTTGGTGGAAATGCCTGGGAAAGATTAGGAAGTGTAGCCTTGTTAGAGAAGTGTCACTGGGACTGGGCTTGGAGGTTTCAAAGTCCATGCCATTCTAGTTGGCCTCTCTCTCTCTCTCTCTCTCTCTCTCTCTCTCTCTCTCTCTCTCTCTCTCAGATCAGACTGTAGCCCTTAGCTACTGTTCCAGCCCCATATTTGTCCACTTCCTGCCATGCTCTCCACCGTGATAGTTAAGGACTCACGCTATGCAAACACGAGCCCTCAAAACGCGCATTTCTTCTGTTTGGTCATGCTGTCCCATCAGAGCCATAGAGAATTAGCAAAGACAAGCTGCATTCTTTAACAAAGTAGGTCATATCATTGGCAAGAAAATGAGGTATATACTGGGCAAGCCGTCTAGGGACAGATACTTCAGTTCTCATTGAGAAACTGGCAATGACTGATTTTATCCTAGTGGGAAGCTAAAATTGCCAGAAAAAGGGGCTCTGGTTCCTGCAGTCTTTTTTTTTTCTCTTTGCATACAACATAAGCCAACACCATTGGCTGGAAACTACCCAAGGGGATATATGTGCTTAAAACTGAGACACCTGGACACCTTTGGGTAGGCCAAGAGGGATAACAATTCATCTCCCCAAACTGCATTCCAATTTCTATCCTAAGTCCTATAAAAAGCCCTGAGTCTAGCAGCTCAGTGGTACCCTACTTCTGGAACCCGCTTCTGTTATACAGAGGTTCTGCCTCCTCTCTCTCTCTCTCTCTCTCTCTCTCTCTCTCTCTCTCTAATTAAGTTAAGTCTATAATCCTGTATTTCCTTTCTAGATGCACCCTCTTGTTTTCCAAAATACAATTTTTAGGGTTGAAAGACAAAGGCACCCCAAATGACTGCCTGAGGTGCCTCTAGTGGCTGTTGATTTGTTCGACCCCGAAGCACTCTGAACTAGGCATCCCCAAGGAAAGAAATCCCCCAGGGGTTCCGAGGACCCTTGCTTCTCTCCCATTTCATATTGATTCACGGATTAGGAGAAAGGACTGGCCATCTTTGTGCTGTGCGCAGGCAGTCAGGGGGAATGGACTGTTTCCCATTGTGTCTCTCTTTCGTCTTTGCAGGCTCCTTTCGCTTGGAAACTAGAACCTTTGTGGGAGCTTTCTGCTGCTTACGTGGCCAGCAGCCAAGAGCTGAAAGAGAGTAGGTAGACTCCCCTCCGTGGGTATTGGAACAGAAAGCAACGCTCACTGGAACCACAGCGGCGAAGGATTGTCATCGAGCAGTATCCGTGACTGCAGGACAAGCAGCTTAAGTTCCTCATGGCGTTAGGCTGAAAGACGGTCAAACGTGTAACCAATTCTCCAGTGGTAAAATATAAAGAAAGAGAGTACGTGTGATTATTATTGGACATCATTATGTGCTTTCCTCATTCGTCCTTCTCTTTTAAATGCAGTGGGAAGGTCAAAGGGATGGGAGAATTTGCCTAGGAAGAGCGTGGCAGGAGCTTGACTTAGAAGACCCAGCTGAAGAATTCTCCAGCTGTGTCATTTGCTGGCCGCAAGACTTTAGACCATTTGTTTAGTCCTTTTTGGCTTTTACAGAAAATATTGTGTATCTCACATACCCATTGGGGGACAGAATGGTTGATGTGAGGTGTTTTGTGCACGTTGAGGATGCATACAAATAAAAGTAAGATATTATCTGAGCATTTTGAAGTAAAAATGATTGCTACTTCACACCCTTAAGATGGCTATAATCAAAAAGACAAATAGGTGCTGATGAGGACGGGGTGGGGGGGAAGCGGAACGCTTAGACACTGCTTGTGGGAGCGTAATAGGCACCTTGAGAAACAGTTTGGCGGCTTCTGGAAAGTTTAAATATAGATTTACCACATGACCTGGCAATTCTGCTAGGTAGATGCCTGAGAGAAATAAACACGTGGATTCACAGAGAATCTTGTACCCGGACGCTTATAACAGCATCATGATAATAGATGAACGGCAGAAGCAGCCCAAATGCCCATCATCATCTGAGAAGTGGATAAACAAAGGGGGAGGTGTCCACGCGACAGAATTCCGCTTGGAAACGAAAAGGAATTAAGGACAAGTACATGCAATGTCAGGAATAAAGTGAAAAAACATTACGTTAAGTAAAAGAATCCATTCACAAAAGATTGCATATTGCACCCGGTCTTAGCCAAAAGGCCAGAAAGCATTCACGGCCATATATTGCAGGATCCCATTTGTATGAAATGTCTGTCATAGGAGAATATATAGAGATAGAAAGTAGGTTAGTGCTTGCCCAGGGCGGGGAATGGGCTGGGGAGAAATGAAGAGTGACTGCTAATGGGTATTGGTTTATTTTGGGTGCAATAAAATGCAAGAAAATTGATTGTGGTGATCGTGGCTGCAAAATTCTGTGACTATCCTATAAACTCTCGAATTGTACGCTTAAAGAAACAGTGTTTGCTACTTCCATGAGCCCAACCAATGCAACATTCATTTATTAACAAAGAAAAAGAGTTAGAAAATGGCGTGTCTAAGTAAAGACCCTTAAGCATGTTTTAGAGTTTATTTCTGCAGTACTAGGTCAGTGGTAACTGAGCTGAATCTTCAGTCCTTAGGTTGCATTTTCATATTAATAACTTTTGTGTTGCCGTGTTGCATACATTTGAGCTCGTGTGGGCTCAGACATCAGTAACAATCATCTTCATTTCTCTGCATCTCACTTCTTTCTTGGGCAGTTGAGGAGTCCAGGAGACAGAAACATGGCAGGCAGCTCAGGGGAAGGATCCCAAGGGCAGCAGGGATCTAGAATGTCTTGTTTCTCTGGATAGAGGGAGCTCTGGTTGTGTCTAGAATGCCACCTTTGCACCCTTCTAGTGAAGAGCATCGCCCCCGGAACTTTATATTTCCATTAAAGCCCAGGTTTAATGGACTAGATCTGTGCCTCAATTTCAGCTCAACTCCCAAGTTTTATTTTAGGTTTACCTCTTCAGAGACAGGAAGGTTATAGAATAGAATTTAGGAATCTACCCATCCAGGCAGAGACATGGCATTGCCTCTTCTCTTAGATAATCCAGTTGGGCAGTCCTAAGGAAGCACTCCTTAAGGCAGGGTAGCCCTAGGAAGGTAACTCACCTCAAGCCGCACTAACGAGCTAGGTGGAATAATTATCCCTTTAATGAGATAATATGTGTGTCCTCCAGGCCAGTCTGCCTTTCTTCCCCCTGAATGATTCAGAAAATTGTAACTTTTCTTTCCTTCTTTCTCTTTCCAACTTTAGCTTTAGCTAACACTTTGGGGTTACCCTTTCTCTGAAACTCTACTCTGAGCCATGTGGCTGCTTTTATGTCAGGCGTCCCATCTCTAGGTTGCCCCAATAAGTGCGGTGGGCTCCTCCCTTCCCTCCTACATCCTCTCCTAGAGGCTGCCCGGATTACAGCTCACCTTCCCTGGGGCTTTTTCAATCAAATGCAATGAACATTGTCCTTAACGGTCCATTCCATTTCATGTTTAGACTTTATGGATGTGACTAAGAACCCTAAGAGGGGATCCCAAATTTTCAACCTGGGAACCACAAAGCGACAACCCCCCCCGCCCAAATTTTCAGTAACAGGATGAGATAGCGAGATACTTGCATATAGGAATCTATAGCATACTGATGCATAGGAAGCTGGAGGGGAGAGTCAGCTCCACAGAGTTTTCTCTGACATCCCCATGTACAGTGTCCCCATTGTGTTCTCCCCACACACACACACACACATAGCAGTAATAAAAATTAAAAAAGAAATACAAAATACCCTTACAGACAGGGTCATTAGCGTTGCATCCTTTTCTTTTTATCACCAAGGTTTTGGAACACCTCGGTTTGTTTTGGCTAGAGTTGGAAGTCCCAGAAATATAGACATGTTTTAGGGGAGTTTATCGAACATTGAATCATATGAATGGCGTCATATGTTCATTCGAGGTCTTTACACTTTTCAGGTCCCTTCCCCACAAGGCTAAGGAGGGAAGCTGCGGCCTAGGCTGTATAGTTGGGATTCTACTCCCAGTGATGAAAGGTCCAGGAAGAAAGGGGGGCACTCACCACAGGTCTGCTGCTCTGAAATCGGGCACGGCTTTGGTGTCTCTTGTCTGGAGGCCAGAAATGCTTAGGGACACAGGTTCATGTTTCGGGTTCTTGATTTCCTTCTCCTTCCCATTTATATACCAACCTAATGAGCACAGCTATCCATTGGGAAGCGGTGTGAGGAGACACTTATTTGACCTTGAAGTTGTGTGCCGAAACTCTATTCCAGCTAGAAGGGTGGAGAGGAACACGGTCATCTCCTGGGGAATCTATGATTGGGCCAGCTGGACTGTTCAAGTTCCCACCCCCTTTATCTCCACCTCGTAAGACCTTATAAAGCTCAGTACAAGGGCCTGTGCTCATGTCTCACCTGGGGCCCCTCCCGTGAGAGCTTTCCTTGCTATCATTCCATGATAAAATTCTCCTTTATGCTAGTAAAACTCCTTTCTAGACCTCATCTTCCCAATGCACATCATTGGGCAAAGGACACAGAAGCCACTGGCTTGGGGTGGCCTCAGTGGCCACCCATTGCCCAGAACTCAATCTCCCACGTTATACTTACCTAAGAAGAGAACAGGTAGATGCACTGAAGACCCGTTCCCCCCACACACACACACATCTCCCTCTGTGAGTGTTAGCACTAAGGACTGGGAGAAGTGTGTCTTCCCAAGCTGCTTGCATTGATATTTCCTGGTCCAGAAATTTTTTCTGTTCTTTCTCACACTCTTGCCAGGAGGCAGACTGGTGTTGTCCTCTCCCTTGAACCTGGGAGGACTTCATTCCTGTCTTGGCAAGTAGAATATGGTAGCAATGATCTCTCACTCTGGATCCTTGAATTGACTTTAAGATATCTTCTTACTAGGTAGATGGAGGGAGGGAATATGGAGGGAGAAGGGAGAGGAGTGGGAGGGTTCAGTGTCAGACGGGGCTGGGGGGGGGACTTGAGGGAGGGCCACAGGGTCAGGAGAATGAGAGAAAATCTGTAGCTGGTGGGGGTAGGGGGCATCTTGAGGTCATGATAGAAACCTGCGATGGGGGAGGCTCCCAGGAATCAATGGCGGTGACCTTAGCTGAGACTCGCTGTAGTGGGGTTGTGGAGCCTGAAGGGCCCACTTCCTTAGCTGGGCAGGAACTCTAGCGAAGTGATAGGGGATACCAACTCAGCCACAAAACTTTTGACCCCAAATTTATTCTGCCTACAAAAAAAGGCAGAGACTGAGGGGATGGCCAAGCAATAGCCCAACTCGGGACCCATCCCAAGGGCAAGCACCAATCCCTGACACTATTATACTCCGTTATGCTTGCAGACAGGAGTCTGGCATGGTGGTCCTCTGAGAGTTTCCACCCGAAAGCTGACTGAAGCAGATGCAGGGACCCACAGGCTAACAAGTCAAACATGGGGCAGAGCTCTCTGGAAGAGTTGGGGGTAGGACTGAGGGCCCCGAGGGGGATGGGAACACTCCATGGGAAACCCAAGGAGGTCAACTGGCCTGGACCGTTGAGGGATCTCTCTCTCTCTTTTTTTTTTAAAGATTTATTTATTTTTATTTATTATTATATGTGAGTCCACTGTAGCTGTCTTCAGACACACCAGAAGAGGGTGTCAGATCTCATTACGGATGGTTGTGAACCACCATGTGGTTGCTGGGATTTGAACTTAGGACCTTTGGAAGAGCAGTCAGTGCTCTTAACCACTGAGCCATCTCTCCAGCCCCTGTTGAGGGATCTCAGAGACTGAACCAATGACCAGGGAGCATGCATGGGCTGGAGTTGTCTCACTCCCCCCTGCAGCATGTAATAGATGTACAGCTCAGTCTTCATAGCTGGAGCAGGGGCTGTCCTTGGAGTTGTTGCCTGTCTGTGGACTATGTTTCCCTTACTGGGCTGCTGAGTCTGTTTTTAGTGGGAAGGAATGCGCCTGACCCTGCAATGACTTGATGTGCCAAGGTGTGTGTGTGTGTGTGTGTGTGTGTGTGTGTGTTGGGGTTGTTACCAGGGATCTCAGCCCTCATGGAGGGGTATGGGAGATGGGGGGAGGGACTGTGGGTGGCGGGATGAAGGACAGCGATTGGGATGTAAAATAAATTAGAAAATAAAAAAAACCCCTCCTACCTCATTGTTTCTATATTGGAGAGACCAAAAAAAGCACACAGAGATAATGAAACAGACCTCATGAGACCTAGAATTTTGAGATCTCAGATATTAGACTTCTTCCAGCCCATGCTCTTGACACACGAAGCACAATGTTCAGAATGTGCAGGCACCACCAATCCGTACTCTGACTGCAACCGTGAAAACCCCCTAAAAGGAAACTCTACTGAACCCACCCAACTTGCCAAATCCCGTGAGTTAGTGATAACATGATTCAGTCTCAAACCATTAAATCTCGGTGCTGTGTGTCATGGCACAGAGAAGCCAGATGGTCTTAGTCAGTCGTAAGCTAGCGAAAAGAGTCCCTGCGAGGACGAAGTTCACCCCATACTGTCGTCACAGAGGTCATATGAAAGGGTTTGAAGTTGACTTAGGATCAAGGCTCAATAAAAGGCTAAGCTCGGAGCGGAAGGAGCAGATGGGAGTAAAATCACGAAAGCTAGTTGTCCTAACGGTAGGGCTCCAGATGTGGAGACCAGAATCCTGAAGACAGTTGCCAATAAGATTTATCAGTGCACGCCTATCGATGTTCATTCGATGTCTGTGCATCCGGTGAAATGTGGAAGCAGGAATGATTCGGGGAACTTTCCCTGTGAGCTGAATGGTTCTTGTAGGATCAACTTTTCCCTGCTCTGAGCCACTAAGGACAAATTTCCCTTTGGGTATATTCACAGAGAGAACACAATGACTGGGTTAGTGCTCGGAGCCATGCCTGTCCAAGCGGTCTGTATAATTCTGCTGAGTGATACACATAGTCAGGGTGTAAGCAGTGGCACCTTCTGATGGGAACAGTGTAAACCAGTGACCTGTCACCCACGCACCCCAGAGAGCGTCTGTGAACATCAAGCGCCTGGATGTGCTCTCTGAGGAGTGGATGCGGGTCCTGACAACTTCCGGGAGGGTTTGCCGCTGTGGTCTCCTCCAGCCTTGCTTCACCCAGCCCAGCAAAGATCTCCCTCTCTCGTGCGACCAACAGGATTAAATTTTCCTGGGACAATCAATGCTATTCAATAGCTTTCCGCCTAAAGGCTGTTCTGTATTAAGTTCTGGTCTACCAGACAAACTCTGAACGTGGGTTTAAAAATAAGTGAATCTGTCCCTAACCTGGGGAACAAGGGTGGAGATGGGATTGTCTGTCATTGGGTGGCTTGTGGGAGCTGGTTCTGTCATTTCACCGTGTGGGTCTCAAGGCTTGAACTTGGGTCATCAGGTTCGGTGACAGATGCTTTCTTAACTTTCTTAGGGATCTCACTGTTTCTAGTGAGGATTTTCAAAATCAGGATTTAGTAGCATTAGCAGTGTTCCCAGTCACTGGTTGAGCTGTAATTTACAGGCGCGTAACCCCCATCCCCCAAATTGCCTTCACAAGTCTTGATTCTTTGACTTTTGGTGTGTATACAATTATGTAAACATAAGACAGTAAAAATATAGGGCAGTCTCATTACCCTCAAAAGTTACCTCTGCCCTCTGTGGTCAGATTCTAGCCAATCCCCTGGACTCTGGCAACTACAGATCTAGTGTTGCTTCTCATATTTCTGCCCTTGGCAAAGTTCTGTGTACACGGAACCCTTGATGTATCATTTTGCAAACTGGATGCTCTGAGTGTGAGGCTTACCATTATGTTTACTTACATTATTACATCGGTTGTTTAATCCTACTCAATTGTGTAGCACATTTTACTTGGTTATTCAACAAAAGGTGTTGAAAATTGTATGGGTTTTGGCGGCAAAAATGTTTTTCTTTTCAGGAGAGAGGGTTGGGAGTCAATACCTACAAGTGCCACTTGTCAGACAAAGGGTTTTAAATATGTACTTAACAGTCTGGATTGGTGGCACGGAGCCTGTCATCTCAGCACACAGGAGGCTGACGCAGACCGGACACTAGAATAGGATGACATTCACAGTGAAGGTCTGTCTGGATACACACACGCGCGCACACACACACACACACACACACACACACACAAACACACTGAATGGATATATATATACATATCTATATACATATATATACATATATATACACCAACACACATGTGCATAGCCTATATATTCACACACTCTTCCTTACAAGCAGTCGTTTGTGGAAATTATTACTGTTAGCTTATTTTAGAGATGAAAACGAAGACATACAGACATTATGTAACTGTCTGAAATTACACAGCCAATGGGAATAAACCCAGGTGATTTGCCTGCAGAGCCTGCAGTCTTAACTATTTTTCCTCTTTATCCACATTCCCTAAGATCGGTATTGGAAATAGACATAAAGTTCTCACACCCCCACTCCAATTCCCCACCCCCACACCCCCCCGAGAACAAGTGTGATAAAGACTTGGTTTCAGATTGAGAAATTGACAGATTAAAGCATAACATGAAAACCTTTATGGAATCAATGGAGGAGAACATGAGCCCACAAAGAAGCTGATGTGAGTTAATTCAAAATTCAGTTCGCGATGAGGCCTGACCTTTACGTTTTTTATCCAGTACAAATACTATAGGATTGGACCAAGCTCTGCGTGCAAGCAGCTCTGATGGATGTTTCTTCATAAGGCCTCTCTGCTGTTAATGCATACTAAATACCGTGTTCGCACCAGAGCAGACATAACCAGTCTATCCCTTCAAGTACACCCGTACATTTGTGATTTTTCTAACACTCCTCTGTCACAATAACAATAGGAATAACTTTAGTATATGAATAATTAACATCTTTAACAGTTGCGTTTTCTATTCACATATATACTGCTGTGAATTCCAAAATGATATTCATAATATGAACAAAAGAGAAATTGTAGCAAAGATTAACCTCTAAAAAATGCACTGTGGAGGTCTGGGAGCTCTTCCATAGAATTGGAAATAATGGAAAATTGACAGTGAAATATAAAAGTAGATCATGAATAGTTAATACCTAATTTTTCTTTGATGAAGGAATTAAAATACAAACTAAGTAATCATCCCAATGACAATCTGAGGCAAATTTGTCATCGCCAGTGCCTAGCACCAGGCCTTGCATTTATTATATGCAGAATAAACATTTGCTGGGTTGAATTTAATCTTTCCAAGATAAATGTTTGTAGGAATAGTGAGATTATAGTGGCAGCTACTCTGTATAAAGTCTATGGGTTTAGCATTAATAAAGGCAATACATTTTTGTCTTACAGAACCACAAAGGAATGCAAATGGTATTATTAACATGGTAACCAGCTTCCTCAAAGTCATCCAAGATGACAGGGATATTGACAGTTGTGACTGATGCTTGGCCCCTGAGTACGAGTGTATTCTGCACGCACAGAATTTAGGTGTTAAGGGCCGAAGATGTAGCATAGCATGTGCTTAGTGTACACAAGATCCTGGGTTCAGTCTCTGGCACAGTGGCTTTCAACAACCCTAAGGCTGCAACCCTTTAATACAGTTCCTCGTGTTGGGGTGACCCCCAACCATACAATTATTTTTGTCGTTACCTCACAACTGTAATTTTGCTACTGTTAAGAATCATAATGTAAATATCTGACATGCAACTTCTGTGAAAGGGTCATTTGACCCCCAAGGGGTCACAATCTATAGGTTGAAAAGCACTGCTCTAGAACTATAAAAATGAAGAAAGCTCTCACGAAGTCTTGCTGTGAGTCACACAACAGAAGACTCTAGCAGAAGAAAACCAAATGCAAGGGAATCCAGCAGATTGAATCTCCCACCTTTGAGCAGAGCTCGAGTCCCAGCCTTGAAGCTGAAGCCACAGACAAAGTCTCCTGTTCCCTTACACTGGCTCAGCGCACAGATTCTGCCTACAGCATACACTCACCTCATGTTTCACTTGGACATTGGAGTCTTGAAGGGAAAAGAGCTCTGTAGAGTCCACGCTCATAATTCTGGGGCTGAAGCAAACTAGCTTTCAGGTTCTGGACATTTCAGGGGCAAAATCCCAGTGACAGTTTCCAGCGTCTGCTGCCCACATGGTTAGCGTGTGCTCTATCACTCTTCCTGCACACTGCAAGGGAGCAGAGATGCACCCTGGGGATTAATTTAGGGTGTGATGTTGGATGCTGTTTCTGAAATCGTACCGTTTTAGTCTGTAACTAAGAGCCTCAACTGACGTGAGCATTTAATAAGATACCTATTAAGAGTCTAAATACATAAAATATTCTTGAAGAATAAAGTAAATCAAGGCGTACTGGCTGCTCCAGAAAGGAACAGAATAGCAGCAGATAAGTGTAGATGATGACTAGAGACTGGATGCAGTGGAAGATGAGACATGCGTTGGTGGGTCAGAAATGGCGGTTAATCATAAGGATCCTGCATCAGTGGTCTACCTGAAAGCCAGAGCTATAGTTTACAGAACCGGCCTCTAATATATTCTCCCATTAGAGAATTACATAGACCCCAGGCCTCTTTGTCTCCATTTCCTTTGAAGATTTGATCTCACGGCCACTTAAGTCCTTGGGCATGGTGCTTGGGCAGCAATCGGATCTATCTACAGAGAGAATCTGGGTGTCTTTTAAAGGAAATTCTTCATTCTGTTATCTGGGGAAGTTTCTCCCTCCTTCTTTCACTCGTTGAGGGAGCAACAGTGCTGGTTGGTGTTGAGACCATGTTGTAGGTTTGAAGAGTGATAGCTTTAGGGGTTTCCCTTAGTGCTAGGAAGACTGAGTGGAGACACAGAAGAAGAGTGGGCTCTGGGTCATCGGGATCTCTGTGCACCAAGCTTTGGCTGCTTATTCTCAGGGCACATTGAGTGTGCAGATGGACAGATGGGGCTGCCAGAGCCCATGGCTCACAGGGGTAGCAGTTATGAAGGAGGTAGCAAAGAAAGCATATGGGAGTGGAAACATGAGACCTCGGTGAAGTCTTGATGCTTGTGATGACACAGAGTTTGGGGAAAGGCATTGGGCAGAAAGGGACACAGGCTATGATGTAGATTCTACATTCAAGAGTGCCCCACAGGGGATCACTGGTTGGGAGAATATGACTTTGGGCAGCAGAGTCAAGTCCTGCTGTGCTCAGTTGTTAGGAAGGTCAGCACTGCATCTCAGCTCTACACTGGACCCCGAATCAATCATCCGTAGCTGAGGACTATCTTTTTTTTTTTTTCCCTGAGACAGGGTTTCTCTGTGTAGTTCGGGCTGTCCTGGAACTCACTCTGTAGACCAGGCTGGCCTCGAACTCAGAAATCCGCCTGCCTCTGCCTCCCAAGTGCTGGGATTAAAGGCGTGCGCCATTTGCATTCCTGACAGCCCATAGTCCATCCTCTTCTGAAGGGAGGTCCAGATTGTTCACTGCTTCTATCCGTGAAGTTCTTGAGTTGCTGGAACTACTAAACCCATGTTATTTTGTTGATATTACTGGTTACAGTGATTGCTAGGGTATCTTGACTTCGGGTTTTTATTACCACTGCTAAAAGAACTCAACTAGTGTATGGAAGAACAGTTTCAGATCTTGAAAGGTTCTCGGTTCCATTCAATACACACTCACTGAGCAAGCGATTTCTTATCTTAAAATGCAAACGAATGGCCATCCATGCCACAGAGATGGCTGTAGCTGGCACACTGTCAGCTATGACCCAGCACCTTACAGCTGTGCTCCTCTGTAATGCTCAGTAATGGAAACTGAGCTGTTAGTGTCCCTGTGGTGGGTTTTACTCTTTTTTTTGTGTATGTGTGTAGAAGATTATAATTACAGTTCCTTTTATTTGTGTTTATATTCAACTGATGAAAGATATACATTCTATAACCTAATTTCCTAAGTATTTACCTTTAACTTGAAATTCTTATTACTATATTTGCAAATCTTAATGTTTTAATTTGAACGATTTAAACACTTTGTTAAACGTTAAAACACTTCGTTATTTAACGAACATTAAATTAGCTTTACAATTTGATGGATTAAATCTTTTAACATTAACACTATTCAGAGACTGCCTTGATATTTCAAACTATAATTACCGGTTTAATAAATGTATTCTCTAAATATCTGAAACGCCTAATATTTCAACCTTATAAATCTAACATGCAAGATATTTGCAATCTTTATGAAGCTCTCTTACAAATTTAATAATTCAGGTTTATAAATTTAATAAAGTTGATTCTCTTATCTCTTTCCAACATCTCAAAATGGATAAAGTGTTCATGGAGTAACACAGCAACTAATAAACAACTGCCAAATAAAGATCAGGTCTTTTCAAATTTATATCTCTGTGGCTTATACCCTTAGTTGCCCAACAAAAGGCGCAGGGACCATAAAATCCTATTGTATTTACTTGGTTATAACTTGGGATAACCAGAAGCTTCTTAATTTGAGTTACAGTGGCAAGCAACATGGCCTGAGAATAGAGGAGTAACAATATCTAATAAAAGGAGGCGTGGGCTTGGTTATCCAGGGCTCTACAGGGTGGCACTGGTATCTGAACCCTAGGCTAACTACAGGAAGCTCCAACTGGTTTTCACTGCTCTGCTCTGGGCAAGGTCCCCACTGTCGTTTTCTACTGAGATCAAACTCAGTTTCCCAACTCAACACAAGATATGTCTCTTGCATATATTTTAAGCTTTGTTCTTAACCCAGTTTTCAATTCCGTAATAATCTGCTGTCATAATCCCCTACCTAAATTTCAACGCACATCTTTGCTGTCTGATTTGTCATAGTCAATTTAGCACTTCGGGTTTTACCGTTTCATTTCTCCCAACTTTGTTGCAAAAATAATTTATTGAGAAGGAAACATTTCAGTTCTTAGGGAGTTATTTTTCTATTAGAGATAACAGAGACATGTTTATAAATCACCTATCATGAAAGGCAAAAATTGATACCAGTATGAAAGTGTGTGAGCATTTTTTTTCTGCAAGATCCGAGGATGGGAGGACTGTAAGACTGCCCTCCCTCTCCCGAGCCCGGAGTGTTGCTCACAAAATTATGTTGCCCTTACAAGCCAGACGATGGTTTTACAGGTGAGACTAGGAATTCATGTTTTGGTGAGTTATTCAGATGGAACTAACCTAATCACTATGTCCTTTTTTTTACAAGGACTTGCACCTTGGAAGAGAAGAAGCAGAGGTATTATATGTTTAATTAAAAAGAGTTCTCACCGATGTGCCTAGCAATCTGGGTTTTAGTTGATTTCAGATGTAATCAAGTTGACGAATAAGACCGTCACAGGTATAAAGGAGGCTTTCTGTTGTTAAGATGAAGGAGGACTCCTGACAAGGGCCCAGAGAGTGACCTCTATGATCTTCCTGTGGTTCCTAGGTGACAGCTACATAGAATATGGACATCTCGGTTTCCGTGACAGAGAACTGAGTTTTGCAGCAATCTGAATGAGTTCTGAGCACTTCCTTCCCCAGAGGGTCCAAATACGAGCTTAATTCCACTGACACTTGATTTTGGCTTTTAAGATACTGGAGTGGAGAACTTGGTTGGGCCACATAGACTTTGGACCTCGAAAACTGTGGGCTAATAAGCAGACAGCGTTTCAAATGGCTTCTGTAGCTGTTGTGATGCAGCAGTAGAGTGCAGTCAGAAGTCAGTCTTCCAGTCCAGGCTACAGACTCAACTTCGAAACTTTAAGCTGTGTATCTGATGCATCTTCAAACGGGGTGATATGTCAGACTCCGCAGTCTAGTGTTTATCCTAGTTAGGGTCTCTCTATTGCTATGAAGAGACACCCTGACCACAGCAACTCTGATAAAGGCAAACTGTTCATTGGGGCTGGCTTTCAGTTGCAGGGGTTTAGTCTATGATTGTCATGGCAGCATGTAGACAGACATGGTGCTGGAGAAGGCGCTGAAGAGTTCTACGTCTTGATCCACAGGCAGAAGGGAGAGAGCTGACTTGACCTTCAAAGAGCCCAAAGCTTGCCCCTACAGTGACATACTCCCCCACCCCTAATGGTGCCACTCCCTGCAGGTCCAGCATTCACACACTTGAATGTACTGGGGGGGGCACTCCTATTCAAATTACCAGAGTGTTTTTAGAAAAACAAGCTGATGAGATTGTAAGGTCAAGGTTTAGTTGATTGAATAGAGCTAGCAGCACCTAGTCAAGGATGCTTAACTGAAAAAAAAATATCCCAAAGCCTACAGTTTCCCTTTATTGGCATTGATAGAAATGTTCTATGACATTCTCTCCATGGAACAATGCATTAGAATAATAAAACATCTTGCGGGGTGGTTGTAACATTTTGCTATTATCAGTGAGCAACACCCCACATATGCCAAGAGAACAGAATTCAGGGTAGGTGAATCCGGGGGGTGAGAGGAGTTAAGAGAAAAGAGGTGAAGACAGATTAAAAGAGGCACAGGCGGGGTCTGCTGTGGAGAGCTTGTCACCAGGCAGGAGATGGGAAAAACAGCACAGGGAAGTGCCCGGACAGAAAGTGTGAAGGAGACGGACGGACATGTGTGACCACACTGTCACAGCGTGTGCAGCTCCTGCCTGTGCGGAGCTGGGCGTGAGAACAGATGCTTTCTGCTCGTAATTGTCCTTCAGGAAAGAAGTTCCAAAGCAGCCACCTTTGTGTGGTGGGAGCGTCTGTCCCTCTCATCCTTTCTGGGGAACAGCAGTGACCTACTGTGACTTTAACTGACAGAGCTCAGTCACTTCCTCCCAGCACAGCCTCTCCAGTGACCTTTCATTTCCTGACTGGTCATGAAGATGAAGTTGATAGTCATTTTATTGCTACCAGTGTGACATTTTTATATACTTTCCCCCATACAGCATAGAACATGTTGCCTCCTATAATTGCTTTTATAGACTACTTGACTTAAGGATTGTTTTGCTCCTGAATCACTTTTATTTTCAGGGTTAGACGTTTTTAAGGAGAACCAGTTTCTAACTTAAGGATATTGTCTCCTTTTCTTTTCTTGGGCCCTCTGGACTAAAATGCTATCACTTTTTTTGTTTGTTTGTTTGTTTTTTTTAAAGAAATTGGAATAAAGAGTTTTTGCGATCACATTATATGAGCTCAGTTGTTACCATATTTGTAACTGTGTGTGTGTTAGTCCCTACTTTACTTTAACTAAGATTGAAATTGGACAGTATGTCTCATGTTCTCACTAGTGATATTTTTATGAGTGATAATAACAAATTGCATCTGTGAGATCTCCTTAGCGTGCCAAGAGTTTATAGAATCTGCACCATAGCAAATTTCTACTTACAGTCTTACCAAAACATGCTATCCTATACTTCACCATATATATATATATATATATATATATATATATATACTTCACCATACTATATATATATAGTATGTATATATGTATATACATACATACATACATACACACACACACACACACACACACACACACACACACACATTTGAAACAAGATATCTCTAGAAAACCCAGAATGGTTTTGAACTAACTAGAGAGCCAGGCTGTCCTTGAACTTGGGATATTTTTTTTCAGCCTCCTTCGTGCTGAGAATAAAGGCAACCATCACTCTATTTGGTTATGTTACCATTTTTTTTTTTTGGTTTTTTGAGACAGGTTTCTCTGTATAGCCCTGGCTGTCCTGGAACTCACTCTGTAGACCAGGCTGGACTTGAACTCAGAGATCCACCTGCCTCTGCCTCCCAAGTGCTGGGATTACAGGCGTGCGCCACCACCGCCCGGCTATGTTACCATTTTTTAAAGGTTTGGAATTAACTTAAGAAGTGTTATTACCAATTTTTTATCTTTGCCATTCACTAAAGTTTTATTTTGTATTTACATTTTAAGGGCCATATTAATCTTTATTTTGATTTATTTCTTTGTTGTAAAGACACTGAGAGTAAAGGCTATAAAAAATATACCTTTTCTAACAGAAATTTAAGTCTCTCTCATTATGTACCAGGGAAATATGATGTGGGTAGCTTAGTACATGGAAATAATTCCTCAGGTTCACAATTCCTGTTCTTTAGGACTCCCTCTGAGAAGATGGTGAGTAAATGAATATAATCTTCTGATGGCATATTCACTGTATTGCCAGTGATTATGAACATATTTGTATGAAATATAAAATATCTGTACTGAGAGTATGGAGTCTTTTGACTAGGGCAGTAAGAATGTGGGAGAGGGACCAATTCAGTGAGGAGGCAGGAGGAGTCACTGCCCTAAGAGTCAGGCCTCTGGCTCCCACCACCATAAAGCAGCTTTGGATGTTGTGTTATAGTAACATTCCTGTGCCTTGGGCTTTCAGTTATGGTCATACTTACTATTATTATCATAAAGGCAATAACTATACAATTATTGCTATTTATAGGGAAGTCGGATTAAGCTTTCTGATAGATACAAATTGGTTGACAAAAGTACCTTCTTCTCTCATTTGTCTGCAATGTCTTTCCAATGAAAATCAATGCTAAACTTCCTACCCTTTACAACTGGTATTTGCGAATTTTTTTTTAAAAAAAGCCAAAGTACAACTTCTGATTTATGACTTCTATTTACATTTTGAATTAATTGGGTCGTAAGTCGTAGACACTCATCATAATGCACTGAGAAATCTGATTGTTTCATACGCTGTTGAGGTCAAGGCAGGCGAATCTACTAGTAGTGACACATGAGGGTCTGCCCGTTTGCTTCCTTCATTCTTCCCAACAGCACTCCCGGCTCTCCAGGTGTTGGGTGTAGGTCACAGAGATGCTTCACTTTAGGAACATCACATCCAAATACCGGCGTTTTAAGCATAAAAGACAGGGCAGAGGCAAAAAAGAAAAGAAAGAGACCTTTGTATGCTTCATGTCTGTCTTAGCTACTGTTCTATTGCTGCGAAGAGTCACCACGGCAGAGGCAACGAGTAAAAGAACACACTTAATTGAGTCTTGCTTACAGTGTCAAAGGGCCCACAACTTGCAGGAAGAGAGAAAGACAGATAGATAGATAAATAGATAGATAGATAGATAGATAGATGGATGGATGGATGGATGGATGGATGGATAGATAGATAGATAGATATAGACAGACAGATAAAGACGACAGAGACACAGAGACAGAAAGAGAGACAGACAGACAGAAAGAGAGGGTCTCCTGTGGGCTTCTAAAACCACAATGACACAACAAGGCCACACTTTCTAAATCTTTCTAAATAGTCCACTATCTGGGACCCAAACATTTAAATATGTCAACTCCTAGGGCAGTTTTCACTCAAACTACAGTGTTGTTGGGAATGCATTTCTAGAAGAGCTTGTTTGGCTTCTTAGGTAGATCTATATCACATGAGCACGCCTATCTGAAGACCACATGACCATGCCTACCTGAAGATCACATGACCATGCCTATCTGAAGATCACATGACCATGCCTATCTGAAGATCACATGACCATGTTATCTGAAGGCCACATGACCATGCCTATCTGAAGATCACATGACCATGCCTATCTGAAGACCACATGACCATGCCTATCTGAAGACCACATGACCATGCCTATCTGAAGATCACATGACCATGCCTATCTGAAGACCACATGGCCATGCCTATCTGAAGATCACATGACCATGCCTATCTGAAAAAGAGTTGGAAAAGCAAATCGTGTCTCTTGGCTCTTTTAGTAAAAGACCCACAGGGGACAGGGTGGGGGGCTCTGAATAAGAACAAGACATGAAGCAAGTTCTTTCCAAGATTACTGAAGTGTGTTCCACCAACACAAACACGGACACTAAAGTAGAAAGTTTATTGTCTAAGGTTTGGGCATCATGGTGCCAGTACCTAGAGGAGCCAATGTTGCTGAGGGACAGAAGCCAAGAGCTGGAATATTATTTTGTCTTTCAGGTTGCTTTCAAAACCAGGAAGGTGATAACATTTTGAAATGGATGAGAATTTCTTGTAGAATCAGGCTTCACCATCTTCTCAGACACCTCTTCACCCGTTTGGCTGTGTCTCCTCTCCACAAACGTATTTAACAAATGACTTTATTTATTTATAATAATTATCCCCACAATAAATGTTGGAACCCTCTCTTGGGGGAAATAACGCAATGGAAATCCAATGATAATTATCCCATAAATTTTATGGCGTCTCAAAAGATCCCAGAACCGGTTTTTTTTTCTACACATGTGCACCATTTATTTTCAGTCATATATTGACTACTAATAAAAATACAATTGTAAAAAAAAAACATTTCCACAAAACATCAAGGAAAAGATAATCACCTTCAGAGCTATAATTGAGTAGTTATGATTAAAGGAATTATAGACTGGCTTCCCAGAGTTAATAACACCTGTGGAACAGAGCTAGCATGCCTAGACAATGAAATAATTGATTTGTGGAGAATTCATGCTCTGGCAGTTTTACTTCCTAGTGTCTAAGAGTACACACGTGGTTGCTCAGGCCTTTGCACTGGTAAATCAGAAGCCCAAGTCTACCATTGCCTTTACATCCGAGCAAGTCTTGAATGCAGGACTACTAACCTAGAAGACATGGGTTCTGTTTCTCTTGAATTGTGAAGGAAGTTTGTTTTCTAAACAAAATATTGCAGTTTGACAGCAAGAAATGATGTCACTCTACCATGGCCCTCTGCGACCTTTGTCCAGAATCTATGGTTACTCTGTGGTACCTGGATGACCCTGTGTGCTGCTGTACCACCACCTTCTACCATATAGCCAGTGTGTTTGTGCAGCTTGGACAGTTCCTGTCAACACACAATCAACACTGCCAGTTTACCCCTCTCCTCTAAGAAGGGACAAATCCAATCTGAAATGTGATTCACTATGCTCAGTTTTAACGCTGTTGTGTAGTTTAAGATTCTAATTTAGCATGGTGGCACACACTTTTAACTCAAGCACTTGGGAGGCTGAGGCAGGAGAATTGCTGCAAGTTGAGGAACAGCGGAGGACTACTACATCACAGGACCACACATAACAACAAACGAAAAATACCTCTCCACGTCCCCAAAAAAACAAAAGCACAAAAAGAAAGTTTAAGATTACTAGATGTAGGCTGCATAAACATTATGGCTGTAATGATTCTAGTGCTATCCTAATATTTAAGAGTAAGCCTTTTCTTGAATTTTTAATTTCAGTTTCTGAAAAAGGCTAGGTGAAAGGAAGCTAAATAGTTTCATCTGAAAGTACGGAGGCACAATTACTGTGTAACTATTAAAACAACCAAAACGTCCTTTGTTACTATTCACATTACCTTTAAGATGGCCAGTGGTGGAGTCATTGCATGGCTCATAACTCTAAGGCCAGGAGTATCAAACTCTTAACATGCACCAGGATCACTCAGGAGCTTCTTAAAATGCTGATGGCTAAGATTAACCCCAGAGTTTCTGGTTCAGATCTGAAACATCGATTGGGCTTTCGTTTGTTAGAGTTTGTCTTTTTAAACTGACAAATCAAATGCAGGTAGCTATTATAACAAAATACTGTTTTTTAAAACATGTACAACAAAGATTAAAATGAATGATTCCTGCAAGTTCCCAGTCAGTGCTGATACTAGTAGTTTAGGGAACACACCTTGAGAGCCGCTCTATCAGGGAAGTGATATGAAATTCTGGTTCTAGACAGAAACAGACAACTGGTCAAGGTACAGAGACTAAGAAACTGCAAAATGTTCAGCTCCAAATCAAACATCTAAATTAAATCCCCAGGGCTCGGAGGTCATTGTGGAAGGGGGTGGGAAGAGTGTAAGAGCCAGGGGCAGTGGATGGCTCCTGGAAGTAGTGTTTTCTGGATACGGCAGGTCAACTAAACTCACAATGGCCGTGGCAGCATGCACAAGACCTGTGCAAGCACAAGCCAGACCAACATCCTAGCATGGAAAAGGAATGGGACTGGAAGTTCCCACCCTTAGCTGAAGAGCTACAGGCAATGGGTGGCTCCCGGGAGAGTCAGTTCTCTTTAAGAGTGTAGCTTCTGACAGGAGTTCGATATAGCTGTCTCCTGAGAGGCTCTGCCAGGACCTGACAAATACAGAGGTGGGTGCTCTCAGCCAACCATTGGACTGAACAGAAGGTCCCCGATGCAGGAGCTAGAGAAAGGACCCAAGGAGCTGAAGGATCTTGCAGCCCCATAGGAGCAGCAGCAATATGAACTAACCAGTACCCCCAGAGCTCCCAGGGACATATAGGGACCCATGGCTCCAGCTGCATATGTAGCAGAGGATGGCCTTATGGACATCAAAGGGAGGAGAGGCCCTTGGTCCTGAGAAGGCTCGATTCTTGGTACTGAGAAGGCCCAGTATAGGGAAATGCCAGGACAGGGAAGCAGGAGTGGGTGGGTGGGTGAGCAGGGGGAGGGGGAATGGGATAATAGGGTGTTTTCGGAGGGTAAACCAGGAAAGGGGATAACATCTGAAATGTAAATAAGGAAAACATCTAATAAAAAACTGAAAGTGAAAATTATCATATTAAAAAAAAAGAGCGTAGCTTCTGCAGCTGACCACTGTTGTTGAATTAGGGAAGGCTGAAAGAAGCTGAAGAGAAGGGCAATCCTGTAGGAGGACCAGCAGTCTCAATTAATCAGGACCCCCGCGATCTCTCAAACACTGGACCACCAAACAGGTGACATACAGCTGGTGCTGATATGAGGCCCCCAACACACATACAGCAGAGGGCTGCTGGGCCTGTGTTCATTCAGAGATGATGCTCCTAACTCTTAAGAGACTAGAGGCCCTGGGGAGTTTAGAGGTCAGGTGGGGTGAGGGGTGGGGACATCCATGTGGAGACAGGGGGTGGGGTGGAGGTATGGGATGTGGAATAGTCAGAGGGTGGATGGGGGTAGAGGGAGAATAAAATATGGAGTGTAAAAAAGTATTTAATTAATTAAAAAAAAGAGTGTAGTTTCTGGTAGACCAGCTAGACACAGTAGAAGATAACGCATCCAAGAATATATGGGAACCACAAATTAGACTTTATGATTTATTCTTTAAAATGCAGACACACCCAGATGTCCCTCAATGGAGGAATGGATACAGAAAATGTGGTATATTTACACAATGGAATACTACTCAGCAATTAAAAACAATGAATTCATGAAATTCTTTTTTTTTCTTTTTTTTTATTGTATATATTCTATATTTACAATTCATTTCCCTTTTTCTGGTTCCCCACCCCCAAAGGTCCCACATGTCCTTTTCCCTCCCCCTGCTCCCGCATCCACCCCCTCCCACTTTACTGTTCTTGTACTCTCCCACAATGATGTTTTGGTCCATTCTAGCACCAGTGTCCACTCCTTTCTTCTTGTGAGACATCACTTGATATGTGATTTGTGTCTTTGGTGTTCCAAGCTTCTAGGCTAATATCCACTTATCAGTGACTGTATACCATGGGTATTCTTTTGAGACTGGGTCACCTCACTTAGTATGACGTTCTCCAGCTCCATCCATTTCTCTAAGAATTTCATGAATTCATTGTTTCTAATGGCTGAATAGTACTCCATTGTGTATATATACCACATTTTTTGTATCCATTCCTCTGTTGAGGGACATCTGGGTTCTTTCCAGCTTCTGGCTATTATATATAAGGCTGCTATGAACATAGTGGAGCATATATCCTTATTGCATGCTGGGGAATCTTCCGGGTATATGCCCAGGAGTGGTATGGCTGGGTCCTCCGGAAGTATCACGCCCAGTTTTCTGAGGAACCGCCATACTGATTTCCAGAGTGGTTGTACCAGCTTGCATTCCCACCAGCAGTGGAGGAGTGTTCCTCTTTCTCCACATCCTCGCCAACACCTGATGTCTCCTGAGTTTTTAATCTTAGCCATTCTGACTGGTGTGAGGTGAAATCTCAGGGTTGTTTTAATTTGCATTTCCCTAATGACTAGTGATGTTGAACATTTTTTAAGGTGTTTCTCAGCCATCCGAATTTCTTCAGGTGAAAAGTCTCTGTTTAACTCTGTACCCCATTTTTGGATAGGGTTATTTGGTTTTCTGGGGTCTAACCTCTTGAGTTCTTTGTATACATTGGAGATTAGCCCTCTGTCGGATGTGGGGTTGGTGAAGATTTTTTCCCAATTTGTTGGTTGCCGATTTATCCTTTTGACATTAGGCAAATGGTTGGATCTGAAAATATCATCCTAAGTGAGGTAACCCAATCACAAAAGAACACACATGGAATGCAGTCACTGATAAGTGGATATTAGGCCAGAAGCTCTGAATACTCAAGACACAATTCACATATCAAATCATTCCCAAGAAGAAGGAAGGAGAGGGCCCTGGTCCTGGAAAGGCTTGATGCAGCATTGTAGGGGATTGCCAGGACAGAGAAGTGGGAGGGGGTTGATTGGAGAATGGGCGGAGGGAAGAGGGCTTATGGGGAGGGGGGGAACTGGGAAAGGGAAAATCATTTGGAATGTTAACAAAAAATATAGAAAATAAATTTTTTTTTTTTGGTTTTTCGAGACAGGGTTTCTCTGTGTAGCCCTGGCTGTCCTGGAACTCACTCGGTAGACCAGGCTGGCCTCGAACTCAGAAATCTGCCTGCCCCTGCCTCCCAAGTGCTGGGATTAAAGGCGTGCGCCACCACTGCCCGGCTAGAAAATAAATTTTAAAAATGCAGACACAAAGTTGAGTTGGTAATAAGGCAGGGATAGATCATAGAGGAGATTGGGGTGGTGGTGAATTTGATCAAAGTACAATTCGCAAAATTTTCAAAGAACTAATCAAAATGAGAAATATAAGTAAGTGAATAAGCGAAACCAAACAAAACCATCGATCAAATTCTGGATCTACACATAAACCTTTCTTTTGGCTATGTACAGTTTCCCAATGGTCTGGACTCGATGACAGAGGATCTAAATTATTCAGGCCCTTAATGTGAGTTGGTCCTGGGCCGAGAGGGCCAGCAATGGCATTGACCAGGCTAAGGCTTCAGAGTTCCCCCTGCGTCCTCTATTAGGAAACCCAGCTAATGCAAGACTGGACGGTCTGATTCCAGGGGTTCACGCCATGCTTCTGTCCTTGGTTAAGCAATGACAGGAAAGACATGCAAACCCCCTTATTGGTTCCATAGAAGAAAACACATTTCTGTTGCTCCGTCACAGGGATTTTTCCCGCATGTCTTTGTGTATAGAAAGAGTGTAGACATGGCAGGTTCCTGGGGAATGTGTTGCTGTCTGCAAACTCCCAGAGGTGTGGCAAATTATATCTTTCCACGGGTTATATTGACTTGACTTGAGGGGGAAATGCACTTACGTGCTGTCACTTCCTGGGGTGCATAAACCATTTTGAATACCTACTACTCCTTTTGCTTAATGGGGAGATTGATTTCGCCATGAGGGCATGTGTGTGTGTGTGTGTGTGTGTGTGTGTGTGTGTGTGTATGAGAAAAACCTCCAACATCTTAATTATGGGTTCCTTAATAGAGCTGCTTGAAAACACTTGCAGCTCACAAGTGTTTGTCTAACCTGGGTCCTTAGCAGCGCTTCTACTCTGCTTTTATGATCTCTGAGGTTTCTAGTCCCCCCTCTCATTTTTTCCCACTTAACTGGGATGGAAGTCATTTTCCATCTGTGCATCTTATGTTTCCTGTTAAAATGTCTAAAATTCTCTGGGTGGGAAAAGCACGGCTGGGTGTTCAGCTACACTGGTGCATGATTTGCGTCCCATGTTTATGTCTGGAACACACATACGTGGAGAGGGCCCAGATACCAAAAGAGCTTCACTTGAGGCTGGAAAGCTAAAGTGAGGGGTTTCTCACTGAGTAGTGAGTGGACAATCAACCCAAAAAAATCTTACACGAATGAACTGCCTCCTCCTCTTTACTTCACAGCCTCTGTTCTTCTCCAGGGGAGCACTCTGGTGTGATTTGAAGGAGGACGTTACATCTCAGAGGCACCAGATGCTTCCTCCAAGCATTCTTTAATGGCCAAGCACCTTGTCATCATCGGGATCAATGGCTGACACCAAAGAGGTGTTTTAGAGAGATTCATGAATGAGCAAATAAATGATTATCATTAATAAATGGAGCTGAGCCTGTCTAAAACCTAGAAATATGCTCAATCCATCATACTTTGTGGTCTAATGAGGGTCATAAATTTACTTTCTGCTTTAATAAATAGTACTTCCCTTTTTTTGGCCTTAAGGTTATCTTTTCTATAGAACTGCTGAAGAGAGGAGAACAAATTTCTAATTATTCTGGAATTGTCTCAAATCATGGTCAAGGCATGTGTTAGTAATTTTCTTTGTTTATTTGTGTGTGTGCTCACGTGTGTGTGTGTTATTGTGTGCTCACACACACTGTATGGAGGACATAGGACAACCCCAAGTGTCATTTCTCAGGCGCTGTCCATCTTTTGGAACTTAGACTAGAATGGCTGAAGAGAGAGCTCCAGGGATCCGCCTGTCTCCCCACCCCCAGTGCTGGCATTACACGCACACACTACCATGTCCAGCTTTTTAAAGAATATGAGTTTTGGGGATTAGACTTAGGTCCTTATGCTTGCAAGGCAATAACTTTATCTGCCGAATTATCCCCGAGACCGTGTATTAGTTATTTGGGGCTGCAAACAAATGACCTCAAAGTTCAACAGCTTAAAAGAGCAATTACTCCCCCGTCTGCCAAAGGTTCTGTGGTCAGCAAGCCAAGCACGCCCTAGTTGGACTCTAAGTCTTTCATCCACTTATAGAGAAAATATCCCAAGTGCCAGAATCATTCGACTTTTGAGGACCTGAACAGGACAGCAGGATGTTTCTAAGGTGGCTCACTCACCTGCCGTTGGCAAGGGACCCCAGCTCCTTCCCACACATGCCTCTATGGAGGGAATGGAGATCTATCAGACACAGAAGTTAGTAAGTAATACACAAGAGAGCAGGAGAGTCAGGAGGAAGCCACCAGCCTGCTGTCTTCTAAACTTGTAGATGCCAAGGGAATTCTTGTGCCAAGGCTTCACGATAGCTATTCAAATGTTCCAACCCACATTCAAGGTGGGAGGAGTCAGGCTCCACTTCTTAGGGGGAAAGGCTACTAACAATATTCACATCGTATGTGAGTGGGAGTTATGTTAAAAATATCCACCAACTAGCGTGAGAGACATCCTTCTGTGGAAGGGACCGTGGGGGTTTCCTACGGAAGAGGTGGAGGGACCACAATCTCCATGGAAGTTACGGAGAGAAAAAGAGTGGGCCAGAAATTAGAAGAAATGTGTCGAATCATCTTGGAAAAATAAGGAAGAATATGCTTTGGAGAAGAGGGAGAAGAGGAGAGGAGAAGGTGCGGAGGGCTGTGACATGCAGAGCCGTAACAGCAGCAGGTGCGCCGACTGGAGAAACACCAGGGGCTGTCCTCTTGGTGATCACCAGGGCTGTGCAGATCACAGGGTTCCGGAGGAATTTCACTGTCAGGGAGGAAAGGTTGTGGCACTGTGGTTGTAGCGTTGGTGCTTCCTTGCTCTGCAGCCTCTGAGTCACGTGTTGGACAGAAGTAGAAAATGTGAACCGCTGAGTCTCTTATTTCTCAACATCTCTGAGAGCAGCAAAGGCTGATGTGTACTACAGCAGCTAAGGGTCGGTGTGGCAGGCAGGGGCATTCTAGAAAATATAGTGTGGCTGCTTCCAGGAGGAGGAGAGATGGAGCATGGTGCCTGAGCAGGTCTAGAAAGGATGACTCTTGAGTCTCCAGTCTTGGCTGAGACATAAGATGATGAGCCACTCGCTAGGGAGCAGTTGGGGGTCTGCGTCCTCTGCCGACACCCAGCAGAGGAGGTGTACAGTGCCATCTTCTCTGAGCACTCCTGTGCACACCGATGTGGTCTAGGAGCAGCCAAGAGAAGCAGTGACCTTCTGTCAGGCACTCCAGACTCAGCAGGAGTCTCCTTTGGGACAGAGACTGAGGAGGAGTGAGTTGGGGTGCAAGGGGAAGTTGAGGCTCATTTTTTAAACATGTTTTACATTGATCTAGAAGACCTGGGTCTAGCAGTCTGGGGAGGGATGGTGGCAAGAGAGGATGACTTCTGGAATATTGATAGCTGCGGTGGCCATTGAAGTAGTCATTGGCATGGGGAAGGTCATCGGTGGGCACCGTGGTGGAAAAGGATCAGATGTCTCACCTTGAATTTCAAATCAAGAGAGGAATCAGGGAGTGGCAGGATGTATTCCGTGCAAAGCAGGAAACAAACAAACAAACAAACAAACCAATAGCACTGGATCTATGAAATGGGGGAATTTCAAAACAGGAACAGCTTGCTGTGAAAGATCAAGTAAATGAGAAGAAAACATTCTCCATGAACTTTGGCTTAGGAAGTTACTATTTTCCATCAAAAGAGTTATCATTTCAGGTAACCCTGAGTATGGGTATTTGATCAAATGACAAAATAGGTAAAGGAAAGTAAGAAAGTAAAATTTGAAAAGTTATACACACATGTGTACAATCTAATATGTACATATACAAATAATGTGTGTATGTGTGTGTATGTATATACATATATTATTTACAAGAATGGATGCAGAGATAGACTCAGTAGCTCTTGGAATTTCATCGAGCAGCTGTTGGATTCCTCTTGCCCACCTGTGAGGTCTGTCTGTCTTGGAGCGTCAATCGGGACGTCTGTCCTCTCAAATCGTTTCCCCTCGTGAGCTGACTCAGAGCAGTTCCTCATATCCGGCTATGAAGCATTTTCCGGTTGAGCATACAACGTGATTTCAAGCAAAGGCTGAAGTATATTTTCCATTTTGTCTCCAGTGACCGTCCTACTGATAACAGGACTTCTGCCCCGTCGTCCCCGTCCCTTTTGACTTAAGCAGCACACTCTGTAGGTGAGGGATTTTTTTTTTAAGATGCAAAGTGATCCCTTTTAGAATTTGCATATGTGTACTTCCTCACAACAAATAGACTCTGAATATTATTATTTGGATAAATCCTGCCAAAGGCAATAATTTGGAAGACATTTTTTGCTCCTATTTTTCTTACTGAAACACATTTTCTCTGTGTTCTCATTCTGAGACGCGAATATCTGACGCCATTGTTCCTCTCAGTTCCATCACGTCACCGAAGTCTCTGTAGTCCTGAAGACATCCCTTCACCCGTGCTCCCTCTTCCCAGCTTTGAAGGCAAGTATCAAATAGCGCCCTTCCTCGTGACGGTGATACCTAACGATTCTTTGTGCAGGAAAACACTTAGTTGGTGACAGGTTTGATTATCTGACAATCATGGCCTATTTTCCTATTATGTGTATGAGCCTATATATCTATGTTTTCACATGTGGATGTATAGAAATGTGTGTGTGTGTGTGTGTGTGTGTGTGTGTGTGTATGCGCGCGCGCGCTGGGGACAGGTAGGAATCCACATGCAAGTGCATTCATGTGGAGGCCACAGGTCAGTGTAAAGTGCCTTAACTTTCCTTCATCTTATGTATGGAGACAGGGACTCATGTTTGAACCAAGAGCCCGACAATTTGCTCGGATTGGCTGGTCATTTGCTGCAGGGATTCCTGAATTATGGGCTTACAGGTGAGTTGTCACATCTGCCTGGCATTCATGGGATGCTAGGTCTCTTTCTTAATTTTTTTTTAAATTAGAATACAATGACAACATTTTCCCTTCCCTTTCTCCACTCTTAATCTTCCCATACAACTCTACCCACTTTCCATCAACATCTTGGTCTCTTATTTCATTGTTATTTCATGCATATATGGATATATATCCCTAACATATTGCATGCATATACGTACATCCTAATACAACCCCAAATTGCATGCATGCATATATACATCTATATACATCTATACATCTATATCTATCTATCTATATATGTGTATATACACACACACACACACACACACACACACACATATATATTCATGAAGGGGTAAAGACTACATTTACCTGTGGGTTTAAGGACAGATGTTTACAGATGTTGTCTGGAATTCATGTGGGTGCTAAGGATCTTAACTCCATTCTCATGCTTTTTAGCAAGTGCTTTATCCACTGAGATGTATCCTGAATCTCTTAATATGAACATTTACCTCAATGGTTTCTCATCAGAACTCATGTTGACAATGCTGAAATTATGCTGAAAACTATAAAATATTTATGCATATGTGTATGTATATATGTATGGTTTTCTTTTTCTTCTTTAAACATTTTATTGGCTATTTTATTTATTTACATTTTTATTTTATTATATATTTGCTTTATTTACATTTCAAATGTTATCCCCTTTCCTCATTTCCTGTCCCCAAACCCCCTATCCCAGCCCCCCTCCCTCTGCTCACCAACCCACCCACTCCCCCCTCACTGCCCTGGCATTCCCCTACACTGGGTCATCGAGTCTTCACAGGACCAAGGGCCTCTCATCCCATAGATGTCTGACAAGGCCATCCTCTGCTACATATTTAGCTGGAGCCCAAGTGGACTCTTTGTTGGTTTCGTCCCTGGGAGCTCTGGGGGTATGGTTCATATTGTTGTTCCTCCCATGGGGCTGCAAACCTCTTCAGCTCCTTGGGTCCTTTCTCTATCTCCTCCATTGGGGTTTATATATATATATATATATATATATATATATATATATATGTGTGTATACACATATGTGTGTATATATATATATGTATATACACATATATGTGTATATATATACATATACATATACATATACATATACATATACATATACATATATATATCCCTAAATATAACCTGTTCAGGATATATAACATAACTTGTATGTATTTTATCAGGGTTGACCATTTGACACCCGTGGTATGCTCTTCTCCAGGGAAAACTCTCCCACTTCAGGCTAACCTCCGTTATCTATAGTTTTTAGGGTTGAGGGCTCAAGGGCTTTTCCCTGTCCACTTTGGCATACCCACTGGTGTCCTCCTTGTTCAGCCCATGTTTGGACAGCCATGTTGGTAGGACTTTATGAGTATAGCTTCTATTATTATTAGGAGATACAATCTCACAACAAACTGCCTGGTGTTCGGCTCTTACAGTTTCCCACCCCCTCCCTCTTCTGCAAGGTTCCCTGAGCCCTAGTGTGGGCGTGTTTTATAGATTTCATCCATTGGGACTGGGCTTCACAACGCTGCATTTTGATTGGTTGTAATTTTTCTTAGCAGTTTCTGTCTGTTACAAAAGGCAGTTCCCTTGATGAGGGAGGAGTAAAAACCACCCTTGTCTGTGGATTTAAGGACAGGTGTTTATAGATTGCTGGCTGGAATTCATGTAGGTGCTAACTATCTTAACTGCATTCCTATTCTGTTTAGCAAGCCCTTTGTCTACTGAGCTATATCCTGAGCCCCTTAATAGTTAAAATGCTAATGAACATTTACCTTAATGAGTTCCCACCACAACTGAGGTTGACAATGCTGAAATTACCCTGAAATCAGAATCTTATTAAAACCCGTACTGAAGGGTTTTTTTTTTTTTTTTTTAATGAAGATGAACTGAGTTCCTCAAATCTCATATTTTGGCTCCTACTACCTCTAAGCAGTCTGGTAGCCCTATCAGGGGTAATTTCTTCTTATAGAAATTGTGATGCTTTATTTGTGGTATGTGCTGAAATTTTTAGCGATTCTCCAGTTGATGGTATTATAATTTTGCTCAGCCTTCTGAGGTCTGCCTGCCAGGGACCCCATCGACTGTGGCAGGATGCCTGTTTTGATCAATATATACACAATTTCAACTATAAATTCCCTGAAAATGCTTGGGCGAGTGCCCATGATTTATTTATTTCTGCTTGCCAATTAGGTCTAGAAAGCCATAATAATAGACTCACTAGAAAAAAAGAAAGAAATCATCAAGAGAAAAAGCTGAAGCCAAGGAAAAAATTTCTCCCTTCTCCACATTTACAGTAAACCCATCAACATTTTTTTTTGTTTCGTTTTATGTCAACTAACGTTATCCCTCAGAATTATTCTAGCCTCTAAAGAAATCTTACAGCTTGGAGAATGCCTCTGCCAGCTTGGACTTTGAAAATCCTTGTGAAATGTATACAGTGCATGTGATCGGGGAATCTGGGTGTATTGGTAGCTCGTTATGCCAATGGTGCTCGTGGGCGTTGGGAACGCTAATGTCTGTATTTAATGGTATTTGTGGCTCGCCCCTGGCTTGCAATTACCTGCCAAGTGTAGTGGCTGGATTGAAAGCATGATTGCAGCAACCCCGTTTTAAGAGATCTCCTACTGGCTCCTTGATGATAATTTGACCTAAAGCATAATGTGTGTGTGTGTGTGTGTGTGTGTGTGTGTGTGTGTGTGTGTGTGCACCGAGCAGGCTTACACTATTTCCTCATTTCCCTTGAGCAGTAACAGGAAACTTCCCAGGGAACTGAACAATTCAGATAATATATTTATTTTCAATATTAGCCTTGCTGGACCAGCTGAATATTCTTGATAAAACAGCAAATGGCACCCCCTGACCTCACGCCCCAGGCAAGAGACACCTGGTCTGTGGAGAATACGATGAGTTTGCATGTGGTGCAAACAGCACAAGGCTGTGATCCAGGCGTCCGGTCTCAGGAGGAGTGGGTTGTCCACGGAGCTGAGAGGCTGACGCGAGCTTCTGTTGATTCGGCCATTTTGTATCCATTTTTTCTGCTGTGAGTGGGGCAGCCCTGGCTCTCAGGCAGCACAGCTGTGCATGATCACCCTCCACCCCTGACACTTGGATACTGATGTCACATTTACAGAGCTGCCTACTAACAAAGGAACGTTGGAAGCAGGATTTCAGGTTCCCACTGCTGGACAAACGGTGAGATAAAAATAATAGTAAAAATAAACGTATATAGATGCAGATACCTGGGCCCTACCAACCTTCTTCCTGGTTCTCTGAACGGAGCGGCTGAAAGCCTACGGGCGTTGTTCTTTGATGTGCTGTTTTAACCAGCTTAATTATTTTATTTCCACGTAGAGTAGAAATTAATTAAATCATCTGCCAATTATTAATAATTCATGTTACAAAGATTTTTTTTGGTTTTTACACATTTGTAAAACCAATGCTTAATTGCCGTAGAAAAATCACAAAGCAAGAATAAGCAAAAGGAAGGAAGAGAAAAATCTAACATTTATGTTACTGTGTTGCCTGTATGAACTGTAATCTGTAATAATGATTACACAGTTAATCTGTAATAATGATTCCATAAACTCACTTTTCTTTTCTTTTTTTCTGGATGGGTCTCTCACTATGTATTCCTGGTAGACCTGCTGTGTAAAGGCCAGGCTGGCATTGAACTCAAGAGACCCACCTAGTCCTGCCTTCTGAGTGCTTGTATTTGCTTACTTAAATTTCAAAGCGACCTTATAAGGTAGAGTTTTACTGAGTCCCACTTTACAGATGAGAAAACTGAGGAACAACGAGTTCCAAAACTCCAGCACGAGTTTGAAGTCTTGTCTTTGCCATATTGTGCTCACCCCCAGAGCTATGCATTATATGGCTTCGACGAGGTAATTCAGCTTTCCTAAGAGAGCATTCGGGTCTTTTCCTATTAACAGTACACTGAGTTACAGTTCAATTGCATATCATTGGGCTTTTGCTGTGTGTTTTAGTTAGGGTTTCTATTGCTGTGATGAGACACCGTGACCACGGCAAGTCTTATAAAGGAAAACATTACATTTGGGGTGGCTCACAGTTTAGAGGTTTAGTCCGTTATCAAGCGTAGAGACGTGGTGCTAGAGAGGGAGCTGAGAGCTCTACATCTCGATCAGCAACCAGCGGGAAGAGCAAACGAATCAATAGGCCTTGCTTGAGCTTCTGAAACCACAACCCTGGTGACGCACTTCCGCCAACAAGGCCACACCTCGTCCAACAAGGCCACGCCTTCTAATAGTGTCACTCCCTATGAGCCTGTGGGGACCATTTTCATTCAGAGCACCATCCCCCCACACACACTCTCAATATAACCCCTTGTTTATGGATGTGCAAATAAACTTAAGAACCGGAGTGAGTTGTCATATACCTCATGGCCTTGGTGGAACAGAAGAAACCTGTTTGCAGCTACGATAACTCTGTAACTCCACTTCTCACGCCCCGTGTCTGAGTCCTCCCTCGGCCCTTCGGTTGTTTTCGTTTGATTGAAGTATGTGCAGCCACCGTGGTGTGACAGGTGTGGTGATGAGATGCTCTGAGCGCCACCCAGCTGGGTCTGACCAGCTGCCACTGCATCCCGCCCTCCCGCGCTAGCGCCCTCCCTCCTGTGCTGGGTGTGTCCTCATCCACCGGTTCTTGCTCGCATCACCACTCGGGGCTGCACCTAGCGAACTGGACTTAGGACAGGTAGGAAACGCTAGTGTTGCCCACACGGCAGGCCTCTGAGGAGGAGACTCAGTACCCGCACCCGGATGGGAGGTGCATTTTAACCTCTCACTGTACTTTGCCGGGCATGTACTGTGAACTGGGTAGAGATACTTCCTTTTAAAAAGTCTAGTAACTATTATTTTTTAATTTTAAAATATTTTGTTGAAGTGATGTATATGAACCAAAGAAAGCCCTAAAAATAAAAAATCCTTCCAAACATTATAATTCAAGGCCATCTCTCATGTTTCCATGTTTCCAAGCTTAAGGCCTTTCTATTTCAAATCAATTACTTTCTACTCATTCTTTAAAGACACATATTTTGGACGGATAGCAGAAAGATAGCTACGAATCACTCCCCTTTAATTTCAAAGCCCCCCTATCTGTCTTCCGCATCCTTTGCTGGAGTTTCTTTGTTCCATCGCCGTAATTTCACGGTTAGCTTTCTCCTACAAAACTTCTGGTACATCTTGTTACTAACGTGTTATTAAGGTGTACGGCCACCTACCTCACGTATCTCTCTCCTGAAAGAACACTTCATGACCACCCTGACTTTTTATCCTACGCAGTCACAGAAAGTTCAAACTCCAAACATTTTAACTACCTTGTAAGTGTGAGCCACCGTTGGTGTTTATAACCGCTGCTAGAAATATTAGCTGGAAGAAGTCCTGGAGCTATTTGGACAGTGCTGGGATCTTTCAGCAGTGGAGACTGGAGGCGTTGCATTTCTGTTTCCATCCCTTGCCTGGCCGGTTTCTTCATTACCACTTTTGCATGTTTGCATAAGGGTCTAACCTTCGCCTGCGGGCCTGCCTCTCATGTGGATCAATTTGTCCTCTAGGGGGGCTGCTAAAACAAGCCTTTCTTACCCCTTCTCATCTGATGCCTTAACACTTATGAGCCTAGAACAAAGCACCAATAACGGTCCTTGGATCTTTCCTTTGCTCTCCTTCAACTTCATCTCATGATAAGGGGTCGACGAGCTATGTGTATAAAGATCCAGCAAGCATCCAACGTTGTCCTTACCTCTCCTAACTCAGCTTCCAGGACGCTCTTGACCACCCTTGGGTTTAGGGATATATGCTAATGGGTGGACCAAAAGAAGACTCCTGGCCCTAGAAGTAGTGTATAGCCACGAAGGCATCAGATTATATAGCTCTGATCCGGAAATGAGGGGGTATTATGACAGCACTCGGCTCCTTGATGGGTGTGGCTGAACCAGCGACACCACCAGGGCTGGTGTAAGCTCATTTTCCAGGGTTTAGGGATGGATTTTTAGGACTGACAGGATGACTACCATGATCCACTTCCAACTGTAGTTTTTTTTTTTTTTTTCAGCACTGTCTCACACTATGTCCAAGTGTGACTGCCCCACTCGCTGATTGGTTCACTGTCTTTGGGGTAGGATCGTCCTCATTTACCCCAGTCACTTTTCTCATGTTTGACACCAGGTCCCCACTTCACAGGGACTATGAAAATATTGAGGTGAGGGGTAACAGCGCACTCGAGGGAGTAAGCTTCTTCTAAATGCTGGAGATATTTTCAACTCTACTGTATTGCCATGTTTTCCTCTTATTGGGATAAATTAGACATACAGATTTTCATAGGAAATCTCTGATTTTGAAATATCGACAACTAGGCAAGATAAAGATCCAAAGCTCCATTATTCAAACCATCTCTGTTGTGTTTCCATTTGTAGTCTGATTATTTTCTTCATGTGGCCTATGTTGTCTTCAACTCTGAATCTTTTCTATCTCCCAACAAGGACTCAGATTCCCGCAAGCCTTTCTGAGCCACCCAAACCTTCTCTGAGATGCTACACCACCTATGATCTACCCCCCCTTTTTAATATCTCTATTGAATTATTTAAGGAGACCAGAGGAGGCAGAGTTACACAGTAGTGACTCACTAATAGATATTTGTTGAATAAAGTACAAATAAAACTAACATTTACCAAACTTAAAAGAAGAAAAAAATGTTTGTGTACTTTACACAAAGGAATTTAATTTTTAGCAGTTTCTTCCAGGGAAAAGAAAGTATATGTATACAAAGATGTGTGCATGCAATAAAATATTTATCATAGCGTTACCGGCTAAAATGAAAAGTCAGAATTAAGTTTTCATCAAAGCATTCTGAATAAATTAAAGCCACAATACTCAATTTGATTTGTGGACTGCTTCTCTCGTCCTTCCCATCTATGATCCCCCACCCCCCACCCCCCGCCATGTTTCCTATTTGTTATTTCTTTGCAAAGAAGCAGGAATGTTTGTCTGGTTTTGCTGAAGTAATTTGAGCAATTCCACTGTTGTTTGTTTTTCTCATCATTTGTAGCTGTGCGGACTTGCTTAGAAAAAAATATGGATGTTTTGGGCAAGAGTGCTTTGACACTGAATGCTTCAGATCTGAGCGATGTAGCACGACCAACACTATTCCTTTCCTTGGGAGGCTTGGAGCTTAGCTGTGGCTCTGCTCCAGGCTCCGGGCTCCGGGCTCCGGGCTCCGGGCTCCAGGGTGTGTCTGAATAGTCCTTCCTTGTGCCTTCCCATTGTGGCGTACACAGAGCAGAAGCAGCCACTAGCTGTTGCTGGTATTTTCAAGATCATAGACAGAAGCTTCAGGGTAGGGAGAGACAAATCACTCCGACATACTTAAAGATCTTCACTGGAAGTAGCTTATGTCGGGTTTGCTCATATTTTGTTATTCAAAGCTATCTCGTGGCCAAGTTTCAAAGTCAGAGGCGTCTGCCGGGAAAGCACATCAAACCTAGAGAGGAAATAGGCAAAATGAGAGGGAATGGTTTGTTGGCTTTGTTCTGATTTATTTATTCTTTGATGGGGTTACAGTCATTTAAGACAAAAAGGCTGAAATATGGTGGTATGCCAGTCTCAACGTCTTTCCACTTTCTCAAACTAGGATATTAAATCAAAAATGGTTTTTACCAGCCATTTGTTTACTTTCAGGTACAATTTTTAAAAGGAAAACCAAGATGAATGATTAATACTTTCCCTTTAATTGTGTTATTAAAATAAAATTTCTGTTTCTTTGAAGTGTATGCATGGGCTGCTTGGATCTCATGAGTTTGCACTTATTTGGTCCAATGTAGCCATCCTTTTGGCGTTAGATTGGCCACGCCTTTGGCCACAGAGTGATTGCTTAAGGTCCTGAATCCTTTGGAGGTGACCCTGACCTTTTCTGATTTTAGATTAAGGTGTTCCACGTCTCTCTTGTTCATTTCTTGTCCATGATTTAGAACTTGGCAACCCCTAAAAAAGCCTTTTTATTTCCCTAAGTGGGAAATGATAACAGAGTCTAGAATGCAGCATGAGAGCTATTCTTTGTTAGGCTAGACCTTGTTTCTAGGCTTTCTGAGTAGATATACCTAAAAAAATTTTCATTTGTGTTTTGAATGAAATACATCATGAGTTCATTCAAAATCTCCGGTGTAAGCCTAGGGGTGTTTGTTTGTTTTGTTTCTTTCCCATACTAGAAGTCTGATGGTCAATCAGATGGTAAAAAATATTGACAACTAGGAAAAAGTAAATCATGAATGCACATTTGATGACAAGTGGCAATATCACTTCAACTATATTCCTGAGACTCCCAAGCTATGGAGACATTCACATGCACATATCTGTCCATTGGTCCTTTGGTATTTCGGTCGGGCTTCAAGTTAGCACAAGGCATTCCAGGAGAGAAGTAGACCGTGCATAGATGAAAGCTGGGCATGGTTTGAACTCTGCTGAATCTAGCTTATGGGTCCTTGAGACTCTTTAGTCTAGATTCCTTATTATTTTTATGTTTGAAATTTTTAATAACACATCTTTTAAAAGAAGAAGCACCAGAAGGGTAAGTGTGACGGTGGGTGATGTTTTCACTGCGAAATTTCACGAAATGGTAGGCACGCGATGCCTGTGAAATAAATCCAAATACTCCAAGAAAGACACATACATATGCCAGACCACAAGGGTTAACCCCGATGGCGGAGAATAATCTGTGTTACAGATTATTTTCATCCGAGGTTTCTGTTCTTCTGTGGGTTTTAGATTTCTGATGTGACCAAGCATTCCTTCTCTAATCAGACAAACATGCAAATATTACTAGCTGAAAAAGCCTGAAGCCACAAGTGTCCCCCCCCCACTTCCTGTTTCCATGCTTTTGTGCTGATAGCATCTCCCGTTAGCCATCCCTACACACTGCTATGCTGTAGCTGTCTGACAGCCCCTCACGATGCTCTGCAAGTTTCCTTTTCTCCAATTGGATGCCCTGTGACTCTGGCCTGTTTTTCAGTGGTGGTGCCTATTCATGAAAGTCAGCGTCTTAATTAACAGTGAGAAAGAATCCGACCTCGTTTTGTGTGTGCTCTCTTTCCTGGTCAGCGCTGCACCCTTTCTGTCTCTGCTTTTCTTTCTCACAGCTTAGATCTTCAGTTACTTGTATCCACAGGAACACACGGCATCTACAGGGCTTTGGCTGACTGCCGTACTTTGTTCATGATTTGATGTGTGTGAACATGTTTCTCTCCCAGAAGCCTTAGGATTTAAGAATTATGTCTGTTCCTTGCAGGAACGGTACAGCTGTATAATCTCTATCTGCCCCAAATGAGAGTACAGCTCAGGAGATGCCCAGCTTTCCTCGACACGCTTATAGTAGACAATGGAGTTGGTTCAAATTCATACCTGAGGACAAAGTTTGTAGCTCTCCGCTATGCCTTGTGACTGCTTTTGTTTTTTCTACGGTTGAAGCTAGGAGACTTCACACCTTGGCAACCTGATACATAAACACAACACCTTTCATTTGTTTATCTCCACGATCTCATAATAATACCATGATATAAAATACAGTACAACATTAAGAGACCCAGAGTCTTTAAAAAGTTTAAATACTTCAAAAGTGCGATGTATCTATAGGTAGTAGAAGTCATTAGAAGTTGGTTTAATACTATATCTATTTAGCAGTATAATAATAGTAAGTTCTCCCCTAGGCCAATGACCTGTCTAGCTAAAGGCAGTTGGACCAATAATGTTATAGTCTTCATCTTTGTGGAGTGGGACTTACATCCAAGGAGAAAGTGGTTGGTTTCCCATGACGTCATGCTGCTAGTGCACCAGTGCACATGCCTTGTCAGGCTGTTATTACTGCAGTTCACACGATTCACAGATGGGTAGGACCGATGATTACTTACCTCTTCCAGCAGCCTGTAGAGGACCTTCTAGCAACCAATAGGAATGATGCTTCTAAGTGAATACCAGATTGATTTCTCCATGTTCTGTAACTAAGCATGTGATATCTACAGCAATAGGATTTACCCTCAAGTCCTCGAGGTTGCCAGTAGCGCTGGTAAAGACTTTTGTCTTCTTTATTGGTTATTTTATTTATTTACATTTCAGATGTTATTCTCCTTCCTGGTTTCCCCCTCCACAACCCCCTATCCCATCCTCCCTCCTCCCCCTTGTGACCTTTTAAAAAGAAAAGGAGAAGAAATCTTTCAGTTACTTCTAAACAGACCTCTGAAAAACCTGTATGAATTAACTGCTGTGTTTAATAATTTCATCTTGCATGTATTTCAAACCAGCCTTAAAACCATACCCCCCCTTTTTTAAGCTCCATCATCATTGAATTGGACACTGAAATACATACAGAGGCCAGAGGATGTAGTTCAGCTGAGGGAGCACTCGTCTACTGTTATAGTAAATATTTAAATCTTGGCCAGGGGTTTCTACCCTGCCTTGGTTATTGAGCTCTTGGATAAAAAGACATATTCACAGATTTTATATTTATAATGAGCCTTAAATAACACAAGAGCTGGACAGCTGCCTACCCTCCATGCTGTTGAGAGTCTACTTTCCTATCGATAACCCCGAGTCATCACTTACTGCTTACTATGTTTCATCTGGACTGCTCTTGACTCCAACTGGCCAGTTGTGATGGTTTGAGTATGATTGGCCCAGGGAGTGGCGCTGTTTGGAGGTGTGACCTTGTTGGAGTAGATGTGGCTTTGTTGGGGGAAGTGTCATTGTGGGTGGGGGCTGGAAGACACTCAGTCTAGCTCCCTGGAAGCTGGTCCTCTCCTGTTTGCCTTCAGAACAAGATGTAGAACTCTCAGCTCCTCCTGCACCATGCCTGCCTGGACATTGCCATGTTCCCTGCCTTGATGATAATGGACTGAACCTCTGAAACTGTAAGATAGTCCCAATTAAATGTTGTCCTTATAAGAGTTGCCTTGGTCATAGTGTCTGTTCACATCAGTAAAACCCTAACTAAGGCACAAGCCCTCGGGGCCATGATCTCATGGCTCACCTAACACGTGGAAGCTTCCCCTTCCTCCTCTCCTGCATCTTCTTCCCTAGTGGTCCTCTCAGAGCCCTAAGTCCAGGAACCCTAAACTCCACCTATCTCTCTTCTGCCCAGCTATTGGCTATTGGCATCTTTGTTCGCCAATGAGAAATGACTTGGGGGGGGGGCGCTGAGTCACAGGGGCTTTGTGTAGACTCCAGGTCTTGGGGGCCTGTACTTAGCATTTCCAATATCTAGGAAAAGACAAAACCTCAAGAGCTTACCATACACAAAGCTCTATATTTCAGTCCTGGAATCACATCTACCAGGAGTGGGTAGTATGAATGCCCTAATCCTAGCATTCTAGAGCTGGAAGCAGGAGACAGAAGTTCAAGATTCACTACATGGTGAGTTTGAGGTCAACCTGAGATGCATGAGACCTTGTCTCAACAATATCAGCAACAAAGCCTGGTGATAAGATTGGAGGTGAAAGGAAGTCATAATAGGAAGGATACAGAGAGCAAACCATCTAGAGGAGGAAACGGAGCTGCAAGGTCTGGGCATATTAGGAGATAGAACAAAATGGATGGTGGAAAGAATTAACTCCTAGCAAGAAAGGACACCCCAAGCCCTGAGGCCAGACCCACTTCAGGAATTCTTAAGCAGGGAGAGGAACTTGCTGGAACCTTTTTAAGGCATAGCTTGTGAACCAATTTGAAGATCTCCAGTAACATAATCTTTGGCACAAACTCATTGTGAAAACATGTTCTTCCACATTGTAAATGAATAGAAAGCCCTTAAAACAGAAAGCCTGCCTTTTAGAAGTTAAACCCAAAGTGAACAGTGTGTGTCATAGACAGCTCTTTGCCAACGAGTTGATTTTTCTCTCGGATACAGCCATCATTCTTTGGGAAAGCCCAACACTGCCATGCCCCAGTACTGTGACAATGCCCAGAGTCAGCTCTACTGCAGCTTGCTTCCAGGGACCCACAGAGGTGCTGGATAGAAGAATTTTTCTTCTTAGAGTATCATATGTGTATCCAAAGACCAATCTGAAGCCCTCGGGGACTTGCTGTCAATCTATCAAGAGAGAATGCAATAAACTCTGAGGCGGTTGCCAAGGAGCTGCCGTCCCTAGGAACAATGTTTGTAAATGCACAGGGATGGATTGGAAGAAAACAACTTAACCATATAAATCTAGAGCTTTGGGAGAAGGTAGGACCGGCAATGCTTTGGTCCCCAGGCATTAACTAGCACTGTGCAAGAGGCACAGAGAAGCCCTGTGCTGTTCATTTCTGGGTCCCTTTCCTACATGGAGTCTCAGTGTCCACATACTGGGAACGCTGGTGTTCAGGCAATGCAGGGTCTACTCTATCTTTCTATTGCTTTTCCTGGAATAGTGCCATTTTTGCTCAACTTAAAGACTGTATTTCTCTTCTACTCAACAACCACCAGACTTACAGAAGGAAGCTTAAATTCTTAAGCAGGATTTAAACAAAGCAGAAGACGAGCCCAAGGATCCTTCAAAGATGTGGAAAGCCAAGGTCTTATCAACCGGACCTTGGGAAACACACCAAGGAGCCCATGTTATGTCTTATAACTCGGTACATTGTCAACAATTCATGCTTTCATCATTCTGGCTTGATGGCTTTCTGCTTCAGCCCTGTTCATTGACTTCCAAGGCACAGAGAATCCTTGGTTGTCATAAAGGAGCAGTATCTGGGATGAGAAGACAAGCCTTTTCCTCACTCCTGCCTTTCACCAGTTTTAGAGCTAAAAATTGTAGAGAGAATTGACTGGGAATGAGAATCAGTGGTTGAGTGATAAGCGTGCTTGCTCTGCGTGCCCAAAACCTGGTTTTGGTCTGCCGCGCTGCTAAAATAATAAACAACCAGAATGTGCGGACACACCAGCAGTATCTATTTCCACAACACTAAGCAGAATACACCAATGCTTCTTCCTAGTGCGATACTGTCTTTACTCTGCACAGGAAGATGGAAAGTTCTGGGTCATTTTAACATGCTTTCATACTTCCATATCAAGGAACTTGGTCTTATTGGGCAATGATGTTGGCTAAGGGGGGCAGTTTATGTCTTGGAGGTATATAAAGCATTGAAGAGGGAAGGGTCATGGGAGGTGGAGGAGTGGGGGTGGGGAATGGGGAAGTGGGGGAGAGGGGGTAGGTGAGTGGGAGAGTGGGGGAGTAGGAGATAGGGGTAGGGGAGCTGGTGAAAGGAATGAAATATAACCTCTCACCACCCACCATTTCTCCTTCTGCGGTTACTTATCAGAGTTTAAATTTCCACCTCTGAAAATATACATTAAAATCCTAACTCCCAGAACCCATGAATGTGATTTTATTTGGAAATAGAGTCTGTGCAAGCATAATGAAGTCCAAGAGAGGTCATCCTGGAGTTGAGTGAGCCCTTCTCCAGTATGAAAGGTATCCTGCTAAGAGGAGAGGCACAGGCATATGCGAAGACCCTTGGTAGGATGCCATGTGTCTTCCATCAGTATAACTGATGGAGTATAAGTGCAGCCAAGCTAGAACAGACCAGGCGAGCCCTCCCTGCAGGCTTCGGAGGACTGTGATGCTGCGGCCACTTTTGGTCCTTTGGCCTCCAGGTCTGGTGGATGATGCACCCCTAGCTTGTGAAGCTGTTAGGGCTGTGCTAGGAAACTAAGGGACTCCCCTCATCGGCTTCTCTGTGAGTCAGCACATCCCATCCTTCCCTCTGCTTATGCTAATCGGGTCTCCTGGGAGGCATGGCGCCCATGGCCTTGGCTTCCTTTCCGATCTGTCAGAGAAAGTTCAACAGTGTGTACCCCATTTTGAGGCCCTGTCCTCAAACACTGAAGCAAAGGATGCTCAGTTTACAAGAAATCAGAGGGGGAAAAAGTCCTGACATCATTTCTAAATCCTTTGTTTTTGGGAAGCCATGGAAAATGGACTTTTTGACTCAGGACAAGGTCCAGCCAGGATGCTACAAGCCCAGTAGCCTAGGTCTTCATTGGTTTTTGGTCAGAATCTCTCCAGTGGTATGTAGAGTTTGTTTTTAGGCCCATTCCCTCTCTGCAGATGTGGAAAGCAGAGTGGAGTAGGTGGTAATGTGACTCTACAATAGTGGGGGTTAAGAAGTGGTACCCACACCGACTGTCATCTCGCTGCACTCTCTGATCCTCCTACACATAGACTCTATTACTATATGGTGCCCTGGAAATGAAAGATGGTCATGAACACTGTCATTTATCAACTGTTGTGCACTGTAGGCCCTCATCATAGATCCTCTCGGTAACTCAGCAAAGGCATCCAGGCTTTATTCTATAGATTAGATTTGGAGAGAGAACAGAATGTGCTCAAGCTTAAGAAGATGTGGGTGGTTAAAGCAGCAAGCAAGGTCAGACATGACCGCCTTCCCATTAGACCTTAGCACTTACCCAGATAGACAAGAATGTTTCCAGCTAGCCTTGAGCGACCACATTCTCCAGTAGTCCACATTACCCTGGAGTTGAGATAGCCATCTTCGGCTAGGGACATTCTCTAGCCATTCCCCATTGCCTCTGCATTTCTGTTGAGAAATTTGGCCGTAGAAGATAAGGAAATGAAAGCTCTCCTAGGTCAAGCAGAAGGAACAGCCTGCTCTGACCGTCCCATGGCTTTCCGAAGGCTACACTTCATTAAAGCCGGATTTGCATTATATTGAAAGCTTTTGCTATACCTACAGTATCCCTGCCCCTCAGTGTGCCCGGGCGTTTCTGAAGATCAACAGTGTTCAGAATTGATGGGGTTAGGACGGTAAAAAAAAGATCCAAACCGCCCGGGGAATCTGGAAACAGTTTGCTGTAGTGTCTAAGGACGTCTGGTGAGGGAGAAAAAAGTTGGAATTTCCTAATAGCATGTGATCTACAGTTTAGACTTTTGCATATGCATTACTGAGCTGTGAGCCTGTTTAGCAACTAAGCATATGTGAGAATTGTAAATTTTAATCCCAGATAAGGGAGAGATTAAGCCAAAGGGATTAGAGAAAAAGAGTTATTTCATTTTTTTTTTCAGTGCTGCAAATTGAATTCTTGACCTCACACTTTGCCTTGTGCTCTACCACCAAGCTATCATTCCCTATTGGATTACTAAATATCTATTTTACTGTATCTGCTCATTTGTTTCTTCGTTCATTCACTCGAACACTCGGAGACAGGTTCTCTATGTAGCCTAGAATGACCTTGAACTTTGGTCCTCCTGTCTTTGTATCCTGAGTGCTGGGATTACAGGTGTGCATCACCACATACCTGTTATATACGGTGCTAAGAGCGGAACCCAGGGCTTTGAGCGTGTTATACAAGCACACTAGCAACGTAGCTACCTCGTCAGCTGTATTATTTCATTTTAAGAGTTGCTTGTAGAGGTGACACTGGCCAGTAGGTTTCTAAATCCCCTGAGGCTATAAATGAAGGTAATTGCGTACAATTTCAGATAGACATGATAGAGAACAACTTTTTTTTTCTTTTTACAAAGGATAAGAGAATATATACTTCTGCCTTCATAGAGTCTCAGCTCTGCCATTGTAGCATGGACAACACATAACTCAAATAGTGGCTGTGCTGCTGCAGTAAAACTGCCAGCTCTGGCTGGATGACCTGGCCCGTGAGGCCACCTGCCTCCAAGCCTCACAACATGGGTTTGATCCCTAGGATTATGTGATGGATGGGAAGAATTGACCATTACAAGCTGTCCTCTGACCTACACACACACACACACACACACACACACATACACACATACACACACACACACACACACACACACACACACACACGCCTGCATGTATGCACACAGGCACACTCCCACACCAAACTGCCAAGACAAAACAACAAAACAAAACAATATCCTATGTCATCAGGTATGTGTGGCTTTGGTTTGCTGATCATTGACTTAGAACATTTTGTTAGTCAGCTTTCCACTGCTGAAACAAAATACCGGAGGCTGGACAATGTATTATTATTTTTTTAAAAAAAAGGGTTATTTAGTTTTGGAGATTCGAGGGTATGACACTGGCCTCGACTTAACTCTGATGAAGACCTTGTAGTGAATGACTCCACAGTGAGAGGGGCCCATGGACAGGTGAGGAATCACTGCTTGGGATGTGAGCAGAGATTGATGAGAAACCTCTCACTCAACATAATGATCTTCTCTCAAGAGCTAACTGGGATCTCACAAAAACTGACTCAATCCCTTGAGGATACAGTCCTTAATGACATTCTACATAGATCTGACTCTTAGGTCAAGAGCCTAAGCGCCACTTAGCACTAGTACACTGATAGCCAAGACTGTGGAAACAAACTCAAGTCACAACCAAGCCATAGTAAGCATCCAGGGCAAAAATGTCATCTAAGAATTGGAATAATTTATTGATTGTACTGGCTGGTTTTGTGTCAAATTGGCACACGCTAGAGTCACAAGAGAGCAAGGAGCCTCAGTGAGGAAATGCCTCCATGAAATCCAGTTGTAAGGTTTTTTTCTCAACTAGTGATCGGGGGAGAGGGCCCACTGTGGGTCTATTGTGGGTGGTGCCATTCCTGAAGAGCAAGCCAGTAAGCAGCAACCTCCATCACCTCCATCAGCTCTTGCCTCCATGTTCCTGCCCTGTTTGAGTTCCAGTCCTGACTTCCTTTGGTGATGAACATCAATGTGGAAGTGTAAGCTCAATAAACCCTTTCCTCCCAACTTGCTTCTTAGTCATGGTATTTTGCTGCAGCAGTAGAAACTCCAACCAAAACATCGGTATTCTCCATCATTAATGTTTTAGAAAATCTAAATGGGCAGTTACTTCCTTGAGTTGTCTTATATACACCAATTTCTCCATTTTGACTATTGGTTCACTTTTGTATTAGAAAACTTTGAACCCCATTCATAGTCCTGACAGTTACGCTGGTGTGTTTGGCACACTGGATCTTACCCTTAACCGGATACCAACCTTTCTTTTCTTCAGAACATTTTCAAGCCCCAGGGATTTATTTCTCTATAGGTCTCATTCTACATCAAGAGTACATCAGAAAGCAGCGAGGAGCCATGGGTACAGAGAGTGGGAGGATCTGAGTCTTACAATATTGATAGGAGAAAATGAAAATTAATTGACCATTCAATTTCTTTCCCAGATACCAGAAATGCAATAGATTTTTTGCAACAAAGAGCCCTTCCCAGTAGGGCTGAATTCCTCGTCTCCTGCTTTCCTCTGTGATCCATCTAATTTACCATCCAGAAGGGCTCATGAATATCATGGCAGCCACAGTATTTGCCCACAGTAGCTTAGAAGCACTTTGCAATGCTGAGTAGTTCTAGTGGTGCTTAAATGTGTACATATGTAAAACTGTACATGTGTAGAGCTAGACACAACATGCAAAAATTATGATACTTGTTCTTCACATTGGTAGTTAGATATTTATTTGGAAATTAAATTGTGGATCTTCGCACTAGAGGGATAGCAAAGTTGGTGAAGCCTTATCTTTGCCAGGAAAAGGACCTGAGTTCAGTCTCCAGTTCTCCCATAACAGTGCTGGGCATGGTGTCCTGGGCTTGTGGTTTCATCTCTGGGGGATGCAGACAGGAAGCTCCTTGGGGCTCAGTCTAGCATAATTGGTCAGTTTCAGGCCATTGACGATCTCTGTCTCAAATGAGAACAGAGCATGTCTGAGCATGATACCAGGGTTGTCCTCTGGCTCTCACACCCATGCATGCAAGTGGACATGTAACCAGCAGCCTAAGGACCTACCAACAAACATCCATACACACATGCATAAACTTAAGAAAGAAAACGATGTCAGCAACTTATATAAACATATTTAATAAAGGGAGTTATGTTTTTCAGAAATTAGATTTTCGTTTCATAGACAGGTTTACTTATAATGTGTTGTTTATTAGATAATATATACCCTTTTAATTTTAATGGATATTTCTCAATACATATTTCAGAAAGAAAAACATACTTTTGGAAATGTGAAAAAATCATTATTATTTTGAATGAACACTTTTATAAGAATATATGAAGATGTTTAGCTCATTAGCCAATCACCATTAAGTATGCACAAACATAATTATAACAAAATAATGTATGTTTTTGTAGATTAAAGTTCATTTAATCTTATGGAGACAGTAAATAATTTGCAAATTACATGTTTTCATTTTATCATTCATTATGGATAACAAGTCTTCTATAAGGTAATCAAATGCATGCATTTTTGAAAATATTTACTATAAAGAAGTATGTGAAAGGGACACAGGGAGCTATCTGTCTCTGAATGGCAGCAGATGCCCGTTTTGTCCAGTCATGGAAGGACCTGCCTCAAACCATCATCTTCCATGTAAACAGGATGTTTTCATTCATGTATAGATAATTTAAAACTGCTTTTAGTTAAATCCTCTTGTTAAAAATTAGTTTTAAGCATAACCCTACTTGAAAAGCCCTTTCCCTGCAATTTCCAACTCCCCAAATCCCTGGGAAAAAAAAAAAGTTCCATTAAAAAATCATTTTGTGCCAAATTCTTTTGGTGGCAAAAATGAACGGGTTTGACATAGGTTATTTATAGCTCTTCTGCATATCATTTGTATTCACACGTTCACTTCTGGGTATTAATGAGCCTGACTGAGGATCTGCTCCAGACCCTGCTTCACGGGTATGCGAGGGACTGTTCACACATGATGTTGCCTTTCTAAAATCTAAAACACCACGGATCTGAAACATGTCTGGTCTAAAATTTGCTTGCCTTAGTAGAAGAGAAAAATTGACATGTGTGGAGGACATGTTCAGCAAGTTGCTTTAGAACAGAAGCACAACACAGATAGAAATCCATATTGCTTGTACTGCACAGGACTTTTTAGCAAAAGTATCCTGACAATCACGATCAGTTTTTAAGAATATAAATTCTATATCTATTCATTTTTAAAAAATCTTATCTGACATTTTTTTCCCATAAAGCTGAGTTTGCAAAATAATTATAGTGAAGTAATACTGTTAATTAGCTGATTCTCGCTCACACTGATTTTCATTCAATTTACTCTCTCGAATTAGGTCACAGCCTGCTTCATGTTGTATCCTTAGCTCATAGTGGGAGTTGCAGGAGCTGAAAGAGAGACGAGGCTGTCATCTCTTGTTCTTGCTTTGGGATTATTGGGTAACAGAACCTTTTCAGAGTTCTTCATGGAGTAACAGATGCCATTTGCATTCAGGGAAGGACAGGATATCTTGTCCTTAGCTGGAGCCTTTTGAGAAGGCATTTCTACGAGCAGTTGAGGGCTAACTGAAAATCATTATATCCATAGGGAAAGCCACAAATGTAGAGTGATCACCCCACTCTGACCACAGATTGTTGTTTCCTGGGACGCTTTTAATAAAGACAAGTGCCCAAAGCCCACTCCAGGTCACTGGTTCACTTTTCCAGGGAGTTTGACTGAATTCCTTGGGAGTATTGTTTCAAAATACCCTAGACTATATGATTTAAAAGTTTATGCTCACAACTTTGGAGGTACTGAAGACCCAAGACCAGGTAGTAGATTTGGTAACTGTTGAGGACCTGCTCTCTTCTTCAAAGTTGTTGCTTTCTGCCTGTGCCCTTTATGTTGTAGGAAGGCAGTCAAGTCCCCAAGACCTATTAATAAGTCTAATTATCACATTCGTGAGGACAGAGTCTTATGATCTTATCACATGCCTCCCCCCACTCCCACCTCAAGACTCGGACTCTTGACACCATTGCATTGGGATTGGGATTGAGTGTGTAGATTTGGGGATGACTCAAATGTCAGACCATAAGAAGGTTCTGATATGCAAAACAGAATGGTGACCTCTGGCCATTGGTCATTGGTTCTCAAGCAGTGGTCTTCGACAGTATGGTAAGCACCTGGCATCTTGGTGGTACTACAATCTCCTGGGAATAAGATGGTTGGAAAATAGTGGCAATGACCTTGGAAGAATTAAGGTCTCCAATTCTTCCTGAATTTGAGTCCTAAACACTCTGTTCTTATTTAAAACTAAAACAACACACCCCCTCTAAAAAATCTGGAGAGGGGGGTCTCATTTTGATCCCTTCCGATCTCCATTTCAAAACACTTTCTGCAGCTCGGACTTTCCTTTATTGCGAGGTCAGCACAGGCTTGCCGGTATCCCTGGCTGAAACCAGGATGACCCGCTGGATTACAGAAAGAAAAATATTAGGACTGCTATTTATATGCTTCCTTACAATTTCTGCTTTCTGAGAGCGTGCCTGTGAAATTTAAAGCAGAGTCAAAAACATATCAACATTAAATATATGCACACCGCGTATACTGACATGAGAAGATTCACTAATATAGATGCATAATTAAAAATCTCAGGCTTATTGTACCAAACCATAAGCTTATAGAGCAAGGAGATTACATTTTCATCCTTTTTTCTTCTTCCCACACTTCTTTGCCTGCACGTAGTAGACTTCAGTTGGTGTGGAAATGAGTATTTTGGCTCACTGCTATATTTCAAGAAAATGCAACTAAAATTTCAGCCATCAGAGGAACTTAAAAGCGCCAGGGCTTTAATATCAACATTCATCCTGCTCCAGGCTGTGGGTGGTTACACACCTATCTCAGATATGAGCTCTCTTTTGCTTTTAGCCTGAAAGCAGCAGCCATACTTGACATTGAATTTTTTTTCCAATGTCATGGAAAATAATCACACTCTCTTCATTCTCCGTTTTCTGCCGTCACTACACGCTGACATCTTCTGTGGTCTCACTTTCCAAGCCAGCGTTTTCCCCAAGCGTATCTCCAAGCCATTCTTCCCACGCTGGTGCTCATCTGTGGAGAGACAGCAAGTGGCTGGGAGCTACTTTTCCAGAGCAGTGGGAATAAAGGCAAAGCTTCCCACCAAAGTCACAGTGTGGGTGAGCATCGGGAAGCCAGGGGCTGCGAGGGCGGGGACAAGTCTTCTGCATCGAAGACTCTGATTAGTTCCACCCAAGTAGGAGGAGCGAGTCTCAACTCTTACATAGTTTTTGGAGAACATGTGTCTAGAAGTAGAAATAAAGTAAAACACTTCTTATAAATCAGCTACGGGAAGACAAACAACTTTTCTTAAAAATAGATAACAGAATGCTCAGGCACACCATGGACACCCAGAGCCTACATTTTCGGTTTTTCTAACATTATCCTGTGAAAGGAACTGGGCCTGAGACTCCCCCATAGAAACAGCTTGTTTTAGAGGTGGAGTGAAGATTATTTTCCTTGATCCCGATTCATCTTGTAGTTCTAGAAGTAAAAAAGCACACACACACACACACACACACACACACACACACACACCATACACCCAGAGTTGAACATATGTTAGATGAACATAGAAGCTAACCAGAAAGAACTCACAGTAGTGAGAGATAGATGAAATTAAGGAATAAAATATATAATGAATTCAAACTACAATTCAAACTACAAAGTAATCAGTATTGACTGTTCAAAAAGATCTCAAGAAATTATTAAGTAAATAAATGGGAGAAGTAGACAAATCTAGCATACATGAGCATCTGAAGTAATTTATTTTCTAGTCTGTCCTGAGGATGCTCTCCTTTAGGGATGCCTGTGGTAGGTATGCCTTCCAAAGACTGTGGGGTGAGGAATGAGAAAACAAGAGTGATTTTTGAGTAGAGAGACTTTGCCAACCTATCCATGAATCAAGGTCAACAGCCACAGTGATAAGTCCTGATGGCAGCATGCACCCTAGATGTGAGTGGCAGGGATGGCCTTTTGCTATTAAGCTCTTCCTCCCCAAAGCCACCAATCCCAGACTAGCCACATGAAAAGCATCAGCTGACCTCGAGGGAGCTAGTCTATAAAATGTCTCCTGAGTCTTCCTCAAGTCTGGAGCCATCGGAGGAAGCAGGGAGCTTGTGAGATACTCAATGCAGTCTAAGGGGCTTGAGAGAAATGTAGTGAGGATATTTACTGTGATAGTGCAGATGGGGCCCTGGAGGATGTGGATGGGGGAATGTTATTACATAAAAAATGAAAAGTAGAGTGTAGCACAAACTTTACTTCATAATGCATCAATATCAGAGTATTAGCTGTGATAAATTGGAAACATGGTATATAGTATATATGAACTCTTTGCAGTGTCTACTGGTTTATTTATCAAAATTATGTCTGGAGAACCTAATAAACATGTGAAAAGAGGTTGACATCATTAATCTTCAGAAAATGCAAGTTAAAGCTGTCACAGGATACTCCATACTCTCTAGAAACACCAAACCTTCTAGACTGATGGTGAGGATGTGTATAGCTGGGATTGCTATACCCTTCCTGAGAGCATGAAAACCAGTAGAATTTCACAGTGAGAAATAATTCAGTTACTTCATGAAATCCTATGTATAAGCTATAGGACCCAGCGATTCCAGCCCTACATATTTATTCAAGGGACAGCAGAACCTACTTTCACACAAGGGAGTGTACATGAATGTTTATGGAAGGTTTCTTTTTTAATAACTAGCCTTCCTAAAGATAAAAAGACAACCCAAGCGCCCATCAATATACACACGGACAAGGGACCGTGGAGTGGGGCGTGCTCACGCAACACAGTGCTACTTCCTAATGAGAGGAAATAAACAGCAGCACCGTGAATGAATCTCAGGACATGCTTAGCCAGACAGAAGACAGCACACACTTCATCACAGCACTTAGATGAAATGTTAGCAAATGCCCACTGCCTTTTATGGGACGGAGAGCAGAGCGGCAGTGCCCACTCAAGGGAGCAGCTATTAACATCAGAGAGGCCGGAGGGGACATTTTTGGACCAAGGAAGTGTTTTCTGTCTGGAGTGTGATGATTATGTCACTAAATGAATGTCTTACTACCATCAAATGACACATTTATAATGGTGTATTTTACATTATGTAAACGCATTTCAGTGAAATTGATTCTTCTTACAGGAAGGCGTCCTTAAGGGTTCTAAAGATGGCTTCCTGAGATGCCCCGAGAATGGCCGACTTGTTTTCCTCTGCTCGGTAGCCTTTCCACCACGCCATCTGTCTCATATCATCCCACTCATCCTGTCCCATTCCCTCCCCCGCCTTCTGTCTCTTTGACATGTCTCTTCCGTGTTTCATCGATGCCTCTGCCTCGGGTTATTTCAGAAAGGAAAAGGTTTGGTGTAATCATTCATGCCAGCGGAGTCCGAGGTGATCCCTACAGCATGCCTGGGGAGCAGACCCAGGCACAGACATACTTGCCTTGGTTTTCTATGACAAGGTGCGGGAGAGGATCTCTGGGAATACAGCATCCAAGGAGGGTGCCATCAGGGTGCACGGATGCTCCTCTATAGGAAAGCGGTGCTCATTGGGTGCCGTCTTGTGAAGCTAGGCTCTGGACAGCACCCATGCACGTGCGCACATCCACATGCACCCATGCACAGCTGTACAATGATGAACAACAGAAACCCTAAAAGTGGCATGGGAGAAGGCCTGCCCCCCACCAGGCATTATCCTTGTTGCAGCGAGAATGAGCAAAAGTGCATAGACAGTGTTGGTTTGGGAAAGCTTGGAACCGCGGACTGTGACGAACGTAATAACTTTGTATTTTGACAGAATGTTCAGCAGAGAGATGGAAACGTTAATAACCAACACTGAATTACCAAAAGAATCACTGGACCAGACTATGACTTAGAAATACGGTTGATTTAAGATGCATGCTCTGAGTAGATTAGGTTCAAAGAAGTTTTGAGAATCCAATAAGCTTCATTTAAAAATGTCGCATGGATGGGGGCTGGAGAGATGTTCCAGCAGTTAAGAGCACTGACCGCTCTTCTAGAGGACCTGGGTTCTATTCCCTACATCTGCCTTCTCACAGCTTCCAGTGTGTCCAGATCTGGGGGATCTGATGCTCACTTCTAGCTTCTATGAGCCCCTGCCCTCATGTGGCATATAACACACACACACACACACACACACACACACAGACACACACACAAGTAAAATTTTTGCATTGATGTATCACAATCCAACTGCTCTATTTATGCACTTACTGTATTTTGTAGTGGATTTTTACTGTGTACATTTGTCCATCAAGATATATTTTTCTATAACGATATTTAATGTCTATGCAATATTCCATCACAGAAATGTCTATATTTTGCATAAACTAGTAGCTCATTGCCGAACATTAAGCCTCTTTCGCCCATATTATAAATAAATTTGATGAAAAATCTTCCACATATGTCTCTTCACACCATCCTGAGTGTTCTCATAAAATAAATTCACAGGTAGGAAATCACTGGGGCAGAGGGTACTTGTGTTTTAGGTTTTTAACACCATTTCCAAGGTGTGTACCAATTTACACATCAGCTAGAAATCAACAATCTTTAAAGGATAATTTTCCGTTTATTTATACCTCTATTCCAGCTCAGCCGTGAGTTAAAAGAATGATCGTTACAATTAAGATGAATTTAGAGATAATCAAATTATCATTACTAACAATATTGAAGCTTAATCTTGGCTTAACCATGGAAATGACCATGTCCACATAATTACGGTAGTAACAGTGGACCAGCCTTTATGAAGAGACAACGTATCCACCAGCATCCACATTGCTTTCCAGACATTAATAATCCTTGGAAGTTCTGCCCCTCCCCCATTTTAAAGCAGAACAAACTGAGTCACAAAGTTATAAATATCCTGATAAATGTGGTCTTCTTAGTGTTCCTATTAATGGCATCACCATAACCTGGGTTATTTTAGCATTTCTTTTTCACTTTGTTTTCTTTTACATAGGTATGTGTGTTGCACGTGTGCATGGGTCCATGTATTTTCACAGGTATGCAAGGTACTGGTGTAGGCGCACGTGGGTGCCCATGCACGTAAATTTGATATTGGGAATCGTCCTTGACTCCTCTTCCTCTCTAACTCATTGAGGCAGGGGGACTCAATCAAACCTAGAAGTTATCCATCTGGCTGGTGAGAACGAGGCTAGTGCGCTAGCCAGCGTCCCGCATCCCGCAGAGATACCTTATCTCTGCTTTCCAAGGGTGGACGTACAGGGGGGATGCTGTGCCCGCCGGCATCTCTGTGTGGCCTGGGGATTCCAGCTTGACTCTTCCTGCCCGTGTGGCAAGTAATTTAACTGCGAAATCTCCTCCCCAGCCTGTGTTTTCAGTGTTTCTGCATATTGTATTCCATTTAAATCACCTTAAGGCTTGAGTCAGTGTGCTCTTACCCATATTAACTGCCAACGCACAGGGGAACCTGTGCTTTGAATATGAAGCAGCAGGCCTGACCAGTGGGGAGGCCCCTGTGGCGGAGTCTGTTAACTACTCACTTGATCTTGAAAACAAGAACAAAGAGCAGTTGTAAATCCTAAGTGTGGTGTTCTGACACGCGGTCCTAATTAGTTATGGGGTTTGTCAAAAACAATTTGTTACCAAGGGTGGCAGAACAGGTCTTTAATCCCAGCGCGCGAGAGGCAGAGGCAGGTGGATCTCTGTGAGTTCAAGACGAGCCTGGTCTACCTAACGGATGTCAGGCCTGTCAGGACTACATAGTGAGACCTTGTCTCAAAAGCCAGGTATAAATGATAATGCTCTGAAGTTTACGAATGGGGTTTTTCAAGCCACTTGGAGTGGATCTAGATTTGTCCCTCATGTGTTTAAAGGAAGCTTACGGGTTAATGTTGTGCTGCATTAGACCAACAAGCCGCAGCCCCTCTTGCTCTGCAGCAGGAGAGAGAGAGCGGGAGGCCGGTGCATGCATGTGTCTGCAGGAAAAGCAAGGAGAAACGCAACTCCAACCTGAAGGGAGAAACTGGAAGGAAACCACATTCATCCGAACAGTAGGAAAAGGTCTGTTGCTCCAAAACAGATGTTTCGTCCGTCTTCTTCCCCTAATTAGTACCAAGGAGCTAAATTCAGACTCAGCCCACAATAACAGCAATAAAAGATGAGCTGTTTGTGCCCATCCAGAGACGGCAAGCGCCCAGCGTGTCAAAGGCTACCGAGATAGCCGTGAAAAGAATGGGCCGTCCTAAAATCTTCATCATTAAAGAAATGTTTTGCCATTGATGAACAGCTTGCTAAAGGCAGATAAGCAGGCTGAAAAGCATAAAAATGGAAGCATTCTTAATAATTCATCTGCTTCCAGCTTCCGTAAAGCGACTGCCATCCTTTTCCCTCAGTGAGTCCGGGATGGTCTGCTAATGTCCCTTTCTTTTGTTAATATTGACATTCTAGGAAGGGGAATGTTCTCGCTTGTTGATGTCACTGCTAATTAAGTCAATGAATCTCAGTGGATGCTTCCTTCATTGGCTGTCATAGTGACAAACCATACACTAGTCCCAACCCAAAAAGACTAACTCCAAATTAATACCTCTGTCCAGGGCCAGCAACACCCACCTAGGGAAGAATTCAGCAAAGCACCATTTTGTTGTGTGTTTCAGTGTATGGATGAAAAATCCCTATTATCCCGTAGATGTCCACATGTCATAGTAGCCTGGCAGCCTGTCCTTCTGAAGAAGGCTTCTGTGTCTAAGAGATATGATTTAGTCCTTAAGAGGAAGCAAGACACAGAGGCCTGGTTCTTCCGTCCCTTTAGTTACAGCTCATTGTGTGACTCTGGGAAAGTCACTCCATCCCTCCAAGTGTTAGTTTGGTAATCGGTACAATGACATCCTTTCTAACTCCGATACTGGTTTACCTTGAATGCAGGCGGCAGCCTCCGTGCTGCTGATGGGCTGCTGATGTGAGTTCTGCACAAAGACAGGGAGTTACAGCTAGAAGAGCTCCAGGTTCCTCCACAGTCTCAGATCTCCCTAACACAAGCAAGCGCATTCATGACGTTTCGTCTGATGTAATGAAATGCAATGATCGAGGCAACTATATCAAGCTTATTGTCCCCGAGGGAGAAGGGTCCATCACCAAAGGAAAGCCACAGGTGTGGTGGTCAGAGTAGGCGGCTGGGAACTCATGTCGTTTACATACGAGATAGAGATGTGCTATGTGTAGAAATGTCTCAAGGATTTAAATTCTCAAAGCTGCTTCCAGGGATGGACTGTGTTTAGCAAGAATTCATATCCTTCCCAAACAGCTCTGTCAACTGGGACTCAAATATTCAAGTGCCCAAGACCACGTATGTGGCCCATTGGGAGCATTTCTCATTGGAACTAACATATTAAGGAAATAGGCCTCTGTTGTGTTCTTAGATCAGATTGTTCACAGAAGCATAAATATTTACCTTTTTGGCTATGTAGACGCTATCAGTAAGTACAACCAAATGGGGATTGCTTCTCGTGTGTGTGTGTGTGTGTGTGTGTGTGTGTGTGTAGAGGTCAGAAAGATTGAGACAAAGTGCTGTGTAGCCGAGTCTGTCCCTGGACTCACCGTGAAACAGAGGCTGACTTTGAACTCATGTTTCCACCAACCAAGTGCTAGGGTCATAATTATTTGCTATCATGTCTGGATCCAAAAAACAAACAAACAAACAAACAAAATATAACATAAACAAAACATAAACAACAACAAAAAAAAACCCAAAACCCCACCACACTTCAGTAAAGAAGTGTCAATCTATTGTACATTTGCGTTTGAAATGTCTGGGTGGTTGGCAGCCTTCTGTCTTCAATTTGCTTATTTCTCCTCTCTCTCTCTCTCTCTCTCTCTCTCTCTCTCTCTCTCTCTCTCTCTGCTGTTTAGATTAAAATATGGCGTGTCACTCTATCCAATGCCTCAAGGCAGAAACAGAGAGCGTCTGAACCATATCTGCCCATCAATCACACCGACACATCGGTAGATACTGAAGACAGCCCACCCACTCTTCTCCATCACAGCATGTCTTTGTCCAGCCCCCATCACCTCCCATGGGACGGTGACTGTAGTCTTGAATGTCTCTCCAGGTCGTGCTTCCTCAGTGTTCTCCTGGCTTCAGAAAAAGCAACCTTCCTAAATCACGAATCACCTACTTTGGTTTTGTTGTCTACATCTTCAAAGATGTCTGACTGCGCTGAAGATGTTCATTTCACCCTGGTTTTTAAAAAGCCCCGAGTTGTCCAGCCTCCTCTCTCACTCAGTCCCATTCTCCCAGCACTGTTTCTTTCCTAAGGTTAGCTCCCGGCCTAACCTGGTCTCCCCTACACACGCTCCAGCTCCCTGTTTGAATGTCATTGCCTCAGACTACCCTCTTGGCTCCTTCTGCCAAACCTTTCTTTTCATCACAGATTATAATGGCGAGTGGGGTTCACCCCCTCTTATTTATAACCTCTTTCCCTCATGAGGTTCTCCGAAGAGATGAGACACTCTAACTTGTAAAGTATTCCTTTTCCCACCAAACTAGCCAGTTCAATGCAAGCATTCCTTTGTTGGCTGAACAGAGAACTGAGAAAGATCTTCCTTTTCAATGACAATAGTTCTACACTATCTGACGATGTTGCAAGCGATAATGGCTGCTTCTGGTCTTTTTTTCTTTGAAGAGTTTTCTCTATGAAGAGTTGGGTTTGGTGTGGGCGATTCTTACTACAAGGTCTCCACCATCTTTCCTTCTCATGCACACTGTTGTGCTTAAGCCTTCTAGAGTTTCTACGGGTAGGCATGTTCCTTAATATATTTGACACCACCATCAGGATCTCATCGTTGACTTCTCTTGTGATGTCCATGGAGAGAATTCAAAGGAGACTCAGGGTTTAGGGTAGAAGATAATATTTTATGCCAGAGAAATGGGGCACTTTCAAAAGCTAAGAGTGCACAGTGACCAAAGAGACAAACTTTAGGCAGAGTCCCTGGGACAGACAGCTTTCCTAAGAGACTAAGAGATAGGTTTTCTTTCCAGGTGATTGGCAGGCTCATTTGGATCAGCTCGTGTGTGTGTGTGTGTGTGTGTGTGTGTGTGTGTGTGTGTGTTTCGTTAAAGCTTTATTGACACAGCCAGATGACAAGCTGCTTTTGTTCCTGAGTGTGTTCTTCGATGATCCTTGGATCAACTCTGACAGGAGTGGGTATTAGTGTATCCTCGTTCCTGTTCATTTAGACAAGGTCTCATGTATTCTGTCTGGCTTCGAACTGGCTTTGTTATGTAGCTGAGGATGACCTTAAACTTGTGGCCCTCTTGCTGTCTCCTCTTGAGAACGGGATCATAGGTATGTGTCTCATGCTTGCTTATGTGGTGCCCTGCTCTTTGTCAGAAGGTGTCCTGCTATACGGTAATCCTGGAAGGTTTAGAGTTCCCAAGCCAGGTGTTCAACGAGATCCAGTAATGACCTCCTGGCTTTCAGGGCGTCACACCAGGGCCCCTCGAGACTCGGTGAGGTAGCTCCAGCTCTTTGCTCTTCCAAGTTGCTAATTCTGAGAGGGGAGCCCAGCTCGAATGTCCTCTCATCCTGCTAATATCTAAGTGGCTACCTAGCAACATGACGGCTGTCCTAGTTCAGCTTCTGGTGCTGGGATACGGTATCCCGATATAAAAAACAGCGTATGGGAGAAAGGGCCTATTTTAGCTCACAATTCCAGGTTATAACTCATTATTTGGGGGGGGGGAGAGAAGTCACACTGGCAGGGGCTTGAAGCAGCTAGTCACAGCACATCCACAGCCTAGAGCAGAGAGAAATAAATCCACCCAGGCTTGCTTGCATTACTCTAATACAGCCTAGAACCCAAACCCCAGAGACTAGTACTGCATACAGCGGGGCTGGGTCTTTCCATCTAAGAAAGAAAAAAGACCCTCCCAGGCATGCCCACAGGCTAGCCTGATCTAGGTAATCCCTCACAGAGTCAACAAGGATTCTGTCCCTTTCTAGGTACTTGACTTTAGGCAAAGACTGTAGCCTGTTTCTTAAGCTCTGAAATGAGTTAATAATAGAATCTGATAGGTTTTCTTGAGGATTTAATGAGGTAATGAATGTAATTATAATGACTAGTACAATGCCTGACCTGAAACAGATGCTTGGCAGCCACTAGCTCTTACTAATAATGTTTTATTCAATCAGGAAAGGCAAATCTAAACGCTGAGGAAACTCAGGGCGAGGGGGGAGCGCCTGGAAAGATATGCATTTTATTTCTGGTGGGGTTTTTTGTTTTACTTGCTTTACTCTAATACAATCCAGGACCCAAACCCCATAGACTAGTACTGCATACAGCAGACTGGGTCCTTCCGTGCCAATTAACCTAAGTAAGAAAAAACCCCTCCCAGGCATAACCATAGGCTAGCCTGATCTAGATCAACCTAACCTAGCATCCCCATATACTATATCCAATACTTCACAACTCAAAAGGTAATAAACAAAAAGTGGTGGGCTTTAATTCCCAACCCTATTAAAGCCACAATATTCGAGCTATATAAACCAGTAGTATGAAATTGCTGGTATTCATTAAAGCTTGACAATATGAATTGTGCTTAGAAATACATACATACATATGCTTTGAATGTACACACATATATAGTGTTTTTGCTTGTTTTTGCTGTTTTGAAACAGGGTCTCAGTTTCTAGCCCAGGCTGGCCTGAAATAATGTATTTTTAAATTAAGTCACTTGCCTGGAGGCCAGCCTCGCACTGGAGGTTAGGGACATCTCAGTAAAGGCTGAGCATAGACAATATGAACTTTTTACACAGTGATTGCGTCACAGGAGTGGCAGAGCTACAAGAACTTCGCGTTCTCCCTCCCCTGCTCTTTCTTCAGGTTTGGGTAGGAAGCACCTCCCTGGTGCTCTGTGTAGGTGGTGGAACAGGAGGAGTGAGCTGCGAGCTTTATCTCCCTCCCGCTGCCTGCCGTCCAGTTCCCTGCTTTTCTCTGACTTTCATGAGTGATGAGGTCATCCCAGCGCGAGAAAATCGAACTCTTATTTTTCAGATTCTCGATGAAGGCCAGCATTGTTTAGTCTGCAAAATAAAGGGCCAGACCCATAGAGCCAGGGAGGCAAGCGGCCCGCCCTCTAGCGGTCACACTGGCTACTGCCCGTCACTCCCGGGAGCACTGACAGGAAGGCGGGAGCATGAGGGCTAAAATGTAAGTTAAAATTAGATCAATAGTCAGCTTGGCTGTCTCAATCAATGCTTCGCAGGGAGAGCATACAACCATCTATTTATAAGCTAAACCCGGTATTATCTTCCTTTTTTAGGACGCAGAGATCCATTACTGCGCGCGGCAGGGGAGAGGATGCGGCGCGGAGGCTCCTGCCACTTTACAGCTCACTGGCTCGCGCTCCTTCTCCGGCCTGGGACGGGCCCGCGGCTGAAGGACCCGCCCAGCCCGCGGCTCTCCTCTCTGCGCAGGACCGTGCCCCTGCCGGGTCCCCTAACCACCCACTTCAGCCAGTCCAGTGCCGCGATCGACCGCATCCGCATTTTTAAATTGACAGGGCCAAATAGTGAACCAAGCGCCATGGGTGGGCTTGGGGAGGGGTATAGAGCAAACACATTAAAAATACCAGGACTGGACGGCCCTCCTACAGAGACAGGGCGCGCATCCGCTGGATTCTAACCACAGGCTTGACTGCCCTTATGAAAGGTTTTCCAACTAGCTCCCCCACTGATCTGAATTATTCATCCTTGCTCAGGCAAATGTTGCTGTCAATAGCTGTGGTTCCCCCTCCTCCTCCTCCTCCTCCTCCTCCTCCTCCTCCTCCTCCTCCTCCTCCTCCTCCTCCTCCTCCTCCTCTTCCTCTCAATCAAAAGAGGAATAGATACTGATTTGTGTTTGTGTACAGGCCAGTGCAGTTCTAAGGTTAAGGTCTGGGAGAAGTGGAATTCCATCAGCTGCAGTTTGCCCCCCGGGAAGGTACCTCTGATATACAAAGAAGAGCTACAGGAAGTTATTGTGTTGATGTGGTTAAATTTCAGTTTTTCAAAGAAAAAGAGAGAAAGAGAAAGAGACAAAGACAGAGAGACAGAGACAGAGAGACAGAGACAGAGACAGCGAGACAGACAGGAGAGGGAGGGGCAGGGAGAGAATTTAATTTGGCACCCTCACAATGCCAGATCAAATCATAATTTTTCAGAAAAAAAACTCGTCTCATATATATATATATATATATATATATATATATATATATATATTTCAAGACAGGGTTTCTCTGTGTAGCCCTGGCTGTCCTGGAACTCACTCTGTAGACCAGGCTGGCCTGGAACTCAGAAATCCGCCTGCCTCTCCCTCCCAAGTGCTGGGATTAAAGGCGTGCGCCACCACCGCCGCCTGGCTCATATAAATACCATATTCTAACTTTTATTTTTCTGTATCTGGAATTTTTCTTTCATAAGCATGTACTATTTTTATGATAGAAAAACTTTAAAGGCCTATGGAACTTTAATATTAGCATAAATGTACATTAGATATATTTTTAGAATGGATCTATTAGCTGCTATATCATTTGACATAAAAGGCTTTTGAACTAAAGATAGGAACCGTTGTAGTCTTTATTTGGAAATCGTATCTTCCGTCCCCTTCCAATTCGTGTTGGCTTACCTCCAAAACATGTCGCATCTGTCGCTTCCTCGCCATCTCTGCCGCGCCTCTCTCAGGGACAAGCCACCATTCATTCGTTAGCGTTCACCTGTACACCCAAAATATCTTGTCTGCAGTTTCCACTTCCACCTTCTCCCAGAGAGGGGCTTCACTCGCCGCGGTAGCAACCAGATTGCTCTTTTAAAATGCAAATCAGAGTCCTTTCTTTTTAAAGCCTCCCTTGGCTTCTCCCTGGGCCTTGGTTAGAGGAAGTTCTTTCCCACAGCCGGAATGCAGCCTGCTTCAGCGTCACCTTGACCCTGCTCGGAATGGCCTGGGAGGTGTGCGTCCCCTCCAGAGGATGTGTCTGCTCCCACAGAGGTTTCACTGAGGAGCTGAGATGGGTCATGAATGTCAGCGGTATCATTCCCTGGTTGGGGGTCTCTGGCTGAATTAAAAGGGAGCCCGGAGAAATGGCTCAGCAGTTAGGAGGGCTTCCGGTTCCAGTTCTTGAAGGGAAACCAGAACAGTTCCTAGCACCCATGTTGTGGGGCTTAGCAGTCTCCCTGTAACCCCAGCTCCAGGGGGATCTGATGCCACTGGTCCTTAAATTTAATGACTATAAACCCACACAATTATAATTTAACCCATACATATAATTTAAATAATGAGCACTAACATTCTCTGTTTTCGGACTGAGGGCACAATATTATTCATATATTCATATATGGGTGTGTCTACCCCCCTCACGCTCCCTGCACCAGTTTCCCAGGCGTGATGGGCTACATCCTCAATGAATACTGGTCACAGACATAGGAAGCGTAATGAGTAGCTGTGCCCTCTGGCTGCTGCCTACCCTGCTGCCTCTCAGACAGTGCTGGAGTCCTGCCCCACCATAGCACATTTTCATCTTTTCTCCGTGGGGTTCGAACCTTCCAGCTCCTTCTTCCTCCAGATCCAGCGCTGGCTTTTCACTCTGTCAATGACCTGGGGTGTCAGACAATCTCAAAAGCGCCTCCTATTCTGATCTGAGCTCAGAGAGCAGAGCCCTTCTGCCTCTCCAAAACTTAAGCATGTTGTTTTGTTTTTAATCTCACATAGATGGATTGACTGGCTCTGTGTGTGTGTGTGTGTGTGTGTGTGTGTGTGTGTGTGTGTGTGATAGTACACATTTATAGGTCAAAGGACAACTTTTGGGAGTTTGTTTTCTCCTTCCACTATATGAACCCTAGGGGTCAAATTCAGCTCTCCAGGTTTGGGGTCAAGTGCCTTTACAGAATGAGCTTCTCCTCAGACTAGTTTAATTTCATTTCAACATCACAACGATTTACAGTATAAGCCCCATGTCTTTCTTACCTGTCTGCTACCCTCTCTTTGGGTTCTAGGATAATGTTTGGCTTATGGGGCGTGGGGTGCATTCAACAAGTGTCTGTTAAATGGATTATTGAGTATGGTTTCCTAGTCCCTGGCTTCTAAATGCTGCTTGTAATATTCTGAGTATTCGCCTTTGGATTTTGAATTTATTTTTATGCCCATATGCTTCCTCTTCTAAAGTGTGAACTCCATGAGGTGGGATCATATTTAGTTCATTTCATTTTCTACAGCCTTATGGAGTCTGGCACACTACAGGTGTTTAATATATTTGTTGGGTAAGAATTGCCATCCAAAGGGAATGGATATCACGTTGCCAATGTGCCCTTGTCCCAGGTCTAACCTTTCACCGGGGAAGATGGGATGAGCACTGATGTCCAAAGGGAGAGATTGCTACTTTGATCCCTCCCTCCTTCTCCAACACTTGTTTGCCGTATTTTCAAAGGATATCCTCATCTTTGTTATGTTATTTGATCTTCATGCCAGCTGGTATCTAGGAGCAGAAGCTCCGGCTATTAACCGGCCTGCTCAAGCTTACCCAGCTAAAATGAAGCAGACGGGGCTAGAGCCCACTAATTTCATACACTTACACACCAGCGTTTGCCAGCAGCTTCCTTCCTCCGCCGCATGTGTGGTTCAAATGGAATCCTAAATTCAAAACATCTTCAGTGGGGCCTGACACTTTCCAGGCTCCCAATAAATGGATAAACCTTCCTTCCTTTCAGTTACACCACAGTTGCCCCGTCTCAGCAAACCACACCCACAAAGAGAAGCACCTGTAGGCGCTTCATTCTTTTCCAGGCTAGACTGACCTTTCAGATCTTCCCAATGGTATGATTCTAGTGTATAACATTAATTAGTTATGTCCACAGAGCTGAGCGTTATTAAAGTGGATTGTTGTTCACCGGCAACCGACTGCTCTTTTAATCTTCACTCTGGACATACGCCACTGGATATGTTCAACATAGACTGGAGAAGACCTAGTGCCTCTTAGAACCGCCATCCAGGGCAGTGTGAGACAGAAGCTACACACCCAGAGCCAGATCTTGTCAGTTTTAACAAGGCAGTGATCATAACCCACAGCCAGGGAAGACAAGGGATGCACAGGATTAGTTTTGCTATAGACAAAACAAATTAGAAGCCCGTTTGAATCATTCATTCATTTGCGCATTGACTTGTTAAGGGTGTTTTACATTCCAAGCATTTGCACTAAGTTTAGGAATAGAGAGGCAAGCAAAAATAGAGCGACTATCCGCTGATTTGGCTCTAGTAGAAAAAAACGTCAACTCGAAACAAAGGACCACCCAACAGGCTTCTATGCCATGAGATCCTGAAATAGGAAATTGGCTTAGTTCAAGAATCTTCAGAGGTGAATTTCTTGAGTAGCTGATAAGAAAGCTATTGAGTTCCAAGACTATGGGTCAAGACTCTAATGGTTAGTAAAAGTCGAGAAGGGGGAAGAAATGATGGGATAAGTAAATAGACAGAGTGGCCAGCTCTCCAATAATGTTTTGAATATTTAATATGTGTCTGGGTAGTCGTCTAGATGATGAGTGTTGTAACAGTGGTGAAGAACAGAAATTCATGACTTCGTGAGCTTACATTGTGGTGGGATAAGGCATACAAGAAACTTACACAGAATTAAAATAGCAAAGAGTATTACATTGACATTTTTTTATTATGGAGAAAAATAAGCCAAGGAAGGGAGAGAAGAAATGGGTTCCGGTAGGGTAACGAGATACTACAGAGAACTTGGGTGTCCTCACAAATCACACACCAGGCCCAGGTGGTAAAGGAATGAGAGGTGGGAGGGGGTGGTTATAGAGCAAAGAGCTCCCTAGAAGGAGGCTTCTACTAGGACGACGACTCTGCGACTACAGTGACCCTAAATGGCGACGGACTTGAGAATGTGGGTAGCCCGTGTGCCTAGAGTAAGCGTATGTCAGACGGTGATAACCAGGTTGTGACGTCAAGACTCTAGTGGATCTGGAGCATCTTACAGACGATTCTAAAGTCCTTGGATATTTCTTCCCGAGAAATGAGAAGTCATCAGAGACCTTTGAGAGAATAGCTAGCTTCATCTCACTTATGTATTAATAGTATGCCAGGCATTAACTAAAGCATCTTCATAATTCTGAAGTGTGCCCATTTTACAGATGGGAGAAGTGGGGCATAGGGAATTTAAAGATCATACCCAGAGTTGCAGATTCACAATGGACAGAATTGGAGTTGAAAGCCAATTCCACACTACACCTAAGTTGCTGCCCCAGTGGTAGAGAGGCTCCTGGGAGAGGCTGGGTGGGGAGTGGGTTAGTGAGTGGTACTAAGAACCCCCATTTATTGTGGGTCCAATACTCCTTTTCCTGTACTTTCCTTTCAGTCTATTTTATTCGCACACCAACTCTGTCAGAGGAATATAACTGCTTTTCTGTTAGAGACGAAGAAACATAGCACAGGAGAATATGCCAAGATCCTAAGTTCTAACAATTAATGCTTAGAAATTAAAAATTCACATCCAAGGTACTTCTTCTCCAAAGCTAATGCCCTATTGCCTTCTAGATAACAATTTCAAAGCTCAAAATAGTTGCCTCATAAATAATCTAGAAATGATTAAAAATAAATTGTGTTAAATTTATTCTATTTTCTCTCCACTTAATAATGTCTTGGGTAGCCCAGGCTGACCTCAACCTCACTGTGTATCCCAGGATACCTCTGAACACCCGATCCTCTTGCCTCTGCCTTCCAAGTGCTGAAGCAGAAAGATTATGAAGTAGATACCAGCTTGGGTTACAGAGTGAAATCCTGTCTCAAAACAAAATGAAATCTGATCTGTTTTTTTTTTTTTCCTCTGAGTTAAATATGCCACATTTCACAAGCCATTATGTTCATTTGATGAGTTCTTGTTGTTAGAATTTGGGAGTGAAAGCAGATTTTAGGTTTTACCCACTAGCATTCTTATTTGAAATCCTTAATCTTTTAACCTTCATTTACCTTTCCCCCCTTTTCCTTTAATAGGATAACCTTAATTATTTTAATGTTGTTTTTTGAGGTATAAGTGAGCCTACTACCATTGTTAGGACTCTCTCTCTCTCTCTCTCTCTCTCTCTCTCTCTCTCTCTCTCTGTGTGTGTGTGTGTGTGTGTGTGTGTGTGTGTGTGTCTGTGTGTGTGTCTGTCTGTCTCTGTTTCTATCTCTCTGTCTCTGTCTGTCTGTCTGTCTCTGTCTCCTGAGTGTGCATGTGTATAGTTTATTCTGCATGTGCAAGTGCATGCACTTAAGCACACACATAAAGATGTCACAAGCCAACATTTTGGCTGGCCTGGCTTGCTGAGGAGCTTTTGGAATCCGCCTGGCTCCAGCCCACAGATCGAGATTAAAGGAATGTAGCCAGGCCCAGCTGCTACAAGCGAGCCGGGATTTGAACTCATGTCTTCTCGTTTTAAGAGCAAACGCATCTACCCACTGAGCTACTCCCTTACCCCCTGTTGTTTGATTTTTGTTTATTACTTTCAAAATGTATTTAGCTAGTTGTAATGTATATGAGTGTTTTGCTTGCCTGGATGTCTGTGCACCAAGTGGATGCTTGGTGCTTACTAGAAGATGGTATCGGAGCCCCTGGAACTGGAATCACAGATGGTTGTGAGCCTCCACATGGATGCTGGGGACTGGGCCAGGGTCATCCTAGAAAACCAACAAGGGCTCTATTGTCTGCGGATCCCATCTTTGCTTCTCATCTCATGCCAATAAATCGGAGTCGTGTTACAGGTGTCAGGGATGGAAACCAAACTAAATGGACCAGCCAAGCAAACAACTCTAGACCGTCCAGGTGGAATCTTACTAGCCAGGCCTTTCCCTTTTCTCTGGAGGTCAGACAGACAAAAGTCATGTTAGGTCTGAGGTTGGTTTGAAGTTTGGGGGCAGGTCTGAGTATATCTCTGAGCTAACTCTGTTTTTTTTTTTTTTTTTTTTTTTTTTTGGTTGTTGTTGTTGTTGTTGTTGCCAAGGTCATTTTGAGACTTTTCATGGGAAATCTAGCAGGACCCTCGGCCCTCAGAGTTCTGCTCTTCGGGCATTTCAGGCTTCTGTGCTCTACAACGGCTCACAGCGTGGTGCATGGTTCAAGAATTGTTCTGCACTTGTATTTCAAACCCACATTCCTGGTGGGACTTCATTTTAAGCACCATGGATTCCAGGAGATGTCACTTTGTCTTTCTGGATCAGCCTAGACAAGCCTTCATCCACTCTGAACATGGAGGGAGGGGGAAGGGGAGGGAAAGGGGAGGGGGAGGGGAGGACGGTGGATTTATTAATTCCTTATGCTGGTCCTTGCCTTGAGCAAACCTTTTCCTGGTCTCTCATCTACTCCCCCGAGTCCCTCTTCTCGGTCAGAATCTAATCTTTGGCCTCTAAATAAGCAAGCGCTCTCTGGAAAGCAGCTGGTTGATGCTTCTGACCTTCTGATTCCAGTTCAGGTCCTTTGTGTCCCTAGAGACGTTTGCCATTTACCTCCTTTTCCTTCTCTTTGGCTGTAGAGTGTGTTAGCAGCCTACGTCCACCTACAATCTAAGCAGGACTGAACGTCCCTTTCAGCTGTATTCTAAGAATCAGACATTTAACAGTTCAAGCAGATTTTGGCATTTCCTAGCACATGTACTTCCTTGGGCAAACAGGCAAATATAGCTTTGACACAGCAAAATATTCAAGGCTCCAAACCAAGAAGCCTGGTACGTGAGATCATCCAGGAGGTAGCTCTGATCCAAGTCCCAATTTTCAAGACGGGGGGGGGGGAAGGGGGGGAGAAGTGTAATGTACAGAAAGAGAGAATACAGTGTGGAAAGAACTTGTCCTATGCAGGACAAGTTCTGGAGTCCTTGCTGTAGCGGTCCAAAAGCCCTGCCTTCAGAGATTCCTGTAGAAAAAAGAAGACCGAGTCCCCATTAAATCAAACACTCGCCTGCCCCCGCCTTGTTTGAAAACAGGATTTAAAATGCATCGCCAATGATAAGACCTAATGTGGAGACAGTTAGGGATGCGGTCTATAGGGTAGAATGTGGAAGGTAGGAAGGCTGTTGGACATAGAAGACTATGACCCTGGGCAGAGGAATATTTATAGCTAATGGGGTTTCAGGACGAGGAGAATTGTAGGCTTATGAATTACAGAGTAACTGAAGCAAGGACTAGGCCCTTGTTCTTCGAACACATAAAAGTGAATGTTTTACTCTTTTCTATATGGAGTTTATCAGTGTCAAGTCTTCCTGCCCATGATTAATAAACTAGTCCAGAGGGCAGATGGAAGGGAGAAGAAAATACAAGATCACTGATGGGTGGAGAGGAAAGCCTCACACCTTCCTGTGAAGTCCCTTCCATCCCTGTCACTGGGGACAACCCTCACCTCTAGGGAGAGGTAGGGAAAAAACTGAATTCAAATACAAGGAAAATCATGAGCCGATACGGTACGCAAGAAAAAGTGTTCTTGTGTTTAATCTTCAATGTGATTGATTTCTTTAAGATTTTGTGGGATTCTACGCTTTTCTGCTCTTGACTGAAATTTTATGTCTCTGCTCAAGCCTAGAGGAGAGGTTGCTAAGCAATTTAACAACATAAACAAGCAAGAGAGGTGTTCAGAACCAACGGGAAGCGGTCTGTTCTTAGATTCTTAGGCGAACAAACTGTATTTAAGGATATTATTGCATTATTGTCTACATGCAAATGTACTGCTATTTCTAAATGAGTCACATCTCTCTCTCTCTCTTTTTTTTTTGAGAGAGAGAGAGAGAGGCAGCCTACTGGCCATCATACAGCAATTCCAGTGATTAAAAATCTTCCCATTTCCTTAAAGATGTCAACTATTGATGACAGCATGCATAATACTATGAGCCAGGCACACTCTTAAGCAAGGGAACATTTCACATAAGTCATTTCATTTAATCTTTATAATACTGGGTGGTAACAGCCTATGGTATTCATCTTTTTAGTAAGTGAGGAGATTATCAAGTTTGATAATTTGTCAAAGATCATGCAACAGGTAGAGCCCAGTTTGATCTAATCCAAGTATCAATGGACGTAAGCACGCTAGAATGATCCTTCAGCATCTTCAACGAGTGCAAATGTTTCTACGTCAGTGATGGTTAACCCAGTTGCCTGGCTTGTAACCGAGACTTTCCTTTCTTCTTTCTCAGCTAGATGCCTTGCTGACCAGCCTTTTCTTTCAGTCAATGGGTGGTTAGACTACATTTCAGGAAGCTTGGAAAACGGTAGTTTGGGCAAACAGCACTGATCTGGTGTCGCTAGCGGGCCCCTTTGTTGGTTTCCAGTACATCACCTTTCTAATTGCATAGCCAGAGTCAATTAACTTTGGTAATTTTCATCTATAAAACTGGAATAATATCAGCAACCTTGCCATGTTGCCGGAGAAGTGAGATGCTATAACGTAGAGTGTCCTGTTCAACGCAGACAGCCGATAGCGTTCGTCAGAGACGGCTTCCCTTCTGCAGCCTTCCCTGTCACTCATGGATGGGGTGCTGTATCTGTCTGCAAAGCCGCCAATGTGTCTAAGAGAATTCTGAGTGCCTTGGTTTGACGTGCAGACTTTGTCCTAACGTTGGAAGGATTGTGAGACGACGAACTCAGCAGTTTTCCTATTTGATGTAACGATGCGACGTTCTGATCTCCATACCATCTCCGACCCCCTACCAAAGAGATTTCGTGATGACACACCCAAGACACTGGAGACTCGAGAGTTCTGCTTCGGCCCCCTCATTTGGAGTCATCTGGAATTAAAGGGCTCTTCTAGAGTGGGTCATCTTTTACTGCTGGGGTGGATTCGATTTCTCTGACAAGCTCAAGTCACTCGCCTCCAGGTGGAGCTGAGAGAGAGAGAGAGAGAGAGAGAGAGAGAGAGAGAGAGAGAATGGAGGTGGGGGAAAGCAAAATAGGTTTGTTCCCCCAGAGAACCAGCCAGGGGAAGATACAATGAAACGAGAAATGGTGCATGATCCTAGGGGATTTGCTGGGAGGAGAGGGGACATGTGAACTCACTCAGCCAGTTTAATTCCACAGGAATCTGAAGAGACTACCAATATGCTTGGCCAGGCCAGGGTAGGATGCCAAAAGAAACGAGACCGAGTCCCCTCAGGAGCTGACAGTCTGGGAGTGGCTGCGTCCTGACACAGGGCGGAACCCCAGAAGACTCTGTGTACCTCGGAGATGAGACCGAGGCGCAGGTGAGGGCATGGTTTCTAAGGTCAGCGAGAGGCTATTAGCTTTGTGTGCGCTGCTATCTCCCAGGCACTGAATTAGATGACTCAAAGAAATGATCTCATTCGATTTAATCCTAAAAACAAACCTTTGACACAAGAGCCTCTTCTGATGGGGGAGGAAATTGAAGCAGGAAGACTAAATACTCTGCCGGTGGGTGATCCCAACTGCAAGCGAGCTTTCGCATGCAAGGCTGAATGCGGCTGTATGAAACTCTGATCTTGCTGGCTATGCCACTGAGTTCTTCTAACTGCACCTCAGTGTCTCCCTATGTGACAAATGGACTGCGTAACCCTAGACGTGGACACACCATATGGTTTGGGGTTGACGCTTTGCTTGTACTTTCTATCAGGCAATCTGCCCTTCACTTTAGTCCCTAATGACTGAGTACTTCTGTCACCCAATCACACGACTGTATCTCTACATGGAGGATGCTTAGACTAGGGTGGGCTTGGGAACCCAAGAAGGGAGGAGTAAAACCAGAGAGTGAGAGAATCTAGTGCTATATCAGTCTTATCTCTCCTGGGCATGATCCCAGGGAGCCCGTGTTCTAACCTTACAGTAACCCCTCACCCCGTTGTGCCCTGTTTTCTTGGACTAAATTGAGTTTCTGTTACCTGCGACCAAGAAATCCCTAAATAGGACAAATGCGTTCCTCATTTTGAGGAACCCGTAAGATAAGGTAAATTACAAAGGGCAAACTTGATGAGACCACAGCTGTTTTATCTTTGTGAGTAAAATAGCAATTTGGTTTTTATAATTGGGTTCCAAGGTTTTCGGTTCATGGAATGTTTCATTCCGTCCGAAGGAGGACACGCATACATTCCCCTTCTGTGTGTCCTGCCGGGAATAATGAACACAGTTGATAGTCATGTCGAAATCAAGTCTTAAGCGTTATCAGGATCTTTGCATTTGGGAGAAGCCAAGGGGCTCAAGCCTGGTCATCTGGTCACTGCTTTAGATTGGGTTTCCCCTGGAGCTGGACAGCACCTTTCCAAATCTCCTCTAGGGACTGAATCTGGCTGAGTGACAGAAACTCCCGCTGAGTGGCTGGCTGGCCACGGCTGCTATCTCTACCCGTGTGATAATGGTTCTGAGCGAGGTTTGACCGAGGAGACTTCCTATTTGATTTGGTTCGCTTACGTTTCTGCTCTGTGTCACTCAAGATCACCAAAGCAACAGCCACAAGCATACACACATGGCGGGGGAGAGAAATTGCTGCATCTCTAGAAAGGAAATGCCGGCGACCTTCACACCGGGTTATTTAGCACCATCTCCGAAAAGCACACACGCATATATGTTTGGGGGGGTGGGGGCTTCGTGTATGTGTGTGTGTGGGGTCAGACAACAATAGCTCGCTCAGGTTGGTTCTTCCTTCACACCATGGATCCTGGGGGTTGAATGAGGTCCTCGGGCTTGACAGCAAGTGCTTTCACCCACTGAGCCTTCTCGATGGCCCTCATCACGGATTCTTTGCCTCTGGGTTGATGACCCCACGCTGAGTTTATGGAGAAGGCTGGAAACCACACACTCTCTGCTGGTATTCTACCAGCCACCCAACAGGTTGCATATTGTTTTATTTATCACGCATCTCGGGGTGCCAACTCTCTGTCTCTTAAATCATTTCAGTATCTCCAGGGTGAAGATGGAGCCGGTTAACCAGGCTCTCCTGCTGGACCCCATGCACGTTTTCCTGGGGATTCCACTGCACCTTGCATTCTCTACTGCACAAAGGCAGCGGCAGCTGCACCTGCACATTTCTGTCAGTGAGGATTTCTTTGCCTGTAGCTGCTTTATTGCTTAATGCAGACCATGTAGATTACCGGCCAGAGGGTTGCCAGTGGGCAAACTCACTCTGAATCCTGCCTGGCTGACTCTGCACATGGTCAGTGTGTCTACCCACTCTTTCTTCCACTCTTTCTTTCTGTGACTTCACCTATTTGCAGTACTTATTATTTTTTTAAAGTGTCTTGGGGGGCGTTGGTATTCTTCAAGAATCTGCCCTCTGGACATTAAAGACTTACTTCTGCAGGGGGGTCTTTCAGAAGAAGGTCAAGGGGCACGGATGGGGTGCCATATAGACACCCACGGTGGCCTCTAAGCCAGGCGATTTCTCAGATGAAGATGTTGAGTCTAGCTTTGTGATTGGTTCCCTACACTCAAGAGTGGCATCAGAGGAGAATGTAACATCATCTCATGCTGTGGATTCTATTGGAGACATCAGAGAAAAGTACCTTTTTAGGACATCTTTCTGTATGGTGTGTGGGGTGGGAACACTCTTCTGCTTGCCTGTCTTGTGTGATAGAGTCCTGATGGCAAAGATCAGGTTGTGGAGCTCAGTGGTTAGGAGCACTGGCTGCTACTGCAGAGGTCCTGGGTTCAATTCCCAGCACTTACATGGCAGGTCACAACAATGAGTAACTTTGGTCCTAGGGAACCTGACACATTTTTATGGTTTCTAAAGGCATCAGGCACACATGTATTGCAGATATACATGCAGATAAACATCGACCCAATAAAATATAATTAAAAAAAATCAGTTGCGTTTACCTGATCAGTTATAGATGTACAATAATACAAGCATGACTTAACCTAGGACTTGATAAATAAATGTCTGCCTCAACAGTGAATGAAAATATAGTTCAAGGATGAAACAATGCCAGGCATTAATCCTATCTACCTAATATCACCCTGGTGAGGTCATAATTCAAACTCAGTTTTATCAAGCTCTCATTATATACAAATAAGCTCCATCCAATACTGTTACTATGGTTTGACTGTGAAAATGCTTTTGTGTGTTCCTATGTGCAAGCTGTTAGCACTGTTGGAGCTTGGAGAGTCCTTGGACTAAAAGGGCTAGGATGCTGGAGACGGGGTTATGAAGATGACATTGCATCTGGTTCCATGTGAGCTCCTGTTTTCTCATCCTCTAAGATTCTAACAGGTCTCACTACAAGGTGCAGTAGCACGGAGCCACAGAAGGGGGCAGCCCTGGCCACCCTTCTTGACACAGTGAACCTTATCCTCTGAACTATGAACCAAAGTGAAATGTTTGTTACTTGTGTCAGGTATCTTGCCACAGTGATGAGAACAGTCCCGTGGTGGTTTAAATGAAAATGACCCCCCCCCAAGCCCATAGGGAGTGGCACTCTTGGGAGGTGTGGCTTTGTTGGAGTAGGTGTGGCCTTATGGGAGGAAGTGTCTCACTGAGGGTGTGCTCTGGGGTTTCAGACACCTAAGCCAGGCCCAGTGTTGTTCTCTCTCTGCTGTCTGCAGGGTTGTAGAACTCAGTCAGCTTTCAAGCATCATGTCTGCCTGCAAGGCACCACGCTTCCCACCATGACAACAATGGACTACACCTCTGACCTGTAAGCCAGCTCCAATGAAATGTCTTACTATATTAGAGTTGTGGTGGTCACGGTGTCTCTTCACAGCAATAAAACTTCAACTAAGCCAAGTACTTACACAAGCACGGACGTAGTCAACTCCCCAGGCAGATGATGTGTCTGACTTCATGTAGAAAGAAACTGAAGCCCACAGAGATATTACGGAACTCTCCCAAGGCGGCCCTGCTGGCAGCTGGAGAAGATGAGATTCAAACCCAGCGGTCTCATCTCAAATCCATGCAATGAACCCCAACCTCAGCATGGGTGTTGTAGACTGCAAGAAACACATGATGGATGTGGGGTTGTGAAACCCGAGTTCCTTCTGCGATTAAAGGAGTAATTGCTGCTTCCGTGGGGTTGGGACTTCTCTGTGTCAGATCTGTTGCCCCTCGCTGTGGATGTCACACTGCTTTCGCCAGGGGCAGCCTACGCCAGAACGACGGATGCTGTGCACCCCGCTTGCAATATGGAGCTTCCTCTCTACCTCGGCTCATGAAATTTCTTGCGTTTCCCTTTAAATCCGTCCCTTTCCTGTCGATCTCTATGGTGACTGGCTCCCCCAACACTTTCTGCAAAATACCTGCTTCTAATTGCCAAGCGATGCCTCTCTCTGGGTTTGTTTACATGACACTTCGGCTCCCTCTGCTTAGAACTCTGCCCTGTCTGGCCTGTTTGCGCATCTCTCCTCTATTAGCATTCTCTGCGACATCATGGCTGTGAAAAGAGCTGTATCTCCCTGCCTTTGCTAGAAAGAAACATTTTAATATTGGGATCTCAGCTGAAATGTGAATGTCCCATGGTTACCTCTATGATATAATTAAATCTCTCCTGTAATAATAGCTCTGGGATATTCTGATGTGTTATAAAACTCCTATAGCCGGTATGAAGTGCAGGTAATACAGGAAATAAGAGTCTGATCTCTGCCATGGACACAGAGTGACAGAGAGGAATGAATGTGGCTCAGACAGACCTCCCACACATCCCAGTTCCAGTGTGTACTGTGTGGCATCACATCTCTATATTGTCTATCTGTCTAATCATCTGTCTACCTAAGTATCTATCTAATCTATCTATCTATCATCTATCTATCTATCTATCTATCTATCTATCTATCTATCTATCTATCATCTATCTGCACATATATAAAAGTCTTATGAGTTTTTTCTCTTCCATAAAACATAATAATAAAACACGTTGTATTATATGTTTACATGTTCCTGTGGATATGTGCATGTGTACATGCATGTATGTGCATGTTGAGACCAGGAACCAAACAGTGTAAAAATATCTTTTATCCTCCTGATGTAACTGTTGTCCGGGAGGCTTATCTGCTAACCTAGGCCTAGTCCTGGAAGCTTTCTAATCTCTGTACAATCTAATCTAGGCCTAGAATGTCTTCAGCCTCTGAGACTTGAGCTGAATGTAAACTCACCTTTTCTTGTCCTCTCTGGGCTCGGGCTGGCTGGTTCAACTCAGCTGTTGTGATTCAAACTCCTCTCCAGGCTGACTGACTCAATCTGGCTTCTCTCTCTCTTGGCCTCTCCTGAATGGCTCTACTTTGGCTCATACTATCTCTGGCAATCTGTTCTAATCTTCTGGCCCCTTCTCATTCTCTGGTGCCTTCTGTCTTCACCTGTGTCTAGCTTGTTCTCTCCGATCTGTCTCTGCAAAACTCTCCCGGTAACACCGCCTCCTTCTCCCTCTCCACGCCGCTCGAGTCTCTCTCTAACCTCCACTGTCCTGCTCTCCGGGAACTCTACTGTATTCCTGTACGGGACTCCCTTCCTCCTGCACTGTCAGGCTCTCCCTGAAGTAGCTTCCCTTTCCTCTCCTTGTGAGAGTTGGGCGTATCCAATTCTGTCAAATTTTTCTCTAAATTGTCACTTTGCCAGTCATTTTGACATCACTTTTAAACACGGGTGGCTCCTTCTACAGAAGACCATTACCGTCATTGTTTGGCATTAAAGGGAAGGACTAAGGGTATACCAGTATTCCACCCAGAGGGATTAAAGGTGCATGCTAAAGGCTGAGCCACACCCTAACTAGAAACAGGTCCAAATAGCCTCTAACAAAAAGCAGGTGCCTTCCTCAATTATTTTACAACTTTCTTTTTAGAACAGAGTCTCTGGGTGAATCTGGGGCTCACTGTTCGGTCAGACGGGCTGGCCAGCGAGCTCCTTGGCTCCGCTTGTTTCTCTCACACCTCTTGCCTCCGGGTCACAGGTAACATGCCACCACACCTGACTTTTTATTTGGGTTCTAAGAAGCTAAATGCAGGTCTTTATGCTTTTGTAACGGGGACTTTACCTACTGAGTCATCTCCCCAGCACCCACAGAACTTAAAATAAACACAGTTATCCGCTTATTTGGGAAAGGGAGCAAGTGCTACAGATGTGACGGGCTCCATATGGGCGAGGCACAGCATTCTCTTTCTCTCCTTTCACTAAACTTCCTATACTGCCGATACCTCGCATTTATATTTCATCTCTTGGGTACTTACTTTCCTAACTTAAAAGAGGAGATGTGAGTCAGGAGGATCTCTGTAAATCCAAGACCAGCCTGGGCTGTACAGCGAGACCCTGTTTCAAAATAAATAAAAAGAGAGGAAGAGGAGGAGGAAGAGGAGGAGGAAGATGACATTGCCAATTCCCCATACGCCTGAGGCATTGATTTTGATATTCACTAAGGACATCATCTATCCTTTCCACATTCACTCAAGGCTCCCACAGCCAATCAAATGTTTACATTAATTTCCATATGTAAGTATATGGGTGTTTAATGTGCTACGCCCATGTTGGACTCAGCGTCAAACATTCTGTTCCTGAGAGCTACTGATCTCAAATGCAAACTCAAGGAGAAGCTGTCCTCAGCTCTCCCAGATACATTACCCAAAACGCCAGGTATTTACCGATTCCTGGTGATGTATTGTGCATCAGGAATGCACAACCGCCCCTCAGAATTACTTGTTGGTTGTAATCTGCTACTTTTCCAGGATTATAGCCTTTCGCCACTTGCTCGTCAGGTATTTTGGATTATGCTTTAACAATATTACAGATACACTTGAGTCCTCTTGTGACAGTAATGGCTATTTTCTTTAACATACGAAGTGAAAATTTACCCATGAACAGCGATTCAGATTGATTGAATTTTGTCTCACTTTTTAACCTCAGCAAACACTAGAAGGGCTGAAAGACTCTGAGTGGCAGCCCACGTCTTTCATCAGAGAAACTCAAACTTCTTTCTAAACATTCATTAAACCCCACTGTATTGTAGACCAGTTGTAAGCTGGTGTTTTGCTTCAAAAGAAAAAAAAATACCCCAAAATGTAATCAAGCGGGTAGCAGATGTACAAGGCAGAGGAAAATGGAAACTTAAAGACACAGACTTGTGTTCTTAAGTACCACGAACATCAACTCTTCTTCAGGGAATGGCATTCTCAGCCCGCCATCCCACTCTGTTGTTGTTCTTCTTCTTCCATTAGAGCTGTTGATGACATCACCCTTTCCACAAGATCTACTCCTTGGCACTGATAGACACCTTCGCTTCTTCCCTTTAGCACCATTAGACACGGTATAGGCTGTGGTCTGTAGGAAAGCCTTCCAAGGTGATAGAGAAGTTGGAAGCATTTCCAGGCTGCTTCCGGGAACATCTCTCTGGTCCATGAGAATGAAACCAGGTGGAGCCTCCTTGAGGAAATGGGATCTGAGGAATGAGTGTGAATGGAAGTTTCCAGATCAAAGTTTATCCTAGACTGAAACTTCTAGAAGTCTCGGCAACTGAGCAGAACTTCAGTGACTGTGGATAATTTGGGAATGTTGCAAGTCTGGAGCCAAATCGTCTTGGGTGGTCCTTAGGTCTCTTGACAGTCACGTATTACCCTGTCCTCTGTTCCTGAGCTAACCGCTTTGCGACCCTCAGGTAAATCATTTGGAATGTTCAGAGTACTGGTTTTCCAACCAACCAAAAGGGTAAGAATACTAAGAGGTGGCCTCTGAGGCCTGTAGTAGAGGTTGTCCCAGTTTGTTTTAACCTGCCCACATGACGTTTCTGCCAATGTATTTACACAGTGTCTTGATGTATGCTTATCTTGTTCTGTTACTACAAGATTGTCCTTCCACTGCTTCTTTGTTGGACCATGACATTTGGGGTGACCTAAATCTCTATTCCCAGGCCATGGTTGCTTCATATTTGACTCCAGACTAATTTATCTCTTAGTCCCTTTGTGGTGAAAATTCTGATTTTTTGCATTGACAGGAATTGCAAAGCCCAGGCATGGCTGCCCTAAAGCATGGAGTTGTGCCTCAGAGTCATGTGAAGAACCAAGGGAGGTGCCATGCGGGGGGTGGGGTGGGGTGGGGGTGAGAGGTGGGGGGTTGGGGGGAGGGGGGGGAGGAGCTGCGATGCAGGCATGCATGCTCGCTCCCTGTCCCTGTCAATATTTCGTGGCTTTCTGAGACCTTTACCCTCAAAAGAAGGCTCAGTTGCTGCATCTGTCTGGGCTTACTCATCTCCAAGCTGGGGCAACAAAGACAAACTTACAACCTGGGGCTCGTTTCCCAGACAAATTGTAAACCACTTGGCAAGCACCAGGTCAGTAAGAGATACGGTCTTACAAAACAGGGTGGGTCATAAGGTAGAACACCTGAGGCTGGCCTCTGGCCTCCACTGTGTGCACACATGAAAGTGAAGGGAGAGAGAGAGAGAGAGAGAGAGAGAGAGAGAGAGAGAGAGAGAGAGAGAGATTTAGTTGGGGGTTCTATTTCTACACAAAACATCATGACCAAGAAGCAAGTTGGGGAGGAAAGGGTTTATTCAGCTTACACTTCCACATTTCTGTTCATCATCAAAGGGAGTCAGGGATGGCACCACCCACAATGGGTCCTCTCACCCTTGATCACTAATTGAGAAAATGCCTTACAGCTGGATCTCATGGAGGCATTTCCTCAAGGGAGGCTCCTTTCTCTGTGATACCTCCAGCTTGTGTCAAGTTGACACACAAAATCAGTCAGTGCGTGTCTGTGCGCGCGCGCGCGCACACACACACACACACACACACACACACACACACAGAGAGAGAGACTCAAGTGCTAAGCTTAAACTTACAACATTCTTTTTCCTAAAACCCTCTGACTCACCCAAACAACAGAGCCCCAGTAAACAGATGTCAGTAGGCAGTTTCCTGGAAATCTTGATTGATCTTGGATCTGTTTTCTTACAGCAATCCTCCAGACTGATGAAACCTGGCCTCCCACTGTCACAAGTTCTGTGACTATAGATTAAATATTTTGAGTATTGTTTCTTTACTATTATTGCATTTTGCATCTAGTACGATATTGTCACCACAGGCATGTTATTTATTGGCGTTGCTATCGGGTCCCTTGAAACAAGAGTAACACAGCCTGTCCACACTCTACACAAGTAGGTTCCGTATCCGTATCCTGCACAAGGATAATACAAAACACCTTTCATTTGAAGATATTTTCATAACCATTGTCCCAAGTTTAGATTCACTTCTTTATTTGCTCATTTATTCACTCATTCAACCAGGAGACTTCTGGGGGTCTCACTGGGGATGGAATGATAATTAAAATGAGATGCTGGTTTCCAGGCACTGGGGGAGGGGCGTGTAAGCAGATGCTGGGGAGGTGAGTGCTGTGCTGGGCTGATTCCTCACGTCCTTTCCTTTACCTCCGAGGGAAGGCGGCAGCAGAGAAGACCCTCTCAAGGTCACACGGAGCAGAAGGGTAACTTCCAGATTTCTCAAGGTCACACGGAGCAGAAGGGTAATTTCCCCGACTTCTGGTTTACTAAGCCACTGAGGTTTTATCCACTGTGCTTTTTAAATTTTTAAAATGAGAAGTTCTCCAAAGTGCAGCTCAGAGCACAGCAGTGCTGGCAACATTTCAGAACTTGTTAGACATGCAAATTCTCAGGCTCCACCTCGGTAATGCAGAGCTGAAAATTGGAGGGTGGGACCTAGGAATATATTTCTTTTTTTTTTTTTTTCCAAAAGGCTTCCAACAGTGAAATTTGGATGCTCAGTAAAGTTTGAAACCATTGCTCTCTATCAGGGCTTCCAAAACTTCCATGTATATAGGAGAAGCACTTGGGACCTTATTAAAATGCAGATTTACACTCAGTAGTTCTGAGGAAAGTTTTCCGATTTGCATTTCTAACAAGCTCCCTGGCTATGCATGGGCTTCTGGTCTCTGCGACCTTACTTAAAGGGTAAAAATATACAGGGAGTTAATACTGGTGGAGAGAACTGTTTAAGCTCAGCTGGAGAGTAAGCTGGGACGTCAAGTGAACTCAATAAAATTGCTGCCTGTCATCCTAGAGCTTAAAACCCAGCACAGATAACACTCAAGTAGATAAAAACTTAAGGCTATGAAAGCCATCAACTACTGAATGAATGTGTGTGTGTGTGTGTGTGTGTGTGTGTGCATGTGTGTGAAGTCATGCATACACACACGTAGAGTGTATACACATATTTAAGACAGCATTAGATTTTCAATTTTCTTATTGAGATATTGAATATCCAGAGATTACATATTAAAAACAAAGTGGAAATCAATAATATTTCTTTAATCTCTCTCTGTATGTATATGTATGTATGTATATATGTGTGTGTATGTGTGTATAGAGTTTATATAATATATTTTATAATAATTATATATTATATCAATAATACATTACATATTATATATAATTATATAGTTTATGTTATATATTTATATATTAAATATATATCAATGTAGATCATTTTTACTGGCAGATTAATAGATAACTCTATCAAATTACCACTTACATCCATTTGGATTTACCTTAGACAAAATTCTAGTACAAGAACTTTAAAGACAGACCAAAATAAGTAAATTGGAGAGACAAGGGTCAAAATCCCATAGGCAAGCACTCAGACATAAAGCAGTCCAAGATGGTGTTAGACTGTCACTAAAAGCACAGTAAGGGAAACTCCTAATGGTCAAGAGAAGAAGATCTCTGGCCTGAGTCAATCACCACCAATGTCAGTCATGTAGCCAGTGGACCACCTAAAAAAAAAGGCAGGTTCACCTTAAGTCATTCTACAAAGATAGGAATCGTAATTAGCCTTTTAATGATAGAGTGTACCTTTTCTTCCCAGAATACCCAACCATGGTCTTCCAGAGCATAGACAAAAACCTCTATAAACTGTTAAAGAAACTCATTGCTTTTCCTTATCTCCTAGTACATCTCTAAGAATGATGCTTTCCTTTCTGCTTTGTCCATCAAACATGATAAGTTCGAGGGAAGATATGTGTGGTGCTAAAAGTTCATCTTGGGTCATATGAAGGGCAGACATTTGATCATATGTATTTTGGATATCACTGTGGGGAGAATACCAGGAGAAATTGCTCAACAGAGGTAAGTTTATTTTGGCTCATGGTTTCAGGGTAACGTTATGGCCCATGGTTGCTTGTCTCCATTACTGTTGAGACAGAACATCATGACAGGGAGGACACTGTGGAGAAAGGCTGTTACTCATGGTGGAAGGAGAGCAAAGAACAAGTAAGGAGGGGCAGGAACAAAATATATCCTTTAAAATCTTACCTTCAGTGACTTGTTTATCCTTTTAGGCCCCACCATCTGAAGTTCCACCACCTCCCAACAACTCACTAAAATACAGTTCTACCATTGGCTTGTCACTGGTGCATAGAGGAACAAGCCATTAACCTGAATCTTTAGGAGACATTTCAAATTCACACCAAACCAGATGTCTGTAAAGATATTTCTTGATAATCTTACCATCTGAACTGGTAGACTCTTATGAATGGCACTGACCTGTGTTGGGGTAGGTTTCCATCTAATCCTTTGAAGAGTAGAGTAGTGTGAAAATGCTAAGAGGGAACTCTTTCTGTTTGATCCGAAACATTAGTCTTTCGTTGTTTTTTGGACTGTAACATGCATCATTGCTCTTCAGGTTCCGACTTCTGACTTGGACTTGAAGGCACCATTGGCTCTCTCAGGTCTACAGATGTTTCATTACAGACTTTGGTACTTCTCAGCATTTACAATGGAATGAAACAATTCACTTAAAAGGTACTTGTGTAACTTGGAGGAATCAAGCTAGAACTGACCTAGATGTCTCCTCCCTAAAGCATAGCTTTCACAGTATCTGAAGATGCTCTGCATGCTGCCAAGGGAGAGAAGCAACCAATAGCCTTCACTAGATGTAAAGTTTGTGAACCACAACAACCTGATGGCAAGATATTCCCAGTGGTACAATAATGGTGTTTATATCTTGAGGGCCATCAACAGCTGTCTGTCTATGACTTATGGTCTGTTTACTCAACGAGAGGGAACTCATGCATGGTACTATAAATCTAGCCAACTGCTTATAGTTGGTGAGGTCAAGTACCTTGAGGAAAGCAACTACTGTCACTTTCCTATAGTATTATTTTAACTGCACAAACATTTATCCTTATGTCCACATGTAAGTGTAGCTCTTACCCTCATCAAAGAAATTCTTTTTATAGCAGACAGACACCATTACAGAAAGCCATAGCTGGTCAAAATCCAGAAATCAGCTAACTATGGGGCACCCATGCCCAAGTGATGCATCTATAACAACCTCTATACCTAAGGCTCAAGGAACATGATGGAAGAGGGAGTAAAAAGATTATAAGAGCCAAAGGAATAGTACATCTGTTGTGAGACAATGTCTCCTATATATGACAGATCTGTGGAGAGGAATTTTAATCCAGCAGCATGGCTGCTCTGGTTGGAATACAGGCATGCCCTTCAAACACACTTTTAATCCCTAACAATGTAGGTAAAGGTAGTTTGTAGAAGGAAACAGCCATGTTGGATAGAGCTATCTAATTAAGGGCAGACAAAGTGATGAGTCAGAGAAGGATTTGACAGAACAAGTCAGAGATACGATACACCCAACACTCAGGGGAACAGCACAGGAAAGAGAGGCGACTTAAGAGAGCAGTACAGAGACGAAGAGGAGGCAGTTTTAATGGGTTAGTTTTACAGAGACAGGTTGCAGTGAAGGCAGAATGAGCCAGAGAATGAAAAGGAGCCAGAAGATTAAAAGCTAGAGTTAGTGTGAGGCCAAGCAGAGAAATTCAGTCAGGAGCTAAGAGAAGCCAGTTTGAATCAGTCAGCTTGAAGAGGAGTTGGGGCCAGAACAGTTGAGTTGAACCAGGCAGACAGAATTCAGAAATAACCAGAAAAGGTGAGTTTATTCAGCAGTAAGCCTCTTAGATGGCAATCACATCAGGTGAATAAAAGTTATATTTATAAATCTTCATCAAGATAACCTCCAAAGTATGGTCTAAACAAGGCCTGTATAATGAAAACGCCAACTGACATGCCAATATGAATTGGAGAAATTTAATAATATCCTAACCATGGATTAAGAGTTATAGGCATTTAACAGCTGCCAAGAGAAAGAAAATCAGTCTTCAGAGATGAGCCTCCTGATAGGCTATTGATCCCAGCCCTTAAGTCTCAGCCTTAAACATACACATGTGAGCAAATCCAGAAAGACTCAGAAGACTATTTCTATAATGTGTGGATTCACAGACATATAATGATAATTAAAGAAGAAGAGGAATCGAATTTGAGAGGGAGTCAAGGAGGAGCAGGAAAGGAGTTAATTGGACGGAAGAGAGGAAAGGATAGAGATCATATAACGGTAGTACTCACACGTGAAATTATTTTAAAAATTTGTTAAGGGTGTGTGTGTGTTGTTGTTGTTCTTGTTGTTTCATTTCTCTGGGGTAGCCCTGACTAATCCAGGTGGAAAGTGACATAGTTGTTAGAATGGTACATCTGGACAGGAAATATCCCAGACAAGTTTACTGTCTATGAATCTCTGCATTGGTTAAAAAGAAATGCTGTTAATAATTTATTTACAGCTGTGGGCAATGAAACACAACAAATGATGCCTCCAGTATGGAATGTGTTCACAGAAGATCAGAGTTAGTCTCTTGCTGGTGAGGTAAGCCAGCTATGACACGAAGACCCACACTCTTTTAATCTTACTAATTTATCATCCCAGATTTTCAGTTCCTTAACATTGTAAATTTTCTGCTACACTTCCAAATGCCAAGTTTGAGTCCTAGACAAGATAAAACAGAAGGTAAAGAACAAGATTAAGAAGCCAAATCATATGGTAGGCAAGTTTCCCCTAAAGTAAAGACATTATATGCTATAATTCCATTTTTTAAACATGGTGGTCAAAACTGGGTTGTATAGTCATTCTTGGTTGTATAAAATAACTTGTTTAAAATAGGTTTTTGTTTTAGTATATGTTTTGGAACAGGGTTTCCTGTAGGCTGCTTTGGACTCAATACCTGTCAGCAGATGACCTTGAACTCATGACTTGCCTGTCTCCACCACTAAAGTGATAGGATCACAGGCCCAGTTCACATATTTCTGGGAATCAGCTCCAGGGCTTTGGCCTGGGAAGATATTCTACCAACTATGTCCTTGTTCCTGAAAGCTATTTTAAGTTGGGCACCTGGGCCTTGAATAAACTGATAAGACAGAAGGAGGTGGGTAAATACCAGACAGACAATGACTAAGTGGGTGATTCACAATGTGTATCTTTTCCCCAGTGTTTTCCATATTCTTTTATGCCAAAAAATTTGCTTATTTATGAGATTGTAATTTAATTTCTTTTCTCGCTTTCCTTCCTCCAAGCCCTCCCATAAACCCCTCTCTGTTCTCCTCCAAGTTCATGGCTTCCTTTTTAATCAGTCGTTATTACATGGACATATATGTATATATACACATATACACGTATTCATGTATACACATATATACAAATATATGTCTAAAAATAACCTGTTGAGTCCATATAATGTTACTTGAGTGTATGCTTTTGGAGTTGTGTGGCACTGTGGGACCGCTGGTTTATTTTTCTCTGGGGAGGACCGCCTCGCCTACTCCCAGCCTTACTCAGTTACCTGTGGTCCTAGCACAGGTTTGAGGCCCTATGAGTCTTTTTTGATCCATTTTAGCCTGTTGTTGGTGTCATTATGGTGCAGCTCACATTTAGATGGCCAAGATGGTCATGTGGGTAAGACTTTACAAGTATAGCTCCTGGTGTCACCAGGAGACACAGTCTCACAGAAAAATAGCTTTGATAGCACCAGACGATGCCAGGCAACGGTGACAACTCCGTTCTCTCTGGCTATAACGCCTAGGACTCACATCAATGACCAGCCTGGCATGATAACCCTATGGTTCCAGTTGTAGCATACATACCTTGGTGGTAAACAGCATCTCTCTAATTTTACTTAAAGTTTGCTCGACAAGAAGGATTGCATGTCTGGGACTGAATCCCTTGGCTAACTAGTTAGTGATAGTGAAATTCTGGTTACTGAAGAAGAATCTACAACTAATAATTTACTAAACCAGCATAATCCCCAATACCAAATTACAAACACGATGCATATCCTAAAGGTGATCTTTGAGGAGGTTCATTTGGATGGTTGAATGAAGGGGAAGTCCCAGCATGAGAGAGAGCTCACTGAGGAGCTCCCAAGAAGTCCGGAAGCACGAGCAAAGAGTTTTACTAGATTAGATGGCCGTAAAAACTTTTTATATGTTTTTAAGGAAGGCTAGAATTACCCAGTTCAAATTAATGTTTTGTCCTCGAGGCCTGAAACATGCCTGGTCCTCACTACCGCCAGACTCTTGGAGGCAACAAGAGCAGTGCTGACTGACAAAGGCTACAGCTTGATTTGACCTTTCCTTATTAGTGGACCAAGCTGTTTCTCAATTCAGCTTAATTTGAGAGAGGTGGTCAGCAAGGTCTCTGGGCAATTGAAAAATCTATTATGGAGGTGACCCTTTTGATATAGCATTACTCTAAGCACCGTTAAGGGGAAATGGAAGCATCTTCCCAGTTTTCTCAGCAGCCTCCGCCTGTAGCTGTGAAATCTATAATACTCCATAAAACAAATGGCCGTGTTATATCAGAAGCTGGTGCGACTCTGGGGGAAGCTTCATAAAAGATCATTTGCACCAGCCTGGAAGGATAAGACTTCCACTGATGCAGATACGGAAATACTTCAAGACCCCCGCGCCATCAGAGCATGCTTAAATTATCGTGAAAAGACATATCTTATTATATCATAAAGACTGGCTTACCTATGCTATAAAGAAAAATGCTCCAGAAAATGGTGGTGAAATAAGCTTCCTTGTGTGCTGCCTTGGCTTTCTGTTACTTTCTGATTCAGTGTCTAGAAAACATCATTTCTCCAAGTCCTTTGGAATCAGTAATTTTTTTTTAATCTGGATTCTAAGACTTCTTTGTTGTCATTGTGTGTTTTGGGAACATCACCTTCTTTCCCTGCCTGTATTATGAACAGACCAATTTCGTTCTCTCCACGACAGGTATAAAGGTGGCGGTCTCTTTCTCCTCCACCTGGGCGAGATTTGTTTCTCTTGGAGTTGACATTCATGTTTGGAGGAAGAGAGGGAGAAATGCAAAGGAGATAAGGAACATGGTGCTGGAGCGCGGACCCGTGCAATCAGGCTGCCAGCTGCAAGAAGTTTCTAATAAGGAAATTAGAACATGATCATTTCTGGCTATGTGACTCTGGTTCTAAATAGGTTTTACAAATAGATAGTGATTGAGCCTGGAAACACAAACAAATCGGCTCTGGAGAATAAAGGCTGAACTACATTTTTGGTTAAAGAATTAAAAATGCCTTTATGGGAGGCGCTCTGGGAGAATGGGGGCTATTTTAATGATAGCATATGCATTTCAGAAGCAAGCTGGCTGGCTTGGGAAGCCAAGAGTAGAGTCTGAAAAATTCAAGACTAAGTTTTCCCCCCACCATGGGGTCCCTAAAAGAATGCAGAATTAAGGTAGGGGGTAGGGAGCCACCTATCTGAAGTTTCCTGACTAGATACTGGAAGAAGGTGTTGAGGAGATGCTTCAGATTAAATACTTTCCCAAAAGCATGGGAACTGAACTGGAGTTGAGAACTCCAACCCCCATGAGAATTCCAACATCCAGGCATACTAGCTGACTACCCATCTCGTGGGAGACAGAGAAAAGGGATTCCTATGTCAAACATAGTAGATAGACTAGTCACAGGTGCCAGCTCTGAGTTCACTGAGAGACCCTGACTCATAAGTAAAGTGGAAAGTGATTGAGCAAGACATATGAAACTTACGGTCTCCAAACATACATGTGCATGTATGTCTGCGTCATGCACAATACATATATACAAAATAAAGAGATTGGAAAGTGAGGAACCATTACAATACAAAGTTATAGCATTTTCAAAAAAAACCTAGAAACAATCCTATTAGAGAGACAAATATAGTAATTTTTGGAGTCCTAGATTTTATGTACAATCATAAAATAATATATGTATATATCACAGGGAAGTAGAAGTAAAATTGTCTAGAGGGACAAAATGGATTAAGAGTGGGGGAAGGGGTATGAAAAAGCATGGGGAGAAATATATTCAATATATAAAAGTGAGGAAAATTAAATTTAAAATATCAGAAGCTCAAAATATAATTGCTAATTATAAAACCCATGGCCCCTAAATATTTCTTTTGTCTGTAGACAGCCATGGACAGAAGTTCTTCAAGCTCCTTCCAGTGTTTTCTCCCTGATAAATATTCATACCACATTTCCTGTGTCTCCCCCAAGGACTCAGTACAGACTCCTCAACCTCAAAGTTAGAGTCGGCACCAATCAAGCTGCGAAATTTCTCAGACGGTTCAGGTTCAGCCTCAGACATCACAAAGCCATTTGAAAACACCAAAGCCTTTTCAGTCAAGATAAAAGGTTGTAAGCGTCTGTGTGTTCAAGCTTATGCTTCACGCGAGAAGATTAGCTTTCCCTGTGCCAAGTCTCCCGGTTGTGACAAGCAGTCTTGGTTTTGTGTGTTTTGTGCTTCACACAGGGAGGAAATGGATCTGTTGATTAGAGAGATGCTCCCTACTCCGTTTCCAGGCCTATCAGTCACTGGCTAAGACATGATCCGTTATTGAGTCCAAGCCGGCAAAATCCCACTAGGATAGTCAAGTTGTACACTTGAAAACAAATACTGTGAGAGCTGGCGGACACTGGATTGCAGTGTGGAAGTGTAGGCCCGAGTCACACACGTGCGTGTTATTATCTCAAGAGGCTCACCCAACAGAGACAGACTTGCCTCCTGTGCTAGCGCCATACTCCTCCTGTGCTGTCTTCCCCCATCCTGAACAGTCGTTTGCTCATGAAATCCGAGTCATACATATTCAGTCTTCTTCCTCGGATAGGAATCTGCTTGCTAATTTCCCATATCTTCTTGATTGGGATATTGGATGCAGAGACACCCTGTAAAACAATGTTTTTGGATGTTTCTGTGGGAGTAGTTCCAGAAGAAATCAACCTTTGAATCAGTAGATGGACTAAAACCAGGCCACATTCACCACTCCACACTCTACAGCCCATGGGGCCCGGAATGGATCTAAATGGCCGAGGGAGACAAAGTCTCTCACTCTTCCTGAACTGGGTTACTTGGTCTTCTGTTCGGGGGGACAGCAGAAGATCTTGGGTGTACATCAGCACCTCATACCTCCTTCTCACCATCAGACTCAAGGCTGAGCCTCTTGCTTGCCGATGGTGCATGATAGGGTGTCTCAGCCCTTAGAATGGTATAAGAGAATTTTCAGGGATGAAATAGTCTTTTAAAACTAATCTCGGTTCTCTTTGCCTTTTTCTCCCTCTCCTTCCCCTCCCCCTCTCTGAGAGAGGTAGGAGAGAGGTTCGGGGAATGATATATATCATTTCAGGGACCAAGTCAATGAGAAAACAGGGCGTATATCTATATTTGTAGTTCTGGCCCTAGTTTATAAAAAAAAAAAAAAAAACTTAAAAGTTATATAGGTAATTAAATACTTAGCTAAAGGAGGCTTATGTTTTTCTGACATTTTTATTTCAGAGATAATTTTTTTCATTTCTGATTCAGCCTTAATGGGTATTTAGCACTAACATTTCCATCTCCTGCCAACACCTGCGCTGTCAAATATATAGAAATTTACAAACAAATTACCAGGTGAAGTCCTTATTTAAAAATGAAGACTTAAGTGAAATCATTGTGAAAACTTCTGCTCTCCTTAACTCTCTCACTCAATAAAAAGCAGTTTTCTTTATCATGTGTTTTTCTAAGTAGAAAAACACTTCAAGGTGGACATTTTGTGAACTAAGCTATAGACATCACTTTTCTACATCTGGGTACATCTGGGTAAGTCATACGTGACAGAATATTGTCCGGAATATAGGACGGTGAGCATACAGACATTGACTCCTATGTTAGACAAGATTCTCTAGAGAAGTAGAATTACCAGGATGTGTGTAGACGTCTCTATCTCTCTATTAATCTCCCTATATTTCAGCTTATCATCTATCAAGACATTTATATTAATGAATTGGAATTGTCCTGAAAGGTTCCGGAGAACGGCAACTCCAAAGTCTGCACTGTGGGCTGGAGACCTGAGCCGACCTGAGCTTAGTTCCACAGCCGTGGCTGGCAGAACTCCTTCACCCCCGAGATGAGATGTTGCGCTTTCTCTTAAGTCCAGTTTTCACTAATCGGCTGAAATCACCCACACTATGGAGACGAATCTACTCTTCTTGAAGTTGGCCTATGTAAAAGTTCATCTTTCGAGGCTGGAGAGTTGACTCAGCAGTTCAGAGCCTGCATGGCTCTTGCAAGAGGACCGAGTTCAGTTGCCAGCACCCAGGTTGGGTGTTTTATGTCTACCTGTAACTCCGCCTCCAGGGAATCTGTCACCTTCTTCTGGACTCTGCAAGCACTTTCAGTCTCACACATGTGGGTACACGTGGGCACACACACACACATACACACACACATACACACACACACATACACACACACACACACACTCACAGATATAATTTAAAGACAATGAAAGCAAATCTTTAAAAATATAATGATAGGCCGGGTGGTGGTGGCACACGCCTTTAATCCCAGCACTTGGGAGGCAGAGGCAGGTGGATTTCTGAGTTCGAGGCCAGCCTGGTCTACAGAGTGAGTTCCAGGACAGCCAGGGCTATACAGAGAAACCCTGTCTCAAAAACAAACAAACAAACAAACAAACCCCAAAGAAAAACAAAAACAAAAACAAAAATATAATGATAAAAGCTCATCTTTTAAAAAATATTTTCATCAAAGAGCTATTTGGGAAAACATTTGACCAAATATCTGGGCGCTTTCGGCAAGTTTTCAAGGTGACACATTCAGTTAGGCGTCACACCAAGCATCTGGGTCCCTTGAACCCCTTGTTACACAGACTTCTGACTTTCTTTCTCAGAGATTCAGGGTCTAATTTTTAATTACAGTGAACCCCCAGACAGGGCGGATGAGGAGGCATCTCTCTCAGAGGTCATTCCTATACGTCCCTGGATGAGTTACTGTAAAAGTCACGGCCTCGCCTACACTACGGATGGGAAAGTTAAAGCGCAGAGCCGTGAATTGGCTTGTCTAAGGCAGGCCACGTTGGTATTTTAACCTGGATCTTCCGATCTCATCCCAGACTTCGTACTGCATAACATATTGCTCAACATCTGGTGGAAATAAAACTTTCAGGGTTCAACTCCAGGCACCATACCAAACTTTTCTGAAGTCTAGAATGAACTAACAGGATTTTCCACCAAATGTAACAACCTGATCCTAAATGGAAAGACAAAAAAAAAAAAAAATTCTGAAGAACAAATAGCAGCAAGGGGGTGGGGGACTCCAACCAGTACATCTGTAGGGGCAACAGAAAGCCACAGTCAGTGAGGCAATGTGGTAATGACAAGGCCCTGGACTAGAGTTGACCACGGTCACGACAGAGACCCATATACTGCGAAGGAAAGCTAGATTCCAATAAATACTGCTAAAATGGCTATCTGTATGAGGGGAAAAAATAGTTTTTCTACACATAGCACACTTAGAAATAAATCCCATATGGTCCATATAGAAACAATATTTTTAGACTTTTAATTATATCTGTAGACGCCTTTGAAAAGCCATTGTCATGACAAGGCCGCGTGGTGTTGACAAACAGACCACTGGAAGCCACTGAATCAATGACAGAGGCACATCGCGCGGCAAGCGTGCTCTATTAATGGATGCTGCTAAACGTGACAGTCCATGTGAGGGAAAATAAACTTCCTACACATACCACGCTTAGAAATGATTCTAGCCGAATCCGTGCAGGAGCCCAAATTTGAAATGTGCCATAGAAAGTTTTAGAGAATATTTTTATAAGAGGGAGAAGAAATATTTCTTTCATAAGGCATGAAGAGAAGAAGCTGAAAAGTAGCATCATAATAAGAGCATTAACCCGATATTTATTGTGCTATCGTATATATTTTGTGCTGTTCTGAGTACATAAGTTATACCAGCTCAGACGAGTCTCATGGAAAGTCTGTTTGCATTCATCATTACAGCCTTCATAAAGACGGAGGCCCAGTGAGGCCATTAGGAGATGTGTTCTGGCTCTAAAGCCATGGCGGTCTAGAAAAGAAAAACTAAAGGAGTTCATCATACATGAACTAATCAAACCTACAACCTAAATACTGGGGAGGAAACATTTTATATGCATGTAATTATCATGGGACTACATACATAATATTTATTACTTACAAATCATTATGTAAAAATGGACCTGGGATAGAAACAACCGGCATATCGCAAAGGCAAGACCATGGCTATTATCATGTGAAAGTGTACATGCTGCTAGGCAGATCATTCAATGTAGTCAGTTTGGAAGTGATTTGGCAATATCTACCAAACTAGAACATGTGGTTTCCTCTCATCTAGGAAACCCTTGATTCCCATAGGGATAAAGAATAAACTGAATAAACTGTGTGTTAATTACTTTTTGGAAAGCAAAATGTTGGTTGAAGCAGATAAGTTGAGCGGAATACATGTGACATGTTATCCCTTGGCTAAAACTTAAAACCTCACCTAATTATCCTATGCGTTCTCATGCGTGTCTAACACCATCCTAAGGATTATGATCAACTTTACAGTGACAGCCCCCCTGTGGGGAGTGTGGTTTAAGGATGAAGGGAATAGAAACTAGACATAGAAATTTGACTTTATCTTTTTATTAAAAAGTACACACACATACACACAAGAAAATACAACGAAAGGCGAAGACATTTTAAAATCTACGTGGAAGGTATTCGTGACAGCGAATTGCGACTGTCAACTTGACTGAACTGAGAAGCGCCAGGGAGACCAGTGAAGGGCATATTGGCTGCGTCTGTGAGAACATCTCTGGGGAAGATTAACTAACTAGGAGGAAAACTTGTCCTGAATATGAACCACAGGCTGGGGCCAAATGAGATGAAGGGGAAAAGGAGAAAGCCAAACAGCACAGGGTCCTCTCTCTGCCTCCTGGCCACCACGATGCAAGCTACTCTACTATGTCAGACTTCTGCAGTCATAGGCAAAAGTCTCAGAAATCACAGACCAAACCAAACCAAACCAAACCAAACCAAACCAAACCAAACCAAACCAAACCAAACCAAACCAAACCAAACCAAACCAAGCCAAGCCAAATCAAACCAGACCAGACCAGACCAGACCAGACCAGACCAAACCAAACCAAGCCAAACCAGACCAGACCAAACCAAACCAAACCAAACCAGACCAGACCAGACCAGACCAAACCAATCCAAGCCAAACCAAGTCTCTCTCTTAATTTGTTTGTATCATATATTCTATCACAGCACTGAAAGCCTGATAACACAGTTTTAAAATCAATTTTATTATTTCCTATGTGTTTGATATTGCACATGGCTATACCTAAAAAAATAAAAGCATACTGTAGTCATTAATTTTCAGACCCAATTACAATTCTTCTTTCCCTGAGAACTATCAGATATGAATTTCAGTTTTCTACATATTAACGATTCTTAGTCTCCTTTTCTACTTATTATCAAAGTTTAAAATAGAAAGAAGGCCTAGAGGGCATTTATGAAAATCTTCTGAGCTCAAGTTAGTAGTTTAGGTAAAACCCTTCCTCAAATTTTCCTTTTTGCTTAATAACCTGGAAAATATGGCTTTTGTTAGCTGGATATTTTGGTTTTACCCAACTCAAGGTCCACAGATAATGAATCTTTGAAGAAGTAGAATATAATCAGTTACACATAACATTAATTCTGTGAAAAAAAAACACGTAGATTTCTCAGCAATGGCACAGAGCCTGCGGGGGTGGGGGTGGGGTGGGGAACCTCAGAGCCATTAACATAACCACCAATTATCATTATTTTGCTAACGCGGAGAAGCATAGGCTGAAAGAGATCTGACTGGTAAAATGTGAGATACCATGGAGTTAAGGGTGGAGAGTGAACTACCTTGCCGTTTTGAGGTATTTCAGGGAACATTGCGGTTGCAAAGTTTCATATGGATGCTACAGCAGCTGGTAAGACTGCCTTGTCACCCTCAGTTCTCAGACAGTGGCAAGGATTCAGGGAGATGAAATGGTTTCCTCCAAATCTTAAGAACAATTACAACGACGCTAAAAGGTAAGGCACGCGCTGGCCGCAGGCCGACTGTCCTGCCTATAGCCGTATGCTTTAGTACTGAACGTCTTTGCTAAGGAGGAAGTCCTCCAAAGTAGGGGGCGGGATCTCACTACTAGAAAAGTAGTTCCGGTTTCTAATTCATATATAATAAGAACAAATGGGGGTCGGGGAGAGGAATCCCAGCTCTAGATCTGTCTCCGTTAACATTTGGGGGATGCTATCTATCCTTTGCAGTGGACATATCCCGCCCGCCCCACCCCCCCCCACCCCACCCCGCCCCCGCCAGGCACACATTTCGAGCACTCGTTCTCACCTGACAGTACTATTCTGAATGGTTTGCAGACCTTTGCAAGGTGGGCTGTTGAAAGTTCTCCCTATGCCTGATTCAGGCCTGTTCTCTTGATCTGTCAAGAGTCGAGCAGCCCTGCTCCACGCTCCCGCCGCCACAGGCAGTGGAGCTCATCTCTACGTGGTCCTACAAACTGGCCCGAAAGCTCACTGGAACGATGGGCCTCGACAAGCCCCTCCTTCCTTAAGTGTCTTCTTGCTGGTACTTTGCCACTTGGGCACAAAGTAACTCAAGTGGAGGTTTTGGGCCTTCAGCTTATACACCTGCTACCTCATATAAATTTTCTCTCTCTCTTTTCCAATAAAGAGAGTAATGGAAAGGATTATCTACTATCTATCTATCTATCCATCCATCCATCCATCCATCCATCCATCTATCTATCTATCTATCTATCTATCTATCTATCTATCTTTCTACATGTATACATACACGTATGTATACATATATGTATATCCTTTTGTATACTGGGTTGCATTGAATGCACTGTATATACCTGGAGCTGAGGCTTCAGGACACTGTTTATGTACCATCTCAACCTAATGCATTTCTGCATCTGTACCAAATTCCTGTCAACAAATGCATTTTGTAGAGGCCCAGCCTATAACCTCGAGGTACGTCTATACACAGGCTTACCTGAAACCCAAATCATTCAGGGAGCCGAGTGAAAGAAGAACACAAAGCTGTGGATTTCTCTCTGAAGACCCGCAGTAGTACTATTTTTAAGAACTTGTATGACAATATTTCCATTATGAAATCCTATCCAGTATTTGTCCTTGGCTGCTTAATTAATGGGGAGATAAAAGTGGCATGTAATCAGCTTATGAACGGAAGGAAGACATGGGCGTCTTAAATGATTGCAAAGATTGTTCGCTTAAGTGGGTTAAGGAACTCCTAGTTTCCTAGTGACCCTTTCCAGATTCTTAATTAACACAGTGTATCCTTCTTCACTGGGGGAAAAAAATCAGCCGAAGTGTTTGAAATGCGGGCTTGGGCTTCTAAACTAAGGACGATCCACTGAGTCTATATTTTTTTTCCTATACATTTGATCAACTGAAGGAGCTAATCGGCTCAGTCCACACTGCTGACAGCACCATCTTGAAGCAAAATGTTGGACAAGGTCTCCTGGCAAACAGTGGCCACTGCCCTTTTGCCCAGAAAAGGGGGCTACTGTTGTACCAGCTGGAGCCCTACGCTACGCTGGCGGGCAGCAGTCCGAAGCGCTGTCTGCCCATGCTAATGATCTCAGCCCACTGCTGCTCTTCCTGGGGAGTGGGAGGAGAGCCGTCCATGCCAAATTCTTGCACAAGGTCAAATGTTTCTGGAGAAAGAGAGCCAGGGTGAAATTAGCAGTCAGGCTGAGGTGGGGGGGGGGTCACTGAGTGGCGGAGTACAACTGAGTCCTGGTGAATCTGGCTAGTCAGAGAGAGCAATGAAAAGTCATTACAAACACATTTCTCAACTTGGAAAGCCTGCCACATCTCACACCAAGGCCAGATTCAGAGCCCTTCTGTTCCAAGGATGTTGGAGCAGGCTCAGGGGCAGGAAGGGAGTGTGTAAGCCAGCCGCCTCTCCCTGGCTTTGGAACCAGGCGCCCTCAAAGCAAAAGCGCATCTTGAAAGAGAACATGAAGGACATGCCTTTTAAAATCCCCCCTTTGATACAAACATATTCTGTATCTACAATATACCCATGTTTTTAGGGCTGCTCACTAGTGAAAAAAAAAAACAGCATCAAAACAAAGGAAGGGGAACCCTTTCAGGAAAATGTAAGCCACGGTAAACCTAATATACCTCAGCTCTGCCCTGCTTACCAACATCAGGACCACAGAGACGCTGCTTGTGGGAGGAGACATCCAAAGAGCAGAGGTGGGGGGAAAAAAGTAGTGGGAGGTAGAAGCGTTGATCTCTGGTGTCAGGGAGGAATTCGTGACGGAATTGACTGTTTTGGATTGACTATTTTGACAGTTGATTTTTTTTTTTTACCTCTCCCCACCTCCCTCCCTCCCTCCCCGCAACTCCAGAATCATGACAGACAATCGCAGATCGTCAAATTGATGAGGGAGCACTTCATCAGATCTGGTTGCCTTAACAACCTAAATAGCCAAAATGTTAAGACAGTCAAACGGGATTGATTATTTTTTGATACGCTCTCTCTGGGTGGTTGACCCAGGAATTCTCAACCTGATCCCACATAGAAACAGAGGCACTATCAGCAAGAAAGCAGACATCAATCACCTGAGTCCCTCCATCTCCAACGCCTCTGGAAGGAGGAGAAGCAGCAGCCGCAGCAGCCTCTGGGCGTCTCTGGGTGATGGGTGGCACAGGAAGCAGCCATCTGTGAGAGCTGGGATTCTGATCCCCGCAGCTTCCAGCAAGATGAGAGTCTGGCTTGGGTGGAAAAACAGATTGCCCCAAATCGTCGTCAAGAGGTGCTGAATCATGCATGAATGTCAGGGCATGGTGCCAACCGTGGCAACATCTCCTGAGGGCTTTATCTGGTATGAACCCAGAGAGCTCTCTGTTAGGGTTTTTCTTTTTTTTTTTTTTTAAACTCACAGAGATAATTGTTGTGTCATACACCCAAAGGGAAATTAAATCTCGCTCATAATTGGTATTTGCTGGCATCTTAAAGACAAGAGAAAGTTCATCTCAGATTCCTTAAAATCTTGACTTAAACCATTTCCATCAGAGCCTGGTATAATGGCACACGCCTGTAAATCCCAGAGGTCTGGTGGCTGAGGCAGAAGGATTACAGGTTAGAGACTAGTCTGACTTACCTGCTGAGTTGGGGGGGGAGGGGGGTGAGGGGAGGGGGTATGTGTCATTTCCAAGGTGGGACCCTCTCTCAAAAATTGCAAGTTACACCACCATTCCAGATGTGCCAGCTGCGGCTGTGTCTGAGAGCCATTGTCTGAGCCTCCTGGCATCCGATTACCTCTTGGAGCTTCAGTAATGTTTATCTGTTTATTTGGGCCTTTTTGTTCCCTTTTCATTCTAAGTTATAAAAAAAAATTAGTTAATAACTTGGCGTCAGTGGAGAATGTGTTAAAAAATAGGAATTATTGAAAAATGTGACCCAGTGGGAGACAGACAGTGAGTAGGGGTCAGAGACCTACGGGGCGTTTACGGCTTGATTTTTCCAATACAGATAACAGTAGGCACTGCGCACAGAAACAGATACATTCTTACGCCTTTATGATTGAGCAAAGAATAGTTCCTGGGCCTTCCCACTTTTAAAAAGATGCAGAGAAAAAAAAACCCACAACAATACAGTGCTAAGATAGAAAACAGCACCACTTTCATTAGGATGCCTAATTGCTTGAAAGTTGGTTCAGGCTCAACTCCTTGGAGGTCCTGAGACAACCAGCTTGTGGCTGAACAGTGACAAAGGTTGAAGGAAGCATTATAGAAATAAGGCATCCACCTGGAAATATAGTCTGCTAGAGGAATTACCAAAGATGTTGACACACTGATTTGGAGAAAGGAGGATTTATGGATATGTTTGAACATGTATTTAAATATAATATTCCATTTTCTTCTTAGAGCATCCCGTCTCCTACCGTGCTATTACTTTTCTGATTTTAATTGATCCTTTAGGAAAGGTTGGCATTTACAACCAGAATGTGCAGGTGAATGTCCCGCCTTGCAGACCTGCCTTTTCTTTTGGGCTTGAATTGCTGGGGCCTGAGTTTGTTGTTTGATTGTCTATTCATTTGCTTTAAAAGAATGACTGTTAAATAGCAGTAAATAATTTTAAAAGAGGCTTGTTACCTAAACATGGACTCTTTTTTTAAATAAAACAAAACAAAACAACAACAACAACAACAACAACAAAAAACCCTCTTTCTTTCCTGGGAATTTAAATCAGCAAATTCGTAAAGACTAAGCAAAGCTAAGACTGATGTGGAAATGTCTTCACATACAGAGACGCTGAGGCCGGGGAAGGCCAGGGTGTCCACTCAAGCTGTCAGACGGAAGAAGAGTGGAGTCAGTGGGAGTGACGGGGAAAGGACACACAAAGAGAGAGGAGTGGGGAAGGGGCAGGAGGAGAGAGTGAAAGGGGGAGAAGAGGCCACACAGACCAGAGAGAAGCAGAAAGACGCCATGACAGACAGACACCAGCCCCGCCCTCAGCTCGGGAGCTGCTTGCTCTTCCTGCCTTCAGTCTGGCTTTCTTGGCAGACCCTTGCTAACACGAGTGAGGCTCTAGTCTCTGCATCCAGGGGTTCGTCTGAAATGCCTTGTCTTAGTTTAAAGTCAGCAAGGTGGAGAACAAGGAATGTTGTGTTTATTTGGGGGCTGATTAGTATTTTGCAATCCTGAAATGTACAGATCTCATAGTCTTGTTTATTTTTGTTTATTTTACTTTATTTTATTTCAGATGAAGCTACCAAAACATGTATGGCTTCCAAGCAGCCTTCTGGGGCGTGGCTGCTTTTGGAAGATCCTTGCCGTGTTGTGAGGAAGCCCAACTTAACAGGGATGTGGAAAGATTCTGAAACTAGAGGTAGAAGAGATAATGACGTCAGTGACAAGAAGGGAGAAGAGGGAGAGCCTTCACACCTCTGAGTGTTTCCCCTCCTTCTTCTCCAGCCCTTTCTAACCTACATCCGGCTCCTGGCTATAAACACGCAAGATACTCACACCAGACTTTCCCAAACGAGGTCAGCAGTCAACATCCCCGTTTTCCTCAACCACTCTCCACCCTTTCATTTATTTGTTTATTATTTTGGGTCCCACAGGGATGCAGCTTCCATATCAGGCTAGACAAACTTGCCATTGAGTCCCGAGGATCTTCCCCTCTCCTTCGCCCCAGCACTGGGATTCTAGACATGTGTAGATTTACATGACTTTCAAAATAGGTTATGGGGATGCAGGCTCAGTGAACACTTTGAGAGATCTTCCTAGGCCTTTAAGGTATATTTTGAGCACAGCAATAAAGAGCGCTATTACCAAGTAAATAATGTACTAAGTAGTACCTAAAGAGGCCTACCTGTACTGTGCTTCTTGGTGGTTGAAAGGTAATTAAACGTTTTTTTAAAGACAGGGTTTCTTTGTGTAGTCCTGATTGTCCTGGCACTTACTCTATAGACCAAGCTGGCCTCAAACTCACAGGGATCCTCTTGCCTCTGCCTACTGAGTGCTGGGCTAAAAGGCATGGACCAGCTGCTGGCAAATTCTTTGTCCTTTACCATAAATACAATGCCAAGTCATCCCCAAACAACTACTTCCTGCTACTAAATTTCCTATCCTATTTTTAAATTGATTTTTTAAAAAGTTCTTTCATTTACATTCCAACCACTGCCCCTCTCCTTGTCCCCCTCCCACAGTTTCTCATCCCATTCCTTCTCCCCCTTTCCTCTGAGGGGGTGCTCTCCCCACCCCATCAGGCCTCCTCCTTCTCTGGGGCCTCAAGTCTCTTGAGGATTGAGTGCATCTTCTCCCACTGAGGCCAGACCAGGCAGTCCTCAGCTGTATGTGTGCTGGGGCCTCAGACCAGCCTGTGTCTGCTGCCTAGTTGGTGACTCAGTCTCTGGGAACTCCCTGGGGTCTGGGCTAGTTGAGATTGCTGGTCTTCCTATGGGGTCACCCTCCCCCTTCAGCTTCTTCAATCCTTCCCCTAATTCAACTCTAGGGGTTCCTGATTTCAGTCCAATAGTTGGGTTCAAGTATCTCAGTCAGCTGCTGGTGGGGCCTCTCGGAGGGCAGCCATGCTAGACTCCTGTCTGTAAGCACACCATAGCATCAGTAATAGTGTCAGGCCTTCATGCCCCCCTATCCCATGGGATGGATCTCAAGTTGGGCCAGTCACTGGACGGCCTTTCCCTTAGTCTCTGCTCCATTTTTGTCCCTATCCTATTTAAAATGCATCGTGTTGCTGGAGAGATGGCATAGTGATTAAGAACGCTTGTTCTTCTAGAGGATCTGCGTTCAGTTCCCAACATCCACATCAGGTCACTTATAACTGCCTGTAATTCCAGGTCCAGGGGAATCTAAAGCCCTCTTCTTATCTCCAAGGGCCTACGCATATAGGTGGTATGTACTCACATACAAACACATAGCAATAAATATTAAAGAAATGCAAGTTCACTTCTTTGTAAGATCCTATGTTTTGCTTTTCTTATTTTAATGGATGCACATCACTGTCCTCGAGAGGAGGTTGGCATTTACACTATCACCTGTCACATGATGATGAACACACAGCCATCTTGTTATACCTACCTTACCTCTCAAGCTGAAATTCGGGGTCTGAGCCTTATTTTATACCAAAGTGTTTGTGTGGATAAAGTATCTGGAAAGGTTGTAAGACTTGGAAGAAATGAGAAAAAGATGATGGTGGTAGTGGTGGTGATGATGATGATGATAATTGTGGTGACAACGGTGGCTGTGGTGGTTATAATATGGCTGCTCCTGAAACTACCCTATACCATGTACCTTTCATCCTTTTGACTTCGTAGTCTATCTCAACGTGTCCGAAATACTTGTTACTTCTTGCCTAGACGTGGAGACATACACACATAGTTGTCAGAAATGAAAAGTGTAGTCGCTGTATTTTAGAGAAGCAAGCGTTACCACCGCTTTTAGACAGATCATAAATATATACTACATTGATCTCAACCCAAGTAAATGACTGCATGCATAGGAGAATGCCAGATCGGTGTAGGAGAATGCCAACTCAATCAATGTGACAGCCCGCTCGCTCTGGTTGCAGAGGCTAACTTCCAATGCCAGGTTCATAACTTGTGGCACAGATCATAAGTAGGGGTTCCCACGGTTGGCTCTTTGGGTTTAGAGCAGCTCGCCAAACTTGGGAAAAACTCTTGTTTTTATCAGTTTATTAGAATGGATAGAGGTAAACAGCGAGGTCTAGATGGAAGGAATAAGAGACACCTGAGGTGGTCCAGAGGTTCTAATTCTCTCAGCACCTCATCGTACAGAAACTTAAATGTGATCAGTCACCCGGATCTCTGGCGAACTCTGTCCTTTGTGTTCAGATAGAAGCCTCATTACACAGGCACAACAGAGTGTGAGAGACCTGATCTTTTGGGCTCAGATTCCATCTTAAAGAACCTGGCCTAAGGTTAAACTCTAGCTAACAGGCCTGGACCTGGCACCAGTTTTCCAGGTTATTCCCCAACAAATCTGCACCTCCAGGTTGCAAGCCTACCCCTGACACTTCACTTCCTAACAACCACCAATCAGGAGAAAAGCAGAAGTTCACTCTTTGGTTTGGCTCGCAGCACCAGCCAATACATTAAAGGCCACGATAATTCCCCAGTTAGATGCTTGTCAGGCTAATAATCTCCATGCCTTGCTTGCTATTTCCTGTAAAACCTTGTCCCGATTAGAGTTCAGGGCTGCTTCCCCAAACCATCCTGTGGGTCATCGTTGAGTAAACACGGGGTCGAGCTCATAAATAAAGAGAACCTAATGCAATAACAATGGAGTCTGCTCCCGGTTGGTCTTTTTGGACTTGCGAACACTTCCTGGTACAAATCAATTACCCATTTATTGGTAACTAACCTTTAACCCCTCTCCCTTCTTCTGGATCAAAGGGTGGTGCTGTATATTAGTTTTATCAAAACTGTGGGACCAATACCTGAGAGAAACAACTTAAAGGAAGGAATTATTTTAGACTATGTTTTTTTTGAGAGGTCAGTCCATCAAGGTAGAGTGAGCAGTTTACATCATAAAGGCCAGAAAGCAAAGATAGAACAAGGCATACTGCCAGTGACCTTAGAGAGCACTCTGCAATAGACTCACCAAGGGTGTGGGGGGGGATCATGAATAAGATTAACCATGTTGTCCAAATCCAAATGGACTGTGAAGTGAGGGCCAGGACACCAAGGCCACAGAGGTCGGACTTAGATACACCGTTTGGGTCTCAGGCATAGATATCACCAAGGCACACTGGGAAATTCACTCTCTTGGAACCAGGAACTGTGGAGTCAGTCCTGTCTTTACCACTCATTAGCTAAATTAGGCTGAGCAAATGAATTAGCATCTCCAAATCTCACATTTCTCAACTAGAATAATGCCATCAGATGAGGGGATTACACAATGTGTATTTTACAGGTGGTTATGACCAGCAGAGAGACAATGTTTATTAACTATAAGTACCATTGTAGTGTTGGTTAAAAGGGGAATTCCTTTAAGGATTATAACAAGGTCTCTGAATTGATTTTTCTCTTAAAACCTCATTAGCTCTGAGTCCCTAATAGGCAAATATTTCTGAATTATACGTACCAGGCTGTTACGATGGGTTTCTCCATTTTACAGGATGTTAACTGTGAACACAAAGGAAAACACGCCTGGTGTGCCTCATTGACAGCATAGAATGTTTGATTTGGAAAAACCGCCTCTTGTGGTGTAGAAAGGAGTTATTTTAATGATATCATTTAGTAAGAGAGGTTACCCAGCCATTTTCACAAGAGACACCAGAAGAGAAATCACAAGGAGACCTCACCAAGTCTCCTGGGAAATCCACCCTTTGGAAGAGGAACAGAGGCAAGGGGAACAGAGGAGAGGGAGAAGGAGACAGAGCGGGAGAGCGGACATGGCAGCACCGCTCTGTGTTTATACAGATGCCTTTCTCCACTGATTTCCAGGCACTGACAAACTTTAATGGGCTAATCTTCACACATCCCTTTGAGGTTAAGTGGGCATCGAGCATTATCCCAGAGTTTTCAAAAGTACAAAGAGCTTAAGTGTCTCCCCCCCCCCCCCGAGGTCACAGGAATTGGCTGGTGACAAAGCTAACAGGAGACCTCCTCCGGGACCCCTGCCTTCCAACCCCCTCCCAGACTTGGAGACCTCACTCAGCAAAGCCATCTGGGGTCTTTTTGTTAGCTCTCAGAAGCCAAGTCCCTGGTAATCATTTCACCAACGACAGACGATGTGACATCTTTGTCCCTATAAAGCACTCACTTCAGATCAAAGGACCTATTTTCTAGCATTGTGAACGTTTCCACAGTTAAGCAGTGCTCAGAGGTAGGCAGAAAAGGATATGGTGGTTGTGTGTGTGTGTGTGTGTGTGTGTGTGTGTGTGCGCGCACGCGCACACGTGCGTGCAAGCACTTGTGTGTTTAATTTTCAAAAAAGACATTGATGTTCTTTTCTGGGGCTGAACACTCTTTGAATCCAACAGTAAGGCAGAGCCTGTGAACAAAACCATTCCTATTCACTTCAAACTGTAGTCTCTTTACTAAATACTCTTCAGAGAATTCCCAACTTTGTTTAAGCGATTTCCAAGGCTTCTCTTCAAACAGCCCAGCTGACCCTTGTTCATCTTGGGGCCTCGGTGTTGCCAAGAGAAACAGACCATCCTCACTGGATTAAAGCATTAAAGCATGCTATCGTTTATAAGGCAATTTTGCATCTAAAATTTTTTTTTAAAAAGAAGTATCCTGGTGAACATTACAGAAAGCTTTTAGGTATATATTCAGGCAGAAAATCTTTGGTCAACAAGAATGGAATTATTTTACTTTAGCGCAGAACGCTGAGCTTTTCAACCTATTGTCATTATGTGGAGAAAATGAAATCTCCATCCACAGTCTCTTAGGTGCTCGATTTTATTAGGGCATCTCAACCACAGGCAGTGGCTTTAGACCCTCCAGCTAAAGCCCGCAGCCAGCCTGATGCTAGTATGTCCTTCTAAGAGAACAAAATTCTGATTGTTGGCATTCGACCTGCAGAAGAAAGAAAGAATAAAAGGATTCAAAAAAAAAAAAAAAGAACAGAGAAAGAAAAGCAAATTGAAAAGGGACAGGTTGTGCTAGAAGAGATTGGTAATGATTTCCAAGCCTTGCATTTGTGTCTCCCCATGCTCAAGGTGAGACCTGGGGAGGCTGGCTGAATCCACTGGGGTCCCCCAGAGCTCCTGCACGGTAGGAGAGTTCTGACACTCACTGACCTGATGGCCTTGGACAAGGACTTGGACATTTGTGGACTGCATGTGCCTAATAAATCAAACAAGGGAGCGATGTGAGATTTAAATTCCTTTCTCACAGTCTCGAGCCAGTGCCCGATTGGCACTCCTCCCCTGTGAAACTTCCCTTATAATCTGCCCGTGTCCTGCTCATGTCACTTGGCTACTGATTTTATTCCCTCTGATGGCTGCCAGAAGTCATCTCCTAAAAGAGAAGGAGCACAAGAAGGGGGTGGCGTCAGGGCAAGGAAGGAAGGAAGATGTCTCTGAAAAGCCAGCTTTTAGCACATGGATGTCATGTGCTCTTCAACCCTGAGAGGAAAATACTATTAAACTTGTTTTACCCATGAGAAGAGTGAATATCAAAACTGATAGACTTATTGGATGAATGCAGTTGGAAGAATAAAATTAGGAATGCTACATAAATTGCAGGGCCAAGTTAAACAGAAAAAACTGGAACCTTTCTCCTTTCTCCATTCTTCTTATTAAGAATTCTGATACGGGGAGGCGGGGCCTCAGAGCTTAAGAGTACTTCCTGCTCTTGGATAGGACCTCCGTTTACATCCCAGCGTCTACAGGGCAGCTTGAAATCATCTGTAACTCCAGTCCTGAGTGGTCTAACACGCTTTTAAAAACATCTATGGACACCAAGAATGTACATGGTGCACAGACATACATGCAGGTGTATATACACCCATACTTATACAATAACAAAATAAATATATCTAAAATAATATTTTAAAAACAATATAAAAACAGTGCAGGGGATGTAACTCAATGATAGTGCATTTGAATGGGATAGTATTTGCAAATCCTTGGGTTCAGTCCCCAGTACCTTCCCTACACACACACACACACACACACACACACACACACACACACAAAGACACACACACACACACACACAGAACTTACATACATACAAATGCAAACATAAACACAGACACACACATACAGGTACATACAGACACACAAGCATACATACACAGACACACAGATACACTCACACACAGACACACACACACACAGAACATACATACATACAAATGCAAACATATACACAGACACACACATACAGGTACATACAGACACACAAGCACACATACACAGACACACAGATACACTCACACATAGACACACATACAAACACACATACACACGAGCACACAAACACATGTACATGCACATGCACACACACAGACACACAGAGATAGACAGACACACACACAGACACACAGACACACAGATACACACAGACATGCAGACACAGATACACACAGACACACACACAGACACACAGACACACAGATATACACAGACACACACACACACACAGAGACACACACAGACACACAGACACACAGATACACACAGACACACACACAGAGACACACACAGAGACACACACAGACACACACACACACACACACACACACACACACACTTACTAAGATGCTAACAACAGAGCATTAAACCACATTCAGCTGCCGGGACAGTGAGGCCACCCTGAGGAGTTAGCCCGGCTCCCTGGGCCGTCTTTCTGTCTTGCCAACATTTACTTCTGATCCACTCTCAATACTTCTCCCCAGAACTCATGCCTGAGAATGACCGGTCGGGCTCTCCTTCTGGTTCTGGGTGTAGTTTAGGGGAGGGGTGTCTTTGGAGGAGGTTAGCAGGAGGTGGGGGTGCTGAGCGTCCTCCCTACAGTCCATGGTTGATTATCCGTGTGCTCCCCTCCTTTTCTGCTGACAGGGAAGCTGACGGGCCAGGCTCCTGCGGATTAGTGCTGGGTTTCTCCTGACCAGCCTCAGGCCAATTTATCGGTCTATTTTCTACTGACCATATTTCTTTAAAGTGACCCATATCAAATGGTTTTTTAATTTTATGATTCTTTTTTTGCTTTGTGTGTGTGTGTGTGTGTGTGTGTGTGTGTGTGTGTGTGCTGGTGCTGGCGGTGCTAATGAACGTGCATTGACGTGTGTGCACCTGTGCTTGCGGTGCAGGGATGTGTGGTGGCCACGGGTCCTCGACTGCTATCCTTATTACCCTCCATCTTATTTTCTGAGACAGGATCTTGCCATGAACCTGGAGGTTGCAGTGAGCCTTCGGGATCGACCTCAGCTCTACACTCCCTGGGCCTTCTCAGGGGCTGCAGTTACCCACAGACACCACCACACTCAGCGTCTTCCGTGAGTGCTGGAGGTCCGAACTCAGGTCTTCGCCCTTTCGTGCCAAGCATTTGACCCACTGAGCTGCCTCTCCAGCCCTGGCATCTGTTTCTTGCAGGGTCCTTATGGGGCTTGCCTAACTGCCGCTCCTGTTCTGTGACTATAACCCACCTTTTCTTAGGGAAAAAAATAATGTACTGCCCGAGGTATTCAGAGGGTTCAGAGAAGTCAAGCCGGTTGGCGTTCTCTTATCTTCTGCCACTTAGCGGCCTCAAGGATAGTTCTGTCTCCCTGGGACCTTCTGCTGGAGGATGCGAGGGAGCTGTCTTTAACAATTTCCATAAAGGGCCATGGAATAAATGTTTTAGGCTTTTGAGGCAATGAATAACCCTGTGGGTTAGCCTTCTTAGCTTCCGTGTTTGCAACCTTGAAAGTTTTAAAATAAATTCCAATACAACACTGCTGGAAATATAAAACAAACCAGCAGATCCCGGGAGCTTAGCAGTTAGGATGACAAAGGAGAAACAGAGGCAAAGAGGTATGGACAGATGTCCTCTCTGCTGATGCAGGGAAATCAGCATACTGACCAAGTGTTCGTCCTAATTCAGTATTCTTCAATATGCAGGTATGGAGGTAGGTATGCAGGGTCAGTATAGATGTAGATATATGGATATACACACACCCCAGACACACACACTCAAACACACACACTTCAAACATACACACCAAACCCACACACACATCAAGCACACATACATACACAAACACACAGACACACACCCCAGACACACCTACACACAAACACACACACTTCAAACATACACACCAAACCCACACACACATCAAACATACACACATACACACCAAATGCACACACACACCCCAAACACACATACTCCAAACAGACACCCCCCAAACACACACACACACACACACACACACACACACACCCTAAACACGCACACACCCCAAACACACATGCACACAAATTCATACACACCAAACTCACATAGACACAAAAACACATAAACACATACACACCAAACACGCACATACATACACATTCAAACACACACACTTGAAAAATTCTTGACAGTAAGACCCCCCTGAAAGATTGCAAATCCCCAGTAATACAACTTTTTCTCCTACTTAATAGATACCCAGCATGTTTCTCAGTTACTCAACCTGAGCCTGTCTGAATGGTATTTCTAAATGACCAAACCCCACTGAGTCCCTCTAAAACCCACAGTGAGAATTTTCATTGATTCCACTTGAGAGTAATTCCCATGACGCCCATGTGGTAGAGAGCTCTCCATCAAGGACCCTTCATGGTGGTCTCCCTTGCTGAGAGATTCACACGGGTGGTTTATATGAATTCTAGAAGAGAACATTGGAAGAATAGAAAAGCATCGGGGACAAATATGACCTGGAGCATTCTCCACACAAATATCCAGAGGTCAGAGGTCACAGTTCAGGAGGCATTGAGATTTCCAAACTGGCTCTCCAGGGAATCGCGTCTGGTAACCAGCGGCCAGGAACCAGGAAGCTGAGGCTTTAGCAGCTGCCCCCATCTCTGCATCATATCAAGTCGGGTCTGAAGAGGATGGTACTTTCTAACAAGTATTTAGTACAGGTCATGTTCAAAACATTTCTTACAGATGCTCTAGTATCCCCCATATGCGGCTGAAAGAGGTGTGTGTAACAGCAGGGACTGCAGCAGCCACTGAGGGCTAAGGCTGGGTTGTTGCATGGCCTGGCCCTATCAGAGCAGAAATCAATCTTAAAAAGGCAGAGGAAGAAGGGGGGACTTCCTGCGATGGAACCTTTCGCCCTGAAAAAGCGATGTTTGGGAATCTGGAACGATAGCCCAGTAGTCAAGACCAGGAGTTTCCCAGTGCATACATGGTGGCTCACAACTATCCGTAATTCCAGTTCCAGAGGACTTGAAGCTCTTCTAGCCTCTGCAGGCTCTTGCATACATGTGATACACATATGTACATGCAGATAAAGCATATATAAAATGAAAAAGTAAACACGTCTCTTTTAAAAAAAAGGAAAAGAAATGTTCTAGCAGAAACATTTTTTTAAATCTCAACGACGTAGCCCCCGTAACTAAGATAAAATTGGATGGAGCGGTGGACCATTTTAAAATAATTCTCCACCCTTCTCAGAGAAAGAAAAATGGTTATGAAATAGGAGTTAAATATAGCAACGACAAAACTCAATGTCCAATATTCTCTGTCCCATGATTCCCGCTAAGTGAATTCACATTTGGTTTGGCCGCATGCCTAGGTTTGAGTTGTAGGAAAATGTTCACCACATGGAAACCACTAGGAGTCACTGTCCTTTGGAATAGAGCATAGAGGGCGGAAGGGGACTTTCAGGGAGTCGGGGACATGCCAGACTAGATGGCAGTGCCTCAGTGCATGGGTGTGTGGGAGCATTCTAAGCTCTCTCACTAACAAGCGCATTCTGATCCAGTGGCTCTTGGCCTGCATACAACCTTTCTAACAAGCTCCTGAATGATGCAGGAGCTGCTGCTCTGTGCCTCACTACGAACCACAGGGGACCAGGGCAATCACAGCGTCTCCAAGTTTGTGGCCTTTGGTCAGTAATAAATGTTAATGATAATCGCTTACATGCAAAATGCAAAGGACAAGAAACGAAGTCACAGAGAGAGCGAGCGAGAGCTATAGGGAAGGCTGCTAGAGACTGCCTGCAAACGCTGTTCTGTTGGCCGGGCCAAAAGGGCTTACTGTAGGCAGACGCGGGTGGGAAAGTGTCTGCCTTCAAGGTCTAATGAAAGGCATAGGCTGCTCCTAGTCTGATGGGTTGGGGGAGCACCTGACTCACTCCATGGGCAAAACAGTCAGGGTGGAGGCTCAGTCGGATTCAGTAAAACGTGTTCTAGGCTGAAAAATGTACAGAGACAGAGGTGAACAGGCTGGGTCTTCCGACCCTGAAAGAAAGGATGATCGGGACGCACAGAGGTAGAAAATCTGAAAAACAGCAGGTTATACACAAAATACAGTGGAGCAACCAGGGGTCCTTAAGGCAAACGGAGGGTGACTGTTCCGTATCGCTACAGATAAGAACTGAAAAACGCAGTGCTGGCATCTGCCTGGGTTTCTTCAATTGACAGGGAGCTATAAGGCTACAGTGATCAAAGTATCCAGAAGGGAATTTCATGATTTCAAGCAGTTTTATCACTTAAAAGTAACCCGTATCCTAGAACCTTTGATCAAGTGGGGCTACCACCTCAGCTTTTGTGCTGATTAGCTTGTGGGCTGCCCATTTGAGAAGACCCACAATCAGTTTCAGCCCCTTCTACGGCTTTAAAAGGCTTACAGAGATTCTCTCTGGCCTCTTCTCTAGAAGCGTCTCTTGTAGCGCTCCAAGCAGAAGCAGCTCCAAGCAATCTAGGACAGGAGGGAAGTTTCTCTTTGATGTTTCTACGCGGCATCTCTCTGGACCTTTAGTTCCACCCACCACCCCCCCAACCTTGCCTCCTGTGAGTCCAACTCTGCACCCATCTGTCAGACAGGGAACACACGACGCTTTCCAGGAGGGGCTACGAACAGCCGCTTGGATATTGTAGCCATTTGTATTTAGTTTATATCTTCATGAAAAATTACTCAGTTTTTCGTGTCACAAAGCAAATAGAATCATGACTTATGTTTCATAATTTATATAACCAATTTCATATACTTGTCAACTTCTTATCAGATTCCTGACAGTTACAAATCATTTCCCCTTCTGGAAAGATGGAAATATGCCCCCCTACTGCCTACCTGTAGCCATCTCCAAGATTATGTTTTCACGCTGTTGCTCACGGTGGAGTAATCAGGTACATGAAATATTTACTGATGAGAACTCAGCTCGTTCAGGCTAACGACTATGGTGCCTGCACGCCAGAGTGTAGTCCTAGGGAGGAGCTTTCCAGACAGAATCAGGGTAGCGACAAGATGACTCCAAGAGTCACCAATGTAGGGAATGCCTAAAGAAGTCTAAAGGTGTGGAGTTGGGGGGTAGGGCGAGGTATCCATCTATTCACGGCAAGAGAACACTATGTGGTAAATTCAACAAAACCTTTCATTGCAATGGCAAACAGCAGTGATTGTCTATGGTGAGGTAAAGGCTTAACCCAAATGAAAAAAACTATTAAATAAAATCATGAAATCACTGTACCCTGAAGCCACAGTTGGAGGACTTAGACCTTCATACGCTAATACACAGCTTCTCTAATCACATGGTTAGCTAAAATGCAAGATATTTACGCCTTCGTTTCAAAACTTATACATCTATTATTGGAGTAGGTACATAAAATTTTCTGAGGAATACCATGGCAAGAAATATTAATAATGGTTACAACAGCTACGAAGAACCAAGTCTTTAATATAAACTCCTTTGTAGCACTCTCACCATTCATAAAAATATTATTAATTAGTTAATAATATTAATCAATGACTATATGCTCTCTTTTAAGCACTTGATAATGTCTTATCTCATTTAAGCTCTCAAAGCCCTATGTGGCAGATTTTAATTTACCATCGTGTAAACTTTAGGGTTTCCTTGTTTTTGTTCTATAATCTGAGCTACAGAGATGTTAAACACTTTGCCCCAGGGTCACACAGCTCGTGGGCAGAGATGAGGTTTGAGCTCCCCATGTAGAATACACTGGGCAAAGGCATCTTGGTTATTACATCTGTGCACAGATGTAGAACTGAAGACACATTCATACCATGTAGAAGTGGATTCTTGATTTCAACTCCAGTAGGCTATATAATATCTCTTGTAACTGGATCTGAACTTTACATGAGACAGATATATCAATTTTAAGATTCAAAAAAGAAAATCTAGGTGGGCATAGTAACACACATCCTTAATTTCAGCTATTTAGGAAGTTGAAGTAGGTGGATGACACTTCATTATTTTTTTTTATTGGATATTTTCTTTATTTACATTTCAAGTGTTTTCCTCTTTCCAGGTCTCCCCTTCGGAACCCCCCTATCCCATCCTCCCTCCCCCAAGTCTATGAGGGTGCTCCCCCACCCACACCTATCTTCCCTTTCTGGCATTCCCCTACACTGGGGCAACACACACCCTTAGGACCAAGAGCCATTCCTCCCACTGATGTCCAACAAGGCCATCCTCTGCCAATATGGGGCCAGAGCCATGGGTCCCTCCATGTGTACTCTGGTTGTCGGTCTAGTCCCCAGGAGCTCCAGGGGGTCTGGCCTATTGACACTGTTGCTCTGCCCATGGGGCTACAAACCCTTTCAGCTCCTTCAGTCCCTTCTTCAGCTCCTCCATCAGGGACCCTGTGCTCAGCCCAATGGTTGGCTTCGAGCATCTGCCTCTGTATTTTTCAGGCTTTCTTTCTCCATATCCTTGCCAGCATCGGCTGTCACCTGAGTTTTTGATCTTAGCCATTCTGACTGGTGGAAGTGCTTTTGCATACACAAGGATGCAAATTCAATCTCCAGGATCATCATGTGACATATAACCTTGATTGTCAATCTGACTACACCTGGAATTAGCCAAACCCAAGCATTTGGACATGGCCCAAGGGATTTTCTTAATTTCACTATTTGAGATGTGAAGACCCACACTTTAAGTCTCGGCAACAACTTCTCGTGGCAGCACCCACGAAAGGATGTAGAAGGATGTTTTCCATCTTTGCATGTTTGCCCTCAATGGCGAGTTCAGGTATCCTACTGCCGAGGCAGTCCTTCATTGGTTTTGGGAGCTACTTCTTCAGGATTCCAATACAGACATAAGACCAGCATCTCTCTAGGAGCCCCCTAATTTCTTTCTCAGCCTGTTAATCCTTTGATTATAGGAAGGCTACTGATTTGTTTGAGTCAATTTTATATCTGGCCACTTTGCTGAAGTTGTTTAACAGCTACAGGAGTTCTCTGGTGGAATTTTTGGGGTCACGTAGTATACTATCCTATCATCTACAAATAGTGGGAGTTTGAATTTTTCCTTTCCAATTTGTATCCCTTTGACCTCCTTTTGTTGTCTAATTGCTCTATCTAGAACTTCAAGTACTATATTGAATAGATAGGGAGAGAGCAGACAGCTTTGTCTAGTCGGTGATGTTGGTGGGAATGCTTCAAGTTCCTCTCCATTTAGTTTGATGTTGACTACTGGTTTGCTGTATGTTGCTTTTACTGTGTTTAGGTATGGGCCTTGAATTCCTGATCTTTCCAAGAGTTTTAACATGAAGGGGTGTTGAATTTTGTCAAATGCTTTTTCAGCTTCTAATGAAATGATTATGTGGTTCTTTTTCTTTGAGTTTGTTTATATAGTGGATTATATTGATGTTTCTGTACATTAAACCATCCCTGTATCCCTGGGATGAAGCCTACTTGATTGTGGTGAATGATTGTTTTGATGTGTTATTGGATTTTCTTTGTGAAAATTTTAGAGAATATTTTTACATCGATATTCATAAGAAAAATTGATCTGATGGTTTTTTTTCTTTGTTGGTCTTTATGTGGTTTTGGTATCAGTGTAACTGTGGCTTCATAGAATGAATTGGGTAGTGTTCCTTCTGTTTCTATTTTGTGGAATAGTTTGAAGAGTATTGGGTATTAGGTCTTCTTTGAAGGTCTGATAGAATTCTGCACTAAATCTATCTGGTCCTGGGCTTTTTTTTTTCTTTTTGCTTGAGATCCTTTTGATGATTGCTTCTATTTCTTTAGGGGTTATGGGACTGTTTAGGTGTTTTTTTGGTTTTTTTAGATGGTAGGATCGGATGATTTTTTTAAATTTCCTCAGTTTTGTTTGTTATATCTTCCTTTTCATTTTTGATTTTGTTAATTTGGATGTTGTCTCCGTGGCCTCTGGTTAGTCTGGCCATCTATTTTGTTGATTTTCTCAAAGAACCAGCTCCTCGTTTTGTTGATTCTTTTTGTTTTTACTTGGTTGATTTCAGTGCTGAGTTTGATTATTTCCTGCAATCTTCTCCTCTTGGGTGTATTTGCTTCTTTTTGTTCTAGAGCTTTCAGGTGTGCTGTTAAGCTGCTAGTGTATGCTCTCTCCAGTTTCTTTTTGGAGGCACTCAGCGCTATGAGTTTTCCTCGTAGCACTGCTTTCATTGTGTCCCTTAAGTTTGGGTAGGTTGTGCCTTTCCTTCCTTCCTTCCTTCCTTCCTTCCTTCCTTCCTTCCTTCCTTCCTTCCTTCCCTTCCTCCCTCCCTCCCTCCCTCCCTCCGTCTCTCTCTCTCTCTCTCTCTCTCTCTCTCTCTCTCTCTCTCTCTCTCTCTCCATTTAAATTCACTAGCAGGCATGGGCCCCATGTTGTGGTAGGTGTGCTGGGCTCAGTGCACTATGGATGGGGGTGGGGTGTGGAGGAGGTGATAGCATGTGGCTGGAAGGGAAAGGAGAGGATTAGATCTGCTTCTAGAAAGTTCGGAGGAAGGACTCATGGCACGCTAGAGCTAAGCCACCAATAAGGTTGAGAAACTCTTGGAAATCTAACTGCTCATCACTGTTGAGGTCCACCTTCTTCATCCTGTGGTCCAGGACACCAGGGTCCTTCTTGTTCTTCGTGAAGGCGGCCACCTCCGTGTTCATGAAGGAACAGAATTCCGTTTTGGCGAGCTGACAGCTGTTTCCATCCTTCCCACTGCACTTTTGGAAAACAGCCATCAGGGACTCAATACGTCTCTCCGTCTCTGTAGGCATTTTTGCCAAGTTGGGGAGCCAGGTCTGGCTGTGACTGCAGCTGATGGTAGCTAGGGCAGGAGTCCTTCATTTTCATTAAATTCTAAAAAGTCTTTGATTTCTTTCTTTATTTCTTCCTTGACCAAGTTATCATTGAGTAAGGCCTTGTTCAGCTTCCATGTGTATGTGAACTTTCTATTGTTTTTGTTGCTTTGAAGATCAGCCTTGATCTGTGGTGATTGATAGTATTATTTTAATCTTCTTATATCTGTTGAGGTCTGTTTTGTGACTGATTATATGGTCAGTTTTGGAAAAGTTACCATGAGGTGCTGAGAAGAAGGTATATTCTTTTGTTTTAGGATATCTGTTAAATCCACTTGGACCATAACTTCTGTTAGTTTCAATGTGTCTCTGTTTAGTTTGTGTTTCCATGAGCTGTCCATTGATAATAGTCTCCCACTATTATTGTTTGAGGTGTAATGTGTGTTTTGAGCTTTAGCAAAGTTTCTTTTATGAATGTGGGTGCCCTTGCATTTGGAGCATAGATGTTCAGAATTGAGAGTTCTACTTGTCAGATTTTTCCTTTGATGAGTATAAAGTGTCCTTCCTTATCATTTTTGATAACTTTTGGTTGAAAGTTAATTTTATTCAATATGAGAATGGCTACTCCAGCATGTTTCTTGGGACAATTTCTTGGAAAATTGTTTTCCAGCCCTTTACTTTGGGGTAGTTTCTGTCTTTGACACTGAAGTGAGTTTCCTGTTTGCAGCAAAATGCTGGGTCCTGTTTATATATCCAGTCTATTAGTCTATGTCTTTTTATTGTGGAATTGAGTCCATTGATGTTGAGTTATTATAGACTAGTTATTGTTGCTCCTGTTCTTATTTATGTTATTTTTATATTTGTGTAGTTATCTTCTTTTGGGTTTGTTGAAAGAAAATTACTTTTTTGCTTTTTCTAGGGTGTAGTTTCTCTCCTTGTGTTGGCATTTTCTGTCTATTATCCTTTGTAGGAATGGATTTGTGGAAGGATATTGTATAAATTTGGTTTTGTCATGGGATATCTTGGTTTCTACATCTATGGTGATTGAGAGTTTTACTGGGTATAGTAACCTGGGCTGGCATTTGTATTATCTTAGGGTCTGTATGATATCTGCCCAGGATCTTCTAGCTTTCATAGTCTCTGGTAAGAAGTCTGGTGTAATTCTGATAGGTCTGCCTTTCTAAGTTATGTGACCTTTTTCTGTTTCTGCTTTTATAATCTTTCTTTGTTTTGTGCATTTGGTGTTTTGACTCTTATGTGATGGGAAGAATTTCTTTTCTGGTCCAATCTATTTGGAGTTCTGTAGGCTTCTTGTATGTTTATGGGCATCTCTTTCTTTAGGTTAGGGAAGTTTTATTCTATAATTTTGTAGAAGATATTTGCTTGCCCTTTAAGTTGGGAATCTTCACTCTCTTCTATACCTATTATCCTTGTTTGGTCTTCTTATTTTGTCCTGGATTTCCTGGATGTTTGGGGCTAGGAGCTTTTTGCATTTTGCTTTTTCTTTGACTGTTGTGTCAATGTTTCCTATGGTATCTTCTGTACCTGAGATTCTCTCTTCTATATCTTGTATTCTGTTGGTGATGCTTACTCTATGACTCCTGATCTCTTTCCTAGATTTTCTATCTCCAGGGTTGCCTCCCTTTATGATTTATTTATTGTTTCTTTTTCCATTTTTAGATACTGGATGGTTTTGTTCAATTCCTTCACCTGTTTGGTTGTATTTCCCCGTATTTTTTAAGGGAATGTGTTTTCTCTTTAACAGCTTCTACTTGTTTACCTGTGCTCTCCTGTATTTCCTTAAGAGAGTTATTTATGTCCTCCTTAAAGTCTTCTATCATCATCATAAGATGTGATTTTTAAATCAGAGTCTTGCTTTTCTGGTGTGTTGGGGTATCCAAGGCTCACTGTGGTGGGAGAACTGGGTTCTGATGATGCCAGGTAGCCTTGCTATCTGTTGCTTATATTCTTGCCCTTGCCTCTCGACATCTGGATTTCTCTGGTATTAGCTGGCCTTGCTGTCTCTGACTGTGGCTTGTCCCTCCTGCAAGCCTGTGTGTCAGTACTCCTGGGAGACCAGTTCTCTCTGAGAGGTATTTGAGTATAGAGAGCTGTAGCTCAGGGTCTATTCTGGGTGCAGACAGAAATAGGAAGAATCCTGTCCCTGGGAGCTCCTTGGTTCCTATGCCCTGATGGCTCTGGGTGGTCCCCTTTTGGGCTAGAAATTTAAGTAGAAGTGGTGGTCTTCCCTGTGCTCACAGGCTTATCAGCACTCCTGGGAGACCAGCTCTCTCCCAGGTATTCAGGTATGGAGTGCTGTGGCACAGGATCACCTTCGTCTTGAATGTGGACCACATTTTAGTGAGAACATCCTTGGTGATGTAGTAAAATCATGCTGTTGCTCTTGTGGCTGCTGTTGTTGCTTTGGTTCATTTTAAAAAGGAAAGTTTGAACAAATATTGAAGATATTCAATCGTTTTTAAAGCACATTAAGCACCTGATATGCAGTGTCTTGCCTCTCATGGTTCACTATGCTACAAGAGATTCTTGCCAATAAAAGACACTAAAAACACACCTGTGGAGAATATAGGATGTCTTTGAAGCTTGGTCTACAGACACAGGCTACAGAAGGGACAATCGTAATCTGTAAGCCAATAGGGAGATATTAGCAAATTACGAAATTAAGAGTGTGGGGCCGGTCAGAGAAGGGAGAGAAATAAAAGTAGATGCACAAGTATTCCCAGGAACTCCAAGATTTGAGATGAATCAAACATAAGGCAAAATAGATTCAAACACTAGAAATTAGTGTGAACAGTGGTGGGTGTCCAACTAGTGTTTTCTAATTCCGTATCTGTTGGTTTTCTGAATTGTCTGGTTCTTCCTGGGCCTCACTACATCGCCCAGTTCAGAATGTTCAGCCTCTCTGGCTCACAGACCTGAATGTGAGCGACCTCATAGTCCCTCGCAGGCTCAACCATAAAGGTGCTCTGAGAATCATGAGACAAGTTCTGTGAGTCACCAGGGCGAGGGATTTATTCTAAGAACAGCAGAAGGCACGGGAAGACAGTTTAATCATGTTTGGGCTTCAGTCATGATTGTCGGAGTTGATGGATTCTGTACGTTTTGGAAGGGTGAGACAATTAAAGTGAGGGAAACTGTGCGGAGCTCATTAAGAGCAAGGAAGAAATGATGGGAGGTTGGAAGGGCCAAGAGGGGAGCAGGAACAGATCAAACACAATTATGGAAATCCGATGGAATGTGTCTTTACTCTGAAAGTTGGATATTGAGAAGAAAGGAACCGGGAATGGTTTCTGTATTTCTTAAGTTTTGGGAATTTCACTGAAAGAATTATGGAAGGAGAAGGTTCATGAAAGAAAGGGTGAATTCATTGAAGACACATCAGATTGTGCTGTTGGTTACAGCTGGGTCTGGAGGGAGCCTGGCGTTGGAGATCCATCCCTGAGAATCTTCTGTATGTACCATAGACACCATGGGCTAAGTGGAAGAAAATGAACTTGAACGATGGGTCCCACATTACCTCCTTGGTGGGAAGAACCATCAGGCAGCCATGAAATAACCACCATTTGCCTGATCTTTGACTGATACTAAACATCCAATTAAGAGCAGCCTCGTCTATTCACAGTATTGCCTCTTTCTTACCTCCTGGAGTGGATACTGAGGAAATGCACCTCCTGTTTAGACAAGGTAAGGAGACTGGGCCAAAAGCAGAGAAAAAGAGGGTTCTGCCAGGGTCAGCTAAGAGAAGTGGACTCTGAGAAACTACTCTGTCACACAACTGCTGAGGACCTTACTGCTGGTGTCAGATCTCACACACATCAAAGAGAAGGAAACCCTTTTGTCTCCTTTGCAGAATGCCAGGGGAGATAGCTGCTTGCAAAGGGGCACTACACAAATAAGTCAAAGGGGTTTGGATCCAAAGAAGGTGGATGAAAGTCAAAATCTTCAGAACCTAGTTTTCTCTTGCTTTGTTTTGTTTGGAACAGGCTCCTGCTTTGCAACAAAGGCTGGCTTGGAACTGAGGTGGGCCAGAAAATCAGGTTAAGCCTCCTGTCTCAGCTTCCTGAGTGCTAGGATTACAGTTCTGAACTGCTATCCGTAGTGTAGTAGTCTGAATGAAACTAGCCCCCATAGACTCATAGGGCGTGGCATTATTGGAGGGATGGCCTTGTTGGAGGAAGTATGTCACTGGGGGGTGGGATTTGAAGTTTTAGATGCTCAAGCCAGGCCCGTTGCTTCACTCTCTTCCTGCTGCATGCTGGTCCAGATGTAGAACTCTTAGCTAAGCTCTCCAGCACCATGTCTGCTTGTGAACCACTATGCTTCCCACCATAATGATAATGGACTAAATCTCTGAAAAGTAAGCCAACCCCAATTAAATGTTTTCCTTTATAAGAGTTGCTGTGGTCATGGTGTCCCTTCACAGCAATAGAAATCCTAACTAAGACACCTGCCTTCTGGGTTTAATCCATTTGCAATGGTCCTGCCTCCCTTTCTAGGTCAAAAAAGAACTCAACCAGCCAATTACACTTTAGAGTGAACAAGCACATCCTTGAGTTACAAGTGGAATACACCTCTGAATTAGGAGTGCTATTCTTGTGGACAAGTATGAGAGGGTCCTCATACCTTGGAGAAATCCACTAGGCAGATGTTTTCCCCCTGATGTTTTCCTTTTCCGAACACTCAGTTATTCCTTAGCTCACCTCTCATGTTGCTTGTCACCAGTGCCCTAAACATCTGAGCCCCAGCGTCCCTTAAAAGAATACCAATTCCCATATGCCATCAGAAGTAGAGGATAAATATGAGAGAAGGCCACACGACCCTAGTCTATTCTTCTAGTCTCCAAAAATGCTACAATATGGGGCATTATAATTGTATAAAAATCCTGCTGAGGGTTTGTGTATATCTAAAGGGACCTGTGTTAAAAGATAGACATTTGCCTTTTACGTACAGGTATTTTGAGGAAGTCCATTCTCCATGAATAACTTACATTGCTTCACAGTCAAGCTCTTCTAAGCAAAAACATTTACACTGCTGAATTTAAACTGTTTGCATAAGGAGATGTTCAGGGTAGTAAAGCTTCAAGACATCTCTCTCCCTGGAGATGCTTCAAAGTAGTAAAGATAAAAACCTTCTTTTCCTCTACCCAAAGATTAGATGAAATTTCAGAGTAAAGATAATGTTTTACTCTTTGGGGAGGATGTGCAGATTTCTCCCAGGTCTATATAGATCAGAGTTTCCTAATTAACTGGGCTCCCCAATAATGTTCTCAACTGTATGCCTGGTACCTTGACCTTACACAGCCTTGTCTTGAGTTCCTGCTAAAAAGTCATCAGTGGGCTATGCCTTTGACCCGAAGGTCTCATATTCTGTGTGCATGTATGTGATGTATAAAACTGCAAACTATATACATATCTCTGCATACATATGCACATATATTCATATATGAATAAAGCTTGTGTCGGTGCATATATACATATACATACATAAACATGTGACTACATAACTTAACTTTTAAGTAAGTGAAAAAAGCTTAGAAATTTTACAAATTCTAACTTAGCAGTTTTATATGTAGATCCCTTCTAAGTAAAACCACCTCCTTCTAGAAGGATTATCCTGGCCCACCATCCACAACCTGTTTCTCAGAAGATAGTGTACAGATTTCTAGGGTAGTTTAGGATGGATCATGCCATTACAAGGCCAGTACTATTTCTAGTGTACTCTACAAGGAAAGTTACAGATGGTCTCTCCTCATATTCAAGGTCATCCAACAGATAATCATTGGCTCCAAAGTATGCTCTCACATGTTAATAAGTCCCAAAGCCATCATTAAATTTCAGAAATTGCAAGTCCTGAACTTTAGGACAAGACACATCTCTTATGGCCATAATGACCCTGACTGGCCGGCCATGGCTGCCTCTGGGAACGTGTGCACAGGAAGTCACAGACCGGCAGAGCAGCCTTCAGAATCTTTTGTTCCTCAGCCAGTTTGAGGCTGTGCTTCAGGGTCTGCAGATGCCAAAGCATGGCTTCCCTGAAGAGGAATTGCCACTCTATGGCCACCTGTTAGCTGTACAAAGAGCTGACAGAAAAGCCACAGCAGTAGTCTGTGCCTGCGCACAAGTACTTTGTTTTCTTCTCTCCTTCTAGAACATTCCCTAGGTCCGGCAGCTCTTAGTGCTCACCTAGATCCAATCTAATCTAGGCATTTAGGCTCCCTGGCCTTAGAAAATCTAGACCAGTTTATCTGGTTTCCCTTTCTTGAGTCCTAATTCATTGGAGCCTCTCTTGGCTTTCAGTATTTAAAATAAAACCAAGCTGAAGGCGAGTCCTGCCTTGCGGGACTCTCGCCGGCCACCATTGTCCACATGCCTTCGTTCTCGCTCTCTGACCACGCGCTCTTTCCCACCTCTACATACCTACAGCTGCTCACTTCCCGTGGCAGCTGGGACATGCATGGGATAGTGGTCAGTGTGGAAGATGCAATCTTGACCGAAGGGAGACATCAAATCTCTTCCAGCAAGCTCATCCATAGCTTCCTCTGGGATGAAATTCACAGTGACTTCCCAGTAGTTTGTGTTGCCATTTGCTAACAGGGAAGACTTTGCCTTAATCCTCCTCCTTATGTCCAGGAAGGAGGGAAGAGCTCATCCTGGCCCCGTTGTGTGGCACCACCTGCCCATTTATCTAGAGACACGCAGCCACTCAGATCTTGGAGGATGGGTGGCAACGGCGCTGATTATAGAAGTTACAGAAAGTTGGACGGGGAGCCCAGCTAGAGGTCTAATTGGAACAATGAATATCATCTCCTTCCATCTAGTTGTTCTTTAGAATGTAAGACATTTTCCTCTCTTGAGATTGGTGGGTAAAAGAGAAAAGCATTTTTTCTGGGTGGGTGAGATAACTTTGTGGGTGAAAGCACTTACTGCCAAGCTATATACCCAGAACCCAATTGTAGGAGCAGAGAACCAATTTTCACAGGTTGTCCTTAGACCTTCATAGACATGTTGTGGCATGTGATCCTACATGCGTTCAACACACACACACACACACACACACACACACACTCACTCACTCACTCACTCACACACACACACACACTGCAAAGAAGTTTGCTCGTTTGTCTGTTTGCTTTAAAAGGAAAATATGTTCTTCAAAACTTGGGTTGAGAGCCTAGCTTCTGTTGGGAGTTTTCGCTATTTTCTTTCTCATCTCCTGCAGTCAGGGGCTTCCTGCATATACTGAATGGTAGCAAGAAGATATGGTAAGATGATTCTGGACTAGACAGAGGGTCTCTGGGGCAGTGCTAAGGTACCTGCAAAGGTTCCTTCACCACCAGTAACTTTTAGAATGGAGGAAACAACAGCTGTCTCTAAGAACTGAGACCATTTCTTCTGGTGATGCTCTAGCTTCTAGAAGTCACAGCACTTATCTTATTAGCCTAACATGGAATGGCCTTAGAGGCCTTTTTTGCATTTTTTATTGGATATATTCTATATTTACAATTCATTTCCCTTTTTCTGGTTCCCCACCCCCAAAGGTCCCACATGTCCTTTTCCCTCCCCCTGCTCCCGCATCCACCCCCTCCCACTTTACTGTTCTTGTACTCTCCCACAATGATGTTTCGGTCCATTCTAGCACCAGTGTCCACTCCTTTCTTCTTGTGAGACATCACTTGATATGTGATTTATGTCTTTGGTGTTCCAAGCTTCTAGGCTAATATCCACTTATCAGTAACTGTATACCATGGGTATTCTTTTGAGACTGGGTCACCTCACTTAGTATGACGTTCTCCAGCTCCATCCATTTCTCTAAGAATTTCATGAATTCATTGTTTCTAATGGATGAATAGTACTCCATTGTGTATATATACCACATTTTTTGTATCCATTCCTCTGTTGAGGGACATCTGGGTTCTTTCCAGCTTCTGGCTATTATAAATAAGGCTGCTATGAACATAGTGGAGCATGTATCCTTATTGCATGCTGGTGAATCTTCTGGGTATATTCCCAGGAGTGGTATGGCTGGGTCCTCTGGAAGTATCACATCCAGTTTTCTGAGGAACCGCCATACTGATTTCCAGAGTGGTTGTACCAGCTTGCATTCCCACCAGCAGTGGAGGAGTGTTCCTCTTTCTCCACATCTTAGAGGCCTTTCTAAAGCAAAGGCTGGGACTATGGAGATGGATTAGTTGGAAAATGTCTATAGTAATCCAAGCCACGAGGACCTGAGTTTGGAACCCCAAAACACACATGAAAGGCTGGACATAGCTGCCCTTGCTTACCCACTACAACTGAATGGTTAAGACCCTGTTGTTGAAGACATTTCACATATTGTTCACAAGACATGGGAAAATCAAACTGGTATTGGTTAGGAAGCTTCTCTGACTGGATTTCATAGTAGCAGAAGGTGCTATATGTAGGCCACTAGGAGAAAAGTTATCAACACTGTCACCCAACTGTGAACCCTGTGAACTATAGTAATGACAAGCATGGCGAGATATGCCCACGGGTGGGGTGAAGAAGTGACATGAAGGTTACAGGACTCACCCGTTGCTTTTCGGATTGGTTTAAAGGCCAACTCTACAGAAGGAACCTCATGCCTGTTCCTTTAAAGCCGACCAAGAACCAGTGTTTGGAGGAGCTCAAAGGCCCCCTACTTACTACTCTTTTGCTAAATTAACTGTTTGTTCTCTAAATGCATGCCTCTATACCCATCTAGTAACCCAGCTCTCAGGCTGCATCAGAGAAGTTTCTTCATGAAACTCAGAACTGACCACAGTGTAGCACCTGTCACTGGAGTGCTCGCCCACAAATGTGACATCCACCCCTCCTCTGAGTCTCAGGAACCATTCCTCAAGAGGAGCAGAAAGGTTCTAACAGTCATGGGAAGGGGGGGGCACAGAAGAGGTGTCTTCTGGACATGGAGAGATGGCTGCAGTCACTAAATCAAAGCAGTTATGGCGGCCCTCACACGATCTGCACACAGTTAAGCTAGCCAACATGTCTGCATGGAGTGGAAAGGGACCCACGAGCCCCACCCCTAACTGAAAGGCTATGGGTGGATGAATAGTTTGAGGGATGGAGAATCCGTTTCCTTTAGTGAGGTGAACCCTAAATGCTCCGGTGGCTCATGACTATGTGGGCAGCACTAGGTCAAGAAACATGGAGTTGTCAGGGTGGATCTGGATGGAGTTGGGGGAGGAGTGAGGGGTGAATATGGTTAAACTAAATTGCATACAATTCTCAAAGAAGTAATAAAAGGCAAAGGCGGGGCACGGTTATGCCCACTTGTCCCCTCAGCACTTGAAGTGTAGAGACAGGGCTTTTGGAGTTCAGCTAATCTAAATTGTTTGATGAGCACCAGGTTCAGTGAGAGACTGTCTCAAAAAAATAAGAAGGAAAGCAATTTAGGAAGATACTGGATGTTGATCTCTGGCTCCCCCCAACACACAGACACACAAACGTACACACAAACACAAAAAGAGACACACACACACACCACATAGATACACACACCACATTACCACACAAACACACACACTATACATACACAGCACACATATACAAATATACACAACACATACATACACCAAACACATATACATATACCACATGCACATACAGCACACGCATGCATACCATATACCACACACATACAGTATGTACACAAACATATACACACTTACACACCACACACACACACACACACACAATGAAAAGAAAAAACCCTTATGAAATCAGGACATTTAAGTTAATAGGTGATGGGTTGATTATTGGTGAGAAAATATTTGAATAGGTACATTAAGTTTCATACACACAAACACTATATATACACATACCACAAACACCACACATATATACACACAATACACACATACATACCACATACATATTACACACAACACAACATACACACTATACATATAAACACAACACACACACACACCACATGCATGCATATATACACCACACACACCATACCACTCACACCACACACACACCCACACATACACACATACATACAAACCACACACACACACACACACACACACACACACACACACACTGAAAAGAAAAACCCCTGTTGAGATCAGGACTTTTAATTTAATGGGTGGTGGGTTAATTATTAGTGAGAAAACATCTGAACAGGTACATTAAGTTTCACTTTGCACAAGGACTGGATTCAGTTGCAAGAATACGGGTGTGGTGTGGATATTTGATCGAGTATCTCACTGTAGTTAATGGCCAAAAATCTATTGAGGGATGATGGTTGAAAAGAGGCTCGTGAGGAAGCGACGTTCCTGAAGGAGTAGTGCCAACAGAGTCTGGGACACAGGGACTAGCACAACTATGTGTGTGTCTCCTTCCCTTTCATGCTGCAGGAGAGAAGGGGCATGTCTGTGTAGGAGAATGTGATCGCAGATGCTTGGTAAGAAGATAGGAAAGCACAGGAACGCGCTGCCTTTCAGGTTCTGTAGGATCCCAGGCTCCTCTGTGGTCTAACCATGTGCATGAGCTGAGATTTGCTAACTCACAGACCTGACCCCCAGGTAAGGCTTCTGAATATAGGAAGGACTGATGGGGACCCCTTGTTTCCCCTCTGTGTGATGCCCTTGCGTGGCAAACAGCCTGTGGTGCTGTGGAGATGTCCTTGGGTATGAAGAGAGGCCGTGAACCTGCATGTCACCGTCCAGGTCAGTTTTTCCCCGGAAGTGCCTGCTCTCCAGCCTGCGATATGGCTCCAGGATTTCAGGGCACCCCAATTACATGACGGTAAATGTCACAGCTTCAGAGTGGCTTTTCTTTCTTCACTAGTAAGAAGTCCTTTCCTCTCAGAGGCCACTATAATTAACCCTAGAGGGAATAAGTTATCCTTAGGGTCAGAGAAGAAGCTACCATCGTGGTTTGACATGTTCTCTCTGAAAATCTGTTTCAGGGACTCACCTAATCTGTATGCCCTTCCATGTGAAAGCCCTTAAAATTAATGCTACTTTTTAAAAACTCTATCTTCTATTTTTGAGATACTATTGTATACTAATGTATAATAATATACTAATGTATAATGTATACTAATGTATAACAGTATACTAATGATTATACTATTACATAATTTCTCCTTTCCCTTTCCTCCTTCCAAACCCTCCCATATATATGTATTTATATAATATATATTATATATATATGGCTCCAGGATATATATATACACACATATATATACATATATATACACATTTATATAATATATATTAATATATATGGCTCCAGGATATATAGGCCATATATATATGTGTGTGTGTATATGTATGTGTGTGTGTGTGTGTATATATATATATATATATACACACACACCCTCCCATTTATATATGTGTATATGCATATATATGTATACATATACATATACAATCATGGACTCTTCAGTAATTGTTCTTACAGGCATTTATGTACACTCACGCACACACATCTTCCTCAGTCTGTATAATGTTATTTCTGTTGACCTTGTAAATCAATTGGTATCATTCTACACCCATGAAATCTCACCATCATGACTGCCTATACAATGTCCTGAGCAAGGGCGTTAGCAGTAGACATGCCGAGGCAGATGGGGAAAAGCCCATGAGGCCTCACCCCTACATAAAGAACTATAGGAAACCAAGGAATGCAGAGAGTGAGGGGACTAGCCAATGATAGATTTAAAACGGAAAGAAAAAGGCACAGACGAATTCCTGCTCCATGGCCTTCCTATGCATCCACACCAGGTCTCACTGCTCAACCATCCGTATGAAGGCGTCGCTGTGCTTGTTAAGGAAATTAGACAACGACAGTCACATAGTCTGTGCCAAGGTGGGGTGTGTGCATACATTCCTTTGTCTGAATGTCACAAATTGTTATAGCATTGCTCTGCATTTCCGAGCCGGTATCATCACCTTTTAATTAGCCGGGAGACGGCTGTAACATTCAAAAGGAGCAGCGACATTCAAGTCCCTGTCCGGTTTTCGATACAATTATTTGTCAGACTCATATTAACCTGATGTATGACAAACCCGTAAAATGGATACATTTAGGTCTCCAGGAGTCCTCCCTCATTAACTCGGATATTTATAGCCATGGCTTCAATGCTGCAATCTCTCCTCCTGAGAAACACAGAGCAGGGATGGCAGGCTCCTCCGATGCTAGTAGGGGAGTCCTTTGTTTTGCTGTGTTCCAGAGCAAAAAGGGACAGAAGAAACCCAGCCTTGGCTCCAGGGCCTTGTGAGCCCAGACCGGCTCCTCCGCCCACTCCCCTCTTCTTATGGATGGGGAAGAAAACTCGGATAGATATATGTGTACAAATCCTGCATGGTTAATAAATCATCAGGGTAATGAGGCAGAACTAATTGGGCAGAGCTATTTGGGAGATGGTTCTTAGATCTCTCTTCCTGGGATCAAAGTCTGGCTTTGCCTTGACTCTCTGGGGCAGGATGCTGAATTTCCTCTGGCCTTGGCTTCCTTGAGTATAAAATGGGCACAACAACAGCTCCTAATCTCATGAGGCCAAAAAGGAAATTCAATGAATCAGTACGGGGAAAAAGGTGCTTCGATTTTGGTCATGTACTAAGTGTAACACAAATATTACCTGAGAGTGTCACAGTAACTCCTCTTTATGACAGTGGAGCCTGGGGATGCAGCCCAGGATGTGGGAAACACTGGGTCCTATTTCTAGACGTGACGTGGCATCAACTAGACACGGTGGTGCACACTTTTCTACCGCTTGGGAGGTGTTGGGAATACAACAGAAGGCTCACATCTATGACTACCTAACATGTCCGAAGCTGGCCTGGGACTCATGGAACACTGTCTCAACAATAACAATAGTCGCTATAATTACAAAGGATCCTGGCTTTGCGTTGTTTTCCTTCCGCAGACAGACAGTCTAGACAACCTGTTTTTACACTGTTCTGACGAGCCTGGGGCCTAGAGAGAGATGACAGGTTCCCAGAGACAAGGAAAGTGTAGACAAAGGCCTATCTGTCTTTGTGGATCTAAGAGCTAAAACAAAACGCACCTTGACTTTTACTAGTGGCTTAGCCTGGAACTCACTGGAATGGATGGATGAAGAGTTGAGACTTTTATGGGCTTATCAGTTCACCGTTCGAATTTATTAGGTCCTGTTTGTTTGTTTTTTACAATCCCTTCAAACACATCTCATAAAAATAAGCTTTGCAGTACATTTAGCCCAGACTCTTGTTGTTTCCAAACCTGAATAAACCACCATCCATGTTGTATGATTCATTAATTCTTACAATTGACACCTTTTGTTGGCATTTCCCCTCAATACAGACACATTTTAGGATACACAGTACACTCATTTAGTCCCCACGAGTCTTCAGTCTATGCTACAATAAATAGTGCTTCGCCTCTCTATGCCTTCTTTACCTTCCATATGCACATATAATCTCAAATGAAAATGTACATATAATCTCAAATATAAATACTTTCAAAGCCTTACTTGCTAGTTATTTAACAGCGCATCCTTCAGTTTAGATGGTGTGTGGAATGACTCCTCATAATTAAGTTAGAGATATGGATTTTCCTGGGAACATTCATTACCTCTCAGTGGTCAGAGGCCATGATGCCCCTGTCTCAGCTACGTTGCTGTCCTGGTTGTTCACTGTGAAGTTTACTATTTCCCCCTTGGTGACAAAGAAATGCTGTGAGATGTTTGGGTCATCACTAAAGCTCGTGCTCCTTGTTAAAGTAAACTTTTCTACCCTCCCCACAAAAGTGGATCAGAAGAAACCCTCAGACATGAGGCCGAGTCTTGATATTTTTGCTCAACTTTATGGATTAGAAATCTAGACACATGTTACTTGGTTTTTTGGGGTTTGTTTTGTTTTGTTTTTTCCCAAGACAGGGTTTTTCTCTATAGCCCTGACTGTCCTGGAACTCACTCTGTAGCCTAGGCTGGCCTTAAACTCAGAAATCCACCTGCCTCTGCCTTCCAAGTACTTGGATTAAAGGTGTGCACCACCACTGCCCGGCCACATCTTACTTTAAAGAATGGGTTTAGAGCTCACAGAACATAAGAAACTCCAATTCAAGGCATCGACGACACCTACAAATTCCCCTAGCTGGTCCAAGTGCCCTATGAATACCTGTCTGTGCCAATGTGTGTGCCACAGCTTTTCATGACACAGTAACCAGGAGGCCAGTTATGACCAGAAGTTGTCGTTTATTCTTAAATGTTTGGGCATCACATGAGCACAACTTCTATTCTAGCGTGCCTGTTCTTCTTTGGGATGGTAAATGCCTGTGTTGGGAATGTCCACAACGACAACAGAATCCTAAGCCTTTGATTACCAGGCTCAACAGAGATGGATCTTAATAATGATGGAGTCTGATTTTACTGAGACATTTCTCATACTGCGGTCTTCATGTTTTAGTTTATTCTGCTAATGTGTGTGTGGGGGGCACTGTGTTCTCTAATGATAGAGATCCAGCATGGGATATTTGCAGTCAGCTCATATCTTTCAGGAGGGTCCTGCTTGTCTCCCACAAAGTCCTTCAGTATTGATTTGTTAATTCTGAACAATAATGAGATTGCAACAGAGCACTTTTTCTTCATATCAAATGATCTAAGTCCACAGAGAACTTTAGTTTCCCCTCCATTGGAATGTCAGATAAAGTCTAAGTTCTTCAGTCTGGCATTTAGTTTCACCTAACGAACTTTAACTCTCCTTCAAAACAAACTTTTTGATAGAGCAAAGAGATTTTATCATGAGCTTCTTATCCTCTCTCTCTCTCTCTCTCTCTCTTTCTCTCTCTCTCTCTCTCTCTCTCTCTGTGTGTGTGTGTGTGTGTGTGTGTCTGTCTCTCTCTGTGTGTCTCTCTCTGTGTCTCTCTCTGTGTCTCTCTCTGTCTCTCTCTGTGTCTCTCTCTGTCTCTCTCTCTCTCTCTCTGTGTGTGTGTGTGTGTGTGTGGTGTAAGAGAGACAGAGAGGGAGAGAGGGCATTCAGAAGAGCCTTGTACATTCTGGACAGTCTCCACAGTTACACCTCATGCCCTTGTTCTTCCGTAACAGGATTTTCTTTTTTTTTTTTCTTTCTTATTTTTTTTATTGTATATATTCTATATTTACAATTCATTTCCCTTTTTCTGGTTCCCCACCCCCAAAGGTCCCACATGTCCTTTTCCCTCCCCCTGCTCCCGCATCCACCCCCTCCCACTTTACTGTTCTTGTACTCTCCCACAATGATGTTTTGGTCCATTCTAGCACCAGTGTCCACTCCTTTCTTCTTGTGAGACATCACTTGATATGTGATTTGTGTCTTTGGTGTTCTAACAGGATTTTCTAGGTGGCCTAGACTGGTTGCGAACTGTTTCCATCTCTCAAGTGCTGCATTTACATGCATGTACCAACATTTCTAGCTTTGATTCCTTTAGTTGCTGAGCCTTGCTTGATACCCCAGACAGCAATGCCCTCTTCTGTGATCCACAGCTGTGCGTCCTGCCTGCAAGGAGCCTTTTAGTTTCTTAGTCCACGGTGACAGTTTGCAGAAGGATAAAGTCAACGAATCAGAATCCATGGAGGTTGGCTGCACATACACACACGGGAACTCAGAGTGGCTCCTGGCCCAGGGAGACCATGGGCCAATCACGAAACAACCGGAACACTGATGAGGGACTCAGCGCACTCATTATGAGATAGGCTGTTACATGAACATAGTGTCTGGGTCCCTTTTCTCCTGCGTCAAAATGTCAAGGAAACTTAATTGGTCATTAGGAGGTTCAGCAGACATTTCAGCGATGGCAAATAGCTTGTCAACTATAATATGGGTTACAGAGAGACCTGGTTGCACAGCCCCATCCCCTAGCAACAATGGGCACCCAGTGACCAAATGCTCAGACCCTTGAACTCACTGTCTCTCTGTTGAATATCATCATGCCAATAATGAAAATATTTGCCTAATTCCTCACTGTCTTAGTTCACAAGGCTGACTTCTTCCCTTCTCAGGCTCATTAATTTTGTCCTTTTATTCAAGGAATGTTTTGGTTGAGCATCCTTGCTATGTGCCAAGCGCTGAGGACATAAAGGCGAGCAGCGTCCTTGGTGCTTCCACGGTGCCCGATTCTTACACAGTGTAGTGTATTGGGTTTAGTAGGCCTGGGGGTCTTTGTAGGCGTGTGCATGCCTGTGCATGTGAACACAGGCAAGATGCACGCACAAGTGCACTTACCCATGTGCTGACATTAGAAAGCAGACACTGGGTATCTTCTTCTATTGCTCTCTGATTGATTGATTGATTGATTGATTGATTGATTGGTTGATTGATTGATGATTGATTTTTTTGAGGCAGGGTCTGTCCAAACCCTGGGTGCAAGCCCTGAAGTCCATCCATGTCTCTCTCCCCAGCACCAAGGCAACAGATACATGCTTCCTCCCCTCACTCTTCCCTAGGTTACAGGAGACCCACCTTTTAGTTCTTTTTGTCATGTGTTGTATGTGTACACATGTACGTGTGCTTGTGGAGTCCAGGGTTGACATGTCTTCTCAACCACTCCCCACCTTTACCTTTTTTTTTTTGTTGTTGTTTTGTTTTGTTTTGTTTTATCGAGACAGGATCTCTCTGTGTAGCTCCGGCTGCCCTGGAACTCACTCTGTAGACCAGGCTGGCCTCAAACTCAGAAATCCGCCTGCCTCTGCCTCCCAAGTGCTGGGATTAAAGGCGTGCGCCACCACCGTCCAGCTCACCTTTACCTTTTGAGACAGAGTCAGTAGTTGACCTTGAAGTTCATAGTTCAGCTAGGTTGCCTAGCCAAGGCAGTTTCGGGAATTCTCTTGTGTCTACTCCTCTGCCCTGGGCTACGGGCACACACTGCCATGCTGTGGTCTTCATGTGGATGTAGGGTGTTCCAATTCACATCCTCGTGGTTGTATGGCAGCCACTTTGCCAACCAAACCATCTCCCCATCTACCTATTTTCTTTCCTTTGGGGTGGCTCGGGTATATAATGATGAGATCTGTTGTTTTGATAACAAATCATACATTGATTTGTTACCTAACTTTCCTGAGTAGAATACTGCTTCAGCAATATTCTAAATTCATAGAAAGCCGAAAATAACATAGTATTGATCCTAGATTCCTTAAGGTGTCTCCAGGAATGTCATAGAAGTAACCGACACTGAGAGTGTGTCTTTCCAGGGGACGTTGCATTTGGTCATAAGTAGACTTCAGGGGAAGCAATCTTATATAGTTTTATTTCAATTCAGCTCGAACCAGTGGTCCACAAATTAAACTCAGCCAGCAGACACATTATATTTGGCATATACTGAGTTTTAGTTTAGTAGGGGGAAAAAAAAAGTAAAACAAGCCAATGCTTTAAAAACTAAAAGACCCCCTTCTTTGAATCCTTTCTTCTCCTTAGAATTCAAAAACGCCTTCAGATTTTTAACTTCTTCAGAAATACTGGAATATTTGCCACCCCAGGCCTTATACCTGCTGGCAAAAGTGCTGGCGTGCCATTATGTCGGCCCACTTGAGCCTGCCGTGGTCCCCAGCACTCCACAGTGCCTGTCACTTGGAATCTCATCACACAGCCTGCCTCACTTACATAACAGAAAAATCCGGAGGCACTGGAACCAGTGTCCTCTGTGCTACCCAAAGTCAGGATACGGGAGAGGAAACGGCCCCCTCAACCCACAGCCGACGAGTAAGAACAGCTTTGCATGGCTCCTGTGAGCTGGCGTGGAGACACAGGCTAGCAGGCTGTGCCCTGCGCTTGGCCCCGGGCCGGGCCGTCCGTGCAGGCAGCCTTCTCTGGAATGCTGGCTCTCCCCGCTGAGAAGCCGACTGGGGCTCCAAATGGCCTGTCTTCTCCTATCCATGCGATTTCAACCTGCCTCCCAGGCTCCTTTCCAGCTACCCCGGCCCCCTAAGCAGCTCAGCTCACTGCTCTGCTCCTGCCAAGAAATCTGCCAGCCTCCCTTCCCCTCCTCCACCTCCCTCTTCATGGCACAGACATCCACTCCTCAGTGCAAACTAATATTGAGGGCAGTAAAAATCTGAGAGAGGAGGGGAGAAACCGAAAAGCAGTGACAGAGAAAATTACATACACTTTGTTGTCCTGCATGGCCTTAGGCCTCTATACAAGAGGGATGCATGTGTGTGTGTGTGTGTGTGTGTGTGTGTGTGTGGTGTCATGTATGTGGGGTGCACTTTCTTAAAATCAAAGAAAGCAAATACAAATATTAGAACAAATACATTATGATTATTCTTCAAACCAGAAAAGCAACAAGACTATTGAGCTTGCAATTTGGGTCCCCCAGCCTCCACAGAGAATAAAATGAGCAAACCGTGAAAATGATAATAAGATAATAAACAATAATAAACCATGGAAAAATGAAATAAAACCCGAGTGGGATGCAATCCTAATGCTGGGGTGACAGAGGCAGGAGGATGCCTGGAACTCGCTGACCGGATCATCTTGCCAAATTGGTGAAGTTCGATGAGACACTCAGCTTAAGAAAACTGATTGGAGAGCAGTACAGAAAGACATCAGCTTCTGGTTTCCACAGGTGTAGTGGCTCGTACATACATACTCAACACACATACACACACACACATGCACACATGCACACACATATGCACACATACACACCCACATCCACTCATACACACACACATACATACATATACACACACTCACACATACACACATATATACACATACACACACACCCATACTCACTCACACAGACACACACACATACACACACACACTCACTCACACATACACACACACATACACACCCACTCACACATACACACATACACACCCATATCCACTTACACACACACACACACACACACACTCACACATACACACATACACACCCACACCCACTCACACATACACACATACACACCCATATCCACTTACACACACACACACACCTACACACACACACTCACACATACACACATACACACCCATACTCATTCACACAGACACAGGCATACACACACATACACACCCATACACTCTCACATAGACACACACACATACACACACACACTCACACTCACACACACCCACACACATACACACACTCACACACACCCACACACATACACACCCATACTCACTCACACAGACACACACACATACACACTCACACATACACACACATACACACACATTCATACAGACACACATACATACATACACATACACACACATACACACCCACACCTACTCACACATACACACATACACGCCCACACCCACTCGCACATACACATACATACACGCCCACATCCACTCACACATACACACATACACACACATACACACCCACACCCACTCACACATATACACCCACACACACACACACCCACACACACACACACACACACACACAGAATGGTGAGCTTGTCACACATGAGGGCATCCCTCAAACAAACAAAGCCTGAACTGCTTTAAGGAAGCAGGAAGGATTGCACCAGTATTTAAAAAAGTAGATATGCACGTGTAAGAGTTGATTTTTAGATTCTATATTAATTACTTGCTTATTACAAAAACTTCATAAAATTGTAATATTAAAAAGTAAAGGAAATGAAATCAAATTCAACCATAATCATATCACACAGAGATAATTTTTTCATTGATTTCCCATTTCCATGCATAATATATACACTTTTATAGAGCTGAGAATTTCTATTGAACACTAAAATTTCTACCTTGCTGAGGTTTTTTTTCCTTACAAATTATAGACAGGTATATCCTGATAACACAAAAATCCCCTTATAATCATAATCTTAGTCATTCCATTTGCAAACATCCCATAGAGTTTTCACTGTTTCAAACTTCTGATCTAGTGCATTTAGACAGAGAGCCATCTATTTTACCTTTATAATTTGCTAAGGAGCATCTTTATGCCTAGATGCTGTGTTTAATTTTATTTCCTTGAAGGTGGATTCCTAAAGCTGAAATTGTCTTTAACTTTCACAAGTTTCATAGTTTTAAATCTTCTAACGCAGATTTAAGTGGGACCCCTTTGGTAAACCTCTATCTCCAAAAAAATTTACATTACCATTCATCACGGTAGCAAAACCACAGTTATGAAGCATCAGAGAAAATAATTTCGTGGTTAGGGAGTCACCACAACATGAGGCACTGTATTAAATGGTCCAGGCATTAGACTATTGAGAACCACTGTTAGAGTGGGTTCATCACAACAAAAGACCATTGTAAGCCAAACAGGTCTTCATGCCACTGGGTGAAAAGACTCCCGTCCAGGCCATGGCACAATTCAGCGTTGCTAAGAGAGAGCCAAGAGGAGAAGCACTTGACCACTTGACTTGGTCCCTGGACACTCCCAAATCCCCAATACCTCGCTATTGCCCTCATAGAGTTCAGGGCACAGCCACTGTGCCACCCGTAGCACTTGTGCAGAAGTACACGATGCTCCTGCCATAGATGGCTCTGTCCATCATCCTGCCGGTCAGAGGAAGAAGTTCTTGACCTGCAGACTCCTCATCTGCCCAACTCATTGAAAAGGCCCATTCTCTTCTAACACGTGATCAACTTCTCTCCCTATCAAACATGTCTTTGACATGAAAGACACATGAAAGAAGACAGAAAACGCCCTTTCAAGGCAGGCTGCCAGTTTCAGAGCAGCGGCATTGGTTGCACGTGAGTGATTTCCTGTTGCTTATTCCTGCTGCGACTATTGTTTGTACCTGTGTCACACGGCCCTTCCGCTTTGAAATCATGGAGCCCGTTCTAATGAGGCCAACAGCATCTACCATTGAACTTGTGTGCTTGATTGAGTAAATTACCTCTTCTCTCAGGTGTTCTGCTCCTAACTGGAGAGGACGTTGCTCTATCCTATAACCTGACAGAATCTAGGGGACTCGGAGGTGTATAGAGCAAAACTTTCTTCACCTCAGTGGCATAGGGATCCAGGGATCCAGGACTCAGAGTCCATCCTCAGAGTTGAAAGAACATTTCCCATCTTTTGCGGCTCCTTTGTCCAGTGTGAATGGCTGCTTAAGGTCTGTCCCCCTGACATCACAAGAGTTACATGTGCACAGGACATAAACTTCCACTGGAGTCTCTATTATAGGTCATTCATCATAAAAAAAAAAAAAAAAAAAAAAACAGTGTTCAAATCCTATCCCTTCTTCCAAAATGGTCTTTTATTTTCTTATCTTTTCACGGGTGAATCAGCCTGATTCTCTATCTTGCTAATCCTTATGTTTAATTCAGATATTGGTCTGTGTCAAGATGGCCATTCCCCTAATCTTAGTAATGTCTGCATTAATTGAAAAAGAACCGCCCCCCCCCAGTCTCTATCTCTGAGGGCTGACGGTTGGCACCTTGCAATATGCAAAAGGTTTTGCTATCTCTGCCTTCAGTGGCCAGAGCGGAGCGACTTTACGGCTACATACTGTCTGAAAAGAATCACATCATGGCTGGGAGACTTGAGATGATTTTTAATGTGGGGGTCATAGGGTCAGTCATTCCCCTGGGATACAGTTCACTAAACTAATTTCTGTGGTCATGAGCCCCATGCCCCAGCCTCAGACACTTTGGGTCCAGAGCAGCAACACTGAGCAGACATCATTTGTTACCATATTCCCTTGCCTGTTGGTCCCTTAGTGAAACAAAGAATGAAGGAAAAGAAAAGGAAGGTCATCCCCGAGGGAGCCCACGTAGGTAAAGAGTACACCTCAACAGACTTTCAGGCTGTATTCAAATAGTCCGTTTTAGAGGAGATTTTTCTCATGCTATCGGTGTTATTAAATTTTATTATGGGAAAATAAGTAAATAGTTTGCAAGTAGTAAATAATAAAATTTCTTTAAAATAATCCCCCAGTCACCAATGACATCTAATTTTTTGGCATGTATCAAACTCAGAAACATCACATGGCACCCCAAGTCAGGCATAGTGCCAACACCCTGGGAGGCTGAAGGAAAAAAGATTGCTTAAGCAGGGCTTATAGACCCGCTAAGACAATTTAATACGATCTTACATTAAAAATTTAAAAGATGATATTACCTTTAGATAGCCCTTTTGCATTTGCATCATAAATGCCAGTCTTGGATTTGAACATTCAAAACAAAAAAAATGAGAATTTAAAAAATTTCCCCATAAGGAAGAGGTATTTGGGCTGGTGGGCAGGCAAGAAGGAACAGTCCTGTCATACTGGATTGGGAAGAGGTCCAGAAGTCCCATGGGTTGGAGTGTTTAGACTTGTAGATACCAAACCGGGGGAGTGTTGTCAGGAACTTCCAGGAGAATCAATATCCAGGACCTCAAGCAATACTGCAGAGCAGTAGTGTTAAAAACTGCATGGTATTGGTACAGCGACAGGCAAGTAGATCAATGGAATAGGACTGAAGACCCAGAAACGAACCCACACACCTATGGTCACCTGATCATTGACAAAGGTGCTGAAACTGTCCAGTGGAAAAAAGATAGCCTTTTCAACAAATGGTGCTGGTTCAACTGGAGGTCAGCTTGCAGAAGAATGCAAATTGATCTATTCTTATCTCCTTGTACTAAGCTCAACTCCAAGTGGATCGAGGACCATCACATAAAATCAGACACACTGAAACTAATAGAAAAGAAACTGGGGAAGACCCTTGAGGACATAGGCACAAGGGGAAAGTTCCTGACTAGAACACCAACAGCTTATGCTCTAAGATCAAGAATTGACAAATGGGACCTCATAAAATTACAAAGTTTATGTAAGGCAAAGGACACTGTCAAGCGGACAAAACAGCAACCAACAAATTGGGAAAAGATCTTCACCAACCCCACATCCGACAGAGGGCTAATATCCAATATATACAAAGAACCCAAGAAGTTAGACTCCAGAGAGCCAAACAACCCTATTAAAAATGGGGTACAGAGCTAAACAAAGAATTTTCCCCTCAAGAAATTCGGATGGCTGAAAAGCATCTTAAGAAATGTTCAACATCATTAGTCATTAAGGAAATGCAAATCAAAACAACCCTGAGATTTCACCTCACACCAGTCAGAATGGCTAAGATTAAAAACTCAGGAGACAGCAGGTGTTGGTGAGGATGTGGAGAAAGAGGAACACTCCTCCACTCCTGGTGGGATTGCAAGTTGGTACAACCACTCTGGAAATCAGTCTGGCAGTTCCTCAGAAAACTGGTCACGACACTTCCGGAGGACCCTGCTATACCACTCCTGGGCATATACCCAGAGGATTCCCCAGCATGTAATAAGGATACACGTTCCTCTATGTTCATAGCAGCCCTATTTATAATAGCCAGAAGCTGGAAAGAACCCAAATGTCCCTCAATGGAGGAATGGATACAAAAAATGTGGTATATGTACACAATGGAGTACTATTCAGCCATTAGAAACAATGAGTTCATGAACTTCTTAGACAAATGGATAGAGCTGGAGAACAACATCCTAAGTGAGGTAACCAAATCTCAAAAGAACACTCATGGTATGCACTCACTGAGAAGTGGATATTAACCTAGAAGACTGGAATACCTAAGACTCAATCCACATATCAAATGATGTCCAAGAAGAAGGAAGGAAGGGCCCCTGACTCTGGAAAGGCTTAATGCAGCAGTGCAGGGAAATACCAGAACAGGGAAGAGGGAAGGGGTGAATGGGGGAGCAGGTGGAGGGAAGAGGGCTTATGGGACTTATGGGGAGGGGAGAGCCTGGAAAGGGGGTAAAACTATATGAAATGTAAATTAATATATCGAATAATAAGAAGACATGAACAGTGACAACAGAAGTATCCTCCCCATGCGAGTCCCAGTCCACTGACATCACGCCTCACTGGCCCGTTTTTTGTTTCAGAATCCAATATTTCATAGACTCCCTTTTCTGATGTCATTTTAGCTTATGGTCTTCTCCGCCATCCACTTAGACATTTTTTAGAAGTCAGCTTGTTCTAACACCCGGCTCTAGTAATGACTGTAATTCATATTAAAAATACGTCTGTAGCTGTATTGTCTGAGACGTGGCTTACTTTTGGTTTAAAGGCTGGTATTTTTAGATATTTTAAATCAAGACACTCAGACGAATATCCGGTGAACAAATGTCAAAGATTTTATCCAACGCATTAATTAATGAGAAAGCCAGCAAGATGGACTAATGGGTTCAAATGAGAATTCAAAGCAAGCACATATGTAAGCATGTGGGCGCTGGAATGAATAGCCGACTACCACAGGGCGAAGCTCAGTTTCACTGCATGTTAGATTTTCTCATTACGGACAAGAGAACCTTGTGACGTGATCAGTTTCTAGAAATGACAGATTTGTAAAATGACTCAAAGACAATAACATACAGAGATGACTCCTAGACAGGGTGCCCAGTAAGTTATCCTTTTTTTAAATAGTTTCAAAGTCTTTTCTATTTGAAGTGTGTGTATCCCTGATCAGCTACATGGTCCCCTTCAGTGTAGCTGGGTGCCACTGAACAATGTTGGTTTGCCCAGCAGAAGACATTGTCATGCCAGGAATGACGGTGACAAACTGGAGAGCTAAGGGTTAAAATACTCACCATGCCAGAAAAGGTATAGAGGAGTTTTATTAAGAAAGTTTATTAAAGAGAATACATTGCCAGTAGAAACAAATATCTAGACGGTGACGTCACAGAAAGAGGGGGAGGGGACAATTCTCCATGCCTCCTTTGGATAATAGTTCTTTTATAACAGTTGAGGGAAGTGTTCTTTGGTCTTAAATAACATGTCATTTGTGTGGATAAGCTGGAATCTCACTGCCTTGTTCAGTAGTGAATACATTTTACTACTAGTTGATTCTGTTTCTCTTCCTTCCTTCCTTTCTTTTTTTTTTAAAGTTCATCATTTGGAATTAGGTACCATAATGAGCAGTTAAGAATTATCCTTAAAAAAAACATATTTGTATCACAGATCATGGGGGTCAGGTTCCGTGCAATCAAGATGATTGTTACAACATAAAAATTCCACCTTTTAATTTTGGATTTTTTTTTTCATCTCCACAAGGACCTCGTGAAGAAGCTACCTTGCTCCAAATGTCGTTGTGATAACCTATAGATCATCAATCAGTTGGTTTAGGAGAAGATGCGGAGGGGAACGAGGAAAAGGTTGCCTCCCTGGGGCAGCTTCCTTAGTGACAGCAAAGGGCTCCAGATAACACTGGATGCAGAAACCCAAAGCCCAGCACCCACTTGCACGTCTTCCTTTAGCATCTTTAAGCCAGAGGGATCAGGACCTGCTTCTGTAGGGTGAATTCTGAGGTCAGGAGGCTGCAGTGGGCAGAGCCAGAGGGTTCAGAACCGCAAGAAAACTGGGTCAAGATTTGGGGGTTGGTTTTGGTTTCGGGCGGGTGCTTGGATAGGAAGTAGGACCTTGCATGTACTCTAAATTCAGTTTTAGTTCACAGACTCTTTTGCAGTTTGACAATCTGAATATTCAAATAGTCCCTGCCAGTATCAGTTTCACTTGGTGTAATTCATCTCCCAACTTTAGCCTCAGTTTTGATAGAATATTCAAATAACGTCTACCAACTCCCAGCAGGCAGTGTGAGTACAGACCTCCCAGGGCACTGGACAGCCTCTGGAAAGTCTCCAGCTAAAGCACAATGACCTTTCTGGTTAGAAGCAACCACCAAGCCCACAAAAAGGTCCTGGTCTCTGAGGAGCATCGTCCCTCCTAGATGGGAGGTGGAGTCCTCACAAAGTGTGTCAGGTAGTTTTTGAGTTAATCCCTGGAGAGGCACCAGAGACCGTTTCCTCTGAATCATTTTAATTCTAGTTTGAATGAAGTGAAAACCACCCCCTCCCCTGCCTCCTTTGCCTGAATGAGAGTTCTAGGTACCCAAGATAAGAGCTGGGCCAAAGCTAAGGTCTATAGTTGGTAGAGCACAGGAACCTGTTTTCCTAGGAAGGTGCAGGCTTCACAGAATTGCACAAAGGGCCGCTGTGTAAATATCATACAACTTCCTGGCTGTTCGTGAGTCAGGCCATTATTATGCAGCTTTATCATCTCGTTTAAAGGGGATTCCCAGGATTGCTCAAGTTCGTATGCTGTTGCAGAAAAGCCTTCCAAAATAACAAACGCTGACACCCCGACTTCAGACTTCCCTCCCCTCCGTCTTCTCATTTCCACTAATAAACGGATACATGTTACATAATTAGAGCGTGTTAGGGTACACATGTGCATCTGGTCTGTGGTCTGGTCGACATCCTCAAGTTGTATCTGTGGGCTCCTAAGCCAGGGGGATCGTGGCAAGTTGCCTCTCGGCTCTGGCTCTGTGTCAGTGAACTCGTCTGCGCTAAGAAAAGGGGCACCAGATGGTCTTTCAACTCCCTCTGACTCTATGTATGTCACATTCATCTCCAAACCAAGTGTGAGCTCTAAAAGGAAAGGTTGCCAGGGACCCCGCGCTTGCCCAAGTTCTTAGAGGAGGATGACATAGCACTTAGTCCAGTCATTCGAGTGAAGACAAATCTCACTTATATTAGTATTTACTTAAGCACCATCTCCCTCGCTAGACGCTAACCCTTATGGAGACAGCGCTGATGCCTTTCTCACTCTGGGCTGGAGCCACAGAAGCTTATGCTAGCCCAGGCCTGTGAGTGCTTCCAGTGCTCTGAGGGTTTAAATGCTCCTCACTGCCCCTTCATGGCGAGGACAGGCATGAAATTAACTAACCTCCCCTCAACTTCTACCTCCAGGTCCTTTACAACTCTACCAACCAACTGCTAACCAGGCCTGACCCTGCTCAGTTAGCTTCCCCTTCTGAGGTCACAGGAGATCAGGGTGTGTTCAGAATGGCATGACCTTGGACCTTTCCTGGGGCAACTTCAGCAAGTCCAAGCCACTGCAAAGACATCCAGGCGAATATTAGTGGTGCCTGGAATTTTATCATATTCTCTTTACCCAGGGTGAACCCTTCCTGGTACGGAGTGTTTAATTTTTGTTTTGTTTTATTTAGATTTATTTTACCTTTATTTTACCTGTATCTGAGTGCCTGTGTGTAGATGTATGTATCGCGTGTGTTCCTATGAGGCCCTAAAGAGGTCCTCAGAAACCCTGCAACTGGTGGCAAATGGTTGTGAGTCTCCATGACGATACTGAGAACCATACCTGTGCTCTCCGCAAGAGCAGTAAGTGCTCTTATCTGCTGAGCCATGTATCCAGCCCCTTGGTGTGGAATTTTACCTAGGAGGAAAGAAAAAACACCAAGAAGTTTGGTCAGTCCAGACTATGACCAGGAGAATACCTTTGTTGATGTTCTTTTTTTTATTGGATATATTCTCTATTTACATTTCACTCCCCCTTTCCTGGTTCCCTGCCCCCCAAAGGTCCCATATGCCCTTTTCCATCCCCGTGTTCCCCCATCCACCCCTTCCCACTTCCCTGTTCTGGTATTCCCCTACACTGATGCATTGAGCCTTTCAAGAACCAGGGTCTACTCCTTCCTTCTTGTCGGACATCATTTGGTATGTGAATTGTGTCTTTGGTGTTCCAAGATTCTAGGTTAATATCCACTTGTCAGTGAGTGCATACCATGGGTATTCTTTTGAGACTGGGTTACCTCACTTAGTATGATGTTCTCCAGCTCCATCCATGTGTCTAAGAATTTCGTGAATTCATTGCTTCTAATGGCTGAATAGTACTCCATTGTGTATATATACCACATTTTTTGTATCCATTCCTCCGTTGAGGGACATCTGGGTTCTTTCCAGCTTCTGCCTATTATAAATAAGGCTGCTATGAACATAGTGCAGCATGTATCCGTATTGCATGCTGGGGAATCTCCTGGGTATATGCCCAGGAGTGGTATGGCAGGGTCCTCCAGAATTATCATGTTCAGTTTTCTGAGGAACCGCCAGACTGATTTCCAGAGTGGTTGTACCAGCTTGCAATCCCATCAGCAGTGGAGGAGTGTTCCTCTTTCTCCACATCCTCGCCAACACCTGCTGTTTCCCAAGTTTTTAATCTTAGGCATTCTGACTGGTGTGAGGTGAAATCTCAGGGTTGTTTTGATTTGCATTTCCCTAATGACTAATGATGTTGAACATTTCCGAAGTTCTTTAGTTGAAAAGTCTTTGTTTAGCTCTGTACCCCATTTTTGATAGGGTTATTTGGTTTTCTGGGGTCTAACTTCTTGAGTTCTTTGTATACATTGGATATTAGCCCTCTGTCAGATGTGGGGTTAGTGAAGATCTTTTCCCAGTTTTTTTGGTTGCTGATTTGTCCTTTAGACAGTGTCTTTTGCCTTATAAAAACTTTGTCATTTTATGAGGTCCCATTTGTCTATTCTTGATCTTAAGATTTTGAACAAAGGCAGCCATCACAGAAGAATCCTTGTGTGTTTTCCTCAAGTTTCTTTAATTTCCCCTTGTCTGAGATGCCTCACACCCCTTTTTAAGACAGGGTTTCTCTGTGTAGGTCTGGAACTCAGTTAACAGTCCAGACTTGTTCCCAACTTATTTGCTTCCTCTGTGGAGGAGTGTGTCTGTCATATGTGACTTTTTTTTTTTTTTTTGCTTTGTCTGTTTTCTTTTTCTCCCCTGTATTTTCTACTCCTCTCTTCTTTAATATTTTCATTTTTCACGTTTGTTGATTTCTCCCTCTCCTCCCCTCCCCTTCCCCCTTTGTATACACACTTAGGACTCTCTTCTCTCTTTCCACTATATGGATTCCACCCACTGAGCTGTTTAATAGCCTCCCTCTTCTCTTCTTTGGTTCTAAAGAGCTAATAGCCTGTATATGCTGGACATCTGATTCATTTATATAAAAATGGAGGAGTCGAGCATTTCTGTAAAGCAGCGGATTTGCTGTTTGTCTGCCTGGAGTAGCAGAGCCAGCCACCCTTACTACTGCTTCTTCCCGGATGGACCCAGGGGGTGGTGCGAAGCTGGAAGAAAGTCCTCAGATGCTTTCTGCGTCTTTACTCCGCACTCTGTCTCTGACAGCCAGGAGAGAGCCAGACTTGATAAGCACATGTGTGCTCTCGCCAGCACGAGAGCCAGGGCACTTCCCCTACCATGAAGCTGAACCTTAATGGCAGTTCCAAGCTTAGAAACATCCCCTGTGGTTTCCACTGTGTCTTCTTTCATCCTGAAGTCTGCGATCTCAACCGGAGAGCTCTGGGAACATACAGAGCTAGGAATCGCCACGGTTGGAGGTCACTGCAGCCATGCGACTGCCTGTGGCAGAGAGAGGCTTCAGCTGTTGTTTGACAGGCTTGCTTCATGCTTCTGGGACTTAGATGCTTCCTAGGACTAAACTATGGTTTGACTAAAATATGGCTTTTTATGATCTAAGCCAGCATGCTCACAAACAAAGAAAAGTGGTAATGAATGCGGTTTCTTCCCTTTGCTCAGTCTTAGACTCTCAGTGCCAAGTCTTCGGGGCATATTTGACCATGTCAACATCCATTTTCTAATGCCTGGCAATTTATCTACATCACCAGGAAGGAATAAAAATGAACAGAATATGTCTTCCTATACATTACGGAACAGAAGATTTGTAATCATAGCAGGTATTGGAAGGTCACTTGGGGGGGGGTAAGCTTTTTTTAAAAAAATCTACAGGGAACAAAGACATTAGATTTTAAGTGTGTGTGTGTGTGTGTGTGTGTGTGTGTGTGTGTGTGTGTGTGTTATACAAAGGAGGGGAGGGGAGAATTACAAATGATTGTAGAAACGCCTTCTGTTTCTAATAAGGAGTAGCAGAATAGAAAAGATTTGCTATGGAAAGCCCTACCGTGTTCTCTCAAGGCTCTTTGTATATTGCTAAGTGATTTGCATACTGTGGGGACAACCAGGTCCCTGCCCAGCATTCCCCAGGCCTTTCTTCCAGTTCCTGCCCCTGCCTTCTTCATCCACTAGGAATACAGTACTAATTAAGCTAGCAGGAAACATGGGGAACAAAAGAAGCCGTGGCAGCCCTCAAAGTCACCTCTTACTTTGAACGTCATAAAGATCTGGGGACAGATCTGCTCTGTCAGCTTCTCAGGAGAAGAGTCCGCCAACATTGCATTCTCTCCTCTACAAAGATAACCCATTCCAGGGATTATGAATGTTACCCCGAGCCTCAGTTTGAAGTTTAAATCTTTTCAAGCACGTAGTTATTAAGATGCCAAGCTACCTCGCTTAATTACAACCTTTATTATGGTATTGAATACTTTAAACGCACTATTCATCACACCCGAAGAGCAGCTCTACTTTAACGGACCACTCTCGGTGGGCCATCTATTGATTATCTTCTCGACTGCATTAATTCCTAGTAATCACCTAGCGAACAGTCATTACAGGAAGTACTTCCTAGGTGCTCAGGGCTGGGTTGAAGGGATATGACGGGTCTCTCAGATAACAGCAGCTTCGGTGTCTTTGGTGATTTGGATGAAAATGGCCTTTGTAGGTTCATCACAGTTAATGCTTGGTGGCCAGCTGGTGGAACTGTTTGTGAAGGATTGGGAGATATAGTCTTGTTGGACGATGTAGGTTAGTGGAAGTGGCCCTTAAGGTTTCAAATGCCAGTGTCAGGCCCATTTGGCCCTCTTTCTGTTTCATGGTGGTTGTCGTTTCAGGAAGTAAGCTCTCATCTACCGCTCAAGTGCTCCGTCTGTCTGCTGCCATGCTGTCCACCTCAATGATCATGAATTCATCCTCTGAAAATGGAAGCCTCCAAATAAAGCTGAGTTTTATAAGTTGCCTTGCTTACGGTGCACTGGCTGGCTTTGTGTGTCAACTTGACACAGGCCGGAGTTATCACAGAGAAAGGAGCTTCAGTTGGGTTAGTGCCTCTATGAGATCCAACTGAGGGGCATTTTCTCAATTAGTGATCAAGGGGGTAGGGCCTCGTGTGCATGGTACCATCTCTGGGTTGGTAGTCTTGGGTTCTATAAGAGAGCAGGCTGAGCAAGCCAGGGGAAGCAAGCCAGTAAGAAACATCCCTCATGGCCTCTGCATCAGCTCCTGCTTCCTGAGTTCCAGTCCTGACTTCCTTTGGTGATGAACAGAAGTGTGGACAACAGAAAAGTAACCCCAAACAGCTTTCCTCCTATTACTTGAACCGTCCTAAGGGAACTGGGCGTTCTAGGCTCTCATATAGCTGGGGCAAAAGCTCTGTTAATAAAGTCTTTGCCTTGCAATCATGAGAACCTGAGTTCCATCCTCTAGAACCTAGGAGGAAAGCAGCTGGGCATGGCGTCACCTAATTGTCCCAGCACTGGGGAGGTCAGGGTAGCTCCTGACCCTGGCTAGGCAGCCAGCCTAGCCTATGCAGTGGTCCAAGTCAGTGAGGCGCCCCATCTCAAACGCAAGGGAGGAGGTGGAACCTGGGGTGATGCTTCAGTCGTTAAAGCACTTTTCATACACGTACGAAGAGCGGACGCCATATCTCCAGCACCCACTAAACATGACTATGAGACTATGAGCAGGTGAAATCCCCAAGGCGGGGAATGGGGAGCTAGGCAGATTCCTCTAGCTAGTCCAGGCCATGAGTTCTAAGAGATCCTGTTCCAAAACAAAAGGTGCAGAATGAGCAAAGGAGAAATTTTGAAATTGGTCTCTGGTCTCCACAGGCAAATGCACAAGTATACACACACATACACACACACACACACACACACACACAGAGAGAGAGAGAGAGAGAGAGAGAGAGAGAGAGAGAGAGAGAGATCCAAGATTGTTGGCACTGAAGGAACGACCAAGTTGTCCTCTGGCCTCCGCACACACATGTGTACATGTGGATAAACATCGACACACATGAACATACACATACGCGTTCACCTGCAGGTGAAACCCAGCAGTCTTCCTTAACAGCTTCATGGAACGAAGTCACCTGTACTGCCGTCGTCGCCACAGACATATTCCTCTGACACCGGAACAGAGACTCAAAGTCTGGTCCCAGTTGGAGGCTAGTGTTTTTGGAGTATCTAGTAAGGGGAGGGCGTGGGGGCTGTCATAGGACTTTGGTCTCATTTTATTGACTTCAATTCAAACATGGAATGACCCCCCCTCATTGAAGAAGCAGACTTCAAAGGTCTTAATGTTAGTCCAGGTTTGAGGAAGAGGTTCCTGACGGTCAGAGAGGGGGCTGTGTGCTGTTGTCCAAACAGATAATGGCTGGTATGTGGTGGGTCTGTCCTAGATCACAGAGAAGACTGATTTAGTAAAAACAGCATGCCAATGAGAGAGGCAGGAAGGTCAAGCCCACAGCTGTTGACTCTGCCTTTCCTCAGTGAAGGACAGGGGTTTCCCCCGTAGACCTGGGAACTCCCCTATGGCCTGTGTCCTCTTGGGCTTTTGTCTAACCGTTTCGGCAGCCGCTTTACAGGACTATGCAGAGCCTGCCCGTCACAGGCGGTTTATAAATGAACTGTCTCCTCTAATTGAATTCCAGTGCAGTGCCAGCAGCAGCCAGAGCAGCGGCACATTTGCAAAGCTGAATAATGAGTCGTTTGGTTGGCTGTTTCTTTTCAAAGTTCCCCCTCTTGCTTCTGAGAACCCCACTCAGAAAAGCCACTCCCTCCTTGGACTTCCTCTCCCAGAGCTAAGGGTGAAACTCAGATCCAGAAAGACAAACGTACTCACTTATAAATGCATATTAGCTGTAAAGTAAGAGCTAATCGTGATACAATACAGACCCAGAGAGGCTAAGTAACAGGGACAGCTCAAGGCAGAGATTCATGGATCTCCTCAGGAAGGGGAAATAGAATAGATTTTGCAGGTAGTCTGGGATCCGGTGGGAGGAGAGAGTGCTAGAAGAGATGACTGGAACCGGATGTAGTGCAGAGGTGAGGTAGGAACCTCGCGCAATGAGCACTCCCTAGAATCTATAAGGGTAACCCCAGCTGAGACTCCCTGTAGTGAAGGACATGGACGGAGTCCGAGACAGCCATCTTCTGCAATCAGGCGTTGCTTCCGGTGCAGGGTTGGGTGGACACCAAGCCAGCCACAAAACCTTTGAGGTACAATTTGTCCTGCCTGCAAGATGTTGGTGGAGTTCAACGTGACCATCCCGTAAGGCTTGTCATCGTACAAGAGCAACGACGCCGATCATTTTAAAAGAGACCCTCTATGTGTGTGTAGCACAGTGCTGCATATATTATTTCATTGAATTCTAACAGCACCCCGAGTCAGGCCCAATCATCTCCCTACTAATGAGAGTCTGTGCATCAGCTGCTGCGACATAGAAATGGCCCAGTTTTGAGCTGCCCAGCAGGAGAGCCTAACAACTCCGGGTTGCTAAGGGGCGCTAGCTACCTAGCTACTGTGTAACAGCTTACAGTTGCCTCCTCCCTCCACTCTCACTGACCTTGATTTGACAAGGCTTGGTTGAGGTCCAAGTGTCAGCAACTCCTTATCTACAGCACACATTGCTCCAAAGTTGAGTTAAAGGAACAGGAAAGGCTAAAGCCCGCAGCAGGGGGTTGCGGGGTGACCACAGTCTGCAGGAATGAGACAGTGAGATGGGAACTGCCTAGATCTGGTTTGGGGGTTCCTGCTAGGCCTAACCCTCTTACCATCTATCTAGCGCCCTTGGGAAACCATTCATTCTTTATACCCTCACATGGGTGCGTTGGGTAGCATTTTAAACCCCCCTTTCCTATTTGTAGAAAGGAAGCCACTACACTCTATGAGAAGCATTTTAGGTCCCCGGAGGCTGGTGGGAGCGGTTTGGAGGTTAGCAGGAACCAGGGCCCTGCTGGCTTCCTTGCCTTAGCTGCGTTTATGCTTGACACCAAGGTCATAAATCCTAAGGGCGTCTTGGGGCTGACAGGACTACAGCAGGGACTGTGTGTGCAGAAACCCAGGGCGAAATGCTGGCCTCCTGCTCTTCTAGTCCTGATTAGCATAACTGCTCTCATTCTGCAACTTAATCCTCACTCAAAGGGAAGTCTTACAGTTAAAAAATTTTATAAGGAAAAAAGAAACCTCTTACCTCAGTATTTTAACCTTTTCATTCCTCTGCTTGGTGTAGCTCTCTGTTGCCCCACCCATCCTACACTTGTCCCTGTCACTTGTTCCTCTGGCCCTACCTGGAGGCTGTCTCTGGTGTGTTTGGACCCCTGAGTGTGCAAGTTAGGTTATCTGTAGTTTTCCTTAGAGCATGAAGCCTGTCTCTCCTTGAAAAACCACATTTTCCCGAAGAGCTCCCGCTGTCCACACTTTCTTGGCTATGATCCCCAGCCTCGGTGCCCATGTAGTTCCTACCCTTAAGCATTTCCTGGAGCTCAAGGAGCGTCCTGCAGCCCATGCAGGAGACGCTCTGTCCGAGGCTTTATCATTTTGGGATTTTCCTAACTCTACCCTTCTTCCTGGGCAGTGGGGGAGGTTGCAGCTGGGTACTATGCAGGGCAGAGTGCCCACAACGTTACATAAATTATTAATTACATATATTCATTTAAGGCTGGGAAGACCACACAGGCAACTTGTTTGGTTCCTAGCACCCACACTGGTAGCTCACAACCACAACCACAACCACACGTGACCCCCAGTCCAGAGGAATCTGAGACCCCTGGCCCCATGGACACCGGTACTTATGGGCCCATATATACATACAAACACACACCTACACATGATTTAAAAATAATAAAAGTAAATCTTTCAAATTTTTTGACATTTTCATATACATACAAAATGCATGGCACTTGCTCTCGGCTCGCACCCTGTCCACACTCCCCTTTACCTACAAATCCTCTCTCCTCGCTCAGGTCTCTTTTGTTTTGTGACTCACTGAGTTTAACCAAGGTGGTCTGGGTGATCATGGGCGTGTAACTCTCCATAGGAGTTCAGTGGTCTCATCTGATGCTTCCGCAACTCGAGACGACGACTCCTGTCTCCAAGAACAGTTCTGCAGCCAAGACTCCAGCAGGGGTGGAGTACTGTGCCACGGGGAAGCGTCTTCCCTGTCTGAACGGTTATTGACAGGACCAGCCTCGGGCAGGTCCAGTGCAGGTAGCTTTTGTGGTTTTAAGATTACACTGGCTGCTCGGCACTGTGTCTCCGTACCTCCTCCCATGGGCAGTTTGTTCCCCTTTCTAAGAAGGACCGAAGTATCCACACTTTGGTCTTCCTTCTTCTTGAGTTTCATGTGGTCTGTGAATTGTGTCTTGGGTATTCTGAGCTTCTGGGCTAATATCCACTTATCCATGAGTGCATACCATGTGTGTTCTGTTGTGATTGGGTTACCTCACTCAGGATGATATTTTCTAGTTCTATCCATTTACCTAAGAATTTTATGAATTTATTGTTTTTAATAGATGAGTAGTATTCCATTGTGTAAATGTACCACATTTTCTGTATCCATTCCTCTGTTGAGGGACATCTGGGTTCTTTCCAGCTTCTGGCTATTGTAAATAAGGCTGCTATGAATGTATTGGAGCATGTGTCCTTATTACACATTGGACCATCTTCTGGGTATATGCCCAGAAGTGGTATAGCTGGGTCCTCAGGTAGTACTATGTCCAATTTTCTGAGGAACTGACAAACTGATTTCCAGAGTGGATGCAGAGACTTAAGGAAAGCCATCCAGAGACTGCCCCATTTGGGAATCTATCCCATATATAGTCACCAAACCCAGACACTATTGTGGATGCCAACAAGTGCTTGCTGACAGGAGCCTGATATAGCTGTCTCCTAAGAGGCTTTGCCAGACCCTGACAAATACAGAGGTGGATGCTCACAGCCAACCATTGGACTGAGCACAGGGTCCGTAATGGAGGAGCTAGAGAAAGGACTGAAGGAGCCCCATTGGAGGAACAACAATACGAACTATTCAGTACCACCAATCAAAGAATACACATGGAGGGACCCATGGCTCCGGCTACATATGTAGCAGAGGATGGCCTTGTTGGACATAAATGGAAAGAGAGGCCCTTGGTCCTGTGAAGGCTCGATGTCCCAGTGTAGGGGAATGCCAGGACAGGGAAGTGGGAGTGGGTGGGTTGGTGAGCCGGGGAAGGGGGAATAGGATAGGGGGTTTTGGAGGGGAAACAAGGAAAGGGGATAGCATTTGAAATGTAAATAAAGAAAACATATAAATAATAGATAGATAGATAGATAGATAGATAGATAGATAGATAGATAGATAGATAGATAGATATCGCACTGGCTATATCCTTCCCAGAAAACAGCATTTCAACACCCCTCCTTCATTCCTTTTGTATTCTCTCCTCCTTTCCCACAATGTTCTCTGCATGATTTTAATGGAAACCACTCGTTTTCTGATGCTCCTCTTATTTCTCTTCCTGGGACTCCTGAGGTCAGTAGAGACCCGAGGGCAGGACTGGCCAGAGGCTGCATATGCTTACCCCGAGGGCAGGACCGGCCAGAGGCTGCATATGCTTACCCCGGAAGCTCACTGATTGATGACTGGCACCATCGGTATGCAGACTCTTTCTTCCTTTGCTTTGGAATTGACTCAGTTCTTCATGTCCCTGCGTGTCCCTGGGTGCCCCGTGGCAGGGGACTTTGGTGGAAGTGTGCTGTAGACACACAAATTGACCGGGGCTACAAAGGCTGTCCGGCTGCAGGGTCCCCAGCCTCCAGAATCACTGATGTAGAAAAGCACACGAGAAGACATGTTTAGCTAAAGGGGGCTGAGTATGCCAGCTGCCTACCTGCAGTTTCTTATGGTTACGACCTTGGCATCAGCCTTGCCACCCTTTCCTTCCTGCCTCCATCACTTCCCACAAGGCAGCTAGCCCTGACGGTTCAGCCTTTCGAGTCCACTGGGAGTAAGACCATGCCTCCCATCCCAGCTCTCCCTCCCTGGTCCAAACATCATCATCGCTTCAGTCAGCTCCAATCCTCCTCTTTTGTTGCTCTTAAGCAAAGCTAAATCATACCATTTCTTCCTACTGTTCAGAACCTCCTACCATTTCAATTTCACCCAGCAGGAAATAAAATCTGGTCATTGGGGCAACTTTTCGAATTCTCCTCCTGCTTTCTCTAGCTCGCTCTACTGCAGCTACAGGGCACCTGCAGTCTCTCTCTGCTAGCGATGTCCCCCAAACTATTATTCAAATAAGTGCATCGGTTATTTTGCATTGATTTCCAAACCCAGATTTATCACTCTAAGTCCTTGTTTTCTCACAAATCAGCTAAAACCATGTGGAAGATCCCTGAGGATCTTCCCTAGAAGAACTCATCATGGGAAGTTCCCCTTTTTTTATTTGGCTCAGGCAGGTTATAGATTATAGTAAGTGGAAGAAATCTGTCCACTTGCTAATAAGAATATCTCAAAGGGATATCTAGATGAACCCTGGGCAAGGTCTGACAACCATTTATGACCACTAAGAAGCAACTGAAGTGTGAATTTACTTTGAAAAATGACTATTAGTAATGAAAATGTCAAGCAGACACTGACATTCTGTAACGGGAGTCGATAGATTCACCTTTTTTTTTTTTTTTTTGCCGGGCCTCAGCACTCAAAGAGAACAGGCTCTGTTTTTTTTCCCCAGGATTAAAACCTATTTGAAGACTGTGGCTGGAAGCCCACATAGCAGTAGCCGAGAAAGGAACTATGCTGCTATTTAAATTATGGCTCTAGATGTCTGTAAATTATTCTTAGGGCCTGTGCAGGGCCAGCCTGACCACTTGAATGTGCTCCTTTTCTAGTGGGAATATGTCACAGATTGGCTGAGACACGATGATACAAAATTCATGTGCACATGTGCAGCCTGCGTTTTGGTGCCATCTCATTGCTGTCTGTTTATAGAGTATATGTTTGTCTAGGATTCAGCATAAAAGACATTTAGGAGCTCTGGCTTGGTGCCAGCTTGAATGGTAGACTAGAAGTTGAGGCAGCATTTACTATTTATAGGATCCCAAGCTCCCCATTCTCTGGACCCGTTACGTAAATATACCTGCTTATTTCCTTAATTACTTAGATCCCCTCAAAAGCTACATGCTAACAACTCTCAGAATCTGCTGCCGTAATTTAAATGTATGTACCAGCTAACTTTTAACAACTCACAGCTCTATATTGTCCAAGCCGGAGGTGAGGAATAAACACTAGCCCGTGCTTATCTCTGCATAGTCTCACCCTACAGTTAACCATTTATTTAATCTCTCTTCCAGAACGGCATATGTTAACAAGGAAGAGAATTTTAGAGGTTTCCACACTTGCTTCGTGCCCTCCCCAGCACACACTTAGGACCTTCTTTGCTACAGCAGTCAGGCTGTCCGCGGAGGTTTCTTTGAGAAGGAAGACATCCTCTTCAGGACAAGCCATGTCAAATGAACGGGCCAGCTGCTTGGCTCTGGTGGAGCTGAGAGAGGAAATGTCAACTGTATCCATTCATCTGTGGGCATCTACCTCTCCCCTTCCCTTTTGCCTTCTCTTTTTCTCTTGCAAATGCCGGGAGGAGGGTTGAAAATTGAAAAGGATTAAAATAAACTAAGAAATCAAGGGCATTGAGAGTTTGAAACTAGAAAGAAGAGTCTAGATGTAAAGAACATCTTTTAGGTTATTTCTGAGTCACTTCTATGTATATCTGCTTGCCTCCTTTCAAATGCAATGAGCATCGTGAACCCCGTGACCTATGGTATGCCAGGTCCAATGCTAAACATCTCATTGGAGATGTTTTAGGAAAATAAACAGAACATTTCTTTGAAGGGACTCCTTATGATACGGGGTCATTCATATAAGCAATCATTGTCTAAGGCGGATCGCCAAATATACACATAATTAAAACTCAGTCATATGCCCGTGACTAATATCGAGTAACACAATAATAGAGAAAGGAATAAGATTAACCTGCTTGTAAGAATTAAAAGCCATACAAACATGTGTAAACGTACCTTATGTGTGCACTCCCAGGGTTCTACAGATTCCTAGAAGGATTTCCATACTTAGTATTATTCACAGTTAAAATGTATTATAATGAAAAGATAGAGTCAGATCCACCAAGACAAAAAGGCTCATGGCACAAATCCCGAAAGAAGCGAAGTAGACCTTCCAGTGGTACTGCTGCACCTTAACTCTCCAAGACCACCTGGGGAATGTCATCTATGAGGGGAACACTTTAGAGACTCAGTGTTCAGTATCTCAATGGGGAGTTGAAGTCATGGACAATCTCGCTATGACTGGTACAAAATCAAAAGTTTAGACTCCCAGAAGGAAAGCAGATGGTCAACATAAAATCCCGCATTATTCATAGAAGCAGGCATAAAGTGCCACTCTGTCTGATGGGGATATGAACACTCCTCCATTTCTAGCTCTCTGATGCTATTCTAATGTGTGAACCATGATGTCTGAAACATGGACTGGGGGTGCATACCTTCCGGGGTGTAGCAGCAAAGCCAATCATAGACCATGTCAGATCATATATGTCCATCTAATTCTTGCCCGGGGCTATATTATATTTCACTTCCTACACAGATGGGATAGTCCTCATTCTTGTATAGACAGATATTTATTTAAAATGGTATTACTCCCCACCCCCGTACCTGCAGTATTTGTGTCTATGTTTTACCCAGGCATCTAGATACAGTATTCCTGGTGTTATTCGATTTGATAAGGAAGGAAGGTCACTGTGTTGGAATTCTAATGGATTAATGAGCCCAGAAGCCCTAAATACTCAAGACACAAATAGCAAGTCAAATGATTCCCAAGAAGAAGAAAGGAGAGGACCCTGGGCCTGTAAAGATTGCATCCAGTTTAGTAAAGAAACCGAGGCGGGAGGGGGAATGATTGGGGAACAGTTGGGGGGGGAGAGGAACTATGGGAACTATGGTGGGTGGGAACTGGGAAAGGGGAAAGCCTTTGGAATGTAAACATAGAATATAGAAAAAAAAAGTGTAGAGTGTGGTTCAAGAGGAGAATTAGGAGGCAGATGACAAAGTCCAAGCTAACACATGGAATAGAACGTCGCAGTGAGCAGAAGTGGTGTGTACGTCAGTGGAAGGCAATAGGATAGTCCCTCGTGATGGATAGTTCCTAGTGAGTCAGGAGTCAGGGAAGGTGATGTAGTTATTTGGCCTGAGAGCCTGCAAGAAGACAGGTTGTGTGGACATCAGCTATGGAACACTTACAAGGATGCAGAGGGACAGTGGTGGGCACTTGGGTTTCCAGTTGCTCTCCCATCAGGTTCATTCAGCCATGTTAGGCATCTGTCACATGTCACTGTGCAGCTGCTTACCAGTGGAACATTTTTTTTTCTTTTTCCCTTTCTGTTAGCTAGCAATGATAGTCAATATAGATTTTAGATAACTTGTCCATTCATTAACTTCATTGCTCTTCTTTTGTGAATGGCACACAGCTCAATAGAAGCAGCAGAGAGGGACGGTGAGTCAGGTCTCAGATGCGCAGATGATTCCCACCCATGCAAGACAACAAACAGGAGAAGCGAGGGGTGGGGGGGGGCGGGGGGGAGAACCATGACAGCTGAGAAGATCGCTCTTGTGTCTGGACTTCGCGGTGGACTCCTTCTAGAGCCCCCCTCCCCCCCATCTCAGACAGGTGCCGTTTGTACACATGAACGGGCAAGCTGCCTCCCTCCTGCCTGCAAGAGTCCTTGCTTCTGCACAGTGCTGAGTTTCCCTGTGCGAGCATCCGTGGGATGCAGGAGAGAGGCAGTAAGCAGCTCTCTCTATTCAGCTCATTGATTTTTCTCTCCCTTTCACGCGGTCTCTCCTTCCTGCCCTGTGAACCTAAACACACACATCATTCGGGCACAACTTGAAGGATAAGGGAAATTTTATTCTCAGGGGGTTTTATGCATCCATTCAATAGACATTGAGAGCTATATGCATTTTATTTGGCAACTTGTTTGGATTTGTATTGGCGTGTGCGTCTGGATGGAGTTTAGTTGACTGGGAGAAGCACCAGTATTATTCATTCATTTGCACCCAGTATGTCTAGGTGGGAGACCATTCTCCATTCATTTGCACTCAGTATGAATGGGGCATGCGGTCTCACACCTTCTTCGTGATAAAAAGAGTTTCCTTCTTCTTAAACTCATATTAGGGGAAGAAGTCACTTTCTTTTTCCTCCTTAGTTACTTGAGTGCCTTTGTTTTCCTTTTCATTCATCTTCAAAGTCGCGCTCCATTCTCCGGAGAAGATACATACATAGCCTGTAAGCATTTGAAAGGGATGTTGGGCATCATTGCTTAGTAGGGAAATGCAAATCAACTCACAATGAGGTATCAATCCCTACTCATTAGGACAGCTCTCACAGACACCCCAGGCAGCAGCGAGTTCAGAGAGGATGTGGAGAAATCAGAGCTCTTGTACATCGCTGGCTGGAAAATGAAAGAACCCTGTTGCTGTAGAAAGCAGTGGGGTAGCTCCCCCTAAATTAAAGCCTAGAGTTACCCTGAGCGCCAGCAATTCTGAGTAGGAATGGAAGAGCAGGTCCCAATGGCTCTTTTTACACTAGTGCTGCTGCAGCGCTGTTCAAGGCAATGCGAAATGGAAGCCGCCCAAAGCCCACTGAGAGGTGAGTGATCCAGAAAATGTGGTACATCCATTTCAAAACCTCAACTTTAAATGAATTCTGACATATGTTACAACATGGATAAATATCATTCCTGAAGAAACTCTTCTTGACCCAAAAGGAAAATCACTGCATAGTTCTATATACTAGGTCACATTCTTAGAGACTGGTTCTTAGACTGGTCACATCGATAGAGACAGGAAGCAAGATGGAGGTGGTGGTAGGGGGAGTGTCTAGGAATAGGAGGACATGAGCAATTGGTTATCATATACTTGTTTTTTAAAAAAAGGTTTCAGTTTGGAAAAATGTAAAAAGTTCTGAGGTTGGGCGCAGTGATCCTAGCACCAAGAGAGTTAAGGCTAGAGGACTATGTGATTGAGGTCAGTCAGAACTGCATAGTGAGAACTTAGGTAAAAATTAAGAAAAACAAAAGTCTGAAAGCAGATTGTGATGATGGATATGGCTGTACGTCAGTATGAATATACCTAATGCCCTTGGACCATCCACTTAGAAATGGTTGCAGAGCGGTGGGAGATAGTCCAGTTGGTATACATACATGTATGGGGACTTGAGTTTGATTTCTAGTAAAAAAGGCAAGGATGACTGTGGGCACCTGCAATTCCGGTGCTTGGGAGGCAGATAAGGATACAGTGGCTTCCTGGTTAGCCAAGCTAGCTGAGTCCACGAGTTTCAGATGAGTGAAAGACTATGTCAGTAAGCATGCTGAACAGTACCCGAAGAACGGGCACCCAATGCTGACCACATACATTTCACTCTAAGTCCCTTTTACTACTATTTGAAAAATTCAGTAAAATGACATAGTCAAGACTTGCTGAGTTATAGTTACTATTGTGATGAAAGACCTTAACCAAAAACAACTTGGGGAGGAAAGGGTTTATTTTGGCTCCCGTAGCCTGTGTCACAGTCCAGAGAGAGAAGCCAAGGCTAGAACTCAAACTAGGAGGGAACCTGGAGGCAAGAGCTGATTGAGAGGCCACGGAGGAGTGCTGCTTAATTGCTTGCTCCTCATGGTTTGCTTTAATAGAACCAAGGACCTGCAGTCCAGAGAGGTACCGTCTCTATACGATCAGGCTGTAAGTGAGCCCTAGAACATTTTCTTAATTAGTGATTGATGTGGAAGGGCCCAGCCCATTGTGGATGGTACCTCCCTGGACTGAATCTGCCCAAGGTCATCTGCGTGACCATGGAACAGTTTGGAGTATCCACTGAAACTTGGTAAGGTCAACAGCGGGAACCTGAAACCTGTGGCTGTCCCCTCTCTGAAACCTTCAGTAGTGTTTCTTCTTATTTTCACTGGGCCCCTTTGTTAAGAACAAGTCCAGTACAGTCTGCCCTGATTCTGAAACTCTACCTTCCTCTGCAGAGTAGATACAGGTCAAAAGCCCTGCCTCCTTGGTTCTGAGGAATACACTTCCTAGATACAAAGAGAGAAATCAGAAGAGTTCTCATGATTTCTTCTACCAAGCGACTTTATCACTATCACCTGTATCTGTTTACAGTTTCTGCTGTCGTGAATAGGCCTCAGTTTGGTAGCGTCGCAAACAGAACTATCTGCTCTTCCAATTCTAGAGAATAGGAGTCTGTGCTCGGGCTATCAGCAGCTGCACGTGAGGCTGATCCTCTGTCTTCTGGTGGCTCCGGGCATTGCTGGGAGGTTTCCCCTGCACCTGGCCTCATCTTCTATGCACCTAATTTCCTGCTTGTCTGTTAAGGCAACTTCTGGTAGTTTCTGGCCTTACCTGCCTGATCCAGGATAATCTCTTCTCAAGATCTTTAACTTCATCCCACTTGCAAAGACCCCTTTCACAAACTCCTGAGATTCCCACGTGGGTATGGCTTCTGGGATGCCTTTTAGCCCACTCTTCCGTCCCAGGGAACCTAAGAAGAAGGCTGGCTGCTTCCTTCTCCCCGGAGTGATGGTCTTTGGATATGGGCCTATCTATTTATTTTCTCAACTTTGTGGAGTTATTCCTGGACAATCACTGGGGAAAGAAAATCAGCTCTCTTTAGGCACACGCTAGGAAGTTTGGTGTTTACAACGGGCGGGGTTGTTTTCCTGCCCAGCTAGACAAAGTTAAGCTCAGTCAAGCTCATTTCTAGCCTCAGTCTGTCAACATTCCTGCTCAGTCCCCGCCCCCTTGCAGAAACCACCTGGATGAACTCCAGTTCCTTTTGTCACAAATGCACCACATTTCATTCTGGCTTCTTCTTCTTCTTCTTCTTCTTCTTCTTCTTCTTCTTCTTCTTCTTCTTCTTCTTCTTCTTCTTCTTCTTCTTCCTGGAGTTGATTTCACAACAGCATTTCTCCAGATTGCCTTGTTTCTGAATTCCCTCCCTGTTAACCTTCTCCGGTGAATCCTCAGAGCCAAACTCCTGTTTCCTCAAGCCCAACCCGGGACCCTTCATCACCTTTGCTTTCCTCATTCCTTCCCAGATTGTCATTTACATGAAGTTAAGGTACAGCGCTGAAGTTGATAATATCTTCCCCATAAGGGGGGAGAAAAATCACTGGTTGCTATTTTACACAGGCTGAGGCAGAAAATGCTGTCTGCTTTCTGGAATCTCAGTGCAACGATGGCTTCATGTCTCCACACCGAGAAATACGTGGTTACCTTTATTTTGATGGTTCGTTCCACAAGACTCACAGACTTTCACTGTTCAGCCTTCTAACCCACTTAGGGACACACCTAGGGACTTTGTGACTTTGTCCATCCACTGGCCATTTTGGCCACAGCTGCCCTAAACTCCTAGGAATAGCTCCTTTTTGTCATCTCCAGAATTGGAAATTGTTTGCGTCCCTTGTCATTTCATACTGAAAGGCACGAAGCGGTTGGCTGGAGGCCACTACCTTCACTTTGCATGCTGAGACTCTGTGGTTAGATGATTGGGGTGGAGTCACCAGCCTGCACGTGGCACAGTTGTAACCTGGGGATCCCAGCCGTGAAGGCAGTTTGCTCCCTGTGCTTCGACAAATCCTCACAATCCTGGTTTCTTCTCTTATCGGGGTGACAAGCACTAACGAAAATAAGTTTGGGGAAGGAAAGGTTTATTTCAGCTCACAGGTTACAGCCCGTCATTGAGGGATTCCAACTGATGCAGAAACCCTGGAGAAGTGCTGCTTACTGGCTTGCTATCCATGGCTTACACAGCTACTTTTCATATACTAGTCAGATCAATCTTCCTAGGGATGGCACCACCCATAATAGGCTGGGTCCTTCTGCACGAATTGGCAATTAAGAAAACACCCATAAACATATCTTTGATGGGAATAATTCCCATCAAAATTCCCATGTTCCCATTTCCCAGGTGACCCAGCTCATGTAAAGCTGACAAAATCTAATCAATACATCCCCACCCCCTGTTTTTATGGTGGTGATGGTGGTGGTGGTGGTGGTGGTGGTTTTGTTTTTCTTTTTTCTTTTTTTCATCTTTGTTTCCACCTTAACTCAATTCTCCACCATCTATCTTCCTCTATTCTCTCTGGACCAAAATACACTGGCTTCACCATTACCTATACAGTCTTTGTCACATTTTCTAGCATCTCTGAGTTTCATGTAGGACTATGGTATGTGTTAGATGAAAATGTGAAGAGAGATGGGGGGGAAAGAGAACTTAGGAAGACCACATGTGCACAATTAAAGCTCTGCAACCTGGTTGGCAACCAGCAGGCATTTCTTTGCTCCGTTTTTAACAGCAGGGATTCATAGTTAAGATGGTACACACTCGTCCCCCGCTCACCGGTGTCATCCTCCCCTAGAACTGCTGTATCCTGATTTCTCAGGAGATGCTGGCTATGCCGCTGTGACTATGAGCTGTGACCAAATGAGAGAAGCCTGATAGATGTGGTCAGAGTGATTAATAGCAGCCTGTCTCTAGAGCTATGGGAGTGGCAAGTGGCGTGCTGTGCCCTGACTCCCCTTCTAATTCCACACTGTCTTTTTCACTTGTGTGGCCGAGCGGAAACCCCACCACCTCAGCACCGTGTCTGGCTGTAATCCTTGGATTTCCTGGATCACAAAGACATATTCTCCAGGCACTGGCATTTATCCAGAGCGGAGTCTGAGCTCAAGGTGCGTGTGCGACTGCATGTCCGCACTTGACTGATTGCATCTCAGGACAAAGTGTGGGTCAGAGGAGGCACGGCAGAGTCACGCCTGTGTATGTTTCATCCCTGTGACTGCAATGTCATTGTCTGGAGCTTTACGATGAGCAATCCATCAGTAGCACCACATGCTGTAAAGTGTTGAGAGCCATGTCAAACCAGAGACTAGTCTCATTTTCAGATCTTGTGGTTACTGATGACACATCTTCTGATAATGGAATAGTAGCCTTTTGCTAAGCCCTGTACTTACCAACTCCCCTTCTGCAGATGTCCAGATGCCTCTAGTGATAGGTCAGGAGGATTAAACAGAAAATAGCAACAACAAACCAACCAACCAACCAACCAACCAATAAACAACAACAGAACCCAACTCATTGACCTACCAAAGCTAGAATATCACACACACACACACACACACACACACACACACACACACACACCATGTATTGATTGCTGCCATTCAGGCACTCACTGATTTTATCAAGGGGAAAACAGTGAAAATGGCTTATTCTTCCTCAAGCCAACTCTTAAATAGAAAACAGTTTGTGGGACTGCAATGTGTCAGCAACAGGGAAGTGGAGGTCCTGCCTTGCTGGGTTGGCCTTCCTGATCTCACCCCTCCACCCAGTAGAGTTGGATAAAACACAGCAGTTCCTATTTCAAATTACACAGTTGGATGATGTTTCTCTTGGCTCCAAGTAGAAAGGCTGGTGCCCAGAGCGATTTTTTTGGCAAAAGTGCAATGTATGAAGTTTTTCTTCCCTTCTAACATTCTCAGCATCACTCTTAATCACTTTTCTCCTGATCTCTATCCAAGTTTCCTAAGAAGGATTTCTTTTTTCTCTCTCTCTTGCCTCATCTACTTGTGAACTCAGAAGGATCTGAGACAGTTTCTCCATCTCTAAAATCTGTGGCAGTGTTTCACAATGGTAATGTGTATATGAATCTGCTATACTTAAAGTCCTGTTCTGATAACAAAACACCTGAGTCTTAATAATTTGTAAAGAAGAGAGGTTGCTCTAACTCACAGTGTGGGGAGCTGAGAGTTCAAATAATATTGCACTAGTTCTGGTGAGGATGCCCCTGGCTACACTGTATCATAGTGATAGTATCAGCAGCGATCTCCCATATGAGAGGGAGAGATGGCATAGCAAGACAGAAAGCCAGAGGGTAGGGAGGGACCTGTATTGTTTTGTTACATCAACCTCTTCCAAAAACTGACTCAGTGTTCTCGGAACAGTGTTAATAACTCCTATTCCTTTTATACCCATCAATGTTGGACACCTAATTTCCTCTCATTAGGCTCCATTACCTACCAACATAATGGCATCTGACCTAAAATTAGAACACAGGAACCCATGTTGAACATACTCAAACCACAGCCAGACCATACACATAGTATTATGAAAATGCAAAACTAGGCCAGTAGTTCTGGAGTGGAGTATAAGTCTGCATCTCTGACATGATTCTAGCAAGGATGGTGTGGCACAAAGCCATAAACCAATGCCAAGGGGAAGCCAACCAGAAGAGTCCCGGCAGTATTTAAGTGGGAAGAGGAAGTTGGGACAGGTGTTAAACTCCCTAGAAAAAAATGATGATGTATGAGGCCTGAGCTCCTGCAGGCTATTTTAGTTTAGAAATTAAAAAGTGATTGCCCACACTTTGAGCTTTGTGGGGCTTACACTCAGGAAACATCACCAGCTGGACACCTCAGTACTGGATGTCCCTAGGGAAGGAGGACCAGATCAGGCCTCATTCTACCATGATTGAAATGTTCCAAGTAATGGGATTTTTGAATAAATTAGCTATTCATCATGAAAGAGGTATTATAGATAAATACCATACCTCATTGCTATTCTAAGCTGTCCACCAGTCATCTCTTTTTAAGGAGAAAAATAGAAGAACTAATGTGATTCTGAACAGTGATCTGCTTAATGATTTCAAGGTTTTTATCTGAAGAGTATTTCAATAAACTACTTTAAAAGAAGTAGAAGGGGGAAGACGCATGAAGGGCTCATAAATTGCTGAAAGGTTGGTTCTCTTGGACTAGAAATCAAGAAAAGGGTGAATGTTATAGGGAGATGTTTAAATACTTATTCAGGAAAACTAAATAGGAAATCAATCAGAAAAATAAAAAATTCATAAATCCAATTGCCTCTAATTGGCCTAGCACATAGTACAGAATTTCAAATGTTTGTCTGGGAACGGCTCAGTCTCTTGAAATGATGCCTCTCAGCGCAGGAGAGAGTATTTGGGTTACATTTCTTTTCCTATCAAAGAGAACTCATCAAGCCCACAGCAGTCCTTCAAAGGCTCAGTTTGAAATTTTAAAAAAAGAAAATACTCCTTATGGTGGCTATTTATGGTGAGATCCCACTAAAGATTTTCTTAAGTCAGGGAAAGCACATTTTCATACTAGTCATTTATTATTTATTCATTTCCTACTAGGTACACAGCACTAGACTGGTTCCCACAGAAAGGATGACATACTGAGCTAGAGTTCTTGAGAAGTTGTGGTTTGGAGGTGGGAGATTGGAAGGGGGGAAAGATGAAGCTTAATTAACCAAAGAACAAGATTGACATGAGTAATCACTTTCAGAGATCTCACCACGAGGCCTGAGAAGGAGAGACTGGGTGCTTTCTGCTGATGGGAATTTCAAACCTTTCTCGAAGGAGGTGAAACTCACTTCAGTGGGTATGAAGATACGCCATAGAGGGTGGAAAAACCCTCAACTCACACTCAGACAATGTAAACTTGTCGTTCTTTACAGTGAGCTCAGTACCTTCTGAGAGAGCCTGAAGAAATGCTATCGACTTTGGGCTTCAGTGTCTGCCTCTCCATGTGTAATTTCACTGACTTGGTCCACTTCCTTTGCCTCTCTTGGCAGAGCACAATAATCCCACCTAAGGCTAGAGAGATGGCTCAGTGGGTAGAACACAGATGCTATTCCAGAAGACCTACAATTGATTTCCAGCAGACCTGAGTTCAATTTCCAGCACCCACATCCGGCAACTCACAGCCCTTTATAACTCCAGCTCTGTGATATCCAGCACTTCTGGCCTTCATAAACACCTGCATTACACGCACATACTCTCAAACAGAAATGTACATGTACAAATAATTTAAAAGAAAAGTAAATATTTTAATAAAATATTCTTGTGTTATTGACAAAGCAAGGTTGTCCCTTCCAATGAATCTTAGCTTTACTTAAAAAAAAAAAAAGAGTATTTCTTTACTGTATATTTGCTTAAGAAATTGAAGAATTTAAGATATGGGAGTATTCATAATGTAAACAGTAAAAACAACTTTATGAAGCTGTTGGTCTTCCTTCTTCTTGCATTTTCAGTATTCCAGACCTCAGCTCAATGTCTGCTTTTATAGTGGAAACAAAGGAAAAGAATCATGCTATTTTCTAAGGTGCAAACTTTATACCCTAGAGGAATTTCTGGCACCTGTGTGATGGTCACATTTTCAGACCAGATGATGTACCAAAGGCCACCTTTTGTATATTACACAAAGAATATGTGTTTTAGAAAAGGAAAGTCCCAGGTTTTGCTTCCAACTGCACCCTTCAGATCACGGACTCTAGGTGAGTCAGACCTCTCTCTTTGTGCAAACTGGAAGTGACCAGTTAGAATCGAGGCCAGATGACATCACAAAGTCTCTTCTGATCATGACAGGAGTAGCCGGTGTGGTGTTACCTAGGAGGAGGTAGGTCATTCTCAGAACAGGTGTGGTAGACCCGGCTTGCTGGAAGGGCACAAGGCAGCTGGAGTGTAAGCTATGGTGGTCCTCCTGCCTGCCACTAACTCGGAAGAGTTTCACATACACTCTTTCCACAGCCCCTGACAGACACAAATCACTGTCCTTGTCCAGTTCTTGCAGGCTGGAGTAGTCGCATGGCTCTTGGGGGAAGACTTCTTCCTGCAGGAGACTTTGCCCCACACAGATAAGGCAAGGGCTAGGTCTCTTCTCACTGCCGTGGCGGCGACTTCTGATTTACCATCATTCAATATCCTCGCTGCTTAGAAAATTCACACGAGTAAGCACCAGCCTGACCTGTTGTGGAAGAGCACAGACATTCTTGAGTGAATTAAGAAATTAACAGGCAAAGTAAGGGGGGAGAGTGAGGGAAGGATGGAGGGAAAGATCCTGTTAAAATTCACTGCACTCCAGCCAAATAGACCAGTGTTGGGGAGTGAAGGCTGGTGCGTTCAAACTCTGTTGGTAGCCACCTAGGAAGAATCAGAGGGACCTCCCGCTAATATGCTATGATCTTTTCTGAAAAGAGCAGAAAGACAGCACAGGGGCCCCCTCAGTCCTGCGTGCAGCAGCCTCGCTGTCAGCTCCATCCTCACTAATGTTTAACCACCTTCCCCAAGATCCCGAGGCCTCATGAACTTCACGCAATACATTTCCACAGACTGCCACTCCTCTGTGGCTCAAGAGAGTGCTTCATCGCCTTGCTCACCTACTTTACAAACTGGTCGCCTTTTACTAAGTAGGGTAGATGAATATTTTAAAATAGCCTTTCAGGAAAATACAATAGAATATTCTATCGTGAGGTATTCTGTGTCTGTTTGCAATGCAAAACATTTGACGGTACTTGGGATGCGGAATTTGAAAGGCTCTCCCCGTTTTGTCTTTTTTTTAATCCTGGCTGTACATTGGAAGTCCTGGGAAAGAGGGGGAGATGAGGTTAGACAGGTAAGGGATGCTCAGCAGGTGATTTAGAGCTCAGTTCAAGGAATCTCTATGAAGCATTTAAGTGGGCTGAGCAGCTCAAAATAATGGCGAGCGTCACATATCCACCACGTTAATAGTTAAAATGTGTTACACAAGTGCGGTGTCGGGTACTAAGTCATCTCCCTCGATCCTGTCACCTCTGCAGTTGATACCGTATGAGTTTTGCCAGACACAGAAATCACCTTAACGTGTGTGCAAGGGGCTAGAGAGAGTTGGCTCAGCACGAAAGAGCACTGGGTTCGATTCCCAGCAACCACATGGGTGGCTCACACCCATCTGCAGTGGGATCCGATGCCCTCTTCTGGTGTGTCTGAGGACAGCAACAGAGTCCTCACGTACCTAAAATAAATCTTAAAGTGTGTACAAGCCAACACACAGGAAGGACTCAAAGTCCTTCAACTGGTAAATTCAACAGATAGGCTGCGTCCCCCAGGCTTAGACGATGCAGCTCAGGCCCCCGTTGGTGGGAACGCGGGGTGAGTGGCGTGTGAAGACGCGCCTGATCTTGGAGACGCTTGCTCCGCGGGAGTCCAAGGTGGGAGGAACTCACGTTCTCTTCCTCGTCCTTCCTCAAATCACAGGAACTCCTTCTTTGGAACTAGAGAGAAGTCTCTCGTGCATCGTACCCTGCACCTGCTGTTCCTATACTCCTGCCTTGTCCCTTTGATCCTATTGTAGGAACAGCTGACTGGACCACAAAGACTGAGGGAAAAAAAAATACATTCTAAGCAAAGGAAGTCACTTTTCAGATGCCTGTTGTTATAACACCTCAAAAAAAAAAAAAAAGAAAGAAAAGAAAAAGAAAAGGAAAAAGAAAAAGAAAAAGAAAAAGAAAAAGAAAAAGAAAAAGAAAAAGAAAAAGAAAAGAAAAGAAAAAGAAAAGAAAAAGAAAAGAAAAGAACCCATGGAAATAAGTCTAGACTTGAATGCTGCCTAGTCCTACAGTTCAGTAACCTTTAGAATATTATCCTTTAAATATTTATTCAGCATCTGTTTAAATGGGTGTCTGAGATCCACCACATGAAAGGGCAGAAGGAAGGGCCGTCCTTGTGTCCCACGGCCCCGCTTTAACTCTGGTCTCAAGCATCATGTTGACTCATCGAGGCCAAGGGTCTCTGGTAAAGGTCAGCTTCCCTTTTCCTTCCTTCCCCCACTGGCTTCCTCATTCCTAACTTTCTGACATCACATCCCCGGAGGGGCTGCTCTTTCACCCACTTCCAAGTTCCGCAAGCTTTCCAGATGCATGTGGTGACCTCAGAGAAAAATGGCGTCTCTATCACCATTTGGCACCAAACTACATTTAGATGGTGCTTCTAGAACAATGGATTCTCATGACCTCTTGGGAGGGGGGTCACATATTATATATCCTGCATATTATTTATTATATTACCATTCATAACAGTAGCAAAATTATAGTTATGAAGTAGCCATGGAAATCATTTTATGGTGGGGGGGGGTCACCACAACACGAGGAACTATCTTAAAGGCCTTAGGAAGGTCGGCAACCACTGATCTGGAAGATTCTTCACTGGAATTGATGTCAACCTGTCGCTCATCTCTGAGACAAGGAGAGATATTGTAAAGGTCGGTTCTCGGCCACACGGGGCCTTGGCCCAAGGACAGTGGGAACGGCGGCTGGAAGTTTTAAGTGGAAGTGATGTGGTTTGTCTTTCACAGAGACTGCCGTGAACCGGATCCTTTGCTGGATCCGGTGCTGGATACAGTACTGAGGGTCCGCCATATTAAAACCTGTCAAACCCCCAGGGTCAACTTTTGGTATTCCTCTTTTTAGTCATAATCATTGTCACAGTGCTCACTTTTGTCTTTCTGATTTGCAGAGAACCTTGGACAAATCGATAATCTAGTCTCTCAATAATTCAAAGATAAAAATTAGGCAGGTTGCAGCTTATCTGAGCCCAGAGCTCACAAAACCTGTCATACCTTTCCTGTTCCAGGATTTACTGCAGAAGTCCAGCCGTTTCCTGTTTCAACACCCACTGTGACTCGCTGACTTTACTGTGGCCTTTGCCGCCTCTCTGTCTCCTCACTACGTTTCTGAATGTCACTGACTTACTGGTGAGTGTGTCTCAATAATTCATGCTCAGCCCTCACACAAGGGAGAGTCTGAAAAACTCAAATAGATAGCATCCAACAGGGACTGCTTTTTGTTAAATGAATACGAGCAGTAATTAATCTCAAAGTCATAGACTGACCTCGGCATATCCATCCACGGATGGCCAGGCCGTCAGGTGCACGTGGACTATGGGGGTTGGGGGGACTGTGAAGGGCAGGTGTAATTGTGTAATAGACTGTACTCTTCATAAAACCGAAGAGAGATGAGCCCTTGTCTGGGCTCTAGACCTAAAAAAGAATAAGAAACAGAATAGAGGGGGCTAAGGAGGTGGCTCAGAAGTGAGGGCTTCTTGCTGTTTAGGAGGAATTAGGCTTAATTTCTAGTACTTACACAGAAGGTGGCTCACAGCTATCCAGAACTCCAGTCTCAGGGAACCTGGCACCCTTTTCTGACCTCTGACACCGAGCAGGAAGATAGTATGCATGGCACATACTTAGGCACAAGAGCCATAGACAAAAATTAGAAAATAAATAAATCTCTCAAAAGAAGAAAATATTCTCGGGTCCATCTCTTCTCCTCCTGGTACAGGATAGGAAGTCGCCTTGCACAAATTGTCTCCTGGTCTATCACCTGCAACACATCTTAGGCATGCTTCTTCATCTCTTGGGGCCTCAACCCTTTCATTTATAAAATTGGTACAATAGTTATGAAGTTCCAGTGTCACAGAGTTTTGTACGGTAAAATGGGAGATCATCTATTCCTGATTCAGCAAGAAATTTGACTTAATGTTTTCTACCATAAACTGTCTGCCTCCTTTATTCCTGAATTTCTAAGTGTCTTAGTTAAGGATTTTATTGCTGTGAAGAGACACCATGACCACAGTAACTCTTATTTAAAAAAAAAAAACAACAGAACAAAAACATTTAATTGGGGCTGTCTTAAAATGTCAGAGTTTTAGTCCATTGCCATCATAGTGGGAAGCCTGGAAGCATCCAGGCAGACATGGTGCTAGAGAAGGAGCTGAGAAATCTACATCTCGATCTGAAAGCAACAGAAGGGGATTAGGTGACACACTGGCTGTAGCTTGAGCATAAGAGACCTCAAAGCCCACCTCCACAGTGACAAACTTCCTCCAACAAGGGTCTGCCTCCTAATCGTGCTGCTTCCTAAGGGCCAAGCCCTCAAACACATGATTCTATGGGTGCCGTACCTCAAAAGTCCCCATAGTCTATCCCAGCAAGCCTCTGTTAAACAGGTTATCTGTTCTCTCTTTATCTAGAAGAACCATGCTCCTTCTTAGCTCTGTTAATTTCACTCACAGTATTTCTACCGCGGACGAGGAAGGCAGTGTTGAGTACTAAAGACCTCAGACCTCAGAGTGCAAACCCTCCTGTCCTGGAAATGGATGTTGGCTGAGTCAAACGTCTAATGCTTCTTTTCCAAGCACCTACTTACGTCATTCCTCTTACCTCATATCATGACACATAATCACCATCGCCTCTGCTTTTCCTGCTCCCTGCTCTAAAAGCTACTTGGTGTTCCGGCTCTCAGATCAAAAGGATCTTTCAACTTTTCTTTTGCTCCCCAGAACAGACTCATCTCGCCAGCTAGCCTCTCAGGCTACCTGTTCTCCTCATTGGCAGACTTCTCCAAAGAGCACCAGGGAGTACCCGCCGCAGTGAGGTATCTAACGCCCATCTCCCTCCTCCGCCGGAGTGAAAGCTGCTACTGTGTAAAGATCAAATGTTTCCTGAGTGCCGACTGTACGTGGTATGGTAGTGTGCTGACTGCTAATGATTCAGTGGTCACCCAAGCGATTTGTTCCCTGTCTTCATGAATCCTGTATAAAGCTATGTAACTGAAAATTGAGCATGAGCTCTTCGAATTTATGGGGGCCTCCCGTGAGCTGCTAGTACCTCTTAAAAAATAAAAAGAGAACGGGGGATTTCCCCCTCTCCCCTCTAAATTGAAGTGTAACCATGATAGGATGTCTCTGGCCAAACAAAAACTGATAGAAATATCTCGTGATCTTAACAGAAGAAATGGAAATGCCATGAAAAAGTTTTGCCTGAGGGGCTCAAAGGAGATACTGAGGTAGACTGTCCTTTTAGATTGGAGATTTATTAGAAGAGTTGTTAGTGCCATAGACAGACAGGCTGACAGTAACATTGTGAGGGCCCTGTAGACAGTGTGGGGTCCTTCCTGATACAGGGGGCAGTAGAAGGGGCATTCTATGGAACATGGTTGATAAGCAGTTCTTAATACATGCTCACAGTAGGGTGACCTATGAGGGCAGGGAGAGTAAGAATCTAGAAACTGTCACATTTCAACCAAAATGGAGGTCTATAAAATGGCATGGTTCTGCCTAACACATTGGGATTCTGATCAGAGAAGACAAGTTACCAGGACTACCCAGGGGCCCTTTTTACCTGTCTTATTTAAAAGGTCTTACCTCTCACTAACGACTTAAGAGTTTTCTCTAAGAGAGAAATCGGTCCTTCTATTAGATATCCAACAACTTTCACACCTGACCCGCTGCCAGGACATCCAAGCTTCTACACCGATAGCTCCTATTCGGTTACTGCTAACAGTGAACTGTTGGGCTAGTCAGACATCACCTCCATCTTTCTCACCCAAATGACTCCTCATTCTTCAAGGATCTTTCAGAGTCATCTTCCAACAGCCTTCATTTCATTCTTCTATTTTCTTTCTCTGAGTGTCTTCCTTTCTGATCCAGTAATGATTGGTCAAGTGTTTCTCTGGGCACATTCAACAGCACAGTAACACTCACAGTGCTAAGCCTACTGGGTTACAGTGACCTGATTTTTGCCTGGTAGCTCTACCAGTATTTCTGGGGCAGATATATATTCTAGACTTTATTTCAAGGGATACTTTGGTGTCTATATTAGTTTTCTATAGCTGGTATAACAAAGCATAAAAACTGAAGTGAATTTCAGAACCGTTATGGAGATCTGAAGTTCAAAATCAGGGTTTCAACGGGGCTATTCTCCTGCTGACCGCTCTATGGGAGAATCCTTCTTTGTGTCTTTCAGCTTCTGATGACTCCAGAGGTTCCTTGGCTAGTGGTTGTATGACACTAATCTTTGCTTCTTTTATATCTCTTCTATCCTTACAAGTGCCTTTGTCATTGCATTTATGGACCGCTGGTCAATTGAGGATAATCTCATCTCAAGGTATTACCCTTGGTCAGAGTCTGAGTTGAGTATTCCTGGGTTTATATCTAAAGAGTTGACTTAAAGACTCCTAAAGATTGCAAAGTACCAAGGAAACTACTCAAATCAGGACCATGGCAAGTTATAAAATGAAAGGTTCATTCTGAACCTTTAATTCCACAGGGATAAATAGTCCATGCAGGATAGTGGAGTACAGGCAGCCATCAGCAAGCAGCTGAAGCAGCAGGCGAGAGTTTACATCTCAAACTACAAACAGGAAGCAGAGAGTGCAATGGGCAGGGCACATGGGTTTCGACATCAAAGTGACCCCCAATGGCACACCTTGTCCAACAAGATCGCAGCTCCTAATTCTTCCAAAACAGATATTTGAATACTTGGGGACCAAATATTCAAATATATAAGTCTACAGGAGCCATTCTTATTCAAACCACCACAGGGTCTGAGAGTTTGTTTTTGTTTTATTTTGTTTTGTTTTGTTTTGTTTTGTTTTGTTTTTAAGGGCTATTATACTAGCACAAATTGTTCTCTGTTTTGGTTGATATGTTTGGATTATTTAAGCTTTGGCTTACTGTGTATAGACTTACCCATAATGCATCTGTTTGTCCTCCACCCAACACACACACAGTTTGGGAACAGTTCTTTTTTTTTTTTCCTCTTTGAGAGTCTCATGGAATGTGTTTTGCTCATATTCCCCAGTCTCTCCAAACTCTTTCCAGATGGGTCCCTTCTTCCTTACTCACCCAAACTGGTGTCATGTATTTTTAAGCCTTCAAAACCAATCGATGCTGCTCAAATATTCTTAGATGTGTGGCTTTCAGCTAGAGAGTGGTCAATTACTAGGGGCTACATCCTTAGAGAGAACTATCTCTGCCTCTCTCATTAGCTAGCAATAGTGCATCTGGCTTTAATTATATACGTGCCTAATTATAAGTAGGTATTCTTTCTAAAGGTTCATTCGGAGGACGCAGTTTGCTTTATTGGTATTCATCCAAAAGTGGTCCGAATTGACCTCTCGCTTATAGGCTCCAGATGTGTTTCCAGATGTGTTTGGGTAGTAATGGGCATTATCCAGGGATCAGTAAGTGAAATAGCTTACTTCCATTTTTAAAAGCGGGCATGTGCAGCCTGGTACAGGTACAGGTACCAGGGTGCCAGCAGGTTGTTATATGTATTGTTATAAGAGAAGTGTGTTCTATGCCATTCCCTATGCTTGCCTCAAAGAGCTTTAGCTTAATTACATCTTCAACCATCCTTTTAAAAAACAAACAAACCAAAACAACAGCAACAAACAAACAAACAAACAAAAAAACCCTATCAGTTTCAAGTCCCAACTCTTAGAAGAGGGTATATTTTGAGAGGGTCACTACCCAATCGTGCAGACAAGGCTGTGCCCTGCTCCGAGTTACTGTCTTTCTCTAAGTTGTTTGAGGCTGTGACTATAACACTGTGCCTTGCCCGGAGTGACTCCATTTTACTAAGCAGAGTTTGGCTTCATGTTGAGGGAGAATGACTGTGCATCTCATTTGTGTATGTGGACACCATCTGTCCAGCTGCAACCATAAGGAACTAATAACTGATAACTATTTCCTGCAAATAAAAGGATACTGCCTATAAACTTAACAAAGCAGATCAGAAACATATGGGTACATGGACATATTAAAACCACATGAGATGATCTAGGCTTCTGAACTTACCAAACACACCAAACCAACAGAGAGGTCAACATCCTTAAGAAGAGTCCATGAAAGGAAAGACAGCAAGCGCACACAGCTGGGCTGGTTGGGTTTGTCATTTGCACGCACACACACACACACACACACACACACACACACACACATATGTATATATATGTATATATATATATATATATATATATGAGAAAAGGATCTTAATTATGAAAGTACTTCTATAAAGTTGGGCTGTAGGAAAGCCTATGGAATATTGTCTTTATTAATGATTTATGTAGGAAGGCACTGTGGGCAATGCCACCCAGGGAAGATGGTGCTGGGTTATATAGGAAAGCAAACTGAACAAGCCATGAGGATCAAGTCAGTAAGGAGTTGTGATGGTTCGAATGAGAATGGCCTCCATAGACTTATAGGTTAGAATGATGGTCTCCATTTAGTGGGACTGTTTGGGAAGGATTAGGAGGTGTGGCTTTGTTGGAGGAGAGGTGTCGTGCCTGGGGAAGGGCTTGCAGATCTGCCTTTCCACTGACCCTACTGCCATATGTTCACCCTACCATCATGAATGCTAATCCCCTCGAACTGTAAGTTCATCTGAACACTTCCTTTTATAAGTTGTCTGCCCATGATATTTTATCACAACAACAGAAAAGTAACTAATACAGAATCGTTCCCCTGTGGCCCCCACCTCCAGGCCCCTGCCTTGAGTCCCTGTCATGCTTCTGTCAGTGGTTGACTATCAACTGCAAGCTGAAATAAACCCTTTCCTTCTCGAACTGCTTTTGGTCATGCTGTTTGTCACGGCAATAGAAAGCAAATCAATACAACTGCAATAAAGATGAGCCTGACGACCTGTCATGGGACCACCCTGTATGGTGTGTGTGGTCAAAGGACCGACAGGCAGAGAATTCCTGCCTTTGAGGCTTGAGTTTCGTAGTTCCTGACTTAGTTCTCTCTAATGTCTATCCATCAGTACTCTTCAGACCTGGACATCTGCCTACCCTAATGATTCTTTGCCTCCATCACAGACCTCAGCCTTTGGTCTCTGCAGATTTGGTTTAATTCCTCCAACCTCTAGCAGAATTCCGAATCGGTTCACTAATATCTAACCACTTGCACTGACTTCCTCTGCATCTGCATCAACTAGCTCCCTGCCTCCAGTTGTAAATAGTCTTTAAAAATCCATAGATTTTTAAAAAAAAATTTATTGTAACCATTCAATAGTGTATGCAAAGTATAATACATGATCTTAACATTGATCTTAGGAATTAAGCTCGGAAAAGAAGGAAGTGTAATTGTGGATAGCCGCATTGTCAAGGGATAGGGTGACTACCAGGTAAGTTGGAATCAGTGAAACCAGCATAATTTGTGAATTTATTGCTATTCAAGAAACTGATATTTATATAAAGACACAAATGTGTCTACATTTCTGACAAAGAATATTCCTGATGCCAATATATTTTCCAGGTGCAGGGATACCACAGTTATCAGTTTTACAGAAATTTCACATTAGTCTGAACCACCTGGGGGCTATTAGGATGATTCACTGAGAGTTAGTCACCCTGTCTCCGGGAAGTGACTGGGAATACCCATGGCCACCTGCATTCTCTTTTTATTTTCTCTTCCTTCTGCTCCCGTGACTCACTTTCTTGGAGTTTCCCTCCCTGTGAATTTTCTAAGCTCCTTTAGGTCTCTCACCTGAGAGGCTGAAGTTGCCAGAGGAGGCATCTAATAGGCTTCCTGCTTCTCCTGGGCCAACCTTCAGGATAGGAAAGCCATGATTACTTATCATGATGAACACTGAAGTAAGGGCTTTAGAACAGGGGCGAGGTCAGGCTGTCTCTCGGGCTCAGTTTGCAGAGCTCTGACGTCAGACTGTCCTCGGATGTCTGAAAGTTTCTGACCCCAGCTTCTTCTCTGCAAGCCTCTATGTGTGGGTTCCACACACAATGAAAACTGCCATGCCTGCGTTGGACCCCCGTGGGGCTACAGAGTGAGAAGGACCTTCAGCAGAGACAGGGAAGGGAGAGGCAGTTCATTAGCCTGACAGACTAGGGAGCAGAAGAGACTGGGCATCTACTAGGAAAGAGAGTGGGCTTTCCTACACAGAAGCGGAGGGAGTGTCTTTGGGGATGGGAAAGAGCAGGGTCTCTAGTATAAAACGGTAGGGTGTGCATGGACGGATGACTGACCCCTCAGCTGTACAGAGGAGGCTGCTCTGCAGTCAGTTGAAGGACGAGCCTGGAAAGACTTCCAAAAGACAGCTCAGAGAGGGAGGAGCTGGACTTTTGAATTATCATTATTTTTTATATTTAAGGATTGCAAGGAGTGTGTCTTCTGGTAGAACATTCTGCTGACTTGCCCAAGTTCTTGGGTTTGACCCACAGGAAAACATAGGCAATGTAAACAAAACATAGGAAAGTGAAACAAAAGCTGATTTGCTCCTATGGAAATTGCTCAAAATGCTAAGAAAGGGAGGGGAAACCGGGAGGTGCTGGGGCGAGCCTTTAATCCTAGTGTTTGGGAGGCAGAGGAAAGTGGACCTCTGAGTTTGAGGCCAGCCAGTTCTGCTGAGTGAGACCTAGGACAGCCCAGGGCCACACGATCAACCCTGTCGTCCTCAAAAGCCAACAAAACCAATCCACAAACAAACAAGGATGGATGGAAGGAGAGAGAGAGAAGGGGGAGGGGAAGGCAGGAGAGGGGAGGGCAGGGGAGGAGAGGGGAGGGGAGGGGAGGGAAGGGAAGGGAAGGGAAGGGAAGGGAAGGGAAGGCAAGGGAAGGGAAGGGAAGGGAAGGGAAGGGAAGGGAAGGGAAGGGAAGGGAAGGGAAGGGAAGGGAAGGGAAGGGAAGGGAAGGGAAGGGAAGGGAAGAGAGAAGAGAAGAGAAGAGAAGAGAAGAGAAGAGAAGAGAAGAGAAGAGAAGAGAAGAGAAGAGAAGAGAAGAGAAGAGAGAGGAGAGGAGAGGAGAGGAGAGGAGAGGAGAGAAGAGAAGAGAAGAGAAGAGAAGAGAAGAGAAGAGAAGAGAAGAGAAGAGAAGAGAAGAGAAGAGAAGAGAAGAGAGAGGAGAGGAGAGGAGAGGAGAGGAGAGGAGAGGAGAGGAGAGGAGAGGAGAGGAGAGGAGAAGAGAAGAGAAGAGAAGAGAAGAGAAGAGAAGAGAAGAGAAGAGAAGAGAAGAGAAGAGAAGAGAAGAGAAGAGAAGAGAAGAGAAGAGAAGAAGGAAGCCAGCTGAGAAGATGCTGCAGCTGCGGGTGGATACCCAGGTGTTTTCCAGGCCAGGACTTAGAACTGAGGTGCCCGTGACCCATGTGGTTTGTTGATTTATTAACTGGGGTGAACTTTAAAGGGAGAGAAATCTCAAATCATGCCAAACTGAAGAGCCTGGGAGACATTTAAGAGTACAGATTTTTTTTTTTAAGATGAGCTTGCTTTGGGACATGTTGACCTGCCATGATGTGACCTGCCATGATGTCGTGAAATTCAAATAGAAATGCCCAGCTGTTTGTCCGAGAAGCCTCGTGGCTGTGCTGTCACAGGCTGGTCTAACAGGCTGTCTCTTGGGGAGACAGCTCCCTGTTAACTCCACCAAAGCTTCCGCCGTCTTATCTTGAATGTGACCTTTCCCTTAATTTAGCAGATCTCCTCTGGAATCTTTCATTATGGTAGTATCCATTTTATACTCTCCTGTAGCGGGAGGAAGGTCAGAGACACGCATGTATTTGTTCATCAGACCTTCATGGAGCAGCCTTGTTGGGCCAGGCACTGTGTTAGGGCTCGGTGTGCAAGAAGGAGCACAGCAGACATGATCACTCTATGTGGTGGAGCAGCTAACTGACAAACAAGGGTGGCATGCATGAGAAGGGGGGAGGGGGCGGGATATTTAGCTGCACGACTCGTAGCCTTGAGAACCCAAAGGTATAATATGCATTGAAGGCAGGTCTTGCCGAAGCATGCGAGCTGGTCAGAATTGATTCTGCCTCATTCTGACTGAGCTCATAAGACATTAATAAATATAAACCCACGTATCTGTTTGTTAATTTTCATGCAAAATTAGAGTATCTGTCACGGAGATCAAAGATTGACAGCCTAGAGGTGCTGACTCATGCTAAGTGAATTCCCAAGGCATAAATAGATGCACGCCAGCATGCCGATTTGCTAATTTTTTTTTTCTATGAGGAGCAGAGTCTGTCTGTCAAGCAGACCTGAGATTGACAGCTGGCCCTCGCTCTCTGCATAGAGGGCTTCCTGGGAAGCTTAATTATCCCGCTGCTTCATAGTGAGCCTGGAATCAGAGTCAAGAACAAATAGTTACATGACCCACAGACTTATGGACTTCAGCCTCTGTGTCAGATGTACTTGCCTCTCGTGGGGACAGGCTCAGTGGGCTTGTCAAGGAAAGGAGCAACATTGGAGCACACGGCAAACCACCCCCCCCCACTTCTATACTCCAGAGCTCATTAACTGGCCTGATTCTTCGCTCCTTTTCCTAAGTGTAATGTGTTTACTACGTAATTTGATAAAATCAACAGCGTGTTAATTTCGTAGTTTAGTCCTATTGCCCACTCTCCCCTGTGGCTTTCCTGCTGTCTCTAGGCCTCCTCAGACCTACTAGTGCCCATTGCAAACCTGAGTGCTGTGGTTCCCCAAAGCTCACATGCTTTTAGTCTCCAGCACAATGTGGGGAGGTAAGACTTAAACGGAATCGACAAAGTCATGATGGGTTGGCCCTCAGGAATGAAAGAATGTAACCCCAGCAGGAGTAGGGTGGCTGTGGCCAGAGTGGATTCTGGGTTCTTTCCATCTTCATGCCTAGAGGATATCTCATCCTTCTGTGTTTGGTCAGCATACATCACCGCAAGATGATCCTCAATAGGCGTGGGCCCTCTACCAAGGGCTTCTAGTTCTTAGAGCTATAAGGAGTAAATCTCTCTGCTCACAGCCGGCCATTGGAGTGAGCACAGGGTCCCCAATGGAGGAGCTAGAGAAAGGACCCAAGGAGCTGAAGGGGTTTGCAGCCCCATAGGAAGAACAACAATATGAACTAACCAGTACTCCCAGAGCTCCCAGGGTCTAAACCACCAACCAAAGAGTACACATGAGGGGACCCATGCCTCCAGCCGCATATATAGCAGAGGATGGCCTTGTCGACATCAATGGGAGGAGAGGCCCTTGGTCTGTGCAGGCTTGTTGACCCAGTGTAGGGAATGCCAGGATAGGGAAGTGGGAGTGGATGGGTTGGTGAGCAGGAAGAGGAGGAATGGGATATAGGGGGTTTTTGGATGGGAAGCGAGGAAAGGGGATAACATTTGAAATGTAAATAAAGAAAATATCTAATTAAAAAAAAGTCTGAGGAAAAAAAAGAAGTAAATCTCTCTTCATAAATTACCCATCCTCGGACATTTTGTTATAACAATGCAAAACAGGCTAAGATACTGGATGGTCCGTGACTGTAGAGACTGTAAGGGAACCTGAATGTAAATCCACAGTAGCCAGGGAAAAGGTAAGAGTCACCCTGGGGAATCATTATGTCATCGTGTCATGATAGGGATTCACACCTTCAGACTTCCTGCTCCTCTCTGGTGAGGCCTGTGCAGACCTGGCGACCACAGCCCACAGGCTCTGGCCTTCTGCAGACTCCGTCCTGCCTCATCTCAAACTTAGTGTGTGGGTAGCATGAAGACCTTTGCCTTGGTCCATGTTGTGTTGCTATAACAAAACTCACAGACTTGAAAAATTATAAGCACTTTGTTCCTTTTATGCCTCTAGAGCAGTGGCTCCCAACCTTCCTAGCACTGCGACCCTTAAATACAGTGCCTCATGTTGTAGTGACCTCCAGCCATGATACTATTCTTGTTACTACTTCACGAACATAATTTTGCTCCCGTTCTGAATCATAATGTAAATATCTGATAAGCAGGATCTAGGATATGTGACCCCCATGAGAGAGTTGTCTGACCTTTGTCCCCTCCAAAGGGGTCAGGTTGAGAACTGCTGTTCTGGAGGTTGAGACGTCCAGGAGCTAGAGGCCATATCTGGTGCTGTCATTGTTCTTACTGCATCCTAATGGGACAAAAGGCATCTCACAGTGACAGAAAACACACGGCGAAGAGCACCCAGTTCCTTTGATAATTGATATTGAGTCCCAACTTGATTTGACGTAGAATCAACTAGGAGACAACCTTGGGGATGTCTGTGAGAGAGTTTCTACGTTAGGTTAATTGAGGTAGGAAGACTCATCCTGTGTGTAACTACAACCATTCCATGGGTTGGAGTCCCAGATAAACAACAACAACAACAACAACAACAAAAACATGAAGTGATGTGGACACTGGGATCCACCATTCTCTGCTTCCTGTCTGTGGATGCAATGTGGCTAGCTGTCCCATGTTCCTGTCGCCAGGCCTTTTCTGCAGTGGACTCTATCCTCATAACTGCCATCCCAAGTCAACCCTTCTTTGCTTTAGTTGCTTTTGTCTGATTTCTTATTTTTAAATAATTAATTTTTTTGATTTTATATATGTGAGTACATTGTCTCTATCTTCAGACACACCAGAAAGGGCATCATACCCCATTACAGATGGCTGTGAGCCACCATGAGGTTGCTGGGAATCAAACTCAGGACCTCTAGAAGAGCAGTCAGTGTTCTTAAACACTGAGCCATCTCTCCAGCCATTGTCGGACTTCTTACTAGCAACAAGAAAAGTAACTAATGCATCCCCTACATCTTTTATTCATGGGTACCAACCTACCCTTGAATAATCAACTAGTCCTTCCAAAGAACACACCATCACAATGGCCATCTCATTTCAAGATGGTGAGCTTGGAGGAAACATTCAAGCCATCACACCACCCAAAAACATGTAGAGATTAGGATATATCCTAATCTCTACAACCCGCAAATGTGATCTTATGTTATAAAGAGACCTTGCAAATGTGGTTGAGTTAAGAGATCTTGAGAAGAGGAGTGGATTATCTGGAACCAATGTATAATCACAATAGTCCATATAAGGAAAGTAGGCAATAATAGGAAGAGATGAGGGTATGGATCACGAGTTAAAGATTTAAAGATGCTATTCCACTGGAAGATGCATGAAAGGGTCAGTGAGTATGACAGCCTTTCGAAGCCAGAAGAGAGAAGAAAACAGATTCTGTACTGGAGCCCATGAAAGAAACACAACTCAGTTGACATCTCGATTTTAGAACACCAAACACAGAACTGTCGGGTAATGTGTTTGTATTGTTTCATAGAATGTTTGGGGATGTTACAGCTGAACTGGAGGAAAATAGCTACGGTTATCTTCTCTCAGTCAGCTTCCAAGACCTGCACGGCTTTGTCCATGCTAACTTCTAGGACTGATCGCAGTACACATCGAAGGTCGGTCATGCCGGTGGGTGCTAAGTCCTCGGTGTTTGTACAGGACAGAGTCTTATTTCTCACAAATAGTACAAAAGCGTTAAATCCTCAGCTCAGTGTTGCCTGTGGTGACTCCATGCCCCGGACCAAAAATACAGTGTGGTACAGTGTGGCCACCTGCGTCTGATATAACCCTCCTGGGGTGCTGTTGACGATATGGGCTTCTTTTGAAGTTACTTGCTCAGATCAGCTCTATGGGGGGGGGGGGCCTGAAGCGAGATGAGAAATAGGTCCAAAGCTCTCATCATGAGGCAGGTTGCATATCAAAATGCACAATCAACTGACTGGAACAGGAAATAATTAATCAGGACATTACAGAGTAGTTAAGTATAATTAATTCATACCAGAGAATGTGAGTGTGTGCAGTTTTAGCCGCCAGAGCGATCTTATTTCCCTGCAAATCTAACTCACAATAAACAAACATCGGAATAATCTTTTCAATTTTTTTTTCATGACTCGTGGGTTATTACTTCCTAATAGCTACCCAGAATATTAGCAAATTCATGCATAAACCTCTTGAGGTTGTTTGTTCTTGGTATGGGAACCTAACTGTAAGAGAAATAACGTTTTAGTTGTATTGATACTCGTGTGTGTGTGCATGTGTGTGTGTGTGTGTGTGTGTGTGTGTGTGTGTATGTGTGCTGGGAGGAAAGCTCGCCGTGGGTGCTGAATAAAAGCTGGAGGGAAGTTTTTATTTCTGCCCAAACAACTTAAAATCTGAGCACAATGCATAAAAAATTTATGCTGTGAAAACATCATCTGAGAAAGTGACTTGATCCCAAGGGTAAACTTACTGATATTGTGTAGATTTTCCTTTCCCCTTATCTTTTTTTTTTCCCCCTTCCCTAGAACTGGAAACTCTTTATAAAGGAAAAGGTGAAAAAAATATTTGGTATTCTGAGCTGGCTGTGGCAGCAATATTATGTTTGGTCTTCAACCCAGTTCTCTTCTCATAGTAGGGAGTCAAAAAGCCAAAAGCCATGCCCTATGCAGGGAGTTTTATGTAGAGGTGGAAAATTCATCATACTGGAGGGAGGGAGGGAGGGAGGGAGGGAGGGGGAGGGAGGGAGGGAGGGAATATTTCCTCCCCTTTGTGGCTTCAGAGAGCACAGCACGCTCTGCCGAGCTGGACAAATAGAACTGGGCTGGTGTGATGAACAGTTATTGTTTGGAAGTGGAGATCCATCAAGGCCACAACAGGAAAGACAGGGTTCAGACAGATTGCGATGGACCAGTGGGCTCCTCTCTCCTTGATGGATGCCTGCGGGGTCTTAATTTACTTCCCGGATCCACCTGATCACAAATTATCCACAAAGGGCTTCTCGGATCACCCGGGTCATACAGGGGTGTCCCAGCATCTGGGAAATAGGGTGCTGTTCCAGTTTCCGACCCCACCCATGGTCGGTGCGCGACGCTCATTTCTTTCTGGGTGAATAGCTTGCAGCTGGAATCCGTCTGGTACCCAAGAACATTGCTTTTATGTCTCCAGTCTCTGCCTTCACTGTAGGCTGTGCCTTTCAAGATAAAAGTTATGACCCACCTGTATGTTTTAAAATACATTTAGTGGGTCACAACCAGCATTTTTATCCTAGTTTTTTTTTTTTTTTTTTTTTTTTGTACAAAGAAGTAGAACAGAAAAGAAAGCGCCAGAATTTGTCACACCTATTAGTAATGATAGTGTTTAAGACCTAAGTTGCAAAGAAAATATGTGTGCTCCTATCTGACTGTGCTCCCTTGGATACACTCAAGTACACACTTACAGGTTGCATCTACATAATGAAAACTAACTAGCAGTGCAGCAGACATCAGAACGCCCCTGCCATATGTGTGCATAGCCCTACTGTATCTCCTGCAGAACTATACAAACCGAATGTGAAATCAGTCTAAAACGAGGAGGGAAATAACGAGTACAGACAAAATGATGAAGACATTCAGAAACACACTCCTAAAAGCTGGCCCCTAGAGCTGCCTTTGACCCTGCCGAGGCTTCTGTATCTGCCCACAGACGTGGCTCTCTTCCCCGAATACCTAAAACAAGCCCTTTCCATTGTTTGCTATACATGTTCATAGCATGTTTGAGTTTTCATACACCAAATGGGATGTATCTTGTGAATTAGGGGGTATGCGAGGAGTCTGTTAAAGTGCTCGCAGAAGTTGATTGTGGAGATAGGAAGTAGAGTCCGGAAGAAACTGGCGCTTCCGTACCAGAGCTCCTTCATCACGATAAACATAGTGGAAGCCTGGGAGGTGATGCACTACATAAGTCAGCCTCGTGGACCACGGCTGAAGGGGAGTTCCTTGCAGCCCTGGGCTGCTGATTTGTTCTATGGGCTTAGTGTGTTTGTCTTACACACTCAGAACTGAGAGTACAGGCTTTGCAATAGAAATCCTTGTAGTCTCTATCGCCCGTTCGTTTCTGGTTAACTCAAACAAAGGTGTGTATAGTGCTGTCTAGTTTGGGTGTGGTTCTGGGTGCCCACAGTGCTTAAGTCACTGCAGGACACACCGAGGGGTGAACAAAAAGCATTATTCTTGTAATAAAAGACCTCAAAGGCTGAGCAGGCATAGTTAGCATCTCAGACTAACTATGCCTGAGGGGGGGGGGGCAGGCGTGGTTTTAGAATATGGGACAGTGATATCAAAAGTGTTGATTACCCTGAAAGCTAAGCCATCATCAATAGCTAATAATGACTAAGGACAACCAGGTATCACATACCTCCTTACAGACATACCAGAGACAAAATTAGGAACCCGTGTCCTTACGGCAAAATGATGTCCTTACGGCTGAAACCCATGTAAAGGAACGTTGGGAGAAAAGGATGCAAATCAAGCCATGTTCTACAGAGTCCCCGTCCCTGGAGTGAAGCCGCAGTGTGGGACCCTCACCCTGAGACTTGCTTTCTTTAGCAACAACAAACAGAAAAGGATATGGGATTTATTTGCATCTTGAGAAAAATAACTTCAAAAGGAGGAAAAAAGAGTAAAGGTTATTAATAAAAGAATAACGGAAATGGAAATATATCGATGATGCAGTTGAGGAGTTTATTAATATTGATTTTAGGGAACCGTGATGACTTTAGGGTGGCGGGTTAATGTTGTAATGTTTTTTGAAAGTGTTTCTTATCTTTTAGCAGACACACCGCCAAACATTTACTGATGAGAAGCCCTGACAGAGTGGGCCTTGGCCTCACAATTTCCCTGGGGCAGAGAAGGTGTGGGGGAGGGGACAGAGGAGACAGGACAGCCCATGCGTTGGAGATCCTGTAGATGCAGAAAGCATCCATTCAGTTCCTCAGAATCTGCTTGACAGGTTTTCTAATGAAAAGCTTCAGTATCTATTTAACGGAGGTACCTGTTCTTCCGGCAAGCATATTTTGAAATCATATTGCATACTAGGTATTGATGTTCTGGTCAGACACTGCTGCATCTTCTCTTTGTAAGATGCCATTGATCTTTAGGATATACAATTATTTTAATTGCAGCTTTTTAATTCTCCTGACTTGAAAGATCCATAGCTTTTCTTGAAGAAAAAGAGATAGGGAGAGAGAGGAGAAAACAAAAAAAAAAAAAAACAGAAAACAAAACCTACCACATTAAACCTATGCGCTGACTTTTAAGATACATCTTGGGTTTAGAATATCCATACTATGAACCTTAGAATCAAGAAAGCATGGTGATTCTGTTTTCCTCTGTTTGGTTCTATAGTAAAATTCACTGTTTATGTATTCACTTTTAAACGCGTCAGACATGTAGCTGTCAAATTGAAATAGGTCAATCTGGTCTTAGTGCCACCAGGCCTGTCAGTCATCCGGAAGATATGGCTGCAGGAAATCACTCTGGTATGTTCTTCAGGAAGACAGCTGTAGAAACCATGTTTGCAGCTGGTATAAACTGCTACCCAGAAGCCAACCGATTCAATGGTCTGAAATTCAAGCCGCCTTCCTTGGCATTGTGGGGGGACAGAATGGGGCTTTGAAATCTGCCAGTGTCTGTTATCCACAGGGTGACCTTGGATAACATTTATTTGTCTCCAAACCTCGTGTGGCTCATGGATAAAACATGTCGAAAGACCCTTCCTCGCGGTGTTGTGGGATTGAAAGAAATGATAACAATTCCAAAGTGCTCAATAAAGGGCTAGGAGTTCTTGGAAGCTTAAATTGTTATTACTGACTAGTTCCTGGAACCTGAACAGAGCATCCATCAGTCTATAATCTGGACAGAAGTTTTCTCCCAAATTTCTGAAGGGCAGTTTTGATTACTAGTCATTCTATAGAGCTATAATGGGTGAGTTCACAACCAAAGAACGTCCGTGAGTGGTAGCTTACCTTGGTCTGCTGCATCAGTGTCCTATAGACGAGGTAGCTTGCTGGATGTTGGGAAGACAGGCCCAGCAGCTCTTGTGTCTGGCTGTTCCCTCTTCCTGACAGCTGTCAGAAAGGCTTTACCCTTATGAACCCAATCTAATTATACAGCCCAAAGGTCACATGTCCAGCATCACCGCCGTGGTGGCTATACTTTCAGTCTGAATTTGGCAGAGGAACGCAAACATTCAGTTGATAGTAGGCTGTCTCCATCCTAACTTACAGCCATAGGTACCAAAGCCTTGGGACTTCCTGGGGATTTTCTTCAGACAGGATTCACCCACAGCAAAGAATCATCTCTGTGGCTGGTGTTGTCATAGATGGTTGGGGTGCTGCATTTGTCTAAGAACCCGACACACAGTAGGCACTCCTGGAGTAGACCCAGTTTCAGTGACTGATAAGAAGACTCTCAGAGTCCAAGGTTTAGCCTGTACTTTATTCCTTTTTTTTTTTTTTTTTTTTTTGAGACAGGGTTTCTCTATGTAGCGCTGACTGTCCTGGAACTCACTCTGTAGACCAGGCTGGCCTCGAACTCAGAAATCCTCCTGCCTCTGCCTCCCAAGTGCTGGGATTACAGGCGTGCGCCACCACCGCCCGGCTCACTTTATTCCTACTAATAGCAATTGTGTATAGGTTTTCTCATTTCTCAGGATGTTTACACACTGTTACCTTCTTATCTCTATAGGATGCTCTAAATCACAGATAGCACAAAATCATATATGGGTATCCTTTTTATTGAAACACACCTATGGTACTGTTTATAAACTAGGCATAGTAAGAGACTAATAAATAATAGTAGGCCAACTAGGACATACAATAAAAGCCATGCAATTATTCTCTTGGAATACTTTATAAAGTAGTAACGCCTTTTGTGATGCTGTGATACAATGCTTACATGAGACAATGAGGAGGGGGGAATATAATACATAAAAGCGACCACCCACGCCTAGGTTCACTGAACAAAACCCTGCGGTACCATAGCTGTTAATGGGACAACTCTTTGAAACACTGGACAAAGGGGCAATTCACATCGTAGGCGGGATGGTGCAAGATTTCATTGTGCTACTCAGAATGGGGTGGAATTTCAAGCCTTTGATTTTGGGTTATTTCTGTTGATTTCCATGTAGCATTGTCAAACTAGAGCTGCCCACTGGTGACCGAACCTCACGGAAGGTGAGGCCTCAGATGACAGTGGACGGGTGCTGTATACACAGCTCACGGGCCATGCTACTCATACCTTAGTCAAGGGGTCTACGTCACACTGCGGCTCTAGAACACATATTCAATCCTCCCTGAGACCTTTCTGCTGGGATCCAGGCCGCGCCGTGGAGCCAGAAGCAGAGGCAGCTTCTAGCTGTCCTTGTTTCTAAGCAGCTGGTGATCTCCTCAGGACTCCAGGACCTGGCTTTCATGGTCAGGCTGTGTTGGCAGAAGACATCTCCTCGGGCTGCAGGCATCTGGCTTTTCTCTCTGCCGTGCTCCATCTGCCTGATGGGGTGACAAGGAGGACCCTGGGAAGAGCCAGTGGGCTTAGAACCGGAGGGCGAGCTTTAGAACCGGGCGGGGGGGGGGGCTAGCATGAACACATATCGCAGGCATCCTGGTAGAAGAGGGAAGGGAACCAAGGGAGGATCTCCTCGTCCTTCCCAGGAAGTGAAGCAAGGACAAGATTTTCCATCCCCACCCTTTGGGCAAGCTGTTTGCCTGTCTGAGCCTGTATGTCCTAATGCCTATGAACGGTGGAAGAGACAGAAATAGAAATTCATGCTCTTAACAGTCGAAGCAAACAAGCTAAAGGTTAGCTTCCCAAAGCCTACCCCCTTTGAAGACTGATGGATGAGATTTGCTACAGGCAAGGAAACAAGCAGGGGCTGAAGACTGTAGGACTCCTGCCTCACTAGGACTAAAGTAATCGCACCATGGCCGGAGGAGGAGGGGGAGGGGGAGGGGATGGGGGAGAAGGAGGAGGAGGAGGGGGAGGGGAGGGGGAGGGGTGAGGTGGAGGGGGAGGGGGAGGGGAGGGGAGGGGAGGGGAGGGGAGGGGAGGGGGAGGAGGAGGTGGAGGGGGGAGGGGTGAGGGGGAGGGGAGGTGGAGGGGCGAGGGGGAGGAAGGGGGAGGAGGAGGAGGAGGAGGAGGAGGAGGAGGAGGAGGAGGAGGAGGACCATGACTACGAAGAAGAGTTTGGAAGAACAGTTGCAGACTGTCTGCTCACTTCCACTCTACAGCTTTCCCAGAGAGAGGCAAAAGCACCAGGAAGCTCCGGGTAGGTAATGCAAATGAGCCTGGGGTGCTAGGGGTTTGAGCGGAAAGCAGTAACATTATTCCTTGCTTCCGAAAAGATACCGATTCCACTTGCTGGGAAAGCCCTTGTGGGCATGTGTTTTGTTTCCTCAAATTTTGTAGATTCAGAGGCACAGAGAAATACTTCTGTGCACGTTAAGCACAACACTGAAACACACGCTCAAACAGCAACCGGGGAAGGAGCTGTGAGAACTGGAGATCCTCCCGCCTAGCAAGGGGCTGAGGTTGCGCAAGCCCAGCTGAGCACTGTTCCCTATGCAGATGTCTCCCCCTCCCCCTCCCCCTCCCTCCTCCCTCCTCCCCTCCCCTCCCCTCTCCTCCCCCTCTCCCTCCTCCCCTCCCCTCCTCCTCTCCCTCCTCCCCCTTCCCTCCTTTCCTCCTCCCCCTCCCCTCCCTTCCTCCTCTCCCCTCCCCTCCTCTCCCCCTCTCCCTCCTCCCTCTCCCCTCCCCTCCCTTCCTTCCTCCTCCCCCCTCCCCTCCCCTCTCCCTCCTCCTCTTCCCTCCTCCTCCTCTTCCTCCTCTCCCTCCTTCCCTTCCCCCTCCCTCCTCCCCCTCTTCCTCTTCTCCCTTCTTCCCCTCCCCCTCCTCTCCCCTTCCCTTCCCCCTCCCCTCCCCCTTACCCTTCTGTCCATTTGTTTATTTGTTTGCTTGTTTATTTTTGCAAAGAAGCTAGAAATTAGGATTTTTTTTTAAATGTAGAATCTTTGCTTTTTTTTTTTTAATTTCACTTCTTTTAATGCAGGATTTTAAAAAAATGACAACCACACCGTGCCTGCTTGCGGCCCATTTGCATGTCATCTTGCATCTTGCATACAGGGCTCTGGAGGTTGAAGGGCCTTTGCTAACATTTTTCGGAAGGTACTCTGGGCCCCCTTAAGCTGCTCCTACATGATCAGGATGGCAAGCCTTTGAATTCTACTTAGGCCTGGTTTCCTTAGGGGTGCCTCTGGGCTAAAGCAGGCTGGGTGGAGGGGATATCAGTTTTTCTCACCCAGCATTTGTTGGTACTCTGTCCAAGCTCCACCCCACAGTTACCTGGCAACAGCCAGGTATGCCCCGCCCCATAAACCTGGCCCACTATAAAAGGGGCTGCCTGCCCCTCCTCTCTCTTTCCTAGCTCTCTCCTGCTCTTACCTTTCTGCACTCTCACCTCTCTGCCCCTCTTGGGCTCTCTTCCCCTCCTCCCCCTCTCCACGTGGTCATGGCTGGCCTCCACTCCTCTCTCTCTCTCTCTCTCTCTCTGCCTCTCTCTGCTTCCACTATACCATTAACTCCCATCCTCTTCCCCGAATAAACTCTATTCTATACCATGTCGGTGTGTGCGTGGTCCCTCAGGGGGACGAGGTGCCTGGGCATGGGCCCGCCTAGGTACCGCCCTTCCCCCACGCCGCCGTGCCACACTCCCTAATACCCCTTCTCTCTTTTATAACCCATCAGCGTCGTTCCTTTTCAGTGTCTCTGTAATACCTGGGGTGGGAGCTGGGACCCTCGGTTTCTTCTGTAAGCCACCCTGACCTCTCCCTGGGATCAGGAGGAGTAAAGACATTCAGTCCGACCGAGCGCAGGGCAGTGGTGACTGGTGAGCAGGGTTGCATGAGACGCAAAGCATCATCTTTCCCAGAAGTGAGCTGGGATGTGGGATGTAGGGAGATACGCCTGTTCCAGGCTGGCGGCTCACCAGCTACAGTGACTGAGACACTGGCTGCTACGTCACGTGCTCTCCCAACCCAGCCCCCTGCCTGTACTGTGGCATTCGGGGTCTCCCAGACTCCCCTGGAGTTTAACCAGGATTCGAGCAAAGTAAATGACTGAACGTTAGCGCTGAAGTCAGGAAGAGCTGAGCTGCATTAAGACCCACGGGAAGATCTGAGGTGAATGAATGGGGCGGGGTATGTGTGTGCTGGAGAAGGGCTAGTAAACAGATTTGGGGAGAATTGTTACTTTTTCCATCTATCCAAAACAGAAAAAAAGAATCTGCTCCTGATTTTCTTTTGTAAGCGATATATGCCTCTGATGCCTATGGGACCCGACGGATTGGCCTGGCGTGATTGTGTTTGTCCACCAGTCTGCACAAAGTGACCAGCATTTACACTAAGGAAAGCCAGTGTCAGGTATCCGGGTCGTGAGGGTTCCCCTTCTCAAGGTTTCTTCATCCGCCTTGAAGCCTGGAGGCCTTTGGGTTCCTGGGTTCAGAGGAGCCCGTGGCTCGCTGCTGGCGAAGGCTCCACCCACCAGAGCTGCCCCTGAACTCGTGTTAGTTCTCTGATTTCTTGACTGTGGGCAGCTGTTCAGCACTAAATAGCTCATCTTTCGGGTTTTTTTTTTTTTTTTAATATTAAAAAGTTCTACCCAACACCACCCTTAACATCATTAAGAAATGGGAGGGGCTGGAGAGATGGCTCAGCATTGAGGAGCCTTTTGTTGCTCTTACAGAGGACCTGGGTTTGCTTCTCAACACCCACGCGGTGGGTGGGCTCACGAGCATCCCGGAACTCTTCAGTTGCAGAAGAGCAGATGCCCTCGCTTGACTTCTGAGGGCATCAGACCTGCTCCTGGGGCAAAGGCGTTCATGCAGGTGGAAACACTCATGCACGTCAAAAGAAAGGAAATAGAAAACGTTGAAAACATGGACGAATGTATATAGCCTTTTCCCCCCTTCTTTTCCTCTTTTTGAGCGGTAGGGGAAATAAGTAAAATTCATTGAGTTCCTCATTCTAGCTCATTAGCTACTTTTATACGTAAACGAATTACCTGAGGTGCAATAAAACCGTAGAGTTCATTTGAATAGGAAGTGGTTTATGAACTGGGGAATGCCAGACTGAAAGAGGTTTAGGGTTCTGATAAATTATCAGTGGCAAGAATTTACGAGGAAAAACAGAAGCAGAGCAAAGAAATCAGTTGGTTGGCTGTATCCAGTAAACCCTTCCCCGCTTCGCCTCCCGGAAATTCCCTAACCGTATCGCCCTGTGTCAGCTGCTACCGCCTGGGTGAGGCTGAGTTTCGTATCCATCTGGCATCGCCAAGTGATGACTAACAGTCACACAAACGGAGTGCTGCTTCTCTGTGCCGTTTCACCAAGAGTAAAGTTATTTTTGAGGCCTAAGTGTGTTTGCTCAAGAACTCTCTAGGCCTTGTTTATATTTTCGTTTTGTCATAGCCAACCCAAACAGCAACAAAAGCAAAAAGAAGGTTATTCCTTTATTTCCTTTTTTTTTCTTCATATGTTAAAAAAAAAAAAAAAGAGGGGCTCAGTGTAGGCAGAAGGTATGAAATCCACTAAATTTTTACATTCTGTCTCAGGAGAACTCTGCCTCCGCCTGTATTCTCAGTCTGTTGCGTTGTCTCTGACACGGGGCACGGCGGCTGATAATGTCATTTCCAGGGAGAACGAGCCACTAAGTGGCTCCTTTCCAGCAGTGGAGGAGAGGGATGTGTGGGACGAGGGAGACAGGAGTGAAGCCGCTGCAATTAGCGGTGACATAAGAAACGACGCTGATGTATGTACCGTCCCGTCTTTCTCCCTGGGATTTTATGGCATTTGACATACTGTCTCACCTGTCTATTTAGGGACCCAGGAAATATTCCTGGAAAGTGAGAGGAGACAAGAACATGGAAGGATTTGGCGAGGCTCTCTGAGGCTAAATGGAGTCACCTCCAGTTCCCTGTCTCGCTCTTCTCATGCTCCGTGTGTCTTCTCAAGATGGCTTACCTCCCACCTCCTCCTGCCTCCTACGCCCTTTCCTCCCTTACAGTTAGCACAGATCAACTCAGGTATCACCCTGGGTGCTTAAGTTCATGAGAGAGACGGGAAGAAAACAACCTAGAAAGCGAATTATGGTAAGGCGATTTGACAAAGCATTTGGGATAAAAACCCATGCGTGACCTCTAAGGTATAGATAGAGTAATGCTGAGAAAACTAGACAAAAGAAAGAAAGACAAAAGTGGATTTTTTTTTGGGGGGGTGGGGCTGGCATTCCTGTCGAGTGCTGATTGGCAGGAAAACAACATGCTATTGATTCTTAGCTGCAGTTTGTTTTTCTTAACTCAAAATTGTTTTTCTTGTTTTTGTTTTTTGTTTTGTGGTTGTGCTGTTTTTCATCAGAGCCACAAACTGAAAGATACAGGGGACTTTTTTTTCTTCTTTTGGTCTATTTGTGTGCATATGTGCATGTATGTCTCTCTCTATATATATATATATACATATATATATGTATATATATGTATGTATATATGTATGTATGTATATATACATATATATGTGTTATATGATATATATGGTGTCTATGGATATGCTGGAAGCCAAAGTCTGTCTTACTCTGTAGCACACCACATTATTCGTTTCGAAGGACACTCTCACTGAGTCCCAGGATCCACCAGCTGGCAAGTCTGGTTGTCACCGAGATCCCTGTGTGTGTGAGTCCCCTCCACTCAGAGTGCTAGGGTTGCAGGCGCCTCCCGACACGCCCAGTTTTAATGTGGCTGCTAGGGATAACGCTGAGGCCCTCCTGAGGTTCCACAGCCAGCACCTCCCCGGCGGAGCCACCTCCTCGGTCCACGAATAGCTCCGCAGTCACAGTTCCGGATGTGTGGATCCAGAAGGGAGAGCTACAAACCCGAACACTGAAAGGCAGAGGAAGTTGGTGGGAGAGTCTAGCCGCACAGCCTCACATCTTAGAGAGCCTGAGACGCAGACTTCTTGATTAAATGCAGATGACAAGATGTCCTGAGTTGATTTCTCTCAGTCAACATTAGATCGTCTTGATTTAAGCAGCTCAGCAAGAAGTATAACATGATTCACTCACTTTTAATTATGCTATAGATAGACATTTATTTACTCATTCCAGTGAGATATTGCTTAATTTTCATTAATGTCATTGACTTCTAGCTTCCTGGGTAACATTCTGGTTAATATTGCTTGAATACAGTTAGTCATTTATTGTTGACTTTATAGTCGTCGCCAATGGGCACACCCCCTCTCCCTGTGAATTCCCTGATAAAGCCATGACTCATAGTGCACCTTCGTCTCTGAGGGAAGGAATGAGTGATGGGGCTGGGAGGGAGGCCTGAGAGGGGACTGTGAGTACCACTTCCTTCATGTGGTGCATTAGGACTGCGATGTTCCCAATGGAGTACACGATTGGCCGCCCTTTGATATGATTGCGGTCTATATGACTGCGAGTGGCTCTCTGCAATCCTTTCTGTTCCTCAGGCACAGATGACAGGCTAAAGGAGGACCCTAGAAGAGTGACTGTATTAGCAAACATCAAGCAAAAACAAGCAATACAACACAGACAGACAGACAGACAGACAGACACACACACACACACACACACACACACACACACTATCCAACCACCCTTCCCCACCACCAAACAAACAAACCAAGCCAAACCATAGAAAAACAAGCAAACAAAAAACCCACAATGCATCCTTTAGTGTAACGTGAAACCTTGTCCAAACCAGGAGTCAGGGGCTACACACTACCACAAAGGGCCTCGGCCTGCTCTGAGAGTTTAACAGAAAACCAAGCCGCACGCGTGCGCCCTGGTCCTGTCGGGTGTCTTCTCACACACGTTTCTATGCTGCGTTTGAAGGATTCGGCCACTTGGCCTACGGGATGCTTGAGTCCTACTTGAACTGGGCGCTATCCCTGGTCATAGCAGTAGGCAGAGGACAAGTTAGGAGGAGTTACTTTCAGTTCTCAGCGCCTTACCTGCTGCCTTTCGTGGACCTCCGTCATTCTTGGTGAAGGCGGCAGGCCGATTCTGGTAGAGCCTACGCCTCAGCACAACTTCCAGCCCGAAATGCTTCCGTTCCTGAAGTAGTTAGTATTAACCAGGCTTCCATTTCTTCAATATGTAGTCCCACTCCCATATCCTCTGATTTGATTTCTGCTGGTTATTAGGCTACGACGGCTCCGTGTTCTTAATCACATTCTGTCTAGCGTGATTGGAGGGTCTGCTCTTAACATATTTTTTAGAAGTCTCGAGAATCAGCCACTGGCTCAAAGGAATAAATTAGACGGAGTAGTGCTGGCAGGGACGGAGTCCGAGGCGCCCTCCGCGGTGCTACAGAAACTCTTCTTCTCCTTACGTCTTTGCTTCCGAGTATGAGGATAATCTGCTCCCAAATGTCACTTCCTGTCCTCTGCTTTCACTAACCAGAATATTGTGGCTGAGTCTGGGGTTGAAGCTTAGCCACACAGGTTGTCTATACTTCAGTCCGATTGCTTCTTTGGCCATAACAGCATAGGACTAGACAGACTTCAGTGTGTGCACGCCCGTTCCTAGATTCTGCCCTGGCTGCTGAGCAGAGGCAAAAAGAGAGAATCCCTTCCACTTAGTGGGTGTTTACACCGAGCCTGGCAGTGTGACAGCCACATCGCTTCTCACGGAATCTCATATTCAATCTTCATCTGTACAATGAAAAGACTCAGAGACACTAACCGTGCAAGGCGACAGGGCTGGTGAGGGATGGGACCTTGGGACCCTCACTGTGTGTTCTGCCTCACCCGCACAGCAAGGTCTCCCATGAGACGCTCAGAAGGCAGGAGCTTCGGAAACATCCCTCTTCCGTAGATAAAGAAACCGAGTCTCAGGAGACACTGCTTCCAAGGGCGACAATAAATGTGACAAAGCATCCTTTACGGCACTAATGGTTGGGTTTCTGAGCACCACCATGGCTATTACTGTTTTCCATCTGACACTTGGCCAGGTCTTTCTCTTCTTCACTTTCAGGCTAATAATTAGATTTAAATAGCTGACAGGACTCTAAACACCACCACAGGGAGTTCTACATTCCCTTACTACTGCTTACAAAGGTTTCATTTTTTTTAAAAGATCCTTTGAAATGATAAGTAAGTTATACTCAGCAATAGCTTTAAAAAAAATCATCTGTTCTCTATTGCATCTTCTGAAAGCGCAGGCTGCTCTCTCCCTTTTTTGCCTAGAGAGGCCATTCCCTTCTTTTTAATCTCCAGCTGCAAGACTTAAAATGCTCAGGAGGACCAGGGTGGATTGATCTAGACAGCATCTATGGCCCTAGGAAGGGTGAAATCAGGAATCTTGGCTTCATTTCATTACAAAACAAATTTGTTTTCTATAGAGAGTGAAATCGTGGAGGCTTTGTCTCTCCGGGGAAACACGAAAGCCAACTGTTCCTTACAAATTAATCTCCCAACCTCTATGTCTCAGTTGCATGGATCAGAACTGGAAAAGGCGTGGCATAGGGGTGTCCCCGGGCAGGGCTCTGCCCTCTCCCTACCCATGTACCCATCTCGGGTGTGGTTGTCATCTCCGGAAGTCACTTTCCCGTTGTTGTTTGAAGAACAAGAGGGACTTACACAAGGAAACTATGAGTGGCAACACGGGCCTCATGAAGACACATGACGGCAGAGTGGCCTCCCTGGGGACTCAGCAGCCCAGGAAGACTATGTTCCCAGGCCTTATTACCAGGACGGAATGTCTATGAGAACCCCAGTTGGCCTTTCTGCGGTTCTCTACTGAGTCTGCTTAGGCTGGCTAGTTTATGTCAACTTGACACAAGCTAAAATCAATGGAAAGGAGGACATCTCAGTTAAGGAAACACCTCCAGAAGGTCCAGCTATAAGGCATTTTCTTAACCAGAGAGAGATGGCGGAGGGCCTAGCCCACTGTGGGTGGACTCACCCCTGGGCATTTTCCATGGAGACATCCGGATAGTAGGAAGCTGTTGGCCTGTTTGTGAGGGGTGGGGGTCGGTCTCTCAGCTAGCTTCTCAGTAAACCCAGATTTCTCTGCCATTGTGTCCCTCCATGTGACCCTCAGAGCCCTGCCTCCCTGCTCCAGCCTGCTCTTCCTTCCGTCTCCCTGAGTTTGTCTTTTGGCCTGGTTGGTCTTCCTGCTGGTCCTTCGGGCCCCAGCTCCAGCTGCTGCCTTTTTATTATGTAATAGCCACACGCCTTACTCATCCGGCTGGCACTGGGGGAGCTCCAGGCCCTTCCCCAGGGCAGCTTGCCTTCCTTTTTGGGCAGATGAAGAAGCAGCAAACATTGACATATCCTACTAGCCAGGGCCTGCTGGCCCAGCCATTAACAATTGAGAACAAACTTTTCATAGCCAGTAAATACAGTATTTGTGGGTCATTCCAACATGGTGGTCCTGGGTTTTATAAGAAAGCAGGCTGGGTAAGCCTTGAGGAGCAAGCTGGTGAGCAGTAGCTCTCCGTGGCTTCTGCATTAGTTCCTGCCCTGTTTGAGTTCTTATTCTGACTGCCCTTGATGGGGAACCGTGATGTAGAAGCAAGGCTAAATAAACCTTTTCTCCCCCCAAGCTGCTTCGGTCATCGTGTTCATCACAGTAACCGCCGCCCTAACTAGTCCACTCACACAAGAAAAAAGGTTCATTGTGTTCAGAAGCCTAAGGATAGAATGTGGTCAATGATTACAGTCAAATCCCTTAGTCGGATGTTTGTAAATACATATTTAACACGTTCCCAGGACTCACCATCACAACAGTATCCAATTTTCCTAAATCTGTGGTTTTAAAAAACTTGTAAGTGAAAAAAAAAAAACTGTAAAATTTCAACGCACGATTCTTTTAGGCAACCAAATGCTGCAGTATCAATGGGCTTAAAGCACAGAACTATAGTTTGTCGGGTAGTTTTCTTTGAACAGAAATGTGAAGATGCACAAAAATTATTATTTTTGGATGCCTCAAAATATTCACACTTAGGATCCAGGAGGCTCTTGAATTAAACCCCAGGCCTGTGCACATCACAGGTGAGAAGGACGCTGGGTCAGTGTCGGAAGGCTGGGCCAGGGTGATCAGTTCTGTGACATTTGCTACTAGAACCACTTCCATCAATACACATACGATAAAAGACATGGCACTACTAAGTCCATGGTTATCAAACACCTGTATACACACACACACACACACACACACACATACATACATACATGCATACATACATACATACATACATATATACATACATTCCATACATATCCAGCCCATCCATCTATGAGAGGAACACTTGATAACCCTGGAGTACAAAAAGGTTTCCTCAGCTAACCAAATAGAACCATTTGGTTCTATTTTCCTCAAAACCCAAATATGCTTCTGCTAACTTGCAAATGGGAGGCTTATGAACAACACCTTCTAAAAACCCCCAAGTTGAGCCGGGGGTGGAACTCCCTGGAGAGCATAAGAAGTTGTCCCAGAAAGAGCTAAGAGCTGTCTAGGAGGTTGAAGGCCACCCTAAGGTAATGGCGTAGCTATTCCCATAGAGAGGTGTTGGGAGGCCAAAGGTTGGTGAACTAACCAGCTGCTCTTAGAAATATCTGAGTTCTCTTACCCTTTATTTAGAAAACCTGGTAGTGTCTAGACTGACATGTAAACCTGCAGAGATTTCTCAGGTACATAATGACAATTGGAAAGAGATCTATAGAAATTAGCTGTTGAGGGTTCTCAATTCCAGCAGGTGAGAGGCTGAGGCAGGAAGATCATGAGGGTTGGGGTCGCCTGTTTGCATAGCATGATGGTGAGATTTTGTATCAAATAACGAAGTGTGTGTGTGTGTGTGTGTGTGTGTGTGTACACATGCATGGTGTTTGGAGGAAGGGCCTGTGAGCCAACACGTTTGCTTTAAGTGAAGGCTCTCAGAAGCCTACTACCATGTTGCAGTGTTCACCATCTGTCCACAGTCAACAAGTACACGTAGTAGCACAAAAAAACCCTGCAAAATTAGCATGCTGTCACCAAGACTGACACTATGCTGTAGTTTTCAGATTTGCAGAACATTGATCTCCAAATTTGAGAAATGCACACCCAAATCGGATAAAGATATTTGGTACCCTGCCTCTGGCTACGACAAAGCAGAAGGGTGGCTGCCTTCTCATCCAATGACTAGCTGTACATATCCGACTCATAACTAGAGTTCCGATCACTTCCATGCGGCGTGTAGGGTTGTCTTCAACGTCAAATGAGCAGCCCGATTATCTGTACCTCAGTGTTAAGGACTTCACTCGCCTCTGCTGTGGTGCGTTAGTACCTCAACCTAAAGTTTACCAACAGCGTGCTGTGTGAGTTCCCATAAGGCAAACATTGGCAAATGTGCGACTTCGGTTATTACCCTAATCCGTCGCTTTGTAACGCTGTCAAGCCTGAGACCTTGGGTGGAAAGATGCCATGCGAAAGTGGAAGCCGGTTGCACTTGAAGCCTATACCTCCGTGGGCGTTCTAATCAGGTTGAGTACAGTTCTCTGCTGCACCAAGCAGCTTTCAGTGCAGGAGGCAGGCCATTAAATGCTCTCCGAATCCCATTAGTTACTCCTGCTGCGAGTGAAAAGTCCTCCTAAGTGCATAAAAATTAAATTGCCTATGATGTAAGGAACAAGACAGTACTCTGCTGCCAAATATTGTTTTCCATTGAAACTGTCAACAGTCACACACTGTAATGTAGCCTTGGAAGAAGGACCTGAAGGGATGTGGGCTCTGCCTGGGAACCTGTTTCTCAAATCTAACGTCTTCAATCGTCTGGTAACCACCCGGTTCTGCTTCAAGAGACTTTGCCCTCCCTCTCTTCTCCAACTCGCGGCTCGGCTGGGTTAATGCACCGTGGATACAGCCCACAACTTCTGCTCTACGCTGGATGTAGAGGTGGGTCTGGAGAAGTCGGTGCATGAAACGCTTGGCCTTCGTTACTTGAAGACATGTACACTGCTATCGTTGATAACACCAGTTGGGCAGGCTCCCACGCCATCCAGTAGACAAGCCTCTGAGGGACCGCCCGGATTAGGTGGAGGTAGGAAGACCCACCCTGAGTGCTGGATGGAGTTTAAGGAGAAGCTAAGCAAGGGCGTGCACCTGGTTAGCTCTGCTTCCTGACTGTGGATACAATGTGTCAGCTGCCTCGAGACCATGGTGCCTCGACTTCTCCACCCCGATGGACTGTAAACCTCAAACCGTGAGCCAAAATCAGCCCTTTCTTCCTCAAACTGCTTCTGGCAAGCCATGCACCACAGCAGTGAGACACACACTGGACAAGGACATTCTGTTCAGCTCTCTGTGTCAGGTCCTTTAGTGGAGAGTGGAACAGGGGAAGGCAGGACAGGACCCCAACTCCCTGGCTCGCTCAGAGGCCAGACCACAGCTGTAACAGCTGCATTTTCAGATTATGTTGACCAAAAGATCTACATGTCCCCCCCTCCCTTAGATCTGACTTTTCTTTAACTGCATTCAAAGTGGCCTAATCAAGGACAAATTAAGATGGAGAACCACGCATTTCAGTTTGGGCAGAGGCTAACCTCACCCTTCAGAGCCACAGGTTAAATGCTTTGCCAGGGTCTTTTGCTAGGCGGCAGTACTGTCAGGACTAGAACCCGGGACCTCTGTTTTCTTGTGATGTTTATTCTCTACTATGGGGAAACAATTATGAAAAGTTACCTATAACAGACACTGCCTATGTTTCAAACTCCTGATTAAAATCCTAAGAGTCATATATTGAATATTACTTAAACTATTAAGGAAAATTTCTTTTTGAAAATCACCCTCTCTATTATGTAGAAATTTTGAAGACTAGAAAAATATAATTTCTAAATTAACTAATTTCTAAAAAAACTAAATTTCTCAGAAATGTGCTTGTGATTTGCTGTCGCAGCAACAGAAATAGCCCAACAAAAATAGCTTAAAATGTTTTATTAAGTATATATAATATTACAGGGTAATATTTACACAGTTATTTTTTTTAAATAAAAAAGTATCTTGGCAAAGATTGCAGGTATTCAAAGCTTCAAACAGTGATAAATTGATTTAATACATTAAAAAAAAAAAACCTTAAAGGGTAACACAGCTGTAAAACAACTTTGGTCTTTAAATCACTGCAAAAAAATGGCTACTGACAAATAGCATACCTTTAATTGCTATGTATAAAGGCCCCCAGGAGAGTTCCTTGTGCATAGCAACACTGGAGTTCTCTTACAATTTAGAATGGTTAATGGATATTTATATGATGTGGGAACTAATTCTCAGCAATGGCTTTCTGTAAATAATGTTCCTGTTTAATAAAAATAACAAATGTTTCCCTCTTTCATCCGCGGTAACAACACCGAAGACCCCACTGATGCCATCTTACAGGAATTCTTGTTAAAAATGCCTTTCCTTTTCCCCTCAAACACTAGATTTATGGAAAAATTCAGCACTGAACAGTCATAATTAAGGGCAGTCGAAGTTCAAGGCAGGACGAGTTCCTGGGTACTGCTCCTCTCTTTAGAGTTAATGGGGATCATCTCTGTTAGCCACTGAAGATGGTGAAACAAAACCCCCAGTGGCTTGTGGCAGTTCAGAGATTTTTGAAACTTCTTGTCTCTAAATAAACTGTCAATTAATTACAGTAAAAAGGCTAGGGGTTGCCGGACATTTTCCCCCCCTCCAGTTCTCAACAACAGGCAAATACAGGCGCTTATATTTACACATATCCTCTGGTGGTCACATTTGAATACCCACTGTAAGACAAGATAAACCTAGACGATACACAGCTGAACTCTTACTAATGCGGTAACAGCAGAGTGAAAGCATCGCTTCTTGAACTCCATAAACTCGAGTACGATCCGGTCACTCTACCGACTACAACATCCCAAAAGAAAGCCTATTATGATACAGCCCCGTGACTTTTAATCAGATATTTCTCAACGATTTAAACAGATCAGACCTGCAAGTTTCAGGTGAATTCTCACCTTTTATAATTTTCAAAGCATGTGAGATTTGTCAAAAGAAAAGAAAAAAAGAGGAGAGAGAAAGAGAAAAAAAAAAAACCTTCTAGTTCACCCTATTAAAAAGAGAAATTTAAGTGCTAGCAACTTTTGCCGTCAAACTTTAGCACTGAGTTGTGTCTAAAGTACACGGAACACCGTGGGCAGAAAAAGGAGGCAGCGCTTTTGCTGTAGAAGGAATTTGTAAAGTCCAGCGAGAAGAATAAGACAAGGAAAAAAAAAAAAACCCCACAGAGGTAAGCAGAGGACCAGGAAGCACCAGGACAGGTGAGCGAGAGATGGAAAAGTCCCCCAGATGGCTGGGGGGTGGGGGAGGGGACTGTAAGGACAGCCGTGAGGGAGGAGCAGGGCCAGAACAAAGAGTTTGAAAGAGAAGAAAAATGGAATTCAGCCACCAAGGCTGGAAAAAATGGCTGCAGACAGTGACAAATGTCACTGCTTTCTAGTATTGTATAAATGGAGAGCAGACAATAAATAAAAAGTGAATAGCGGATATGACAGCAGAAATCGGGATCAGGGGGGAGGAAAGCACGCTGTGGGACAAAACCGAAGCGTGGCGCCCACCATACTGTTAGCAGTTGAAACCCGACGGGGCGAGAAGTGGGAGCCGTTGCGGCTTTGATTTAAAGAGGGTGGACTGGCCCGATGATGCCCAGGCAGGAGGACTCTTAATGCTGCCGCCCTTCATACAGAGAAGCTGATTATTAGGAGCAAGAGTTGAGTTGGTCTTGTGTTTCCCTGGCTACCACCGACGGGACTGTCTAGGGCACTCAAGCGGCAGGCAGCATGGAGAACAGGACAGCTGGTTAAGACCCAAGACTGAACCCCTCGAGCAGAGGGGGCGTCGAGTACGTATTAAAAGGTACAACTTTATTTCGTAAAAAAAAAAAAAAAAAAAAAAAAAAAAAAAAAATCTGACTATAAAGGTGTTCACACCTGACTTTCCTCATAGAGAAGAGAGAAAACTGAAACTGTTCTGAGTCCATCCGCTTTTGGCTCTCTCCATCCAAACTGAGTTTAAGTAATCAGTAATATGAGCAGAGGGTAAATATTTTCAGAAGAACTAAAAGCATCAGGAGCCGTCGGATTTGTATAAAGGCATTCAGCTCCTCCATATTAACGCTAATATCTGCGACAGCTACAAAACCAGGGAGAAAACCTACTTTTCTTTTGGGAGCACTATCTTGGTACTGTGGTCAGTTTTCTGAGAGGCCTCAGCAGGTCATAGGTTTAGGTTTGCCACAGACAAACCATTTGGTCCCCACATGAAAGATGACAAAAATTTTGGCATACGAGAGGCACATGGAAACATTCAGTGGACTAAGAAGAAGTAACCATCAGTAATGCAAACACAAACACAGATGCCTTTATTACACAAACAGCAAAAAGTACTGGTGGTTTTTTGTTTGTTTTTATTTTTCCCAGAGGGCACTGGTGAGCGGTCATAAAAGCTTGGCACGTTACCTAGTTTTAAAGTTTTAAAGAGCTCAAATATTTGCATCAAATGTAATTCCACCCAATAAGGACCTTTGTTTTTTAAACGTAGTCACTAAAAGCACAAAAGTCAGCATCTGCTCTTCTGCCCGTACAGAAGACACACGTGCCTACTTCATACATGTGCATATACAAACACGCCCACAAACGAGGTAAAAACAAGTGCTAGTAATCTAAAAGTACTCCATGCGGTCACAACTGTCAGGACATTGTTTTTCTTCTAACTGGGGAGGGAATGTGGTCATTTTTGTTTTACTTTTCGAACTTAGGGAACGAGGAGGAGGAGGAGGAGGAGGAGGAGGAGGAGGAGGAGGAGGCAGAGTACAGGAGGAAGGTGATGACTGGTCAGCATGCAACAGAGAGACAAGAGGCGTAAAACCCCCTCCCCCGGGCTCACCAGGGCCTGACGGAGACACATGTTGCCATGCAGGAGACGCAGAGTTTTCAGATTTCAGTCTTGCTTTGTCATGCCTCCGATCAGAAAACATGAGAAGAAACACTGTAGATTTTTTTTTCTTTTTTTTTTTTTTTGCCTTTAAACCAGAGGTCTGGAATACATATGTTACAACCATAGCTTTTAGTTTTTTCTTTCTTTCTTTTTTTTATGTTTTTCTGAGGAGTTTGAGCACAGTGCTTTTGAGAGTCTGACTCCTCTTTCTGCAACGGGCACTGTTATGTCACAGGACCATGTTTAAAGAGGAGGAAAGGTATCATATCCTTTTTTTAAAAAAACACAAATCAAAGTAGCAGGACGGGACAGGGTGCAAAAAAAAAAGTATCCAAAACCCGTGTGCACTGTCTGTCAAAGGGAGCGTGTGTGAGTGATGGCAACCCCCAAGAATGAAGACAGCAGTGCCCACCCATAGAGTACCCAGAGGGGCCACGCGGGATTTGCCCAACCGAATTCATCTCCCTACTGCAGTCTCTATTACCATGACCGGAAGTGACACTCTTGTCATTCAGCTAGCAGCGGAAATGGCAGAGCTGCTGGGAGCCTGAGTTTACTAAGGCTTGCTGGACGCCACTGTTTTCTCCGTAGGTCTCTCTGGCTAACTAAGCCTCGGGTTAGACTTGCTCCGCGAGTCTCACTCGGGATCCATCCAAACTCAGCGTTCAGAGACTCGAGGATCTCACAAGCATCATTCTTGGAAGTTGCCCCTGAAACGTCTGCCCCCCGAGTTGAGTAGAAACAATATAGAAAAAATGGATTTCAATTGGTTACACGGCACATCATGTTTTCTTTTATTACGTAAATTACAGCTGCTTTGAATATAAACTTAACTGTAGTAATCATTTATGGTTCAATGACATTTTTTTTTTCACGGATGGAAGTCAGTTACTGTTGTCTGCTCCTTCCAGCTGTGAGTCATGAAGGCCGGGGTGCTTGGACAGCTGTGTTCTCCACTTCCGACTTCCAGGTTACAGTCCGTCCCCTCACTTCACCTATTCTGGAAAACAGAAGCATCGGCATTCCGTCACTACGCACGCCTACTTCCTAGGCATTAAGACATGATCTGTGTCTGAGGCTGGAAACTGTTTGAGCTATATTATATCAAAAATAATGAAAATGTATCTGTAAAGGTCACAGACAGAAATCAGGCGGATCATTAGCCTTTTCAGTTTGGTAGGTAAAATGCCAATGACACGGGGAAATAAAGTCAACACAGACTGATAACCTTGATTTGCTGGGTAAGCTTGACAAAAGGCAAGAGATGTTGATTTTTCAGAGCAGAAGTTATTGATCCAAGAATAATAGTCTATCATGTTCGCTTTAGATTTACAGCATTTGCTTAATAAAAGTGAAACAGGCTTGTGATTGGCCTGGGTGAAGAGGAAGTCCTTGGGAAGGCGACCTGCCCGCCAGGAGACCAGTGTGGACATCAGAAGACACAGCCCATAACAAACATTTAAAAACCAAACTGGGATCTGCTAAGCGTGAACAAAATTAGGGGCGCTTTCAAGGAAGGTCCTCGCAGGCCACCTCAGGTGCTACACAAACAAGTTAAAAAAAAAAAAAAAAAAAAGCCAAAGTAATGAATAGTTCCTTATAGCATCTCTTGAAACATCGACTTAAAAAAAAAGTCACATTTTAAAGAAAATTAACAAAGAGGTGCTGAAGCTTTTCACATTGGGTTTCTGAAAATGGAAAAAAGTTTATTATTTTATTGTATTTTATTTTTAATCCACTTACAGAAACCTGACACCACGGTAGGTAGAAGAGAGAACACAGTAAGCAGTTGAGAAACAAGACACAGAGGGTAAACATGATAAAACCATGCCAGGCATCCTGGCATGGTTTACATTTGTTCCCACTATAACAATATTTTTAGGGAGCAGCAGCTTGTGTAGCAAAACACACATCTAAAAGCTATGACAAAAGCCTGTAACCATGGGACCATTCTGGACTTCCCGTGAAGCCGGAGCCCGTTTTAAATTTAGCTCAGCCGACACATGATCGAAGTGTTTTTAATCTTATGCAGAAGTTAATTGTGCTCTAGGGAAGAAGGCCTCCCCGGTTACCTGCAATTCTTTGTTATGGAGGTGAACAGGCAGGTCACCAGCTTTATAGCAGTAAAATATAAAGCACAGCCTACGCGAGAAAGGATTGGCTGCAAGTACTGAGGGCGTGAAGACATTTTTTTTTTTGAAAAAAAAAAAAAGAATATAAATACAGATGTACAGATGGAATTACTAAATGCCAAGGGGGCTGGAGACTCAGAGCATATTAAGGTTAAAGAATGGATATATTAAGGAGGGAAATCACAGACTTCCTTGGGAAGAATTAACAAGCACATGTGTGGGTCATATTCAGGGAACGTGTTGCTGTCGATCTGGAGTTCAGGAAAGAGGGGAAAGCTGGGGTGAGTAAAGAAGTCTCTTTCTCTTTCATTCTTTCCCACATGGTTGGGATTAAGTCCCTGCGCGCGGGGGGAGGGGGGGAGCAGATATATCACCCGCAGTGTGACATGCAACATGTGTACCAAACTCAGCCACTGCTCTGCTGAGGAACCGGGAGGTTCGGGTCCATGGGACCCTGTGAGTTCTGTCCTTTACCTACACTGTCAGATGAGACTGTCACAGGGAAAAGAAAGAACACAATACCAAACTAGACCTAAGGTGCAAACATGGAGGAACTTGGACATTCACGACCGACAGTGTCTCTGTCATTTTTTTTTTTTTTTTGAAGCTGTGATTTCCAGAACCTCTTTGCAATCTTTGTAAACGTTTGTGTGTCAACCAGTGCACAACCACGGGCAAGCTTTAAAGTTTAACTGCGCATGCACCCCGACCAGCGCACAATCACGTGCAAACTTGATACTCACCGTCGTTCATCATCCCTTTTGATTCTTTAAAGGCTGAGGATTAGTAACAAGCAGGCAATTAGTCAGAAGGCAAGTTAGTAAGACTTCACAGTTAGAAATAATCTCAACATAAACAGACATGCAGCAACACGTCGCCAAGTGGCCCCTTAACTAGGCAGCTAGACTCATTTGAGGCCATCATTCATTGCGAAGCGATTTCTATGGCTCACACCCACAGCATCCGCAAAAGCAGACAGACTTGCCGGGGAATACGGATCTAGATTTACATAGAATGTAAGTGACGCGTTTTGGTATCCCTCCATAGTGGCAGCCTGCATATTTTTTTTTTCCTAAAATTGACGAATTAGAAATCAGATGCCACAGAGAAGTCTCTTGACTGAGGGCGTGACATTTCATCTTGTCCAGTATAAAAAGGCCCAACGGTCCCCTTGCCCAAATGTCACTTGGTATATATAGCACAGGACAGTGAGCGACATTACAAAAGCAACACTGCCAATTTCTGATGAAGAGTCATGGAAGAATCGAGAGGTCAAGGCAAGAGAACATATGAACAAAAAAGCAAACAAACCAAACTCCCAAGCTAGATTCTCCCCCAATGGATTGATGGGCATTCTAATGTCTTTTAAGATCAGTTCAAATTACAATCGGCTAATAGACCCCCAAATTACTAAGCTTATAATAATCACATACCGTTAAGGGGTTCCTCTACAGCTTTCTGGAAAATATTTAAAATACATTTATATAAAATGTACACTACTTTATGTCTTTTATGCTAAAACTTACACTATCATTGAGCCTGTATTATAAGTGGAGAATCCTATGGTCTCAAAGCAAAATAAGACAGCAGAAGCTAATGAAACAAAGCTTCCCAAGGCTAGTTAATAGTTTAATAATAACCGTATTATTCTTAGTATTTTTCTCTGTGAATAATTCCCCACTCCACCCACCATTCTCAGTTCAAGAAACCCTTATAAAAGTATTAATGTACAAACATGCAAATTGCAGTAACAGATAGAAAATACAGTTAAATAAGAGACGGTAGTGAAGCGGAATCATTTTCACATCATGCAAATTGAACGCGGTAACAGCACGAAAATTGGTAGGATTTAATGGTCCGTCGCTTAGGTTATCTCTAAGAGGCACTAGGAAAACTGCTAGCAGCTTGTGGCTAACGCAACCATGACACCAGTCTCCTCAGAATAAGAGGCAGAGTGAATTAACACACTCTGCCCAAGCCCGCCTTTTGGGCGTGTCCTTAGGGGCTGCCAGGTGTATCTGCCAGTCACTATGGACATGAAGCTGAATACAATATAGTCCCCTTCAGATCTTAATTCCATGTAAGAACTCTCAGGCCTGTCACCATGGTGAGTTTATATGGTAATTTTTTTCTCATACATTTCCTCCAAAATTTGATCTTTTTCTTAGAATTTTCCCAAAGACCTTGTGAAGGTATTCAAATACAATAAAAACCTTTAGGAAGGGAAAAAATGCCAATAAAATGGTAGGTCATTATTTGGAATGGATCTTTTCAACAACACATACCTTACAGACTACACTTTTTAGTGAAATCGATTTATGACAAACTTCCTTAATGTCATGCTTGAAACTGTCACTCTATGAACTCACATCACACAAATCCAACAGATGGCGGGACATAGTGAAATCAGCTTCCTTCTGATGGAAGAAATAACCATATTCCCCCTCATAGATTCTGAATATATAAAGGGAGTACAATCTTACAGGGACACTTCTAACTCATCAGTACTTAAATGCCTCAAGGTAAGTCTACGACACAAACAGATCTATTCATACACAGGCCCTGAAATGACTTCAGCATTGCCTTAATTTGATGTTAAGTTAAGCAGAGAACAAAACAGTCCAATGTTCCAATCACCAACTCCTCATTTTAATCCACCAAACAATTGCTCTTAGTTCATTTAATAAGCTTGAACTTACCCTAGGAGGTTGTATAGTCCTCTGGTTGGAAGCTGTTATAAATAAAAACATAAATGCAACCAATGAAGTACATGAAGCAATAGAGAACTTAATTTTAAGATACCATGCTCAAGACTAAACCCAGAAGGTGCTAGAGACTCCAGTGCAGGAGTTCTAGCTTTGACGCTCTACTCGGAAACTACGGAGGACTCTTGATTAAATGCACTGACAGGAGAAAAGGAAGCAAAAAGATGCCTCCAGTAAATAATAAACATAGACTCAGTCACGTGCCTCCTCTCCCAAGCCAAATACCTGCTCTACCTCATGTTGAAAAGATGCTGCCAACTACTCAGTCCTACCAGGTGCCATCTCCTCCTCAGCTGGGAAGGCCGGAATGGGACAATGGTGACTTCCCCCTTGAGAGCATCCCTCTCAACACACTCGCCTTGTTCCTAACTGAGCAGCCTTTTCTTCCTTTCTCTCATATTTCCCGTCCTCAAAGCTCTAGACAGCTCGCAAGCTACAACAAAGCATGATCCCCTCGACACCCCCTCCCCGAGCTTAGAGATCCAATTTTGAGTTGCCCCCTTGACTGCTTCTGCACAGATTAGCTAATGAAGAGGCAAGAACAGAGGGCAGAAACTAAATGAGAAGAGGGAAAAGAACAACATTAGACTGGTTAAAGAAAGAAAAACAAGAAAGAAAACTTCCTTGTAAAACCAGTTCAGGAAGCCACAGAGCAAGCAAAGCAGGGCTTAACACACAGTCAGTGTCCCCAAGGCGGGGAAACAGGACCAGAAACGGCCTCTCAACAAGTGAGGGGTCTTTTCCTCGGCACAGTTTCCTACCCCGCCCATCTCAGTTTAAGAAATCCAAGCGTCTCGGTTTTTTACACGGCGTAAGCATTCCGAGAGCCACAACAGAATGCACAATGTCGTTTTAAGATAGGGGCAAAGCAGAGTAATTGCCAAGTCATTTTGGACTGCTGAGAAACAGCGTTAGGGCTGATGGGATTCCAGAGAAACCCAACTAACTGGCTAGCATACAAGGCATGCCCAAGACAGCCAAGTTCCCCCACCCTGCCCTCGCAGACTCCGCAAGCTTCTAAAGCTAATGAAGATCAGGCTTTCTCAAACAGGAAAACTGCAGCCAACAGGCCAGAAATATCACCTCACCACTAGAATTAGAAGAGGTTAAATAAAAACAACTAGAAACTTAGGGGTAAGAGGGGCAGGTCTAAAAAAAAGAAAACAGAAAGGAGGCAAGGAAGAATTCAGAGTAGAGAGCTACGGGTGGGAAAGAGGAAAGCAGCTATGGAAGGTATGACACAGTTAAGCAAGGAGATTGGGAGCAAACCGCAGTCATTCTTAAATTACGTAAACTGAACTCAAGGGACAGGGATAAGTCAGCGCCCAGCTATGAATGAGGGATTTACACCATCCCCCACTGAAGCCCAGAACACTGGGGAAGAAGACAGAGAGCAGAGCTACATGGCTGCCCTCTTTGGGACATGCGACACACATTCTGACCACGAACCCAATGCGTCTACACTCGCCTACAATACACCTCGACAAGAATGGCCCTGTTAGAAGCCGGGTGCTGATGGGGAGGGACCGGAGGGGCCTGGGTCCCCACCATCAAAGGAATGGCCAATGATAGATTCTGAGCACTGGAAAGGCATTCCCTCAGCTGAATAAAACCTCATGGACCTGTCAGGCTCCAGTAGACAGTTCCAAACTCATAGTCACGTCGATGGCCCTGGTTAAACCAACTGGGTCTTAAAAGAATAGCTCATGAATACAGCGAAGAGACTTGCAGGGAGGAGAGTGGGTTGATGGGGTGCTGAGGAGAGGGCATGTGGGGGCGACAGTAATCAGAACGTATTGTATACATACGTGTATGTGTATGAGAATGTCGAAGGACACGCTCGGTGAGAGAAGACGGAGAAAGCGCAGTAGTGCATGCACAAAATCAAAAAACAGAAACCCCGGTGTTTGGCCGAGTCACGTGGGCAAGCCAGGGCCGTGCTGCGCTCCACCTTGCTCAGAGGACTTTCTGTCTGCAGCTGTTTGTTAGTGGTGAATGCAGACTCATCAGGAGCCAAAGTGCTGAGAGTCAGCCACAGGTACTCAGTCACAGATGGGCCCGTGGTCGCCACCCGCGGCCCAGTGAACGTCTCGGAAGACGGAACTGAATGAACTGGAGGGTGGAGGGGAGAGCTGAGAAAGGCTGCCTTCAGGACATGAGGCCACTCCACTCGCAGACACACCCAACTCACGGCAGATGCAGCTGGTTACACAAGAGCTGCACAAGATCCCTCCAGCCTTCCTCCATCTCTAGATCAAGAGCTATTGGCAGGTGAAGGCTGCCGAGGAGGGGGAAACCAGTTTTCTCTGGAGATGTGGCTCCATTAATTAGACTCAGGGGACTATCATTATCATCATTATGATTATTGGTAAAAGTACTACCGTGCACATGCGGTCAGCATTAACTGGACTCAGGGGACTATCAATAATAATAATGATAACAACAACAACAACAACAACAACAACATAATATTTTTAAGTGATTAGGAAAAGAAGACATGAAGTCAGAAGGAAAATGGGTTAAGGGTCCCAGGGAGAGTTGGAGGGAAACAGTTGGGGGTCTATATGATCAACACACATTGTATACATATATAAACATTTCAGAGGATAAGTAAGGATCAGTCACACAGATTTTTAGAAAATTAGGAGTCATCATTTTCTGTTGTGTATGTATGTGTGTGTGTGTGTGTGTGTGTGTGTGTGTGTGTATGTACACATACACATGTAATTTAAATGAAGTCATGCTACTTGGGGTAACAATACTCCCCCCAAAAAGCAATAGACCACATACAAAAAACCCATAGTACAAGGCATGAGAAACCTTTCAAGTTGTTGATCAGGAGAGTTCAAGGACTCCCTAAACAATATAGACTATTGCCATGACCCTCGGTGACCCCCCCTCAAAATGGCAGGTAAGACCCTATTGTAAAGACTAGATCTCGGGGTACAGCATGGAGCTATGAAAGCTGCCCAGCTGAATAGAAGAACAATCACCAATCCTGCCCAGCGGTAACAGTCATGAACCATGACAATGACCTTAACAGCAAGATAGACCCAACGGTACCGTAGTGGCACTTCTATACTGAGGGTAGCTAGCAGCTGCCTAATTAGATATAAGGCCTGATCAATAGGAGGGAATTCACACCTGACACGGTTAATCCTAGCCAACTACCTGTGGCTGGTGCGGCCAAGGGCCCAGAAGAGAACCTACTCTTGCTACTTCACCTAAAGCAGACCTGTGCTCTAAACACTTACCCTTATACTCACAGATAAGTGTAGTTCCTACTTTGTTTCTGAAGCAAATGGAGATGATCACAGAAACAGCTGGTCAATATGCAGAGGCCAACTAACCATCGGGGATTCCTAGCCAAAACTGATTAAGCCACAAAATAATCCCTATACCTACGGTTTAGCATACAGGCTAGCAGCACTACAGAAGAGGGAGGCGGGAAGACTGTTAACACCGGAGGACCCGGATGTTTGCGGCTGCATCTGTGTGAATGCGTGACTCCTCTAGAGTGCCTTTTATAAGCTGGGGAAGCTGCACCCGTGAAATCTCAACAATATGGTTCCCTAAACAAGACCCACATAATGACTGCACCAGTTGGCATGACAACGTGGATGGGGGACTCTCACAAGGTCCTGCCCCTCAGTGAAGAGCAACTCATGACAACTGAGAGGAGGATCAGTCAGTCTTCTCTGGGGATGAGTCTCCTGTACATGACTGAATCCCAAGGGCTCAACCACAGACACCTATGGGCGACCCTAAATGAATTCAGCGGGTTGAGCTTACAAATTTACATTATATATGATATACATAATGTATATTACATTACTTATATATAAAATAATTAAAGACTATGAGGCCATAAATTTGAGGCAGGGCACCAGAGGAGTAGTAGAAAGGAGAGGCAGGGCAGAATGATATAAATACAGTATTCATATAAAATAAAGAGTATTACTTAAAAAAGCGAGGGGAATGCATCCTAAAGATAACTCCTTGGCTTTTGGTGGTCTGTACTGTTAAAATTATACCACTAAAATGTTCTGATCTGAGGATGACTAAAAAGCAATTAATCTTTCCTACCGGCATCTTTGAGAATTGAATCAATTGAAACTTTTTTTTCTTTTAAAAAAAAAAATCACTGCTAACTGCAAGATTTCAGAGAATCAATTTTCCTCAAGAAAAGTGTTTGTTGATATACCTTTAAATTAAAGCTCACTATTTAGAAAAATGAGGAAGTAAACCCCCCTCCCACCCAGGACAATAGTGTTTGACTCTGATAAATATATAAATATTTCAATAGAGACTCTTCCCAAGCTGAATAACTTAATTCTTTCACCACTAGTGATGGGTGTATCCCAGGACAAACATACTGTATATTACTTCTGAGTCCTAAATTGTGTATAATGTATATAGGCCTGACTACTAAAAGTGAAATATAAATGAAATTCTGAAAAAATAAAATAGGGACCTAGCAGTGAGGCTAAGACACTTGCTAACAATGAAGGCTACAGGGCCAGCCGCCAGCTGCCAGCCGCCAGCCGCCAGCCGCCAGGAAGGGCAGCAGAGCGGCACCCAGTGCTGGTGACTGAGAGTAATGGGACGGTTCCAGTGTGCTGTGTCCTACCAACATCTAGGCCACATGATGTCCTATCCTGTGAAGCCAGTTACACACCAGGCCTCACGAGCTCGGTGTGCCTCCAAGAGTCATGGATGGCTTTAATGAGTGACCTTCATCGTGGTGGCACTCGGGGAGGGTTTGGCAACCTCTATTCGAAGAGGCAGAGAGTGGTAGAGACATACCTCACCCAACAGGCTCCCCAGGGGACTAATCTGAGTTACAACACTTCGACTGTCTAGACACTGTCTCTACAACTGACCTCGAGCACTCTGCCCTACGCGTACGTTTTGTAAAGCAAAGGGGCGATCTACACTTTTGATTGGTAATACAAAGTGCTCTTGGGTAGCAGCTCCCTCTGAGATGAAATCCTCCTCCATCCTCCTGGGAAGCTCCCCAGACTCAAGATGTTTAAGAAATAAAAATAAAAAAGTTGCTTCTGGAAGTCTGAAGTCTGAAACTGGCCAGATTCGCCAGGATCCTCCTGCTCCCAGCTTATGAGAGCAGTAGAGACTGCTGCTGGTCACTCTCAGACAAGCTGTGCTGCTGAGGAGAGACTCAGACCAGACAAGCTGCTGAGGAACACAGATCACCCTAGCAGCCTGGAAGAACTAAGAGCAACTGAGCCCCGTCTGTCCGGGACCCCCCAAACTCCCAAGCCTCCCGAAGGCTGTGCAGGGTTCTGGTTTTCACGGGTCTCTGCCGCCCATACTAGAGTGAGCTTTTGGCAATGCCAGTGTTTTCTGAGACACTCCTGCTCCTGCAAGTAACCCCAAAAGAGTTCACTGGATCCCCGGACTGGATTTGGGGGTTATGGTTCTTTGACCTGCTACTCTTTTCCTTTGCGGGAAATCTTTTCACCTCCTCAGGAATATTGCGTACAAAACGGGTCAGCGATAACATGTTAGAGTTATATTCACGCTCATACATGTGTTCATCGTGAGTCACTCTAAGGTGCACCCTGTCGTGCTACGTCCAGTCCACGAGCACTAGATGGCTGCTACGTTCTCCCTTTCAAGCTAATATGGCTAGCTCATTCTGAAACTGACTATAGGAACAGCAGCTATGAGGCCCGCGAATCAGTCACGATCCTCGGATGTTCCAGAACGAACTGTATGGAAGTGAATTTTACCCGGGGGTTAATTATCTCCAATGGTGACATAAGCCATGTGATAAATAAAAGGGATGATTGGTCTGGTGCCATCACGTGTCATGAGCCTGGGCATTTGGTAGCACCTTTTTATCCTTTAAACTCAAAACTCAAAAAGCTTTAAGCATTCTGCATGCGCTTAATGGCAGGTTTGTAATGATTCTCGGTGTGTTACTCTCACTCTAAAATACCTGACTACAATCCACAAATATGTTTTCAGGCTTTTGGTTCCTCGGGAACAGTTTTTCTAGTGATTTATATACAGCGTGTAAACACAGACGAGAAAAGATATGTGAATAATTACACACAAAATATATGTATGACTCTGTAGCATTTCAGAATACCTGAGACGTTGCGGCAGACACAGTTCTGATTCCCAGCAAGTGGATTTGAATCAGAACAGCTGTACCTGCCCTAATACTGCCGAATGGTAAAGGCTTTAAAAACAAACAACCCTTGTGCCAGACAAATACACGGCTGCTCTATACCAACACAAGCTCTGCCATCGTGGGTACAGTTAGTTTCTGTTAATCTTTCATATGTGCTCATATTAAGTTATAATTCTCTGACTTCATACAATTAAAATCCTTCTCATAAGAAAAAAGTACATTACAATTTAAAAATTATATTTTGTCATCGAACGCAAACTTCAAAATCACAGCCCTTAAAAATGCAATTAAGGCTACAAATTTAAACTCAGGAATCATAAAAAAATATATGAAGGTTATGATTATCACAGGGATACTAACTAACTTTAGAAAGAGAACTTTTTTTAAAAAAAAACAGTATCTGAAGATTGTATTGTATTCAAATCAAAACTCACCCATTTCTAGAGTGGTGTCTGCAATGAGCAGGAATTGTTTTGGAAACATGCCTTTCACTTTCTGATAAGAACGCTCAAATTTGCAACCTTAATGCTACGCATGTTTAGATTGAAGCAGTCAGAACACATAAGCAAAACACACCCACTGTCCTAGTCTACCGCGGCATCTAAGGAACGGCCAGCCTGTACCTTTTCTTCTTGCCTTTCAACTGACCGAAGGTGTCTCTCTCCACTCTGGTGTCAGACAAGTTGATTTGAAAAGTTAATTTAGGATAGGCTCGAAGTGTCAATAAAACTGTACTACATTCTTATATTACATACAGCACATTTATCTAGCAAATCATCACAAAGAAAACACTGTGGGTACTTTGATTTCACTTTCATTTTGCTTTAATCTAACACGGTAATATGAACAGTTATTGTGGATGTAAGTCATGGAGAAGGAAAGTGCGAGATGAGAGGCAGCAGGCAGGCCCTGGACAATGGCAATGCTCAAGGCAGCTACACTGAACAGAACTGTGGATCAGCTATGGACGCCTGGGAACAAAAGGAGGCGTTCCAGATAGAGAGGAAAAAATAAGAGCGGAGAGCTGACCACTGCCAGAGACCCCTCAGCCCACTGCGTCAGAGCTGTGTGAACGCTGCAGGTCACGTACTGTGCTTAGCATTCACGGGAGCAACCAATCAGCGGTGTCGGCGCTCAAGTCCAGACACGGGCTGATTGGAAGACTAACAAAAATAGAATATGCGTCTGAATTCAAGGCACCAGAGTCAGCTCTGGAACACCAGCCGGCTACAGATGGCTTAGCTGTGCTCGAGGTGGCGTCAAGTTGGGAAGATTCAGAAAGGAACAACTCATACTTAGGAACACACAAACTAAAGTCAGGTAGACTTTGGAGTATATTAGTGGTTTACATAAAAACATTAAAGAGAAAAGAATATATATATGTATGCATAAGTATATATATATATATATATATATATATATATATATATATATATATATCAGATCGAATTTCATGACCAGAGATTAAGAAATAAAGTTCAGAAATAAAGGTGAAAAACTTTTTGAAAATCGCATGTAAATACTAGGAAAAATGCACTGCCTATACTATTCAACGTCTTGTATTCATTTTTAGGAGTTCATCCAAGAGCACATCGGAAATACTGATTTATTCCAATAACATAATTTTGAGTTTCTTGTTTCATGGTGGAGAGTATGCTATATTTCATAAAAATAACAAACTAGTTCTTTTAAGGGAGACTCATAAAACCTACGGCTGGGGCCAGCTGTGGCTTCCGCACGGCATACTCTAGTCGAGGCACCTCTAAAAGCACTTATCTACGTCTATACATGTTCACAATAAGAATGCAGAAACCCCATATTTGAGATTGACAAATGACGCACCAAATGGTGAGCCCACGTCCACACTTGTAGAAGCGGATTTTAAAGGCAGTAGAATATTGAATTTAAAGATCTCCTTTAATATGCTGGTTTTTCACCAGAAGCATTTTAAAGTGGTGCACTGGAAATCAATGCATATTCAATACAGACATGAGAGGCTTTAATTTTCAGTTGCTTTCTCCAGAGGGGTGTCTGTGTATGTAAGCAGTGTATACAGAGATCAGAGGGACAGAAAGAGCTCTGTGAGAGGAACCTGGACCATGGGCGGACGGACCTCTTATACTAATGAAAATGGAGTCTCCAAAGGTAACCTTTATTGCTTATAAAAAATAAACTTTATTCCTCCTAATACACTGAGCCATTTTCTCTCTTAGTTTGTAACTCAAACTGCATAAATCCGCATGCCTTCTCCCTCTTTAATTGGCATCTCTCCAATTATATTTTCTCATTTTTGGAGACATCCGTAGGTTTCTACCCTCAGCTGGAGGGATGCACGAAATCCATTTTTCTAAAGAATCTGAAATTCTTTGCAGAGGCTTAAAAAGTTAAGAGTAACTTACCGACAAACTTCATATAAACTAGGCCAAGCAGTTCTGCTAGCGCTATGAGACCCAAACCTGAGATCAAAAGGGGGCCGTGCACTGGTTCACAAGCTGTGGAAACAAAGGAAATATTGTTAGAAATGCATTTAAAATAAAGAAATCTTAATTTATAAGAATCAACAATAACTGATAATATCAGTCTGTTTTTCTTTAGTTGGAGAGTCCCAACTCTAGATTTACATACTAAGCAAACAGTGCTACCTCTGAGCTACATACCTCAGCGCACGCCTGCTGGAAGGGTATTGTGTTTTAGTCTAATGGCCGGTAAAACTGTTATCTGCATGTACATAGTATACAGATATCTTTATTACTAGCTCACTAAAATAGCTTAATGATTAACAGGAGAAAAGGCAATTTTAACAGTGTATTCTTACTGTACCAGGATTAGTGAAAACAAAGTCAAGGTAAAGTCAAAGGGCCATTCAAGGAGCGCCTGGTTATCTGACAAGTTCTCCCACAAATAGAGGCACCATAACTGTCTATGAGAGCAGTCATCTCAGAAGCCGACTACAGGCAGCATTCTGGTAGCAATGGGAAAAATGCTCTTTATACGTGTGTGTGTGGGGGGGGGTCTGTCTGTCTATATATATGTCTGTCTGTGTGTGTGTGTCTGTCTGTATGTCTGTGTCTGTGTGTGTGTGTCTGTCTGTATGTCTGTGTGTGTGTGTGTGTGTCTGTCTGTCTGTCTGTCTGTATGTCTGTGTCTGTGTGTGTGTGTGTGGGGGGGTGTTGAAAAAGAAAGGTTGAAAATTCCAAATGCTGGAAAACACTCGGAGAAGCAAAATATTCCCCCTGATGGCATTGCCAAACAGAGTTTGCCAGTTTACTACAAAAATTAACTGTACCTTACCACACAATGCAAAAATTACAGGCCCTGGTATTTAGCCAACTAGAGCTGAAAATTTGTAAACACAAAAACACATGCTCCTTGATGTTTACAGTAGCTTTATTCATCTGTCGTCAAAAGAGGAAAGCGACCGGGATGGCCCCTCCGTAGGTGAACGAAGAATACTAAACACATTATGGCAACACTATTTTCCAGCACTAATGAGCTATTAAGCTATAAAAAGCCATGGATGAAACTTGAGGTTCGCGTTTTAAAACGAAGGAAGCCCACATGGAAAGGCCCACACGTGACCTCCCCACATTGTGTGTAGACAACTAGGCTTTCCTCGCAGTACACACCCAGCTCTAAGGCATTGAAAAAAGGCAAAACTAGCAGAACGTTACAAAGGTCAGTGATGGGTCAGGGGAAGAGATAGATGAACAGAAGTACACGGGGGAGATTATTCCACGTGGCGTCGCACTGGGCATCCCCGTCACTGCACATCTGTCACAGCCACAGACTGCACTGCACAGCACTAGTTACCAAGCGTGATCTAAGCTGTTAATGTGGGGTGGGAATGAGTGTGTCCATGTTGGTTCATCCACTGCACCAGTGCGAATGCTGAGGGAGACTGTGCATCTATGGGGAATAGCAAAAAAGGCCGTCTATGTGGCAACTCTCTGTACGACCCACTAGGTTTTTCTATGTACCCACAGATATTCTAAAAGAAGAGGAGGAGGAGGAAGAGGAGGAGGGCGAGGAGGAGCGGGAGGAGGAGGAGGGGGAGAAGGAGAGGGAGGAGGAGGGGGAGGAGGAGGGGGAGGAGGAGGGGGAGGAGGGGAGGAGGAGGAGGGGGAGGAGGAGGAGGGGGAGGAGGAGGAGGAGGGGGAGGAGGAGGGGGAGGGGGAGGAGGAGGAGGAGGAGAGAAAGTAAGAGAGGTAAGCTAACTGGAGCTCAGCTCAGAAACACACACGAGCGTGACTCACCCATGATGCAGAGACACAACCCGACCACGGCGAGGACGTAGCCCAGCACTTGAGTGATCAATATGGCGATGGTGAAAGAGGTCATCCCAAGAGCTGGGAAGGAAGAGGACAAAACAGGAACATGCTGAGAACCCTGATGGAGCAACCGGGCCTGTGGACCCTGGACACACCCCAAGGCGGACTGCAGTCCCTCGCCACGTGACGTGTTTCCCAGCTAGCCTTCGCATAGGGATGTCAGCTCTAGACTCTCCCACACACACACCACGAGCTTTGACTGTCAGGCGTCTGAGAGGGACTGGAGGGCTTTTACTAAAATCCTGAAGCAAATGGTGTTGTTGCATTTACAAGTTGTGTGGTATGAGTGGCTTTTTACACATGTGGCTTCGGCACATGTACACAACCGTTCTGAGGGGGAGAAAACACAGCACACGAACATAACCTCTATACTCTGTGGGTGGACAAGAGTTGTGCCTTTCTAAGAAACCTTCAAATGCAGCCTAGGATTCAGGGCCAAGTCAGACTCTTTAACAGTAACAAAAATATGTCCTTGACTTATTTTTTAAATGCACAAAAATGATATTGATTATAGCTAAAGTGGCTACACAATTCAGTGTTACCACTGCTTCTGAAATCCATGACTTGCAATCCCATCTCACAGAGAACCAGTCTTTCCACTGCAAAGGTTTACGAAAAGAGGAAAGAGTGCTTCTGATACTGACTCAGGGCTACAAAAGCTCCAGAATTAGAATGTGCGATAGCCATTAAGAATTATACACCACACTTTAACATTGCCCGGAAGCCGTCACACAGGCAGGCAAACTGCTTTCTACAAAATTATTTTTTGAGAAGACTTAGCAACCTAAAAATTAATCAGTATGGGAAATGTCACTATGAATACAATGGACAATGGAATAAGGCAGCTTTTACTGAACTGTTAAAACCATATAAGAAAATTTTCACCAAGTATTTTTTTTTTTAAAGAAAAAAGGCAAAAATCAGACTGTAAGAACAAAGACTCACCTGTCACAAACACATTGTACTGAAGTAGTATTAATATTCCCGTAGAGATTACAATGAGGCCAAGTCCAGAAGCATTCTTCACGGGCTTTTCTCCTGTTAGTCAATACATATATTTAAGGTATTTGCTTATGTACTTCTTTGTGAGGTTACATACTTATTCGACCAACTGGTTTAATCTCAGTGCTGTGAGAGGCCTAAGTCCATACAAAGTAAGTAATTCTTATCTCATCATTTAGGGCCAAACTACAGGATCCATGTCTCAACATGTTGAATCTTTTATTTGGCTTTAACTCTTTAACTGCCTTACACGATTCCAGATGATAAATTTGGTCTCACCTTGCATCGTACATTCTCAGTATTCAGTCTGCCCCCCAAGCCAAATTTCTTCACCTCCCCAGGCCCTCCCCAGGCCTGGATACAAGCACAGTTACTAAAACTGTTCCAAAGATCCTCCTGTGCCACAGTGTCCCCAGGAGACGGCAGTGGCGCGCTGTGTCTGCCATGGTGAGCCCCCGGGTTTTGCTTTCCTTCCCATCTTCTCCCTGCCTCTATTTCCCCCTGTCACCTCCCCCCTCTCAGCTGCAAGGAACACTTCAGACAGACCTAGCTCTGGGTTCACGCCCATTTCCACATCTTAGCCAGGGTTTGAATGGAGGCTCTGGTTATAGTCCCACCTTCCTGTTCCTAGGAACCATGAATACATCATGTGTCATAATAAAATACCGAATGAGAAAAGATATGCTACTGAGGATGGAGAAAGAAGATCTGACCTGGGTGGAGTGAGTGACTGACTACCGAGCTAGTGTCCCTGTAGAGGGGATGGGGAGGCGGGCCTCAGACAGACACAGAGGTCACAGAGGTCAGGATGGAGCTACTCTACTAGGTAAGCACTGCCTGTCAACACCAGAAGCTAGAAGAACAAGGACAAGCTTTCTTCCCCAGGCTCCCAAAGGGGGATAGAGCCCGAGGGAGAGAGCGTTCAGACCACATCACTTGCCACGATCTCTCACAGCAGCCCTAACATGCAATGCTCGCCCCCTTGGGGTGCTGGCCGAAGCCCCGATCCTGGTACCCATGCATCTTACCCGGGATGAGAAGAATGGCTCCGACAACCACGATGACTGTGAGCACCAGCCCAGCGACGAGCAGCAGGATGATTCTCTTATTCGTACGGCTGGATTTATATTTGAGTGCTTGAGAGGAAAACAAAGAATTATGTAACCCAGGCGCAAGAGATGACGTTTCTGTAACATACAATGTGAAGAGAGAAACTGACAGTTCTCGGCATGTGGGGAGCCCCTGAGGCACCGCTTTTTAGCCCCTTACCCGTACCCCGATACATTTTTGTGAGTCACGACCATGTGAATGTGGATGCTGAGGGGTAGGTGAGACTTTATTCCCTGCACTTTATACAACCAAACTACATACAAAAGGCCTTCTAAATCGGAGCGTCATTAAACCTTTTTCCATTGTTTCTCCAGCAGTGGATCTGTGCATTGAATATGGCAGAATCCCTGGACCCGACATACTAGATGTCACGAGAGTCCCCGCCCTTCCCTACCTAGCAACCAATGTGTTCCCGAACACTTTCAATGTCCCCCCCAAGGAGCAAAATCACCCCAAATTATAACACAGCAGAGTCACACACGATACTGGTTAAGAGAGAGCTACATAGAGAGAAACACTGAGAAAACAAATGTCCTTTAAAAAAAAAACTTAGTAAGATACCTGGAAATCCAGGTAATGAAATTTGAAAATGAGAATAAAGTAAGCAATAAACAAATCATATCCTTGTAAAATCCCAATGGAGATAAAATCCCGAAAATTGTCAACTAAGACGCTGAGATAAAAAAAAAAAAAAAAAACCCTGCCAGGGTTCAAGCGGACTCAAGGTGGGCTTCACTGATCCTGATGCAGGCTCAGCCTCTGGTGCATTTCCCTCCCAGACAAAGTTTTCCAAATGACGGGTGTCATACCACGTTTCCTTTTGTTCTCTATTGATCTTTATGCTTCGTTAATGATTAAAATTTTTTATTAAAAAAATAAGGAAGGAAACCCATTAAAGGCCACCAGAAATAAGACTGAGGAACAGAGAGCTGCAGGAGGAGACACTGACACATTTCTGGTGCCACCTGCAAACTGGTGTCCTGCTTGCTGGCAACCAAGGGGGTGTCGGTGGTTTGAGTCAGAAAAGTCCCTCACAGGCTCAGGCATTTGGACACTAGGTGGTGCTGTTTGGGGGAGCTCATGGAGCCTTGCTGGAGGAAACAGGTCACTAAAAGCAGGCTTTAAGATTTTATGCACCCCCCCTTCCAGTGTTTGTCCCACTCCCTCTTTTTCTCCCTCTCTCCCTCTCCCTCCTCGTCTCCCTCTCTCCCTCTGCTTTGTTTAAAGCTGAAGCTGTGAACTCTCTGCCTCATGGCTGACGTATACTTCTGCCATTATGAACTTTCCCTTTAGAACCATAAGCCACGATAAATATCTCTTTTCTTCTTTAAATTGTTTTCGGTCATGATATTTTACCACAGCAACAAAAAGTAACTAACTCGGCGGGGGAATTGTTTTAAACGTTGTATTTGGTTTTAATTTTCTTTTACTGAAATGATGAACAGATTAAATACAACAAAATCGGGAAAGTACTTAATGGCCATAATAACAATCGATCATGGAGACACCTGAAGACTTTTACGACTCTACTGTTCTAGTTCCTTTCCTGTTGCCGTGATAAAAAACACTCTTACTAAGAACAACTCAGGAGAGAAAGGGGCTTATTTCAGCTCACTGATTGCAGTCTACCATGGAGGAACATGAGGGAAGGAACTCAACCCGGAACTTGAAGCAGAAGCCGGGGAGGAACGCTGCCTGCTGGGTCCTCATGCTTAGTGAAATGTCTTATAAAGCCGCATCTGCATAGGGAATAGCGCCGCCCACAGTGGGCTCAGCCCTCCTGCATGAATTCCCAATCAAGACAATTCACCGCAGGCCAATCTGATCTGGGCAGTCCCTCAACTGTCCCTTCCTAGGCGACTTTCGGCTGTGCCAAGCTGACAGTTAAAGCTAACTGGAGAGGCTTCTCTCACTCGTCCCTTTGCTTCCGGTCTCAGTTCTAGCCCGTTTCAGAGCAGACAGTGGTCCATCAATCTGAGTGACTGACACTCTCAGGAACCAGAGCACATCATGTGGAAAGATCCCGGGGCTTCGGTTCGGTTGGTTACCTCTCTCCAGCCCTGGAGCTCACAAGATGACTGTTCAGTCCCACCCCTGTCTCCGTGGAATTTTTCCATAGCTTCCCTACATTCAAAGCTCAAACACCAGCTAGAAAGAAACTGAGTGTTTGGGTCACAAAAGGCAAAGTCCTGTTTCAGTGAGGCAGAAACACGTGTTTCTCTAGGCATGCGTTTCCTTTCCCATCTAATTCCATAGATGCTGCCATCTAAATATAGTATGAAAACCCCACAAAAGCTGCAACATAAAAGCTGTGTCAAATGCATGTACCACAATCAATCAAGCACTCATTAGCGACTCTGCCAGGTTCAATACAAAGCATGCGAGCAATTAAAATAAAGTAGTAAGAATTTAGAATGCAGTCTAATGTCATGCAGACAGTGGCTGGCATCATTCTTAGTAAAAACAAAAGTGTGAACAACACACAAACGTCATCCCCTTCGGGCTTAGCAGGCATAGTGGATATAATACCAACGACAGCACACAATAAATAAATAAAACGCTGCCAAATATTCCATCAGGAAGTCAGGTAATCTGCGTGCTGAAGGTCGTGTTAGTTCTTGGTTACTGGTTCAACTATTTTCCAGGTTACCTAATTTCCTTAAATTAGGTAGTTTCTTCAATTAGGTAGTTGTTTCTAAAATCGGCTATGGTAGCAAATGTATTACTGGGTCTTAAGTAGTCCCAGGCAACGGGGAACATCTGTGCTTCCTGAGCAAACACTCTGAGGGAGTCTCTGCTGGCTCACAGTGCTTGCTCACAACGGCCACACTCAGCTGGTGCCCACAGCAGGGAAGGGGGGTTACCTACTCAGCCTCGTTCCCAGGGTTCTCAGCTACCAGGAGACTCCATAGACCCCAACAGTCTCCAGGGTTTCTGCTGGAGATCTCTTCTTGTTCCTTAACCAGTAGATTTATCCCTATTTATGCAATTTACCAAGGCGCTAAACACAACAGAGACAACATGGGTTAAAGCAATTTACAAAACATTTCAGATAAAAATAATTTTAGCGAATTTGTCCTCCTCTTCCTTCCTTCCTTCCTTCCTTCCTTCCTTCCTTCCTTCCTTCCTTTCTTTTTTTCTTTCTTCTTTTTTCTTTTTTTTCCAAGACATGGTTTCTCTATGTTGCCCTGGCTGTCTTAGAACTCACTATGTAGAACAAGTTGGCCTCGAACTCAGATATCCACCAGTCTCTACCTCCCAAATTCTGGGATTAAAGGTATATACAACGCACCCATCTTAATTTAATGTTTCCTTAACATCAGGCTCCTACCAAACTTTGTAATATAATTTTGTAGTGCAGCGGAATATTCCCTGTGATTTCAACAATGTGTGTTCTTTTAAAGATTTCCCTTCAGTCAAAACTCCCAAAATCAACACTTAAAATGCATAACATATAATAGCATTTATGGCCTTTCACTATGTAACCCTGGATGGCTTAACTTGATTTGCAGACCAGCCTGGGATTAAAGTATATGCCATGCCTCTCCCAGAATATGTGTGTGTGTGTGTGTGTGTGTGTATACATATATATGTATGTGTGAATGTATGTATGTGTGAATGTATGTATGTGTATGTGTGTGTACATATATATGTATTGTGAATGTATGTATGTGTATACATATATATGTATGAATGTATGTATGTATGTATATGTATGTGTGTGTACATATATATGTATGTGTGAATGTGTGTGTGTGTGTGTGTGTGTGTGTGTGTGTGTGTGTGTTTCTAACATTACTGCTACCAGATACAGGAAAAGCAACTACCAGGGGAAACTCTATGATGTGACTTTTTATTTGTTTTGTGATGAAGTCTTCCTGTATAGCCCATGCTGACATCGAATCTGCATCCCTCCTGCTTCTGCCTCTCAAGTGCTGGGATCCCAGGAGTGTATCACTGTGCCTGGCACAATGTGACAGTATTAACCATAACATTAGATATTCTTCTAATCCAAAATATGCTTTATAATTTCATGCCATTTGTAATACAGGATAGATGGAACCATTCACACATTTTTAATGTGTACGTTGTAACATACCCTTTCATTAGTCTGAATGAAGGAACAAATCGCAGATTGCTTTACTAAACAAGAATTAAGGACTACCGATCCACAGAAGGCCTAGGTCTAGTCTAGCCTTAGTTCCTTGTGTACTAAACCTTTGAAATCCCAGTGAACAAGGAAGCCGTGTGCTCTTCTGGCAACCTGAATGACATGAACAAACCTGATTTTTCTGGTCTTTTCCACTGACACAGAGCACATATTAAGATGGCACATGAGTTGTGGCTAAAGAAATCTAGTAAAATAACCAAGCCAATTTGGGGTTAAATAAAATCTATCATGTTAAAATTTTTATGATCCTCTAAAAATGAGATACAGAACAGCCACAAAGGCCCCACACAGACTATAGACTACCTAGAAAAATCTAACACTAGCTCAAAAGACATGACATTCAAATAGTCCCCAGCCACATGACTATTAAGAAGAGACAGAAGGTATACTATCAAGATAAAATTTATATCAGATTAAGAGTAAATCATAAAGGGAGACAAGCCATCGATTTAATTATTATACTGTTCTTTTCAGATAACTCTGGCAAAGTAATTTAGAGTCCTTTGGCATCCGTTGGGAAGAAACCAATATTATTTTCAATATAATTTGATAAAGTACATACGATAACTTTTAAAATCAAAGTACAATTGCATTATTTAAACGCGCACATATAGATGAAGGCCTGTGGAAATGGTGCTGGAGAAGAATGAGCTGCCATGTATAAAGCGTTTATTTGCTGTGAGTGAGATAGCTGTAATAAATTCCACATCCTAGCCAACTTCTCCGATGAAAGAAGTTTATCAGGATGAACACTACAAAAGATCACACTCCTTGTCCACAGGCCTAGAAAAAAAAAAAAAACCTCCAGCTTTATATTTAATTTTTATTTTTAATGGTAAATATATGTGCACAAGACAAGGGAATGCCCAGCAGACATCTCCCGATGACAGATCGTTCCGGTCTAATGGAAAGATCCAGAATTTCAGAGGATATTCAGGGGTTGCGTTGTCCAGGTTTTGGAAGTGCAAAGGAATTGGTGACTACATTTCTGTAAGAGTAGGATGCTGTGCTATACTTTGGCCAGAGTTCTTCCTACAGGAAAGTTCAGTGAGTAACTACATTGCTTCGTGACCACATGAGCACTCCAGGGAAGGACCAAGCTTAACACTGTTGAATAAAATTCACATTATACTTAGCATAAATTCACATTATGATTGGGGTCACCAACCAGGTCACAGACTGGCTTTCTCTAATAATATTTATCAGAATGATATTTTTGTCCTCTCGTTTGGATAGGTCTCTCCACCGCAGTGCAGTGTTTGTCCTCGTCTCTCCAGAGTTATTTCTCCTATTCAGTAAGAAAAACCACCATCACATCACTTCTTTTACAAGTGCTTTTGAAGGCCTTGTTACTTTCCTTAATCTAGGTTTTGAAGACTTAAATGAGACCTCAAGGCTCTTGTGATGGGGGATTGATTTCCTCGAATTTCCCAACAAGGATTGTAGCAACATTTTTCCCAAATAACACCAAGTGATAACCAAATTCCTCGTGGGGCAATTTTGAGTGGGGGGGGAGGAGGAAAAGTAGATGAAGGGTGTCTAGAATACACAGGAATAAGCCCCAGCAGGTCTCATGTTACACACTTCTGGCATGCGTGGGTCCCAAGGTCTCCCCGTGTAACTCCAAATACAGTTTGAAGTTTCATCACCCAAGTGTGACCAGAGCAGTGCGTCCATGAAGTACGCTCCATGAGACGTCTTTAATACACAACTCACAATATGATATAAATAGAAGGAGTGTCATCGTGTCACCACGACTGAAGACCAGCCACTGCGCGGTTATGCTCCGTCCGGGCAGACAGCCAAGCGCCTGGTTATGATATCTCCTCGTCTCCCAGTGATAAGCCCACAGGCGCTCCATGTTTCATCAAAAAAAGGAAACTGGGCAAGAGGGGTGAACGAGCCAGGAAATGGCAAGTGTGAACACTGGGTGTGACATTCAAATAGACTATAAGCAGAGTTACAGGAGAGCTACTGTGGACTGTGGGGGTGATGGCACTTCCACCACGGAGCGCCACTGCAGAGACAGCCCGGGCCGCTAAGGGAAGGTGAACTCACTAACACGGATGAAGTAAGGACCGTGTGACAATGGGAATGTCCCTGAGAGGATGTGACTCTGGGAAACAAACGACAAAACAAACAACGAGAGAGAGAAAAAAAAAAAGTAAACTCAAACAACAAAAACCTCAAATTAAAAAAAAAAAAACCACAGAATTCTGAAACCTGAAACTGAAAGTGCAAAGGCTGATAAGAGCTAAGAAGGAACAGGACGGTTCACCAGGGGATGTTTGCTGTTCCCAAAGTCCACAGAGCAAGACTAAAAGCGCCAAGCTTTGCTGAACGCGACATTTTAAATCCTGACTTTTGAGCGGTCTGATTTGCCACGCATTAATTTCAACCTTACTATTATTTCTGTTTTCTAATGCACCTAGAGTAGGGAAGTTTTAATATTTTCAACGGGTTTTTTTTTTCCCCCTGTATTTTTAATTTTTGTACAGGCTCTTGCTATGTCGCTCTGGTGTTTGTTCTGTAACGCTAGGATCACAGGACCACACCACCAACGCAGCTTGTTTTGACAGCATGTTTTGAAGGCCACTGTATGACGGTAATTTTCCTATCTATTATCAAGACCGTTTGTGGAGCTCGGCTTCCACAGTCAGGTTCATGGTCATGCGGCGGAGTGCAAACTAAAGATCATCTATCTCTATAGGACAAGGGTTAAAGGAAAAGAAAACAAGGACCGGCCAGATAGGCAGCATTTTATGTATAGCTGGGCCTTAAGCCTGAAAGAACTACAATGCCGGCAGTACTTGAAAGCACCTGTCAGCCATCAACAAGCAGGAAAGGACTTATATTCACAGTATAGATGAAGAACCCCCAGCGTCAGGCAGGAGCCAGTCAACAGCATGACTAAATGTTGAGCTGATCCAATGGTAGACAACGGGTCTACCTTATGGTTTCTACTGCTGGGATAAACACCATGACCAAACGCAGCTCATGGAGGAAAGGGTCCATTTCAGCTTAGAGTTCTCAGGTCAGACTCCATCCCTGAGGAAAGGCTACAGGGGCCCTAAGCTGAGCTTCGAGACCGCTTTCTGCCGACGACCTGCCCTCCAAGGCGTAGGTTTCTTCTTGCAGGGTCATCAGATCCACATGCAGAGTCAGAGAGACCACTGAGAGAAATGGCCTGTGGTCCACTACTGCCCAGAACGAAAGGTGTGAAAAAGAATGAGAAATCCAGAAAGGAAAAATCTTGGTTCTGTGTCAACGTAAATGCGCAGGACCACACGGGTGGGGCAGCACGTCAGAGCCAAGGAGCCTTTTACAGGGTGGAGGGGAATGGTGACTGGCTGATCGATCAACTGATTAATTGCTTGATTGATTGGGGCCAAATACAAGAAAGGCGGATGTACCATCTTGACGGCATTGTCTGACGTGTGGTGGCCTCCAAGCCAACAGGCACGGGCACACACGTCCACACCTCAAACCTTCAGCTCAGTGCCCAGCAGTCCCCGTTGGTATGGGTAGAATAAGCCAGCACATGAGACGAGCGTTCTGCTCTATTACAAAGTTTCATAGGCTCAGAGTGGCACCCTAGATATCGATCCATCCTTCCGGCAGAACTCAAGACAATCTAGTGGTTAACAGCACTGTCCAAATCCAGGATCACCAGCTGGGTGACTGTGGACAAACTTCCTGTCTCTTATCTACAAGACAGGAACAATAGCCACAGCCCTGGCAGAGTCCCTGTGGGAAATAAACGGTTTCGGTGGAGAGAACTTGGCACCGTGAGGGACAGCTCCTCAGAGCAAGAGCTCCTCAAATATTCAGCTGCTATTATAACTACTTAACTTTTAATGTGAGGCCAGGCCGGGTGAGTCAAGTCCAGAGTTCTGTCCTCCACACCGCACTCTCTCTCTCCCTCAGGCTCCGCCCTTGGTTAAGGTGAACCAATATCAAACATTTCCTATAAATATTTCTTTAGGTTCATATACATACTCTTTAAAAATGCAACTGGTATAATAAAAACACTAAAAAGTGTCCAATATAACTCTAATACAACACCGAGAACTTTTTCTTTTTTTTTTTTTAACCTACACGTCAAATTAGCGGGAGGTTTTTTTAGAAGCTTAACAGCGTCAGGACCCTGAGATGAATGATGGACAGTGGTCCTCGTCAGAGGTAGCTGTAACTGACAGGGTGGATCTGGAACACGTGTTGGCAGAGTTTATCCGCAGGCTTAAAATATCCCTGCTGTCTAAAAGCTCACGCGCTTTTAGCAGAGTTTCACGGTATCAAAATTTGGAAACTTCCTTAATACCCATTAAGATGAAAGTTCAATAAAACATTACACAGCCATGGCAGCCATGGCAACACTCTGAAGACACCGGGACACGGGGAGGAACAAAACATCAGCCGTATGAGCCAATTTACCATTTCCCTTTATAGAAGAAAAACACCCAAAAAGAAACAAAGACAGGCAGCAATGGAAGACGGAGGGGGGAAAAAAACCCTTATTTCTAGATAGGTGGCCATCAGATGATTTGATAACTTCTTACATAACGTATCCCATCGTCAGAAAATAATCATTAGTCTTCTTCTTTATAAATATGGATGATCACAAAGAGATTCGTTTCTGGTCCATTCCACTGAGGATGGTGTTGCTAATGATAATGTCATGAGCAGAAAACTTCTGTCAACCCAAATTCAACAGCCCTGCTGTGAAATCACTGTATGATCCTTAAAAGGCTGTTTCCTGCCGGAATCACAAGAGAGCCCTGAAAGCCTGGGTCTGCCAATGTGGCTGAAAGCTTTCCTTAACACTAGTGATTATGGAGCAGGGCCTGGGGCCATATTCAGTCCTTTCCTTAAAATAAGAGGCTCGCTGAAATTCTACGATGACTTCTAACAGGGTCTGCCGTTTTGGAGGTAAGGGCTATGGTGTCCTGACAGTTGCCACATTCAGGCCTTGTTCCCCTCTTTTTCCATTTAGACATAACCTGGGGACATTTCTGAAACCACTAAGCATTTCCACAGCCCCGTGCATTGTGCAAAACTCTTCAAACAACCCGCCAGTCCTCTCGCATCTGTTTTTACGTCTCGCCGAGGAGGACACGCGGCCTCACATTCCGAGGAAGGAGCTCCATCACCTGTCTCTGCAGCAGGCACCCTCTGCGGTGACTCACCAGCATTCGCCTCTCCAGAGGCCGTGGAGCAAACCTGATTAGCACCATTTTCTCCTTACCTGAGTAGGAGTTTAGTGGTCCTCGGTGACTACACTAGGGGGCTGACAGGACAAATAGAGCTAACACTTTTAAAGCTTGAAAGTTTAGCGTGTCACCTCAGAACGTCACCAAGGCGGTCAATTTCTCTTCCTACACTGTATGGAAAGACTGAGGAAGTGGGGCGTGTTCCTGGAGGAATGGTCACAGGCTGGCATGTGGATCCTTCTGAGCATAATATAAGCCTGAACTGGAACACGCATGTGACGGGCTACCCTGTGATGACAATTCTGTACTACTGAGGCAAACTGGTCACCGCGTCAGGTTTGGCCTTCCGGAATTTGGTTATGTGGCTGTCAAAGCAAGAGCACAGGGCAGGAAGCCCCCCTCCCCCCCCCAATCAGGGGCTGCAGAAGTGTACATCAGAAACAAACAGGGCTCTGTCTTCAGATAAGCTTCAACTGGGGAAATGAGGCCCTGGGTCCCCAGAGCACAGGGGCTCTTTTTCTAGAGGCTAGTTAGATAGACAGAGCTAGTTAGACAGAGCATTGATAATACTCTAGAACAGTGGTTCTCAAACCTTCCTAAGTCTGCAACGTTTGTAGTGACCCCCAACATAAAAACATTTCACTGGTACTTAAGTATAGTGATGGTTGAGGATCCCAATGTAAATATCTGATATGTATGTAGAATATTTGATATACAACCCTCAAAAGGGTCACGAGCTGTAGGTTGAGAACCACTGCCCTAGAAATACACATTGTATATCAGTAATGCATAAATGAAAATAATGCATTGAAATACTTACTTAAAATACCAAACTTTCCCCAGAACAGGAGTATAGCCAAAATTGGGAAAATAACAATGAGGATCTTTTCATTTGGAGAAAACCACGAGACTGTGGAGAAACAAAACAAAAATCATAATTAGTGTTTACTGTACTGTCTGCTGATAGTCTCAAATGTATCCTTATTACTCTAGTAGAAGATAGAAATAACTAGAGCTGTGGGCCATGGTTCACACACACACACACACACACACACACACACACACAGAGGCAAAACATATTCTATGTATAACATACTCAATAACCACTTCTTTGACTCTATGTAGGATGTGTGCACCCAGATGGAGCCCAGAGGTTAAGGTTTGGTGTCTTTCTCAATAGCTTTCCAGCTTGTTTTATAGGGTCTCTCTCACCCCTGAAGATCACTGATTAGACGGGGTTGTGGCCACTGCACTTCAGGGGTCTAGCTGTCTCTGAGTCTCCAGTGCTGTGCCTCAGCCTCTGTGTGGTTGCCGGGGATCTCAACTCAGACCCTCAAATGTTTACTGCAACCACTTTATCCACTGAACTAGGCCCCCAGGCCCATAGAACAACATATTTTCCTCAGGAATCCTACGCTCTGGTTACTGGGTATGCCTCATCCCACTCCGGTATCCTGTGTTCTGAGGAAGGGCAGGAAGCAGCGGAAAACAGGCTCTGGCCACAGGTGTGAAAATCAACTCTGACTCAAAGTCTGTGTGACCCTAGACAATGTCTGACCACCTCTGTTCCTCAGTCCCCTTGAGTGACATAGATTCTGTTTGTTGAAGAATTTCTACTACTAATGAAGATTATATGTGCAAAGAGCATAAGGCAGGGTCTGCGTACCACTTGCTCAGTGATTGTAAACTGCAGTTATTGTGTGTTTGTTTCTCGAATACATGTGTGTGCCTGATAAGTTATGAAGGAACAGTAAATGCTCCTCTAAAGCTCGACTAGGGAACTAGGTAAAGGGACTCTCAGGACCACTAGGCCCTTCTGATTACTGAGCCTAAGACCAACACAGGTGTCCCTAGCCTTTTCACAATCTGGCTCTGGAAGAGAAGACTTATCTTCTAAGCTGCTGACTTCAAAAAAAGATAGCTTACTGTAAACACAAGGCACTTTAGGTTATTAAGGAAGCTGTTTAAATGTATTATAGGTCACATAGTGAAAATCTATCCTACCCCCGCATCCTATATACATGGAGTTAAGTACTAAGATTACAAATAAGATGTGTTCAGAACTTTTAAAATGTGACGTTTTACTTCAACTGATAATCAATCCCCACTGGACTAAAACTTTATGTGTGAATTCTGTTTTTCTCTAACAATGAAGCCAAGCAAAGTCACTGAAAGATTTCAACGTTGCCTACCCAGGGCTGTGTGCTGGATGAAGGGGCCCTTTGCTCCTGGCTCCTGTCTGAAGAGAGCAATGGCATTCCTGAGACCAACGCCATCCACCCCTTCTGCCCTGGGTGTCAATGCGAAGTCCATGAGTTTTCAATCACAATGGCAGCCATGTGTTTCTTTTATTACATTTACATACTAAATACTGGTGAATGGTTCTTATTAATCCCTATAACCAAACTGTAAACACACAGCAAACACAATATCCTTGCTGTTGAAGATAACCAATATTCCATGTTAGTGACGCAACCGTGTGCTGGCTGGTATTATGTCACTTTGACACAAGCTAGAGCCATTTTGGAAGAGGGAACGTCAACTGAGAAAATGTTTCCACTATATCGGCCTATGGGTGAGCCTGTGGTACCTTTCATGGTTGACAACTGAGAGCCCAGATAACTGTGGCCGGTGCCGTGCTGAGGCTGGCGGTCCTGGGAACCATAAGAAAGCATGGAGAGCGTAGTGTGAGGAATAAGCCAGCCAGCAGCACCCACCCACGGCTTCTGCTCAGTTCCGGCCCCCAAGTTCCTGCCCGAAACCCCTGCTCTAGCTTCCGTCAGTGAAGGAAATGAACCCCACGCTGCTTCTGATGTTGTGTCACAGCCATAGAAACCCTAACGGGATGGCAGCGTTCGCTGCTCACTGGTTGCAGGTCTCTGAGAGACATGCTTGTTGGTATCCTGGATGTCCAACTGTGTGACTCGGTGTCCTTTCATACCACTCCATACAGTACAAAATCCTAGCAGCAGAGAAATAAGATACCAGTCTTCTGCAAGGATGTGAGCAAAGCCTTATGGCTTAATAAGTCTGCTCAATCAGTTCACTTTGCCTAAACAAGACCTTCCATTATTCTGCCCTGAGTTGTATAGGTCAGCTATTCATTTCTGTATGGTATATGGAATTATTAACTTAAAGAAAAAGAGGCACAGTGAATTAAGGACCCAACTGCCTTCCCCTTCAAACCTCTCCGTCTCTCCGGTATTCCCACCACCCTAACCCTTCCCACCAGGCTTCCTCAGTCCGGCCGCGGTCACTCCATGCTTTTAATTTTACCTGACTCGTGTCTTGCTCACACCTCACATCTGTGTAGACAGGAAGCGTGCTAGCTCTTACACTAGAATACAGTGGGTGTGTAATCTCACGGTTAACCCGAGCTGACAATCATCTCCCTTCACTGACCTTTCCTCCTAAACAACCAAACAATCTTAGGGCACAGTAACAGGAAGCCATTAGCAAAATCAGGGATCTTCAACAACAGCTGTCTCCTCATTTTCAGTTATCCCACCAACGTTCAAAGACAGCCCACCACAGACCATGCCCTCGTTGATACGACAGCAGATCAGCAGGTAACCACAGGGGACGCTGACCCTAAGCAGGATCGAGAGTAGAGAACAGATTCCTTGGGGCAGTGGTTTGGGAAAGTCCTCTAGGGAGAGGAACTGATCTGAGTCCTGTGTGGGAAGGGGCCTGCCATGTCAAGACTGAGAGGAGGAGACACCAATGCACAGCAGTTCAAGGAGCCAAATGGATCACCTCCATAGATGGACTCTAGTGGCACAGACTAGATGGGAAGGGGGTGTGGAAGCAAGATCAATGGGCCTTGACAGCTTGTTAGGGCACAGAGATTTAATTCCAAGAGTGGTGGATAGCAAGTCACTGAAAGGCTCTTATGATGAAAAGAAAACAACCTGATTTTCTTACCTAATATATTCTCTGTCTGTCTGTCTGTCTCTGTCTCTGTGTGTGTGTGTGTGTGTGTGTCTGTCCGTCATCTCTCTCTCTCTCTCTCTCTCTCTCTCTCTCTCTCTCTCTCTCTCTGTGTGTGTGTGTGTGTGTGTGTGTGTGTGTGTCCAATAACAACTTACAGAAGTTGGTTCTCTCTTTCCGCCATGCGTGTCCCAGGGATTGAACTCATGTAGTCAGACCTGGCTGTGAGTGTCTTTACCTGCTGGGCCGTCTCTCTATCGCACACTAAATTAAAATGTTTGTCCATACTGCAGAATGGGTCCCAGGATCATGCCAGGCAGGGCCCTGGGAGCTAATGGTGCCTGGTGTCTATGCACACCAAGTAGTAAGTGGCCAGTTGGAATGGTCACAGGCAAGCGGCGTGGCACAAGAGAAATGGGGAAGGAGCTGCTACAGCCGCGTCGACGGCTACTCAAGACCTGAGAGATTCTGTGAAGAAGTAATGAGGCACGGAAGAGGACAGTTCAAGGACTGGAAGAAAACGACACACAGCAAGAAATATTATCGTCTAAGATTCTTACCAGGAACACAGAAGAATCTGCTGGAGACCGATGCAGACTTCACATGCTCTGCCCTTATTACCACACCAAGATGTTTGCATGTTCCCTGGTGTAAAGTGTTTGGTGGGGAGCGTGGGGGGGGGGAGGGGGAGTGTGGATACTTCGGTCCTTCTTAGAAGAAGGAACAAAATACTCATGGGAGGAGATACAAAGTGTGGAGCAGAGACTGAAGAAAGGACCATCCAGAGACTGCCCCACCTGGGGATCCATCCCATATACAGCTACCAAACCCAGATACTATTGTGGATGTCAATGAGCGTGTGCTGACAGGAGCCTGATATGGCTGTCTCCTGAGAGTCTCTGCCAGAGCCTGACACATACAGAGGCGGATGCTCTCAGCCAACCATTGGACTGAACACAGGGTCCCCAATGGAGGAGCTAGAGAAAGAACCCACGGAGCTAAAGGGGTTTGCAGCCTCATTGGAGGAAGAACAATATGAACCAACCAGTACTCCCAGAGCTCCCAGGGACTAAACCACCAACCAAAGAGGACACATGGAGAAAACCATGGCCCCAGCTGCATATGTAGCAGGGGATGGCCTTGTTGGATATCAAAGGGAGGAGAGGCCCTTGATCCTGAGAAGGCTCGATGTCCCAGTGTAGGGGAACGTCAGGACAGGGAAGTGGGAATGGGTGGGTTGGTGAGCAGGGGGAAGGGAGTGGGGTTGGGGGTTTTTGGAGGGGAAATGAGGAAAGGGGATAACATGTGAAATGTAAATAAAGAAAATATCTAACAAAATATTAAGTAAATAAAATAAAGTAAAATAAAACAAAATGGCTGCCACAGAATTCTGCTGGAGTCTAGTTTCTGCCACAGCCACAAAGGTGTCACCTCTCTCTAATCTGTTATCCTGGGGGAAATGCTGATTCACTGAGATGGACATTTAAAAACCAACTGAGCTGACTGGAGAATCGATTGAGCTAGACACGGCGGGTTCACTTCTATAATGCTAATCAATGCTCAGAAGGCGGAGGCAGAAGTATTATGAGTTCAAGGCCAGCCTGAACTACATAGAGAGACCCTGTCCAAGAAAAAAAAAACCCTGTAGGGGTAAAGCCCCGATGTTTTATATAAACCCATTTAGATGTCCATTAAGCCACTGATTTACTGAAGTGTTGTCAGGTGCCATTAACTCCTCCTCCCCAAGGGGAGTGAGAGACAAGGCTCGTCTCTAAGACCCATTTCAGCTCTGACTTTCTATGGCATTAAGGAAATTAATTAAGCATAAAATGATCTAAGAACAGTATCTGAGAATTGGGAAAGATACTCCAAGGACATTCACTCTGATTCTACCCAAGCTATTGCTGACGACTCTCCCCTACGTGCTCCCGAGTGCCCATCCCTCATCAGAAAGATGGCCCCCAGGAAAAATCTCGTATCAAAAAGGCAGACGTGATACTAAGGAGGGTGTGGTCTGTGGATAAGTGTTTAACCCTTGCCTCCAGTCTGACTGTTAGTGACACGCAGGATGCCCCTTCTGCAAATGGCCCTGCCTAAAAAAGGTGAAGGGACAATCCCTCTTCTTCAAATACATGTATACACAGACCATTTAAATAACATTTTCTCTTCTGGCCTGACAACGCTCTCTACAAATGCCAATGACTATCTATCAAACACACCAACAGCAGGCATGAGGATCCCCTTTTGAGTTACTGGTAAAGTCTGTCCAAGAGACTCCCAAAACACTACAGGCTATTGCTGAGGACCGCATGAACTTCAGACATAGGACCTGGCGGACCTGAGCTGACTCTGGCTCAGAAGCCTCCTCCCTGAGGCCTAACTTCTGTGGAATCAGAATGTACTGTGTCAGCTTGTAAAGGAAGGTAGCAACCAACGGTTGATGCGGGCGGGCAAACACAACAGCCGGCACGGTACAGTCATCCTAGGGATGAAATGGAGGTGCGGAGACCTTGGTGGTAACCAGAAGCTCTCTAGTTGGACCTAAGGCCTGCTCAGCAAGAGGGAAACTGTCTGGCACTGTAAACCTAGACAACTACACAGGACTAGTGTAAAGTCACGGATCTTGGAGGTGAACCCACAACCACCGGGTCACTAAACCAGGCATAATTCCTGAAAATACTCTATATGTATGCCCACGAGTAAGTGTATTTCTCACACTTCATCAGAGAAATGTTTCTTTGCAACAGAGTCCATTATAAAAAAAAAATAATAGCAGATCAAAATGCAGAAAACAAGAGATTGTGCCCTGCCCAATCCCAACAGATGTATCTGTGACATAGTTCCTGCATGTAAGCCTTGGGGTTGTGGCAGAAAGACTATCAAGAGCTAGAGGAACTGGAAATTTTCTGTGAGAATGTGTCTCCTAGAAACGATAGAGGCAACTCCCATGAAGTCTCATCCACGTGGCTACCTAAACAAGGGCATCACCATTGGCCATGCTAACCTCAGACTGGGAAAGCGCATGAAGCCTCAACTCCACAGAAAGAACTATGGCAACTGGGGAATGCTGAGAGTGGGAGAGAGAGTTTTCTCAAGGGAAGAATTCCTTAATTGGTTATCCAATACCCAGTGGTGAACCATGAGAGCTTACACATACAAGTAACATTGTATGGACCTAGAAGTTTGTGTCTGAATATTTAGAAATGTGTGAGTGTGTGTGTGTGTGTGTGTGTGTGTGTGTGTGTGTGAGTGTGTGAGTGTGTGTGTGTGTGAGTGTGTGAGTGTGTGTGTGTGTGAGTATGTGTGTGTGTGTGTGTTTCAACAAAACAATTAAATACAAAGACACCTTGAATTTGAGAGAATAAGGGATGCCTACAGCGTAAGGGCTGGAAGAAATAAAGGGAAGAGAAAACTATTTAATTTCAAGGAATAAAAAAATACTATAAAATATACATATACAAATCTCCAAAACGTAGCAAAATGAGCTTTGGCAAAAAGATCACAATAAAAATTTATAACATTAGAATTCAAGGGCAGTCTTGACTTGATGCTTCAGGATTATGATGGCTCTTCTGGGGCGTCAACACGGCTAGTTCACATCTGCTGGTCAGAACTCTAAGGTGACCTCCCAAATCCCTGACACAGTTACCCGTGCAACTCTCTTTTTCTGTATGTAGGACGGAGTATGTTAGAGTTCCTATAACTATTACAAGTAGAAAAGGAGGTTTGCTGACACAGTTAAGATGGCAATCAGTTGGCATTAACAATGGGAGGTTACCCTTGAAGGACAAATGTTGGTCTAAACAAATGATTCTTAAAGGGCCCTGGGTTCAGTGAGATCAAAGTCCCTTGCCCTGGCTATGCACGAGCACAGGCAGCCTGAACCTGCAGCAGTGGAGGAAAAGACCCTGGCAAACACCCTGCAAAGTAGGGTCCTCGGCCTTGTATGTCACAGAACTGAATTCTGCGGCAATTATGTGAGCTTTTAACAGGCTCATAAAACCCCAGAGAGAACAGACTGTGGCCAGTGTCTTGATTTTTGTCATAGAATTGAAAAGAGGGCATAGTGACATCATGATCAGAACTATAACACCGTTAGCCAATAAATGTGCACTGCTTCAAGCTTTAGTGCTTGTGACACTTAACAGAAGAACTCGGTGGTAGCTTCACGTCATCACTAGGAACACACTTTGCAGCATGTTGATGACAACGGAACTTACAACAGTGTTAAGCTGATCTCTTCTTAATGCAAAGTCCAGAAAGCCTAGGTCCCTAGAGCACCTATCCTAAGTAACTGATAATAGAAATATTAATGACTAATTTTAATTTTATTATTTACATATTCATAAATGTTTTTTATAGTCATTATATCTTAGGCTATTTTTTCAAGCCAGGTAAATCTGGGTTAAAATCCTGGATGTGTGTTCGACCTTGAGCACATTACTTGAATCTCATTTGCTCTCTGTACTGAGAAGAGGTAACACCTACCTACATCTGCGTCCCAGAGTTTTGAGCAAAGCGCAGCACATGACATAAATAATGTATCCGGGATGCACTCAGACAAATGTGAGGCCATTCCCCTTGTCAGCTATACTGTAGGCACTACCAAGAACCAACACTGAACCCATGCCGCCCCGCCTCAGCACCCGACCCACCGTGAGTACCTAATGAATCTTTGTCGAGGAGATAGCTTATTTCTAACTCAGAATGTTGATGGAGGCGGCATCCTCATTTTGCTGATTAGAAAAAAAAAAATGGAGGACCAAAGACTGAGAGTATGTGACTGCTGAACGCACAGCCACAAACAGGGTGCTGTACCACCATCTGCAAAGCTCAGAAGAGGGAAGAAAAATAATGCAAGAGCCCGGGGACAGGGCTTAGCATTGTGGAATACTGTCTTCCAAGCGTGACAAAGCCATTGTTCTACTGAACTGGCAACTATGATGACACGCACAAGACCTGCACAAGACTGGAGCTGTCGATGGCCTGTTAACGGAGGGGCGAGGGACTCGACAAGGCCTCACCCTCCTCTGAGACTCTACAGCCGGGAGACAGTAGTAAGAGTTGGAGGAGAGATGTGATCTTAGGGTTTTATTCTTTCCTGTTGGATTGTTTTGTGGTATGATGTCACATGTTTGCACAACCTCAAAGACTTGACCTGCCTGAGATAACAAGAGAATGAAGAAAAGACAAACACACACACACACACACACACACACACACACAGAGAGAGAGAGAGAGAGAGAGAGAGAGAGAGAGAGAGAGAGAGAGAGAGAGAGAAAATCTGGGGCTGGGTGGAGTGGGCTCTCTGATGGGGAAACTGCAGCACTCCGGACGCCCGGCATGCTTATTTTATACAGTTGAATAAGGAGGCAAGGGTATGACTTACAACTAAACACGGACATTTAGCTAGCCTGGATAGCAACAGTCTCCATTAGGGGAGCAGCTTTCAGGCTATAAAAGATCAGAGGCAGGGGATAAAGCTATGGCGGATATTTTCTGCACACACTAGCAGCAGCATCCTCATGGGCCAGGCAAAGGCTTTGCCATCACGCTGAGCCTGGCCCCCAAGGGCTGGTAGCAGGCTTTGCCATTTTCCTATGGACCTTGATAAGGCCATGGGCATGTCAACAGCCCATACTCGTTCACTTGCCAGTCCTCACCGTCTAGACACTGGCAAGTCGTTCCTGCTCGTGTAGGTCAGCACTCCCCTGATGTGTCTAAAAGCAACCCTTATGAAAGTCATCGGATCACACACTCATACTCAGAAAGGACGAAGAAGTAGATGGGGAACTAGCTGGAAAGAAGAATGGGGGACCAGTGGGAACAGAGGACAGTGGGTAATGGGGCGGATACGATCAAAATGCATTATACACATGACTGAAAAACACTATCATATTTAATAAATACTAATGACCACTTTTAAAGACCCTGAACCCAGGGTAAGTTGAGCCTCTTAAGCCTTCCTATGTTAGGACATGATGAAGTATAAAACAAAAAGAGGGGGAAAGCTTTTTCTAAACTCGAGCCCTGGAGCCCTGGCCTAGAAACGCAGGAATGTCAGACAGCGTCTGCACACTGTCAGCTCCTGGGCTCCAAAGCCACAAATGGTCGCCATTACCTGTGTTCTACTGAGTGGAATTCAATTACGTCCTGGACAGTTTCTCTTTCTCATGTATGCTTACATTTGCAAAAAAATGCACAACACACTAAAAATGATTTCTAATACCTAAATCTCCAAGTCCACAAAATAAGCATCATTATAGGAACAAATATATATTCTTCCCAGAATAACGTTGTATGCCAAGGTTTATTTCACTGACTCCTTTCCCTCTCAAAATGGCTCCAAGAACAAAGAGAGAACCTACGGGATGGGAGAAGACCTTTTGTCACAACGTACAGGACGGGGGATTATCACCTAAATCCTATCAAGAACTCCAACAATTAAACACCAATTCATCTGGTCAACAGGACTCATCCTGGGCTACAGGACAGAACAGAGTCCTCAGAAAAAGAAATCATCCAATAACAAGTCATCCCAAACCATCCACTAACAAATGAGCTTGAGAGGGAGAAAGACAAAGAAATACAAAAAATAAAATAAAATAAAATAACAAAACACTTGAGGAAATGAGATTCCATCTCATTCTAGCTAGAATGCCTAGGATTACGAAAATAATAAATACTGCTATAGGGAAGGTGGAACCTTTATACACCGCTGGGAAGAATACAACACTGTCACAGGAGCAATGGAAATCAGTGATGTCCGTCCAAAAACTAAAAGTATAACTACTATAAGCTCTATCTCTATGCGTCCTAAGTAAGCCTGAGGGATTCTTATTTTGCTGCATTAGTCACAATAACCAAGGCAAGGACATAGTGCACATGTCCCTCGACGGATAGAGAAAAAAGTGGTGTCTACAAACAGTGGAGTTTTATTTAGCTATAAGAATAAAATTATAACATCTGCAGGAAATTAGGTAGAACTGGGGATGACTGCATTTAGTAAAATAAGCCATCCTCACCTATCCCTCTTGTTTTACATGCATTTACATATATGTAAATAATTATGTATGTATAAACCATGCAAATAGAAGACCTTGAGAAGGGAGAAGTAGGTTGAAAGGAAACAGAGGCAGGATGATGGGCTACAGGGGACAGGAAAGCTGAAGGAGAGGTGAGTTGTAGGGAGAAAGGGACCGGAAAGCAAGGGTTAAGGTCAGGGGAGGGCAGTAAGGGGGGCAGATAAGAACAAAGTCTAACGGCATAAATGTATGAAAATGCTAAATTAAAAAAATGTAACCTAGCCGGGCTGTGGTGGCGCACACCTGTAATCCCAGCACTCTGGGAGGCAGAGGCAGGTGGATTTCTGAGTTCAAGGCCAGCCTGGTTCACAGAGTGAGTTCCAGGATAGCCAGGGCTATACAGAGAAACCCTGTCTCAAAAAAAACAAAAACAAAAAGCAACAACAACAACAAAAAAAACAAAAACAAAAACAAAAAAAAATGTAACCTTCTATAGGCTAACTATAAGAGTTGCTAGGACCTGGACTTTGATGCCAACAGCCCCAAGGTTCACAGCACAGCTGATGTTTTGACTCCGACATTCCCAGAGTGCACCGCGGGTCCGGGTCTTTGGCTTCAGCATTTAACAGGGAGTCACGCCTTTGGCTCCAGTCGTGAGCCACCAGGATTCTGACTCCAGTTCTCAGAAACCCATGGAGTTCAGAGTGAGACTAGCAAGTTTAACACACGTGACCAGGGTGTGGCCCATTAAGTGACCCCGCTATCTATCACCCTGCTAAGCCCAGACATCTCAGCGACCTCAGATGACTTCACAAAGATCAACATCAAACTTGGTCAGTCTCCATGGGAGAGCTCCACGCAGCTCTCCCTTCTAGGAAGAACCGCAAACAATCAAACCAACATCCACATAGAACTGGAAGAAACAGAACTAAAACGTTAAGACTAATCCATCCTAGCAATGAAAGCATGACAAGGAAACAAAGAATGTTATACAACTGCCCGACACAACCCATGCAACCTTCCACTGACTACAAACTCACTTACATAATAGGTCACAAATCAATCTTAAAAAAAAAAAAAAAAAAAAAAAAAAAAAAAGCTGAGATAATCCCCTGTCTTTTATTAGAACACCGGGAAATACAAGTAGTAATCAACAGGAAGAGAAACTACGAAAACAGTGAGAGATAAGACAATATATTTTGAAAGCAGAGAGAAACAAGCTCTGGGAAGCAGCCGAGGTAGTCCTGAAACTATCTTGTACAATGATGAGCGCTTATACCGGGAAGCGAGAAACGTCTCATATAAACAACGCAACACACTTCAAGGTTCTAGAAAAGCAAAAGGACAACTCCAACCCCAACGTCGGCAGAGAATGATGAAGTTTGTGAGAGAAAATGAGGACACAGGGACTGAAGAGCAATACTGAAGATCAAAGGCTCGGCTAATGAGATGGACGAACCCTCGGCCAATCCGGCAAAAGCAGAGCGGGATGCCCCAGAGCACCGTTAGGTACTTGGAGAACACACACTCCACGAAGCTACAAAAACCTAAGAAGAAGTGGACGAATTTCTAAATGCACATCATTTATCAAAATTAAAGACAGAAGATGTGAGTAATTTAAATTGACCTATTATAAGCAACAAGATTGAAGCTTTAATCAAACGTCTCCACACAAAGAAAAGCCCAGGATAACATGGAATTACTGCTGAATTGTACCACAATTTCAAGAAAGATCTGATTCAGACAGTCCTCAATTTCTTCCACAGAATAGGGAAGGAACACCACCAAATTCATCCTACAAAGCGATTATTATGCTAGTATCAAAGACATGTAAAAAAGAAAAGAAGAAAACTACATAGCAATTTCCCTTAAGAACATAGGTGCAAAATTTCAAATTTCTTAAATTCAAGAACACATTTAAAAGATCCTCCATCCTGAACAAGTGAGTTTCATCCATTGGTTCAGCATACACAAATCAGTAAGCACATACCATATAAGGTACTCAAGAATTATATCATCATCTCAATAATAGAGAAAAGACATCTGACAAACTTCAAAGCGCCTTCATGATAAAAGTCCTGGATGGATGGATAGATGGATGGATGGGGAGTATATATAGATATAGATGATATAGATATAGAGTTATATATATTATATATATAGTGTAATATATATGCATATATATTATGTGTGTGTGCCATATTGCCAATATATATGTACATGGCAAAATAATAAAGGCAAATACACTAGAGCCAACATTGTAATAAACAGGGAACAACTGAGAGCATTTTCTCAGAAATCAAGAATGAGACAATACCCACTTCACTGTTCTAAGTCAATGTAGTGCTTGTAGTTTTAACCGTAAAACAGAAGAAAGACTTGAAAAGAACAGAAACAGCAAAGGAAGAGGTCAGACTATCCCTATTTGCAGATGGCACGAAAATATATTAGAAAGATCCTATAGACTCTAACTTAAAACTTTTAATAAATTTGCAAGATACAAAAGAAATATATAAAAATCAGTAGCCTTCATAAATACTAGCAATGAGCTCACAGAAAAAGAAATTACCTGTCATTCCCAACCCAGTTAGGAATAGAACTAACCAAGGGAGTGAAAAACATCAGCAATGAGAACTTCAAAACATCGACAAAGGACATCAAAGGAAATACTAGACAATGCAAAGGTCATTCCACAGGACATCAAAGGAAATACTAGACAATGGAAAGGCCATTCCATACACCTGGTATGATGAAATTAATATCAAGAAAATGTCTATATTACCAAAAGTCATTTACAGACTCAATGTAATTCATATCAGAATTCCAATGCTATTATTCAAAGAACTAGAAATAAAAAAGGAAAACCAATCCAAGTGTCCACATGCAATTACAGAAGACCACAAATGGCCAAAGGTGTCTTAAGGAGGAAAACACAGCTGGAGGTATTGTGTTTATGACTTCAAACCGTACTACAGAACTACAGTGATAAACACAGATAACAAACTAGGCAAGGAGGCCAATGGAACAGAACACAGAAACCAACGAAGACGTCAGAAATATGCAGTTGAAAGAAGACAGCATATTCCAAAGAACGGCGATGGCCAAATTGGACATCTTCCTGTGGAATCTTCAGATCCATTTTGTTTATCCCGTATGAAAATCAGCTAGAAATGGATCAAACACCTTAACTTAAAACCGAAAACGTTGAAATTATTAGAGCAAAATATACAGTATACATTTCAAGATAAATGTTTAGGAGGGAACTTTCAGAGTAGATCTGTAATAGTGCAAGAACCAGCTCCAAGAGGCAGCAGATGGAACTACATAAAACTGAAGGTTCTGCACAGCAAAAACACTATTAGCCAAGGCAACCGACAGCAACAGGGTCTTTAACAGCCATACTCAAATGGGCTGATAGCAGAACGTACAGAGAGTGAAACTAAAGGGGAACAAAAGCACCTGTCAATCAATAAGGAGGCTATTACATGAACAGTTCTCAAAAGAAGAAACACAAATGGCCAAGACGTATCTTTAAAAGTGTTCAGTATCCTCAGTCATCAGGAAATTGCAAATTAAAGCTACTTTGAGATGCCAGAATGGCTATCATCAAGAAATCTGACAATAGGTGCTCACGAGGATTCCAGGAAAGAAGAAACATTTGATTTATTTAGTGCTGGTGGCAGTTAAAGCAAGTACAGCCATTATGGAAATAATTATGGAAGTTTCTCCCAAAAAAACCCTTGAATTAGAAACCTGTACTGTATAACCCAACTACAACTCTTAGCCACACTTCCAAATGATTGTATAGCCTACCAGAGAGACGGGAGCACAACCACGTTACCACCGCACTCCACACAGCAGCAAGGGCATGTGGCTACCAGCCTAAGTGAATGATGGATGGATAATGAGAAGTGGTCCCCATGCACATAGGACTTTATTCAGGCTGCAAGAAAACAAGACAAGGAGGCTTGCAGGGAAATCCATGGCTCTGGAAAGACAAGACACACATGCTCTCTTTCACATGCAGATCCTAGCCTGGAGAGGGAGAGGGAGAGGAAGAGAGGGAGGGGGAGGGGAAGGGGAAGGGGAGGGGAGGGGAGGGGAAGGGAGAGGGGGAGGGGAAGGGGGGAGGGGGAGGGAGAGGGGAAGGGGAGGGGAGGGGGAGGGGGAGGGGAGGGAGAGGGGGAGGGAAGAAGGGAGGGGGGAGGGGAAAGGGGAGGGGAAGGGAGGGGGAGGGAAGAGGGGAGAGGGAGGGGGAGGGGAAAGGGGAGGGGAAGGGAGGGGGAGGGGGAGATAGATAACGGGAGCAGGGAGATGAGTGGGCAAGAGAATCGGCTAAAATCCACTCTGAAAATGCCATGACAACATTTTTAATACCATGAATGCTAATTTTAAAACTAAAAGACCTACAATTTTTAAAGAGAGACAATGTTACAAAACAGCAGCACCATATCACAACACAGATGCAGAGAAATTAGGTCATTCATATTGCTGACAATAACAAAAAACCAGCCACTCTGGCACCCCGTTAGCAATCTCTGTTTTTTTTTTAAAAACAAAACAAAAAAAAAACAAAAAAAAAACAGCATAGACTTAATGGATAACCCAAAATTAAAATTGATCAAAATGTCTTGCAAAGGTGAATGATTAAACAAGCTAATAAAAAAAAATCAATGGGATACACCTTAGTTAAAAAAAAAAACCCACAGGGTTAGTATTTGTTATGAACATGTGTTACAATGTCAACAAGCAAACAAATAAACACAGTCAAACACAAGAAACCCACCATGTCAAGGGCATCACGCCAAGGGGAGCACACCTTAGAAGATCATGTGTTATTCGCTGATTAAAATTCACATATACTCATTATAATTCATATATGTTCACTCTAACGCAATAATTCATTGATGAATTATTATTGAGTTGACAGGGTCACAGATATGGATGACAATTTAGAGTCTGCCAGTCGGGAGTAACTCAAGGTATGGTGAGGAGGAGGAGGAGGAGGAGGAGGCAGTCCCCAAAGGGTTACCATGGGACTGCTTGCGCTGATGTATCTGCTCCATAGTGCAATCACAAGGGTGGTTAGCCCAGTGGGATGAAATTCACAGAGAACCCAAGCCTCTGATGCCATGGCACAGCTACATAGGTGCAACCACTCAGGGCGACTGAATTAAGGGTACAGAACACCTCTCTATCTCTGTTTCCTCCCAAGCAACACGGGTTATTTAAAAAAAGAAAAAAAAGTAAAGGTGTATAAAAAGTCACAAACGTCAAGCTTCTGGTAGAATTTTTACACTATATATACAACGAAACATTGTCCCATCTCACTGGCACAAAATACAAGCTAGCTCTTAGTTCTGTGGTGGTGGTGGTGGTGATGGGGGAGGGGGCAGGTATTTTGCAAACAAGGATAGGACAGTTACACACCGAGTAAGCTCTGTCTTCACCTCAGACACTGGGATTCCCTTCCCCCTCATCTCTGCTCCATTTCCGTCTCTTTCAGCCTCAAACTAATGGTTTGTTTGTGTTTGTCTGTCTGTTGGTTGTTGGTTGGTTGGTTGCTTTTGAATCAGTTTTCCCCCTCAGTAACCCGAACCACTGTTCCTAACGTCTGGCCCATGAACCTATCCACTCTCTCAGAAAACCTCCAACTAGGTAGAGGATGATCGATCGATCTCTTGCTGTAGACACGCCTGACCGACTGGATTGTCCTGAAAGGTAGACATTTCTTAAAAAAGAGTTTTAACCCAAATTAACATCAGTCCTAAAGTAAAGTATATGGGAGCTTCTGTGCAGAGGCCTTCCAGATTCTCCTCGTCCCCTGAGCCCATTCCTCCCTTCTCAGCAGACTTCCGGGCAGCACGTGGACACCCCATCAAACCACCACCCCGAGAGAATGAGATTTTCATCCTCATTTTTTTAAGAGATAGGCAGGTCCTTGATGAATGGGGTGAACAGCGAGTCCTGAGTAGGGTGTGTCACTCGGACGGCAGGGTCTCTAATCCTGGGTCAGAACATTTAATCAGGCCACCCTCCCCCTCCCCTGAATCTGCTAACAGACATTTTGTAATTTTAAAAGCAAGAACAGATGGGAAGTAGCTGACCTACTTCAGCAGTCCTGATCCCACCCAGAGCCCGGTCTCAAAGTGTCATCAACCCTGAGGTCTGCAAATACACCTTTTGGTTTAAGTAGGGCTTAAGATGTACTCTTTCAAACTGTTAGGATTCCTTGTGTGTGGTTCTAAAAAATCAGCCAGCATAACAGAAAAATATATAAAAAAAAAAGAGTCTTTATTTCAGATAACAACACTGCTGTCCACAACTCACCAACCCACTCCTGGAAAGTCTGGATGCTAGCACCAAGACTGAATTCAATTCGGTTAAGTTGAATCCCTGCTTCCCCCAGTGGCTGGCAACTGTAGCCAGCTGGCCACAGAAGCCTCCAGGAATCAGCATGATTACCTAATTTGCAACCTCCTTTCTCCTTCTCGTTCCCTGCCGGGGTAGTGGGGTAAGAACAGGCTGATCCTTGGTCAGTGTTGAAGGCTATAAGACCACAAAAAGACGAAATAACCAGGAGGAACTTTACAAATTAATAGAATAATTTAAAAAGTACATTTTTGTTCGCAAAAGTTTATTTTGGTTTGGTAAGGTGAGGTCTTGCCCTGAAGTTCTTCTGCTGTCACTCACTATGGAGTCCAGGTTTGCCTCCAATTTGCAGCAATCCTCCTGTCTCAGCCTCCGTAACTGCTGAGATCACGCATGGACCACCGCGTTCAGATAAATTACATTTGAGGACAACGAACAGAAACACTCATTACCTCCACAGAAGAGTTGTTTTTAACAGGAGGTTTCCTGTTGCCCAGGCTAGCCTGAAATGTGTTATATAGCCGAGGCTGGGCCTTGCTCCCGAGCTATAGATGGGAGACAAGTCTGGCTACTCTTGTGCTCTTTCTAAGAGGATCAGTTTCATTGGGACACAGGAGGCCTTTAGGCAAGTTTCACAGTCTTACCTTTCCTTGCTTTGAGTCTGTTTTCTCCTGCTGTAACAGAGTACTCGGAGTTGGTGACTGATATGCAGCTGAACTTGGTTTCTGGTTCTCAGGCCTAGAAGTTCCACTGCATGGTGTTGACACCTGCTCAGCTTCTGAGAAGGAGCTTTGTGCTACCTCACAACACTGCAGAGGAGCTAGGTGAAGCGTGTGTGTGTAGAAGAGAAAGAAACACGAGTGCCAGACTTGCGTTCTCCCCAGGCGGCTCTCCCACCTGCCTGAGAAGACCCTTCATTCCTCCTAGTGACTTCTTCAAGGTCCCACCTCACAGGACTCCCGCCGCGGCAACCGCATTTCCAACACACGCGTCACAACAGGCAAACTGCGCCACTTACCCGTGCGGTTTTTCAGCTCTATAACGGTTTTGCCTTCTCTGGATAACTCCGCCACATCGCAAGTGTAGTTTCCCACCACCGCCTCATGGACATCCATTTTCAAAGACGCGACGCCATTGAGTAAGTCTGAGACTGAGATTTTCGCACTGGTAAAGTTTGGCTCTATGGTAGTGCTGTTTTTAGTTCCATCATAGATGAAGATATAGGTCTTGTTGAACTTCCACTTCACGATCATTTCCTCGGTGCTCTGCGCCTCCACGTTACGGACGATGCAAGGGATGACCACGGTTTCATTGCAGGAAGTGAACTCTACGGATTTGATGTTATTAAACAGTAGCTGAGCTGAACCTGGAATACAGACACACACACACACAAAAAAACATTTCATTACAATCTGCATATATGATATTATCTTAGGTGTATTACAAACCCCTAATGTAAAGAAGACTACTTCAATTGTTCATTTACACTTGTAGTGCAGGAACAAAGTGGAAAATAGCAACAAATTATTTGCACACCAACTAGTAGACTATAACTTTTCGTTTTTTTCAGTCTTAATGATACAAAGTATGCATACCATGCATCTGGGGGATAAATTTACCAATTGTGTTGGAATATGCAAGGTACGGTATCTAGCTCTGAAGTAATCATGTCTGCTTACTGATATATGTAGAAAAGTACTATCCTTACTATGGGAACATCCTGAATAGAAAACCAAATATTCTATTCGGGCTCAACTTCTATACACGTCTTCTAGATGGAATGTGCTAAAGTGATATGAAATTTATCTCTTCACTCAGGCTGCATAACCCCCAAAAAAGTGGCCAGTTCTATTATACTTTAATATACAAAGCAACTGGAATGAATCAAATCTTATCTTTCCAAGAGGATGGGAAGTCTTGGAATACTAACGAGGGAAAAAAAATGTTCTCCGTGGCTATTTCCCACTTCAAAAGAGACAGCGATAGACACTTTGTATGCAGGTCTCACAAAGGATTACACACAACTGAATGGCATTTTTCCTACTCTGACATTTCATTGAATCTACAGAACAATTTTGAAATGTAGATTTCAGGTATTTCTTCCTCCAATAAACCATAAACTACCCTAAAAGCCAAGAAACATGTTGAAAGCAAGAGCAGACACTGCTGAGAGAGTAGAGAATGCCCACTGGCTCTTCTCGGTGGCACAGAGCAGCCGAGTGCCCTGCTTGGCACTCGACTCAAATGGCAAAGACGTGGAGACGCTCCAGTTGTGTTATGTAGCATGGCCATCCATCAACAGCTCTTATCTGGGCAGCTTGTTGACTTCTCCTTCGAAACCCAAAGTACCAATGAATATAAAACATTAACTCCATTAATCTTTAATATTTCCTCCTTCTATGTAAACTAGACATAAAATTGAGGGCATAAAATGTCACTCTTAAGAACGAACTTACTACTATAAGCTTTTATAGTAGGATGGGATTTTTTTTAAAGATTTATTTATTATATGGAAGTACACTGTATCTGTCTTCAGACACTCCAGAAGAAGACATCAGATCTCATTAGGGATGGTTGTGAGCCACCATGCGGTTGCTGGGATTTGAACTCAGAACCTTCGGAAGAGCAGTTGGTACTCTTAACTGATGCGCCATCTCTCCAGCCCCGTGATATTTTTTTTAATTTCCTCAATTTCTGTTGTTATCTCTCCCTTTTCATTTCTGACTTTGTTAATTTGGATACTGTCTCTGTGCCCTCTGGTTAGCCTGGCTAAGGGTTTATCTATCTTGTTGATTTTCTCAAAGAACCAGCTCCTGGTTTTGTTGACTCTTTGTATAGCTCTTTTTGTTTCTACTTGGTTGGTTTCAGCCCTGAGTTTGATTATTTCCTGCAGTCTACTCCTCTTGGGTGTATTTGCTTCTTTTTGTTCTAGAGCTTTCGGATGTGCTGTTAAGCTGCTAGTGTATGCTCTCTCCAGTTTCTTTTTGGAGGCACTCAGAGCCATGAGTTTTCTTTCCTCTTAGGAGTATATTCAGCAAAACTGGAAAATATGGATGAAGTGGACAATTTTCTAGACAGATACCAAATAACAAAGTTAAATCAGGATCAGGTAAGCCATCTAAACAGTCCCATAACCCCTAAAGAAATAAAAGCAGTCATTAAAATCTCCCAACCAACAAAAGCCCAGGAACAGATGGTTTTAGGGCAGATTTCTATCAGACCTTCAAAGAAGACTCAATACCAATACTCCTCAAACTATTCCACAAAATAGAAACAGAAGGAACACTACCCAGTTCATCCTATGAAGCCACAGTTACACTGCATATTCTCCCTTGGAGATGGAACAGTTTCTGTCTAATCAGGAACCTGTCATAATTTCCTTTCATAGAGGACTTCATAAGAGATTTTTTTCTACTTCTATCATGTTTAATGTTCCAAATAGTTTTTAAAAACTGGCTTAGTGTATATTACTTTTAGCTTCAGAAGATATTATATACATTTAAGAGGCATTCAACTATTATAAATTATTTTGATGACTTAAAAAATGTCAATACTGAGATGTATATTTTTGGTTTTTTTTTTCTTCCTGAGACAGGGTTTCTCTGTGTGGCCCTGGCTGTCCTGGAACTCACTCTGTAGACCAGGCTGGCCTCGAACTCAGAAATCCACCTGCCTCTGCCTCCCAAGTGCTGGGATTACAGGCGTGCACCACCACTGCCCGGCTGAGATGTGTATTTTAAAATAAATCTTATTAGTTTAATTTAAAACACTAACAAATAAAAGAAAAAAAAGAACGTAATTATTAATAAATAGTCATCGGGTTGAATGTAAGTAAAGACCTTCGCCAGAATACACTCTGGACTGTGTTCAGGAAGACGCAAGCACACGTCCTCTGCCTGGCATACTTGTGCGCAGTGCTAAGCAGTTCAGGTTTCTATAGCATGGGTTAGTAAGAAGGGTCAGGGTGAAGACTGGGTGACTTCCTAGCACACGAGGGAGCCACCCAGGAGAAAAGAACTAAGAAATGCTCCGTAAGCGACACCATGCTGCACAAACACAGGGCAACTGCATAAAACCGGACATCGTGGCATCTATGGAAATGCGCTGGGCCCTTTGGGCACCCCCTCCCCCAATGCACCATCTGCAGCAGCCTTGGGGGCATCCGTGGTTCACCTTTCCCAGGTCTCCAGATTTTCAGCCACCCAAATATTAGGAAGCCCCAGGCTTCATGTCCAATTACAGTCTCTATATCCATGGAGTTCTGTGTTGTTTCCCTGGCGAAAGAGACACTGAGGGCAAGGAATCACCTTGTACAAAGGGAGACGGGGAAGAAGTGACGTCACAAAGGAAGTATCGGAAAATACCTGGAAATGGGCAGAAAGTTCCCCCAGAGTGCCCTGTCAGTGGGTGCTGGGCACCGTCTAGCAGATCTGCAACTGTGAGATTCTAGACAGTTTCTGCTTCCGCTGACTTCAATTTGACCATCTACAACTGTGTACGTTGTTGGAGTGGGGGGGGGGAGGTCATTCACAAGGTTCTTCTATAGAGACAGAAAGTTTTCTTTGTCGCTGATCTGTACCTCACAGAAGAGGGTCCCAACAATATTAATTTTAAAAACCTGAAGATCCTGACCAGTTTTGCACCCGTTAATAAACCCGCTATTATTAGTAAATCCGTTAATAAAAAGTAGTCTTGCTTGTCTCTGATGTGTCTGCTCTGCCGATTCACCTTCCAAAGTGGTTTTGTCTGCCTGCCGGGTTGTTCCTTAAGAAGTAAAATTAAAATGTTGATGCTATGTCCATTTTATAGCAGCATGAGTCATTTCAAGATTTAAAAATTATATTCGCATGAGTCAGTTCAAAGTTATGCTTTTCCAGAAGATTCCAGTGCAGGGATCAGCCACTCTATGTGGTTCCCCCGCCCCCAGAAGACCTCAGGTAAGAAGGAGGTGGTTGGAGAACACTCCACAGCTTTCCAACTCGCTTGGAATATACCTCTTTCGGGGGACTCCGCAAGCTATCAATTACACTGTGTTACTTCTTGCAGTAAAAAACATTTCATAGCTGAAGCAATTTAAGCAGAACAAACGCTGTCAGTAAAATTAAAAGTAAACCTGACCTGTCTAAACCAAGACAACCTTCATAATGATGAGTAAGTAATAGTAGCCCCAAGTATCCCTAAACATGTTATTAGAAACAGTAACATTGTCTGATACGGGCTTTTGATCTTTTGAGGAAATTCTGGCCAACACAGAAAGTAAATGACAGTAAATAATGAACATCAGAAAATTCATCCAGGTTAAGACATGCTGTAGCAGTCTTATTCCAGAGACTGAAAACTTAACCTAAAGGATGATGCCAGAGTTACAGGCAAGTTACAAAATAAACATAAAACGTGTAAGATTAACTTATATCAGCCAGGCCGGGGTGGGGGTGAGGGTGGGGGTGGGGAGCCCACGCCTTTAATCCCAGCATTTAGGAGGCAGAGGCAGGTGTATTTCTGAGTTCAAGGCCAGCCTGGTCTACAGAGTGAGTTCCAGGACAGCCAGGGCTACACAGGGAAACCCTGTCTCGAAAAAACAAACAAACAAACAAACAAACAAACAAACAAAAACAAAAAAAAGATTAACATATCAAATGCCAAAAATATTAGATCTCACAGCTTCCATGAACATAGTTGGTTCCACCCACAGCACAAACCTCCTCAGGTCCGTTCCCAGCACAGCTGTGCCGGGGAGAGAGGTCCGATCTGTACATTACAGCTTATGTGTTCAGCTCAGAAAAGTAAGACATGCAATCAGCAGTTAAGAATAACCTGGATGAAACACAGGCAGGATGGAGGGATGGATATGATAATGAAAAAAAAAAAAAAACAGAGTGGGACTTATCTTTAGGCGCTTAGAATTCTCATGGGGGTAATGTAAGCAGGTTATACAACACAAGGTCACACATGTCGCTCTTCCTGCACCGACCGCGCTGTGGAGGGCAGAAATTCAACCTGTCTAGCAGGTTCCTGAGAAAATTTGCATTGCTGGAGGTTGTCACGTCGCCGCTGCTCATCTGGGCTCCTAATGTCTCCAGACATCCCGTGTAAAATGTCTCCCCTTTTAATGACTCGGGGACAATCCACCTTCTGCTTCTCAGCCTGGCTCCCCCAGCAGCCCGCTCTCCCTGCTTAACTCAAATGGAGTCCTTCCAGGAAGCCCGAGGCTTCTAACACGTCCCACATTAACTTACCCCAGCCTCGACTATCCATAGGTTTTTTTTTTTTTCTCTCTCCCTTCCAGAAATGAGTTCTTTATGCACGGCTTGTTCCCATTGCTGACTCTTGTCCATCATCTCGAGGTCTCATGGACTGCCGGCCTCCATATCCCCTTAGTCCATTTATGATGTGTTTTAAATCATCTTAATGTATGTATGTATATATATATATGTATATATATATACACATATATATGTGTGTGTGTGTATATTATATCTGAGTTAGTTATACACACACACATATATATAAATATATATATATATTTATATATATATAAAACTGTATATGCACCAAACTTATGTCTTATGAATAACCCAGTTCACACGGTTCATTTTGTCTTGACTGCTCTATAGTTCCTGAGCCAGGGAACAAGCAGCTCCTCATTTTTGTTCTTACTTTGTTCCTCTATCTCTAATATACCTGTTTATTTTCTCCCCCCTGTCCTAGATTTTAAAGCCTAGCCCTGGGTCCATACTACAGTATTAGAGTTTCCGAGGTGTGGTGGTTTGAATGACATAGGAGGTCCACAGCCTCCTATGCTTGAACGCTTGGTCCCTAGTTGCTGGGACTGTTTGGGAAGGATTAGAAGGTGTGGCCTTATTGGAGATATGTCCCTGGGATGGGCTCTGAGATTTCAAAAACCTAAACCATCCCAGTTGACTCTCTGTCTGCTGATGCCAACATGTAAGTTCTCGGTACTGATCCAGTGCCATGCCTGAGCTCTGCCATCACGCTCTCCACTAGGATGGTGGAGTCCTCCTCTCTAACTGTCAGGTGAGCTCCAACTTAACGCTCATAGTGTCTCCTGACAAGGGCTTCATGGCCAACAACCTCTTACCAAGCATCCCTCCTTGGTCCCATAGTTTTAACAATCAGAACGTTTTCTTTCTGAACCAGGCCCCACCTTTTGTCTACACTGGAGCCTTTAATCAGTGGTCTGTTATGCATTCCAGGGAGAGTTACTACAATCATTTAAAAATGAATGATGTTTCCCACATTGTATATCACTATATTTCTCAATCTTCACCTTCCTAAAATTATTTACAATTATGTACCAGTAATCAGACTTGGACCCATAAATCATTCTAGATCCCTTCCTCTTTCTCAAGCCACAAAACAATCTTGTTAGGCTAATCTAGTCAGGAGTTTCTAAATCCAAAGCCTGTTGAATGAATGAATTACACCCTCACCCTTATCCCTGGAACCATTGCCAGATCTCCAAACTGGCTCCCTGCCTCAGTCTTCCATACTGTTCCATGCCAATGCATTTTCCATAGTCCTAGAAATAACTGCTCTAAATGCAAACATGTACTCCACTGTCCGGTGATACCCCCTCACCCCCATTCTCCAAAGGCTAACTTTGCAGCCATCAGCACAGGAAACAAACAAGGTCCCCTGAGATCCTTTCCTGCCTCTTATCTTGTACTCTCACTTCCAAACCAATCACAATGACCTTCCTGCAAACCTGCCACGGATAGGCAGATGCACTCCTCGGGCTAACATGGCTTAGCACTAACTGATTCCCCAGCTTAGGGAGGGCCACGCCCTTCTCTGGGCGTGGTTAAGGGCACACACACCTGGAAGCCAGACCCCCACATCATAGATGTAGAACCTTAGGCAAGTTGCTTAACCTCTGTACTTCAGATTCCTCGTCTGTGATGCGTTGGTAATGGTATCTACTTTACTTTCTTGTGAGGATTTAATGGGAAGATGAGCATGGCGCTCTCCCTGTAGCACCTCTCATACACTTAACAACTACTACCAAAGGTGCAGATGTAGTGTGCCTGTCCTCCTGTCATAGCATCATGGAGATGCTAATTCCGGTCCCCCTGCCCACTAGCAACCATCTCTCTATTGCTGTCCTTTCTCCCTAACCTTTGCTGACCACGTAAATAAATGCTCACACTGTACTGTTTACATCTCTTTCCATTACTCTCCAAAGGGTAGGAAGATGGCTTCCCTAGTACCCTAAGAATCATTGCAAGCATTCAGAAAGGATCCTATACATTCCTTGTGAGTGTAAACGTTAAAGCAAGCATTTAAAAAGAAATTCAAAAACCAAACGGAAAGAGAGGGGGTGGGGGTGGGGAGGAAAGTTTACAAGTCATAAGGGAGAGGACTCACTCTATATATATCAGGTGAGTCCCCAGTCCTTCTATCAACCTGCTTTGAACTTACAAAGCTGCATGTTATAACAGAAAAATCTCAAGTCAACTGCATACGCGGATAGAAAAAAATTCCCAGAGAGAGAGAGAGAGAGAGAGAGAGAGAGAGAGAGAGAGGTGTCAACATAAATGTGCTTAGGAATGGCCTTAATGGAGACCTCAAAACTGGGTCTGAAGAAGGAGCAGGAGTGTGTTAGAATGAAAGCACACATCACTTAAACTACCTACACAGTATGTAGAGAAGGAAAGAAATAACTGAAAACAGCAATCTCCTCAGGTAAGCTCTAGGAAAGGAGATTGGAAAGATGGCCTAGACAACCTGCTAAGTGTTCCCTGAATGTCACGCTGAGCGGTTTAGACTTGACAAGAGAAGGTTCAACTCAGGTTGACTTTAACCTTAAGAAAGACAGCATTTCACGGCAGCCACGGAAAGGGGTCTTGGGGGCAGGAAGTGGAGAAGAAAGACCCATTAAGAACCTGCAACAGTCCAGGTAAACCACAAGCAGAAAGAAGACCTAAAAATGGCATTAAAAATCAAAGCAGCAAAATCAACAGAAGTCACATGTGGGAGGTGAGGGAGATAAAAAAGGAAGAACGAAAATTGGAAACTAAAATAGTCTGTGGAACTAGCTGGTTGTAGATTAATTATATGGAAAGGAGGCTGAAGATTGAGGGAAGTTATCCTTCCAGTGTTTCAGCCTGAGCATTAAAAACCGCCAGCAGCACAATGAAGTGGCCATGTCCAGTAGATCCCCAGATATATGACTTTGGATCTCAGAGGAAAGGTCAGAGCTATGAAGGCTTGGGAATCAGCAGGAACATCGCTGGTAGTTGAAATCAGGTAGAAAGAAGATTGCCCACGGGGCCCTTGTAAAGCAAACGGTGGAGAACAAAAAGCTTGGGAGCATCGATATTCATGGAAATCATCCTCAAAGAGTAAGTCAGGGAAGGGAGAGGAGCAAGAGAAGTAAATCAAACAAACCACCAAGGCGATATGGCGGACTCCAAGGCAGGGTCAGGGTTCGCGTACACGGAGATGCCAAACCCTATGTTAAAATCCAGCCACGGACTTAAAAGTAGCTTCTTTCTCTATAATGATGCCATCGGCCGAGTGGGACCACGTGGCACTTGCACTCCGAAGGGAGGTGACAGAGGGCTGCAGTAGTGATCCTTTAAATAGACCTCACACCGTCGGAAAGCAGAGAGAAAAGTCCAACACGTGAGTGTTGGGGCGCGGCCAAGGGAAAGGACCATTCGCATCTTCTGGGGCTTGTTTTCTTTTTCCATTAGGAGGTAAACGGTGGCTGTCAGCTCAGGGGGCCGGAGTCAGCAGCATGGGCAAGATCTCGGACAGGAGGCCGAGTCTGGGGGCGGGTTTCCGGCTGATAGGAAAGAGGGGTCAACGGCTGCCAATCCCTTGGACAAGGGAATGGGTTCTTCAGGAGGAGAGTGAGAAGGGCTCTCTAGGAACTTAGGTTTACAAGCGTTGGGAGGACGGCCGGGAAGCCGAACACCTCCCCGCTATTTTTTTTCACAGAGAAGAAGCGGATTGTCAGCGTGGGGTGATGTTCATGAGTGGGTTGAGACGCCTCAAGAGCTGTTGGAGTGACGGGTGAAGACACCTGCTGGCAGAGAGGTGCCCTACAGCTCTTCCCTCAGGATGGCCTCTGGCAGAAACAACTTGGGTTTGGGACTAAAATTAAGTTATGCCAGAAGAAGGAGAGTCCAAGCTCCCCCCCCCCCATGGTAAAATAAAGGTCAGGGGCACAGCGGGGAGTCCACAGCTTAATTCAGTGTGACTCGAAGCAATCCTGCCACATGTGTTGGCTCTAAAGAGTCCTTATAAGAGTAAGAACTAGTCAATCTAGAATAACAGAGGTTAGGGCAGTTCTAAAGGCAGATCCTGAAGCATGACCTTATCACGAACTGAAATATGCCAAGTGCCATGAAAGATAAACACGTTTCTCTGCCATAAACCATACAGTAAGTTACTAAGAGACACACACGTTTGGAATGTGTCTCTATGCCTTTAAGAGTATTGTAGAGTGCTCAAGTCCAGGGTGCCATTTTTCTTTCTTACACATGGTCTCTCTTGACCTAAACCTCCAACATGGAAGCTGAGGGGATTCCAGATCTTGTGCCATGTTCCAGAGATGTGAAATGAAATATCCAGACAAGGGTGGAGCCTCTCACGTCTGTTTCGGTTCCATGCAACCAACCACAGAGAGGGAAACTCCAGGTCTGGAGTCTTTTCTAAAAGGGCTGTGGTTCTCAAACTATGGGCGGCAACCCCTTCTTGAAGGGCGGGGTTGAACGACTCTTTTTGAAGGATCCTCTCCCTGCATATCAGATATGTACATTAGGACTCAGAACCGTAGCAAGATTACAGTTACGAAGTAGCAATGAAAATAATGTTATGGTTGGGGGGGGTCACCACAACATGAGGAACTGTATTAAAGGGTCGCTCGCAGCATTGGGAAGATTGGGAACCGTTGGTCTAGGGAAATAAGACCCACTTTTGCTGAGTGCTCTGTTTCCTACTTTTGTACTACACTGAGTTTAGCAAAACTACATCCCCAAGCTTATTTTTTTGCCAGAGTTGCTGCACTCATAGGCAAAGTGAAAGTAACTTAATAATCGGGGACGGGGTATACTAAACTGAGGCACGAGCTATCAAAATGTAGAATTTTGTGTTTTATACAAAAAGCTATGACAGCAAAGGCCTCAGAGACCTATGGGTAAAAGGGCTCCCCGTAAATGAGAGCCCAGAAAGAAGGCTGCTGAAGTTAAAAAAAAAAAAACCAAAACCACGAGTTCCCATGACTCTGTGTTCAGAGCATATGTCAACGGGAGGGGTGGGCAGCCCTCCTTCTGCCTGTAGACATGGCCTGCCACGCTTTCATTAGCATCCCAGTGGTGAAGACAAGCCATCTGCCAAACCCAGAAGACAGCAGAAGTGTCCCAAGGTAGACGATAATGCAGGGCATGCACACGCTGCTCCAGACTGCTGGTGCGGCCCCACAGACAAGGACGCATGCAGAGGCAGTCATCCCTTTCAGCTGGCAACTCAGGGCTTTAAAACAATCTATCCTTCAGGAGGAAAGAAAACCTTATGTGAGCAGCTAAATTACCGCTATATTTAGATTATAGAAAAAAAATTTTTTTTTAATTTAATCAAGTGCATGCCTGACTTTTAAAAGTCACTCTGAACAAAGAAAAATAGCTCAACCACCAAAACAAAAATTTATTGGTTCATCTACACAACTGATATTGTTTATTTAAGGTTGTATTTACTAGCTGGTGACTATCTTGGAAGCTGCTACGCCTTTAAAGGAAGTATAACTGGACATGCGGAGGGAGAATACAGACATTCATTCCACATCTTTTAAACGGCTACAGGGGGCTGCCCTCGGTTTTAATTGGCTGAAGAGGGTGTTAGAGCCCCACCCCGCTCCCTCTTTACCACAGAGGTCACTGGAACTGTAAAGATTACAAGGACATGGCCCCTGGTTACCCATCTCATTATAAATGTAACTGAAAACAGAATCGAACTCCAGCACAAATGAACCTTAAAAAAATCCATGACTTTCATCTCATTCTAGATTCTAAATCCAGTCTCCGGGCTCCCTTGATACTGCTTGTGTTCTGAGACTGTTAGCATGTTTTCATACGTGTTCTTTCGAACCTACATATGATATACACACAAAAGTCCATTTTATCTTTGGCAAACATTATCACTTCCTGATTTACAAACATCTAACTACTCCCAAGCCATGATGCCTGTCTTTTAGGCTTGTTTTTCTTTCCTAATTAAAAGCAAACACAATAAAAACAGTGCAAGTTCTGAATTTTGCAACTCCTTATAGAACTGAATGTGCTAACACTGTACAAAATGAGCATTAATGGATGCAATCATAATTATTGCTAACAAAGGCCTAACACAATTCCTATCACCAAAACTACCATTATAATAATTTTGCTTAATAATCTACTTGAGAATTAGGCTTTTAAAAAAACATAATATATGGCTTATACTTTTTACTCTTCAGACAAACCAGCTTCACTATCCTTGGTCTGAATTAGTAGCATTCTATTACAGATTTGTATGTGGCTCAATAAGAAAGCTCTCTGATTATACAACAGGTATTTGAAAACAGTGTTATAATGAAAAACGGTGGTAACTAGCGTAGTAAAGACGACTGGGATCGGGAAAACATCTGATACCAACCATTTAGATAACATACGTCTTTATTATTATCAGCTACAACACCCCAGGATGCTTGGGAGGGGGAGGGCGAGGGCGAGGGGAGGGGATTAAGGGCATCTTGGAAACAGGTCCCAAACACTGGCCTTAGCAAGCGGCATAGTGAGGTTAATCATCAGTTTAACGTTCAATTCATCTAGCATCCTAAGACAAATTTCACATTTGCTGTTATCCTGCTGCAAGTCTGTTCCGATTCTTACCAAAAGTTCGCAGAGGAATCTGCAGATATGAAGCTTGACGGGCAGTATATGGTCACAAAAATGCGGATTCTTTCCTTGGCTTTTTACAAAGGAGGTACGCGTTTATAAACAGCAAAATACTTTACAAAAGAGGTGGGGGGGAGCATCCTTGACAATTACTGTCTTTAGACCACTGGCAATATCTGGGCAATATCTTAAAATACGTTTCCTCCAAAGGAGAGGGGGAAAAAAAACAACTTTAATCTACAATAAGGAATATATTAAAGTGCTGGCGAGCGCGCGCGGGGGGGGGGTAGGTAGCGGGGGTGTCACGAGAAAGTGTTTCCAGGAAGCTCGTTTTTAGGATTCAAAACAACCACCACCAAAATACGCAGCCAGAAGAGAAGAAGGAGAAAAGGCTTTGATAAAAGCTAAGTGGGAAATAAAACTTGGGTCCATCGCGTTCTCTCTGCTCCAGTGCTTACGCGGCAGGGCAAAAGCCTTTTCTGGTCGACTTCACCAAAATGCGCACTTCATCACAAGAGGCCCGGTCCTCCCACTCTAGTCCTCCAACCCCAAATGCTGCGTGAAAGCTCCGAGACAGGAGAGGGGTGCGAGAGGAGGAGAGGTGGAGGTTGTGGGGAGGGGGGGTCCCCGGCAGCTGCCCCCCTCGCTTTCTTTGCAGTTCGGGTTTGCACAGTTGCGGTTGTTTCCAGTCTTCCTACGTGTGCGCACTGGAGAGTGAGGAGCTTCAGCCCGCTCTCCCCGAGGGGGAAAAGGGACTAAGGAAGGAGAGCAGAGGGAGGAGGCAGGGGCGCCGATGCCCCGCCGGGCCCTCCCACAGTGGCGCTCCGGGTGCGCAGGGCCCGCGCATCCCGCCACCCTCTCCTCTTCTCTCTGCTCTCCTGCCGGCGCCGCCTGGCCGGCGGGGGTGCAGCCCACACTCCTGCGGGGGCGCCTGGGTGCTGCGCACCAGCCTGAGAGCCGGGATCCCCGAGCCACTCACCGCAGCAGCAGGAGCCCAGCAACAGCGCCGCCGCCAAGGGCCACATCTCCGCGCCGCCGGGGGGTCGCCGCCGCCGCAGGTGTCTGGAGCAGCCGCCGCCTCCGCTTGCCTTCAAGGGAACGACCAGCAGCGCCGCAGCCGTGACAGGCAGGCAGGCAGGCAAGCAGGCAGGCAGGCAGGCAGGAGCGGCCGCCCAGGCTGCCCGGGGTGCGCGCGCGCGCGTGCTCGCCGCCCCGCGCCCCGCTCCCACGCCCCGCTAGCCGCGCACGCGCACTCCGCCCCGCCTGGCCGCCTCGGCTCGTTGACGTGATGCCAGCCTCACACCCAGCTCCGGGCAGGCTCCGGGCGGAGAGCGCCAAGATCCAGCCTGCAGCCGGGCTGTGCGAGCGAGCTGCGCACTCTCTCTCTCTCTCTCTTTCTCTCTCTCCTTCTCTCTGTTCACCGCCCCTTCTCTCCAGCTCTCTTCCGGTTTCGTGTCCTGGGCCGGCCTGGAAAGACGGAGCGTGGGGCACACACGCTCACCGGAACTCGCGGCACGCGCCCCTGCACAGCCGGGCTCCTCTCCACTTCCCCTAGTCGGCCAAGCTTGTCCTGACCTCGGAGCCGCCAGACCTCAGTCCAAGTCCTCCTCCCTCCTCTCCCGGTGTGGGCGCTGCTTTCTGCTTTCACCGCCTTCCCTCCCTAGGCGCGCAGCCCTGGAGCCCCAGGGCAGGGCGGAGAGAGGGCGCATTGACCAGGTCCTGGCCCCCAAGGAACTCCTTCTCTCTGGCTCCCCCTGGCCCTGATCTCTCCCTGGCCTGACTTGTTCCAAAAGTGGACCTCCTCATCTGTTCTTCTTACTTTGTTGGCTAATGTTTTCATCCCCCCAAGCAGGGTTGGGCAATCGCGTTCCATGCAAGATGAGCAGTTTAAAACCACGATGGAGAAAGAGAGCGACACACACGCAAGGATTGTGGCAGACAGGCCCAGTGTGAGTAGACAGATCCTTGACACTATCCGCAATGTTGGGAAACTGGCTATGTCTACATCCTTGGGTAGACCTCTGCCCTGTTTGAGGTCAGTTCTTGAATAGGTTTAAAAGTGTAACTCTAAGCCACACCCTTCATCCTGAGGCAAACGTCCTTTGACCAAAAGATCGGGATCTCAGTAATAAGGGTAATAACGTTCTGCCCACCCCCCTGGGTGTGATTCTCGGAGCTGAGCTAAAAGACAGTAATGGCTAGCACACGACTACACTTCTTAAAACCTTCTCCTCAGCCATCTCCTTCTAAATAGCCAGTGTAACCATAATTCTAATTCAGGATAAAACTTGCCACTGTCTGGTGATGCTGTGACCGTGTCCTTTTTTCATGATTATTTTCCTATGGCGATAACCTCTCCCTCCCAGATAGGGTACCAACAACTAACTAAAGTAGGATCTCACCTAAGTCCGTCTTGAACCAAAGGGTTCACTGAGCTTGCCATAAGGAGTTACTTCCCACCCAGCAGTGCGGAAGATCTGAAAGCAACCACACCTAAAAATTTCACGGCAGCGTGAATTCCCCGCCCTTCTCTCCCCCCCCCTCCCGTTCTTCTGATACTCTTCCATACCCGGCATCCTCTAGCACCTACTCAGGGCTGTCTGAGAGGTGCAGGAGGAAGTAGCTGGCATCTCAAATAAGGGTTCAATGACCCTCCTCCTGGTGACACTCCCTCCAGGAGTGGACATCCAGTCAGCCGACCCTATCTGGAGAGTCATAAGTAGTCACAAGTTTTCTGAGGAACGTGATTGCTGTTACACTTAGAGGACAGCACTCAACAAACATCCCTTAGTATATAACTCTGTGTGTGTGTGTGTGTGTGTGTGTGTGTGTGTGTGTGTGAGAGAGAGAGAGAGAGAGAGAGAGAGAGAGAGAGAATTTCCTCCACAACATCGATTCCTTAAGCCCAGAAAGTTTCCTTCTTTCCATTGATCTAGGTGATGGAAATTATACAGTAAGTCTATAGTAAATGTGTTGATGTGACTTAAGGGTTAGAGTTGTGCTGGTTAAGGTTTTCTATGGCAGCCTAGATGCCCTCAGGCTATCGAAGGAACTGGTTAATTCTAGTCTACCCACTGCTGATATGGATACAAAACAATCACCGGACCTTGAGCTTTAGAGACACTATGTATCAGAGAGCAGCTGCTTGGCTAAAAAGAAAAAGGCTGTCAGTTGTCCCTGGATGCCACTAACCCTGTAAAGCTGACTGGTGACTGGAAAAGGCGGTGCCCGACCTGCAGAGGTGGAGACCCAGTGATGCTCTTGGGTTATGCCGGGAGTTGGGGGGGGGGGCGGGTACATGATTGTCTTTTTGTGCAGAAAATCGAATGGGCTGAAGTCGGGTGGATGAGAAGCAGAGTGGCAGCCCGGTTCTCTAGGGCATTTGAGATGGGGCATGGGGTGGGGGTGGGGCTATCCCAGAAAAGTCCCATGGCAACTTCCTCAGATGTGATAGCTTCTCTCTGAGATAGCCTTAAACACCATGTCCAGAACCTAAAGTTCTTAGAAGTTTTCTTTCAATTGATCCAAGCATTTTGTCCTTTAAAGTAAAGCATATCTTGTTTTTTTTTCCTTTTTTAAATTAGATATATTCTTTATTTACATTTCAAATTATTTCCCCTTTCCTGGTCCCCCCCTCTCCAAAAGTCCCATTAGCCCTCTCCTCTCCCCCTGTTCCCCAATCAACCTCCTCCCACTTCCCTGTCCTGGTATTCTACATTGCTGCATCGAGCCTTTCCAGGACCAGGGGCTTCTCCTTCCTTCTTCTTGGACATCATTTGATATGTGAATTGTGTCTTGGGTATTCCGAGCTAATATCCACTTATCAGTGAGTACATGCCATGTGTGTTCTTTTGTGATTAGGTAGCCTCACTTAGGATGATATTTTCCAGATCCAAGAATTTTTAGGTAGGCTTTGAGCTTGGCACCAGAGAGGAGGGGGTGGTCACACAACAGGCATTTTGAACACAGGTAGCACACATTAACTTTGTTGGTTAAGAGTCAACACACAACGGGCGTGGTGGCGCACGCCTGTAATCCCAGCACTTGGGAGGCAGAGGCAGGCGGATTTCTGAGCTCGAGGCCAGCCTGGGCTACAGAGTGAGTTCCAGGATAGCCAGGGCTATACAGAGAAACCCTGTCTCGAAAAACCAAAAAAAAAAAAAAAAAAAAAAAAAAGCTGTGGGTAGCTGTCATGCCCAGTTCAGATACAGAGACAGGAGAAGAGGCGTGATGGGCAGGGTGTCCTGGAGTTTCATATTCTGGTGCTCTCTGGAGCCCTTTCCTTGGGTTTTTATCAGACATGTGGTTTCCCCTGAATCACTTCTGACCTTATAGAAGAGGAATGTGGAGCTCGGTTACAAGCTCAGAGGAGTCGCTGTCTACCATAAGACATCTAGCTGCCCCGAGGCCAGCGGAGTTCTTAGCCTTCCTTCTCGGTTCATGACTAGTTCCTCTTCTCTCCTGGTTAGCCTCATATTAACTTTCATATCAAGCCTCATATCAACTTTTCTTTTCCTCCCAATAGTAATCTGCTTCTGACTGAGTTTAAAATCTTATGTAGATACAGCAATGAATTCAACCTTGATGCTTCCCATAACGCGTATGTCCCTGGTATATGTGAGCATTGCATGTTCATGGATGTACAGGTACAAGGGCACATGTGTGTGCTTACATGTAGAGACCAAAGAACTCCTTTGCGTATCATTTCTCAGACAGTGTCTATACCTTTAAAAAAAAAAAAAAGCTTAAAGATGAAACACCTTCCTGGTCATTCTGGTTAGCTTTCAAATGAAGAGCATATTGTGTAAACATATGGACTAGGCTGGCTAGTCCGTGAATTCCATGGGTCTACCTGTCTCCTCTTCCTCAATGTTAGGATTCCAAGACACCATCAGAAGGTCTGTGCTCACAGATAATCACTAGAAAAACCAAAGACCAGGAACGCTAAGCATTCAGGGCGGTCCCTTCAAAGGAATCTATACTGTTCCCCAGTCAGGAGGCCGGGGATGGAGGTGGTTAGTAGCTTAAGTGACTGCTCCTGTACTATCACGGTCATTGCTGGTTCCCCCAAGTTCCCACAAGCAGGGCTTGAGGAAACGAGTGGTCTAGGTGACCTCTGCACTATTTGTCTAACCAAAACCATACCAGATCCTCCGCTGGGCCCTTAAAATGGCACGGGCATCACATCTGGAGAAGCCACCTTCATGGAAGAAGTGACAGGCGCTTTGAGAAGAGTTTTAATGTGATTATGTTCCAGCGTACACATTTTTTCTCACATTTTACTGTACTTAAATATGCCTAAAATAGACTGCCCAGTGTCAGACTCTTTAAGTGTGAACCATCCCTGGCTACTGAGTCAACCTGAATCCAATTTCCTTCCTGCTTCACAGAGATGGTTACTCTGCTAGCCCTGATGTTTACAAAGACTACATATGGGACTTATTAGGGTGGCTTATAGGCTGTGAGCCAGGTATTCCAACGATGGCAGTCTCCCAATAGAAAGGCCAAACTCTAGTCGTTTGTTTAGGCCAGGAGACTGGCTATTGCAACAGTCTCAATCGGATGCTGGAGTCCCAGGGAGGTCCTAGAGAGATGCTGGTCTTCTGTCTGTATTGGAATCCTGAAGAGGTAGCTTCCAAAACCAATGAAGGACAGCCTCGGCAGCAGGATACCTGAACTCGCCGTTGAGAATGAGGGCAAACATGCAAAAAAAAGCACAAGCATCCTTCTACCTCGTTTCATGGGGGCTGCCACAAGAAGTTGTTGCCGAGTGGGTCTTCACATCTCAAATAGTGAAATTAAGAAAATCCCCCGGGGCATGCCCAGAAGCTTGGGTTTTAGCTGATTCCAGATGTAGTCAAGTTGGCAATCAAGATTATATGTCACATGACGATTCTGGAGATCAACTTTGTGACCTTGTGTTTGCTAACACTTCCTTGACTGAGCTTTTTTCCACAACCCATATGATTTTTATTTTTTTTCCCCAAAGGAAGACTAGCCATTATCATCCCACTGACTTCTATTTTATGATCAGGCAGTTGACAGCAGTAACACTGGATTACTCCACACCTGGAAGATTCTAGCCTCTGTCTTCCCCTCACGCTGCTCCCTCTACCTGTGTGTTCTTCCTGAGTTCTCGTCTCTCCCCCACACCATCCTTCAAAGCTGACACTAAACATTACCTTCAAGAGGTCATCCTTCACCCCATTTGTCGACTGTCCCATAACTCACTGTGACTTCACAGATCTAATTACCTCTCCCCTGACTCTTTGTTCACCTTGTCAATAGATATTTATTTCAATATATGTGTCTCTTCCGCCAGCACATTAGCTCAGAGGAGTTTGTCCTAGGTACATTTGCATCTCTGTATTAGTCAGGGTTATACAGAGAGGTAGACCTGGAAGGGTATCATATACTTATCTCTTGGTATTTATGAAAGATTGGTTACAGGACTTCAAAACCTCTGGGTCCCCAAGTCCTTTATATAAAATTGTGTATTAGTCAAATTTCTCTAAAAGAACCAAGAGATTAAAATATTCTGAAAAGGGATTTATTGAAATGTTCACATGATAGGAACATCATAGCCTAAAATGGAGACTGTGTATAGATTATATAAAAACACACCATTTATAATGATTCACCTTAACTGGAACTGGAATCGATGAAAAGACATTCCTCTGGGAAAATTTGTGAGGGCATTTCTAGGAAGAATTAACGAGGGAGAGAAGAGTCTCCTGCAGAGTGGGTAGCACCTTTGAGCTACAGTTATAAACAGGTCATAGGAAAAAACAGTGGCTGTCTTAGTCAGGGTTTCTATTCCTGCACAAACATCATGACCAAGAAGCAAGTTGGGGAGGAAAGGGTTTATTGAGCTTACACTTCCACACAGCTGTTCATCACCAAAGGAAGTCAGGACTGGAACTCAAGCAGGTCAGGAAGCAGGAGCTGATGCAGAGGCCATGGAGGGATGTTCCTTAGTGGCTTGCTTCCCCTGGCTTGCTCAGCCTGCTCTCTTATAGAACCCAAGAATACCAGCCCAGAGATGGCACCACCCACAAGGGGCCCTCCCTCACTTGATCACTAATTGAGAAAATGCCCCACAGCTGGATCTCATAGAGGCACTTCCCCAACTGAAGCTCCTTTTCCTATGATAACTCCAGCCTGTGTCAAGTTGACACACAAAACCAGCCAGTACAGTGGCCGTTTGCTTGCTGGCTTTTGCTGTTGGTTTGCTGGGGAATTCATCTGCTCTGTTACTCCTACTGCTGCTATTGCTTCTATCCTTCACTGCACCAGAACCCCACTTTTTGTCCTTCCAACAGGCTAAAGATCAGGAGTTCTCCAGGAATCCTCCAGGATTTCAGTTCCAGATTGACGCTACTGAGACATCCAGCTTTGTAGATTGGTCGGGAACAGGTTTCTAAACAAAAATAATGTATTTGCATATAACTTATTTGATCATCTCTAGATTGGTTATAATATCAAAAACTACTCTCAACAATAAAAGAACTTCTGGGGGAAGCACCATCCCCGACCTCAAGCTCTCAAGCTGTATTACAGAGCAGTAGTGATTAAAAAAAACAAAACAAAACAAAAAATAAACAAAAAATAAAGTCACGGCATTGGTACAGAGACAGGCTCGTAGATCAGTGGAACAGAATTGAACCCACATACCTGTGGTCACTTGATCTTTTACAAAGGAACTAAAACCATCCAGAGGAAAAAAGACATTATTCTCCACAAACGGTTTTGTTTCAACTGTCGGTCAGCACGTAGAAGAATGCAAATCAATCCATTCTTATCTCCTTGTACAAAGCTCAAGTCCAAGTGAATCAAGGACCTCCACATAAAACCAGACACACTGAAACTAATAGAAAAGAAAGTGGGGAAGACCCTTGAGCACATGGGCACAGGGGGAAATTTCCTGAACAGAACACCAATGACTTATGTTTTAAGATCAAGAATTGACAAATGGGACCTCATAAAATTGCAAAGCTCCTGTAAGGCAAAGGATACTGTCAATAGGACAAGATGCCAACCAACAGATTAAGAAAAGACCTTTACCAACCCTACATCTGATAGAGGGCTAATATCCAATATATTCAAAGAACTCAAGAAGTTAGACTCCAGAGAACCAAATAACCCTATTAAAAATGGGGTACAAAGCTAAACAGAGAATTCTGAACTGAGGAATACTGAATGGCTGAGAAACACCTAAAGAAATGTTCAGCATCCTTAGTCATCAGGGAAATGCAAATCAAAACAACAACCCTGAGATTCTACCTCACACCAGTCAGAATGGCTGACAGCAGATGCTGGTGAGGATGTAGAGAAAGAGGAACACTCCTCCATTGTCTGTGGGATTGCAAGGTGGTACAACTACTCTGGAAATGAGTCTGGTGGTTTCTCAGAAAAATGAACATAGTACTACATGAGGACCCAGCTATAGCATTTCAGCTATACCCAAAAGATGCTCCAATATGTAATAAGGACACATGCTCCACTATGTTCATAGCAGCCTTATTTATAATAGCTAGAACCTGGAAAGAACCAAGATGTTCCTCAACAAGAAGAATGGATACAGAAAATGTCGTACATTTACACAATGGAGTACTAATCAGCTATTAAAAACAGCGACTCTGAAATTCTTAGGCAAATTGATGGAACTAGAAAATATCATCCTGAGTGAGGTAAGCCAATCACAAAAGAACACACATGCTATGCACTCACTGATAAGTGAATATTAGCCCCAAATTTCAGAATACCCAAGATACAATTCACATAACACATGAAGCTCAAGAAGAAGGAAGACCAAAGTGTGGATACTTTGGTCCATCTTAGAAGGGGGAACAAAATACCTATGGGAGGAGATACAAAGTGTGGAGCAGAGACTGAAGGAAAAGGCCATCTAGAGACTGTTCTACCTGGGGATCCATCCCATATACAGTTACCAAACCCAGACACTACTGTGGATGCCAACAAGTGCTTACTGACAGGAGCCTGATATAGCTATATCTTGAGAGGCTCTGTCAGTACCTGACTAATACAGAAGTGGATGCTCACAGCCAACCATTGAACTGAGCACAGGGTCTCCAATGGAGGAACTAGAGAAAGGACCCAAGGAGCTGAAGGGGTTTGCAGCCCCATAGGAGGAACAACAATATGAACCAATCAGTACTCCCAGAGCTCCCAGGGACTAAACCACCAATCAAAGAGTACACATGGAGGGACACATGATTCTGCATATGTAGCAGAGGATAGCCTTGTCAAACATCAATGTGAGGAGAGGCCCTTGGTCCTGTGAAGGCTCGATGTCCCAGTGTAGAGGAATGCCAGGACAGGGAACTGGGAGTTGGTGGGTTGGTAAGTAAGGGGAGGAGGGATGGGATAAGAGGTTTTCAGAGGGGAAACCAGGTAAGGGGATAACATTTGAAATGTAAATAAAATATCTAATAAAAATACAAAATAATAATAATAATTATATATAATATATAATTTATGTAATGTGTATATAATTTATGTGATATATAATTTATATTTATGGTATCCTGTATACTTTTAAAAAGTAATGAAAGGAAAAAAACTCTACCTATTTGTAAAATCGCAGTATCTTTTTCTGAATGTTTTCCCCACAGTGCTGATGGAATGTGTGAATGCAGAGAACCATGGATACATAGAGCCTACTCTGTGTATTATGTGTAGGTGGGCACATAGACAAGGAGAGAGAAAAATAGCTGTACAGAATGATGGATGGATAGATGGTCAGATAGATGGGGGGGGGACTCAGTAAAGGAGTAGGTTTGTATGACTGTGGATGATAGGAATCCCCATGATAGGCCTTGTGCAAGCCAGAGAATCAAGATGCCGGTCCCAAATCTCAGCTCCCCAAAACTAGGGATGTCAGTGAGGTAACTCTCAGTACAGGGGGTGAAGATGTGAGAGCGCGGTGCGCTTATGGTGTCACCGCTGAAGTCTGGAGGCCAGCAGATATGGCGTTCTGATATCTGAGTGGAGGAAAAGCAAAGGGTCCCAGTTCCAAAGACCCCGAAACCTCTTCTCCATCACTTTGTTGGATCTTGGTCTCCAGCTGATGCCCACTCTTCCTATCAGTTCACATGGCAGTCGATTCTCCAAATGTCCTCATCTGTATCCCCTGGAGACCTTGTAAGCCAGTGGCACAAGCTATTGGGAACAGAAACTGCGTCAGCGTATGGTCGTAGGACACAGAGGTGGTGATCGATGACCTTCTTCGCACTTCCCTCTGCAGAGCAGGCGCTATCTGATGCTCTACTTTTCCTTGGTCTTGGCAAGGTAGTGATTCTCGCTCCTGCCTTTCTTCTTCCTGCCGCTGACACTATCCACGTGGGGAGGCCGTAGTCACAGACGTACAAAACCACTGGAGACAGGGCCAGCGTCTAGGTAGATTTTTAAAAATCAAACGAGTACAGGTCTTTGGTAGTGTTTGGGGTCTAGAAGGCGTTTGGTATCTAACTCTACATTTTGAGGGTGGACAACACATATGAAGTTGGTGTTTACAAGAGTGTTTACTCCTCCATTACTGCCCTCACAAAGAGCAGTAAACATAGGGGTTTAAAAGCACACGTTATCTATAAGTTCCGTGGAACAGAAATCCAAGGGGCTCAGTTAGTTCCACTGCTCAAGCCGCATGCGGCTGAAATCAAGGCATTGACTGAGCTGCTATCCTACAAGGGAAACATTGAGGGAAGAAGCGATTTCAAGCTTCATCCAGGCAACAGGAAAAGTTCAGCACGCGTAGGACCAGGGTCCCCGCTTCCTTGTTGACTACAGCCTGGGGTTCTTCCATCTCTTAAACACCCCAGCACTCCATTGGCACACTGATTCCTTAGAGTCTCCTCTATGTCTTTCATTGCTAGGTCTCCTTCCTGCCTTCTCCTTTTAAGTCCTCAAGCAATGGGATGGCGCCCACTCTGTAACCTAGGATACTCTCCCATTGTCCCATCCTCACTGTCTCTTTCGCTTTGTAGGCTAACATATTCATTGACTCCTGGGGATTTGGGCTTAGAAGGCTTTGAGGGACATGATTCTGCTAAGAGATAGGTGCTTTTTTTTTTTTTTTCATATATATCTCATATTAATTCTCACGACATACCCCAAAGAGGAACATAGTTATACCTTCTGTTCAGGAACAGAAAGTGAGGTTCTGAGAGTTTTATTCCACAAGCTAGTAAGTGGTACGGCCCTCTGTACCCTGACCCAAAGCATAGATTCCGGGTCAGTTGGAGTGAGAGAAGAGCAAAGGTCAAGGGATCTACAGGCCTGCCGCTCGGGCCACTTTTCCCTCTGCTCTTTCACTGTTGCTGTTCCTAGGAAGGTTGTCCCTGTCCACTCAGGATACGCAGTTCGCCTCTGAGGGACGTGCGTTTTCTGGGTCCCAGCAGAAAACATTCTGCTCCAATGAAGTTACCTAGGAGAGATTAACAACAGGACTGTTGACAAGGCTATGGGTGGAGTTATGGAATGCTGAGAAGGCAGGCAAGCTAACTTTGTAGGCACCAGCTACTACACCCGGGCTGTGAAGGAACCCAGGGAAGAATAGTCAGCAGACACCCGAGAGAAAAAGTGGAAACCGCAGGCAAGGTTGCATGACAGGAGCCGAGTCCGTCACAGCAAACAGAGCCAGCCTGGCTTTGCAGAAGGGTGGCAAGAAAGACTGACTTCTTTCTCTGCCCCCAACTCTTCCTACTAGCAAGTTTCAAACAGAAACCAGAGGGAAAGGGGCTGCTGGTGAGGGTGAAACCCATCAAGATTAGCTTTGTTGGTCCAGGGCGCAGGATGGAGGAATGAAGGGCTTGGAGGAGGCCGTCATCCCCTCAGGAGCACCCCCAAGACTCTTTAGGACTTAGCTGTACCAAGGCTGTTCATTTCTGTGGCTGGCAAAACAAATTACCACAGAAGAGAGGTGTAAAGTCAGAGAAGATTATTGTGTGAAATTCTGGAGGCCACAGGTCCAGAGTCAAAGTGCTGACTGGGCCCTGATCCTCCTGAGGTCGGGAGAGGATGCCCCGCCCCTCCCCCCACACCCCGTACCCCCCTCTCCTTGCTTCTTCCTAGCTCCCCGTGGTCCTGGCACACTGGGTCTTGTCTGACCTGAGCTGGAGCCCTCCAGTCTCGGTCCTATCTGCACGTGCCCTTTGTCTCCATGTCCTTTCTTCCTCACATCAAGGTACCAGTCACTGGTTTTCGGATCAGTCTAAGTCAAAACCCTTAACCATATACAACTGCAGGGGACCCCGTCCTAAATTAAAACCATATTCTAAGGTTCTAGGTGGAAATGAATCTGCCCCCTAACTAATGATAGCTAGTGAAATGTGTTATTTCTGAACAAAAGCTTCAGTCCCTAGCATGTAATTCTCTCTGTGTGTCTGTCTCTGTCTGTCTCTGTCTGTCTCTGGGTCTCTCTCTGCTTCCCGCCCCTCCCCCACCCCCACTGCTGCGGCAGTCGTGTAAGGCCACCGTGAGTATTGCTACTCCCCAAGGCGGCCGAGGGTCCTGGAGTGAGGATGAAACAGAAGATGGAGCCCCAGCTGACCTGCCGGGAGAGCACAGGAATATAAATAAACATGTCCTCTTTCCTGACAGATGTCGCGTGCAGCGTTCAACCACGGTCCTGTTCTTCAGAGAGATCCCCAGTTGAATAAACCCTCCAGCTTTTTTTCCTTGTACACAAGCACATCCTCAAACAGTTTCAAACCACTCTGCATGGTCAAGGTTCCTCCACGTGCCCACCCAAGGGGAAGACACAGAAAGAACCCGACTTTAAAGACTGTGAGGGTCAAGCTCCCCAGGAGGAGCAGCATGGATGCTCTTAGGTCCGCTTTATATCCCTATGAAGGGACACCATGACCGAGCCACACATCAGGCGATCACCGTGAAAGTAAACTGGATGAACTAAACTACACACGTCCAGATGAGAATCCTTCATGTCTGGAATTAGGAGAAAACGTGATGGCTCCGTGTCTCTTTAATCTTTCTTATCTGCGTTGAATGGCACCGTGGCTAATGCCCCACCCCACCCCCTCCCCCACCTCCACCCCACCCCTCCCCCACCAATCGCAGCTGCAGCTGCAGATGCTGAACCGTTCCCCTCTCTCTTCACCCACCACATCTTGGTGTATCACTGTGGTTAGAGTGTGACCTGAAAGTACGGCTCCCCGGGGGTGGCACCTGGACAAGGGGCAGCCACAGCCCCCCCCCCCCCCGAGGAGTTGCTATAAAATGATATTCTTGCACCCTGCACCCAACCTTCTAAGTCAGACACTCTGGGAGTGACCAGTAGTTTTGGTTTTGGTGAGTCTTCCAAGCGACTGGACCACCTTTGGCCTGGAGTCGAACCTAAGAAGGCGGGTAGTTTGCCTTCAGAGGGATACATGGCATTCAAATGTCCCTAGCTTCTCTCTGCCCCTTGCGTCAGTGGGAGAGTCCTACAGTAGGGCACAGAGCCTCAGTGCTCTTTGTCTTATGAGCATGTTGTGCCATCTGCAAGTGTCTCTTGGGCTTTCAACCACAAGAGAGGTCTCTCTGTGAACATCGGGGTCTCTAGCATCTAATGCTGATGGAGTAGATTCCACGTCTCTTCTGACAGAAAGCAACATGTGCTTCCATGAGTCCTTGTGCTTCCTCCGTAATCAGTTTAGACTCGGTTTACGAGGCAGGGTTCTCTGTAGTTACAAAGTGCTCTCTCTCTCTCTCTCTCTCTCTCTCTCTCTCTCTCTCTCTCTCTCTGTGTGTGTGTGTGTGTGTGTGTGTGTGTGTGTGTGTGTGTTTCCACCAACAAACAGTTAACTGAAATCTTCACTAATGTCTCCCAAGTTTCCACTTAGATGATGACATTTTCATAAAACTTGGACCGCTTCCCTAAGCGGCACCTTTTCCCGGGAATGAAATAAACAAGACCCAGGATCCCCACCCCCACCCCCCACCCCCGGAGGAATGGCAGATCAATATCCATTCTACCCGGCGGCCAACTCCGAAGCTGTGTGGCATTGTATGGATGAGAACAGAAAGAATTTATCCTCCACTATAATTGGAAAGAGAACTTGGTCATTCTCAACAATCGTGGGGGAGCCAGACCACCTGGAGATCAGGCTGGGAAACCAGGCAAAATGCTTGGCTTCACCTGCTCGGGTCGGGGAAAGTTTGGGAGCGTTCTAGACAGGTTACCTGTGAGTACTGGTCAAGTAAAGATGGTCTAAGGCACGGTGCTTGCTAGTGGATAAAACCTTCATTCGTTCAAGTGACTTTCTTGAGAATACTGGAAATATGTTTATCTGACCGACTAACCAATTCATCTCTCTCTCTCTCTCTCTCTCTCTCTCTCTCTCTCTCTATCTATCTATCTATCTATCTATCTCTATCTCTATCTCTATCTCTGTCTCTTACTGAGCCTATACATATACAGTTTTTTTTTTTTTTCCTCTTCGAAGAAATGTTTTGTGCCAGCAGGACTGAAAGGTAGACGAAAATCTATGAAAACACTAACTGGAGGAATCGATAGTATTATATGTAAATGTGTACATCTATCATACACTACAGACTTGTTTCTATGCACGTTAAGATGTTCCCAGCACCTCTCTAATTGGCACCGTGCCTAGTCGTGGCATGCATGCTATGAGGAATACACGTGGCTAGGCTTGCCTTGCAGAGACACAGTAGACAGCTATGTATGGGCTATGATTTGATTTTTTTCTTCAGGGACCTCTCTGTAGCTGCCCTAGCTGGCCCAGGCCTAGAGCCTGCTAAGAAATTCCCCCATCGCTTACTCCTTTGCATTCAGGCACTAAAAGTTGTTTAAATGCAAATTATTTTCCAGGCGGTCGAGACATTATTATTCATTAATATTTGGGCTCTAATGAGTTTATCAGCTTAGAAGAGCACGTGCTGGAGTCTTTAGGTAATAGAAACCAGGGAGTCATGTTTTAATAACGACAGGCAGAAGAGTATAGAGTACGATCTAAAGCACTGTAGAAATCCAGAGGCGCAGGACATGGCCTGAGACACTGGTAACAAGGTAAGGCGTAGGATGAAGGGTACAAGAGTGAAGACAGACACAAAATGCCCTCACAAGCCCGCAGCTTATGCGGGCCTCGAGTTCCCAGCATTCAGTGCAAGACCATTTACAGAACATAAATGCCACCTGGAATGTGGTATCTCTACCTCCCATGACTTGCTCATCTGCCGTGCCCAGGTCCTGTGGGTACGCCAGGGAATGAAAACTATATTAAAGGTGTTCGCAGCCTTCACCATACATTACAGACCTGGTACTGTGGCACTCGGGTGAAATCAGACGCTATCAGAAGTCCACTGAACTTCTGATTCGCCAGCTCCCTTTCGACGTCTGGTGTGAGAAGTTGTTCAGGACTTGAAGATAGATCTAGGCTTCTGGAGTGCAGCTACTGGTGCTGGGCAGGAGGCAAGTGAGGCCTATCTGGTTGGCCTTTTTGAAGATGCCAACCTGTGTGCGATCCATGCCAAACAGGTAACAACTACGCCAAAAGATATCCAGCTAGCACGCCGCATACGCGGAGAACGTGCTTAAGAGTCCACTGAGAGGGGAAACATTTCATTCTCGAAAATATTTTTTTTCCTCTTCTTCCTGTTACCAGTAGTTCTAAATGTTAGATTTTTTTTCCCCTTGGGGGCACAAAGGTACCTAAGTACCTTTGCGAATGGAAACATAGGGGACAGAATCAGGCATCGGCAGTTTCTCCACGTTCATTTGGGTGTGAATTTTTAATATAAATGCAAGATGTAAAACATTAATGCAAGCAGAATGTTTCAGTGAAAACATTTCAACAGTTCAACTTTATAACAATTATAAATAAACCTGTTAAAGTTTTCTGGACAGTGCCAGCATTTGGATTTTTATAAAATAAGTAAATTTCTTATTGACAGCAACTAAATGGTGTTTGTAGCATTTTCATCACACAGTAGACTCCATCCACTCACTGTACTTTTCTGAGTTGTCCTACATGCAAGTAGATGTTTTGAATGTTGTCTGTCTTCTGTGCTGTTCCAATAAGTTTGGTATTAAAATACATTAAACAAAAAAAAACTATATAAAAACCTACCTTTGTGGTGCTTCCAGAGGTCCATTCAGGTAGAAGAGGCAGAAAAATGCAAGGTTCTGCCTCAGGGACATGCCTGGGTTATTTGAGGAAACAGGTTTGGGAAAACGGTGGTCAGCATGGCAGACCATCACTAGATCAGAGAGAGAGAGTAAGAAGGATCATGGAACTCCAGTTCCTGCAGGACCTCCCTAGACTTCAGACTTTAACTTTCAGCCTGATGAGAGGTTTTGCGACCAAGAGTGGTATCTCCCAGCTGACAACTCAGTTAAAACCCTGGAATGGTGGCTCGTGCTGGTAATCCTCGTACTTCAGAGGTAGTCGCAGGGGGATCAGGGGCAACCTCAGATACATAGCTAGTTTGAGGCCATCCTGGACTACATGGAACACTGTTTTAGAAAAAAAGCCTATTTCTCATGTTCAAAAACTCAATAAAGAGCTAGAAATGGTAAATATTTTCAATTAGGAGGTTTCTTGAGTGTACTGAATCTTCCGTTGTGGTACTGACAAAGTCAGCTAATAAATGTGACCACTAAAATGTCAGTCACCAAAACAGGGGGGGCTATTTTATTTTGTACAAACTGAACTTTGTGCCATTGCAATGATACAAGGGAAGGATTTTAGAAAGTTGTTTAAATGCAAGTATTATTTTAGAAGTTTACTTAAAATACAATTATATTATGTGTAGGTACATATACTATATATGTAAATAGATTAATTGGAGTTACCTACACAAAGAGATAATGTGTCTCCCTACAGAAGCCATAGATTATTTAACAGAAGCCCCAGTGCCAGAAAAGGGGATATTTTCCTTCAAATTATTGGTCAGGCGGCCAAGATACCCACAAAAAAATGAAGGCTATTGCCATTGCTTTTGACTGTCTCCCAAAACATGATGCTAAGATCCCATTGTCAAAGACATCACAGTCATAGACTTGGAGAACTTAAACTAGTACTGACCTGGAAGGCTCTTCCCTAAGGGCTAGCTCTCATCATGTTGGAAGATGTTATGACAGCTGTCAGAGTAGAAAAGCTATCAACAGTCTTATGCAGCTGTAGTTCTTATGAACCACAATAATTATAAGCCCAGCATCATATCACCCACTGTGCAATACAGTGGCTCGTACATCTTGGAGATAACCAACTGCTCTCTCATTGGACTTAGGGCTAACTCAGTAAGAGGGAACTCAAGCTTGGTACTGTAAGCCTAGCCAAGAACTTGATGCTGAAGAGGTCATATATCCTAGAGGAGAACCATAGCTACCATTTTGTTAAATTAATATACTTTATAACTGCCTTCTAAATATTTATCCTTCTGTATATACACATTAGTTCAGCTCTTGCCCTTCATCAAAAATTTTCTTTTAGCTGGGCGTTGGTGGTGCATGCCTTTAATCCCAGCACTTGGGAGGCAGAGGCAGGCGGATTTCTGAGTTTGAGGCCAGCCTGGTCTACAGAGTAAGTTCCAGGACAGCCAGGGCTATACAGAGAAACCCTGTCTTGAAAAAACCAAAAAAAAATTTTTTTTTCTTTTAGCAGCAGATGAGAACTATTACTGAGATATACAACTGGTCAAAATAACCAAGGGGTACCCAGCCCCAAATGATATATCTACTCAGGGAAAATAAGAAAGAAAGGGTGGGGAAATTGTAGAAGCCAAAGAACCAGGACAAAGGCTGTGGGGTAGTGTCTTCTGGACATGGTAGGAGTGTTGCACCCATGAACTCTCAACAATATGGCTGCCACAGAACACTTGAACTTCATCAGTTGACACACTAACATGGATTTGGGGAAAGTTCATAAGTTCATAAGTCACTCCTACATTGTGTGTGTGTGTGTGTGTGTGTGTGTGTGTGTGTGTGTTGTGTGTGTGTGTTCCTGGGCATCAGAGTGATGAGCTGCACAAGGCAAGTTCAGTATAACACAATTCAGTAACTAGTGTTGGTTCAGCCTTCACGAGTCTGACCCCAGTGATTTATTTCAGACATATTTAAACACAGCACAATCTGGTAGAAACTAATCTTGTGATAATTAACTCAATCCTGTGTGCACAAGAAGGCATGCATAAATCTCCTTGAGGAGCAAACTAAGCTAAATACAGATAAGTCATGACAGCATTGAAAACTCTCTGTTAAGGTACCTGTGGCGCTCTCCATAAAGATGGCGCTCATAGACTGAATGAGAAAGACAAGCCATGAGAAGGGTCTGGAAGAGAATCTGGTGCTGGAAGGTGTCCAGACACAGAGATTACTCAAAGGTCACCAGGCTAGAAAGCACACCGGGTTCAGCCGTATAGACAGAAAGCAGGTTTTACATTACCCTGGAAGGTACCCCCTGTACTTACCCCTCGAGGTTCCCCAATGCATGTGTCCCTCTGACAAGTTGCCCAAGCCTAGGTGAGCCCTAAACCTGTGTATATATAGGAAACACTAACTGGGCTTAGTGGGATATGTATGATTACATGCATATTGTATGTATATTGTATGTATATGTGTATATTTACACATATATATCCTATATATTCTGTGTGTATAAAGTTGTGGATGATTTAGAAAAATAAATAAGTAAAACTTCAGCTGTAGAAGTTCTTTATGTCGAAAGGAGAACCAATAGCATTTGCTGTCAGACCAAATGTGGGGTAGTAGAGAAATTCAGGAGGAAATGTAACTCTGCGTGCGGTATTTGGTTATGTGTAGAGGAGGAGTCAGCCCCGCTGGGCTGAGGGAAATACGGAAGGAAGATAAGTGGAAGAAAGGCCACTGGGAACCAGCTGGAGTCATGAGAATTTAAGATGCATCTAAGATAAAGGAATTGGACAGGATGTTCCCGGACTCTCTCTGCCTGACTCCAATAGTCTCTGATCACATGATTCCCAACAGCTTCTGCTGTCATCTTCCTCTTTAGAGAGACCTTGCACTCAGCCTTACTCCGCCTTCCCCAAAAGCAGTTGGTCGAAAGGGGAAGTAATGTAAATTTCCCTTCCGTCCACCTTGTGGTCAAGATGAGCACACTTCAGATGTGCTCACCGTCTTCCGGGTCTCCCAAGCCTGTGTGGATTCTCATAGCTTCTTGGCACCAGCAAGATGCAGCAGGAATTTTGCTGGAGGCTCCACCAGACAATCGTAATTTTCTCCCTCTTCCTTCTAGCATTTTCACTGAGAGTGGGTTTCCCTTCTGCCTTGATTCTTTGCACCCAGGTAGCAGCTGAGCCAGTGGGGTTAGTCTGTTGCCCCGCCCTCCCCCCCCCCCTTCCGTGGAGCTGTTTACAGCATAGAGCAGGCAAAACCGCACTGGGTGTATGCTGATTGTAACATATTTAAAATATGAGCATTTATCAGAGGTAGCAGATGGAGGCAGCAGAGTGGAGCTCCCAGAACCGAGGGCAGGGAGTGTTTCACTCAAGTGTAAAGCTCGCACCATCTAGACTCAGCTGGCACCAGCTCATAAAAACCAGTGAAGAGAAAGCGGCCGCGTGGAAAAAAAGCCACCTTTGTGCTAAGTTCGGAAGGTCACAGCATTCCCTGACCTTGAGTCCTCCAGGCCTGAAAGACAGTATTCACTGCGGGAGGGGAAGAGCAAGCCTTCTCCACTGGGGTCCTTAATGTATTTTACTTTCTTAAAATCTAATCAATCTAAGAAAATTCAGAAGCTCAGAGTAAATAGAAACAGAAATCATTTGACTCTTCCCACAACCTTTTGGGAACAACCTTGTGTGCCTTACACAAGAGCAGTCTGAGACAAGGAATTAGGCAGGTCCCTACGTGGAGGCTCTTAAATATTAGACATGTTCGGTTATTTCAGTTTTGATTTCTTTTTACTGTCTTCCTCACCGCTCTCCCTGAAAGCATAAATACATTCAAAGTCTACTTTATTGACTATTTGAACTAAGGACTATGTTTCGGCCGTGAACTTAACTACCTCGGGGGCTCAAGTACCAAACTCAATACATTAATGGTAAAAAAGAAAGAGAGAGAAAAGATAATTTTTAACACTTCTGTTTGAGAGAAGAGCTAAGATTGCGTCTTCATTCCGTTAGGCAACGTCGATCTTAACAGTTGATCTCAGGTTTGCAGAAACGCTTGGAGTCACTCAAAAAAAGGGCGATTAGAGCCAAACAGTAAACCTTTGTTTGATACTTGCCTTCCATTACATTTTGAGAGGCACTGAGAAGTGAAGTGGGTAAACCACGGATTTCCCCCCAGTGCCCTTTTATGAGAGTCTCAAGGACCCCTGGCCATCATTTTATGGAAGGTACGGATCCCAGTCTCTGCAGAGCCCCTCCCCCACGCCCTAGTCAGAACTAGTCACTATCCCCTCCCCCCACGGTACCACCAGGAAGGCATAATGTCACATTTAAATTTACCACGTTTTGTACTTAGCCGGTGCTCATGATGCATTGTGAATCTGTCAGAGAAAGTATAACTTTAGTGCCTGGCACACAATCGGTGCCGAATTCATTGACTCCAAGACTAATGACTGTAGAGAACTATGTAAGGGGATATGAATAGGGGAAAAGATCATCAAACGTCCCTTTTTTATCATAGTGTCTTCATATCGACTAGATCTGTGAGAGAGGCTCCCCTTTGGAGATGACGACACCTGCACGCTACTTTCAGGGTTGGTCTTATTTCTGGTGTTTTATTTGTTTGCTTGCTAGCTTGCTTGCTTTTTAGCATTTCTTTGACAATTTTTATTGAGCATTTATTGAATTCATATTAGGTGATAGCTGGGGGATGATACGAAGATTAGGAGACTTTCGGCTGTGCAGGTGCCTGTACTTCCTAATGAGCCCAACCTGAGCGCCGGGTGGGGAGGGGCACTGAGAGCAAGGGGGGAGGGGAGAGCCAGGGCGCCACCTGAACTCAGTTGAAGCTTTGAAGGAGCTGCAGGGTAGCAGCCAGGACAGCACTTCTCTGCAGGACTAGCACCCTTTAGACAGTTTGGACATTCTAGGGGGCTTCCTCTCATCATTTAGCAGGACATGTCTATCATACAGTGAGCAATGGCCAGAGATGATATATGTCCTTGTGATTGGTTTAATCCAATTGTCCCACTATGTTCTTGTGATTGGTTTAATCCAAATGTCCCACGTCCCAGCACGATGTGTAAGCATACCCCATACAGGCTGGATGTGATGGCAAAGGCCTGTAATCCAAGCATTCTAAATGTAGAAGCAGGAGGATTGTGTAATCTAGTCTAGTCAAGGCTACAGAACCAACTAGAGATGCATAAGGAGGCCCTATTTTAGCAAAACAAAACAGGACCACACACGCACACAAAGGATATAACAAAACAAAGTTAAGAACAAAATGTTTCCCTAGAAGCACTGAGGATTGTTGACTACGAATGGAGACGATTCAGAAGCACTATGTTGGGGAAATAGATTCTAAGAACCAACATGTTACACAGTTCTATGAATTTTCAAGACGGTGAACAATTCCTGGCAAGGCTCCAAAGACAGCAGGCCCAGAGTATTCTTTTGATTCACAAAGAAATTGTTTTCCTAGAACATGTGGTATTTTCTGAAGGTGTGTGGTGCATGCTCTGTGTTCACACATGACATGGGTTAGGTGTTAGGCTGTGAGAATTATAACCAGATATTCACCTACAAGAATTGTCTAGTGATCTTGCTAAAATGTGGATGCTGATTTGGCGGTTCTGGCTTGAAGTCTGAGCTTCTCCTTCATTAAGCCATGGTCACGCTGATGGTGTTGGGATGCGGACGAGCTACGATCTCCAGAGGAAAACAATCAGGAGCTAAGGTGTAGAGTCTCTGAAGAGGCTTCCTGGGACATGCTCTGGGACTCAGTATAATTAGATAGCTAAATATCCAGGGCCATGTGGTAGGAGATGAGGTCTGAGGAGATGTAGTCAGAACACACAGGAATTTGCCCAACTTGTTCAGTCTTCATTGTGTAACCAGAGCTGTGCTGTGTTAGACCTCTGCACCACAGGGTGTGGCTCTACTGGATGTGGGATGTCCAGAGAAGATGCTTGTACAATTGTGTTGCCAAGAAAGCACGTGAGCCCGACCCGAGGGAGTCACAGTAGAAGTAGAAGAAAGAGGGGGGATGCTCTTTTGGAGGTACGCTTTCCTAAGAGGGGGATTGCCTGCCTGAGTATGTGTGGTGAGGGGGATGGACGGATACTCGTAATTCCTGGTCTGTGCCCTGGTGGAGTGATGGAGCATCAAGCTCAGGGACAACGTTCAGGGATATCAAAGCAAAGTAGCAGCAGTGACTAGAGAAGGTGCGCTGTGCTTCATGGTCTCCTGGGCGTCAAAGGCAGCACACAGATGGGGTGAGGTTCCTGCCCCTAGGCTTAGTCACTTTCTTTCCTCTTTCTTTCTTTCTTTCTTTCTTTCTTTCTTTCTTTCTTTCTTTCTTTCTTTTTTTCTTTCTTTCTTTCTTTCTTTCTTTCTTTCTTTCTCTCCCTCTATTTCTCTCTCTTTTTTTCTCTTTTTCTTTCTTCCTTTCACATTCAGACAACTCTCTCACTTTCTCTCACACTTTCTCTCTTTCTCTTTCACAAACACCACATACATATACATACAGACACACACACACATACAAATGTACACACACATTCCATATATACAGATATACACTCATACAGATACACAAACACACACATATACACACATACATACACAACATACTCATACCACATACTCACACCACATAAAAATACACACATATACAGATACATACATACCACACACACACATACATATACACACATAAGACACATACACATATACCACACACAAATACATAGATTTATATATACACATAGACACACAGGAACACATACAGACATACTCAAACACACATATACACACATATACACACATGCACACACATACACCATATACAACACACACACATACAGATACACACATATACACACAGATATACATACACCCACACATACATACATACATACATACATATATACAGATGCATAAACACACACTCACACATACACACATATAGATATACACATCACATATACATATGTATACATACAGATACACACACCAAAGACACATATACACACATACAGATATAGACACATATACCACACACAAATACCTTCAGACACACACACATAGACACACATGAACATATACAGGCATAGACACTCACAGACACACAAGCACACACACACACACACTGCACCGAGAGATATAGACACACATCACACATATACACACATATATGCGCACCACACACAGACACACATATACATACATATGCCTACACATAGACATATACACTCACATACATACAGACAGACACATACTTATACACATACACACACACACATCTCACACAGACACACACACACAGACACACACACACAGACACACTGCTGCTGCTGCTGCAGCTTTATACCTCTACAGACAGAACTGCTTCAGTCTGGAATCCCCCTGAACAAAAGTCCACATCGTAGTATTACCTAGCATTTTTTCAAACCCTTCCAGAGGTGTCCTGTCTGTGAAGACTCTTCTCAACCTCCTGCCTGCCTGCCCTGCTCACAGCCACCTCTTGCCTGTATCATCCAGCCCCATCAGCTGGGCTTGCTGTTTCCACTTCCCCGTGGGCTCCTGAAGGGCAGGGGTGTGTCTCTTCCATCATTACCAGCTCAGGAAGTCATAACATTTACATGTGTAACTTTTCCACCAGGAGTGGCGTTCACACCGTGCTCCCTCCTCCCTCTCAACGCTCTCACCATTAATATTATGCTTAATTATTTAGATTTGATTTATTGGGAGTCAATACTTAATTTAAAAATCTAATTTCTATTTCAGATTTTAATAAATAATAACATTAAATAACTATCAAGAACAAATTAGAATATAAAACACTTAATTCTTCACATAATTAAATTTTAAATAAAATAAGTCCTTTACACAAAACCTACCCCTTAGTTAAATTTTAATTCTAATTTCTGTCCTTGTTTGTCTTTGTCCTGTCTGTATCTTCTGTTTTCTGTCTCTCTATTAGTTCCTTAGTGAGGTTTCTGTGGAAGGAAATGGGCTTCCTTCAGGCCTGCAATTAACTAGGCGAACAGCCACTGGCTTAAGAAAAGCATAGCTCCTATTAATGTAAGAGAAAATTCAAAATGTCTACAAATTAGCATATTTGGGTTTGGATATTAGATTCCATCTTTTTGCAACAAGTGTTTAATTTTATCACAAAGTGACAAATATTAGTGGTTAAAATATGTCAAGCACCTGCCTTCCGCCTTTGTAATCAGATGATGTTCTGTAACACAGTAAAGACATTCATGTGCACCCAGCAGTCACACCCACACATGCTCTCTCTCTCTCTCTCTCTCTCTCTCTCTCTCTCTCTCTCTCTCTCTCACACACACACACACACACACACACACACACACACACAAACACACACATATTTCCTGAAAGCTACCGTGTTTGTCTGGCTCATAAGGAAAAACTCGAGGAGAACAAAATCTATTATGAGACCATGTTTCTCAAACCGGGGTAGCCCTTATCTCAAGCTTAGCATTATGGGAAGCAACTGGAGTAAACAATGTAGCTGATCCCCTAAATTGTTTATTTTAGCCAATGAATTAAACATCATTTTTGTATGAAAAAAAAAAAAAAAAAACTAGTACCGAATCTCGAAGGAGGAGAATGCAAATTTCCCATGAAAATTTAAAGATTGTGGCAACGTGAGACTGCAAAGAAATACTGAACTTGTGATAAGCTGCCTGGGCCCTGTCCCAGCCTGCCGGCAACACAGGTTCTGTTCGTTCCTTTGTTTGAGAGGGAAAGTCAGGCACCCTTGCACAGGATTCACACAGAAACAAACACAGCAGCTTCTGCCCCACAGAAGGCAATGTGGGCGCTGACATCCAGCTCGAGGGACTGGGTTAGCGCAATCTCTGCGTGGTTCTGGTGACAGAGTTATCATGACACCCCATCAGCAGCAGAGAGCCTCATGCCTTTACCCTCAGGGAGTTCTGATAAGGCTCTCTAGATCAGCATCCACAGTTCCTATGGCCACCAGCTGACTGTCTTCCCACACTGCGTTTCTTTTGGTTTGGGCTTCTTAATAGCTTTGTCTTCTAATTTTAATATATACAAGGTCTTCTTGCTAGGTATACATTCATTTACGAGGTGGGGTCCCGTAGGGCACTTTTCTCACATGTACACAATATAACTGAATCATATTCACAATCCCATTCATGTCCTTTGTCCCCCTTTTCCCTCCAACTGGCCCTGCCCTTTTCCTATATAGTCACCTTTCTATCAATACCTTTCTGTAACTTTGGGAGCCAGTTTTCTCTGTGGGTCTTTTGCTCCTATTTCATACGCCAAATATCTAAATAAAGTTGTGTGTTAAATGTCTAACGCCACAAAAGAGAGAAAACAATCCCTTTATTTCAGCACAGTTATTCCCATTGTCATGTAGATTGGGTGCCCTGTTGGCCGAGAGGGCATTTGTTTGCTACCCACCGCTTGCCCTCGAGCCGGCGGTCTGCTTTTGGAGCGGGTTGGCGTGCAGGCGGGGATGCCGGGATTCAAGGATGATGGTCATGCAGGTTTTGGATCCACCTTCGTTGTGTTTCCCCTGCACTGGCAATATGCTATGGGAATCCTGACTCACTCTGAAAGATGTCAGATACTAGTGAGTCAGTGACAAAGAAAGATAGCCAAAGGCTTAGCACTGAAACAGAAATTGTATCCCATTTCAAGAACGGGCTCTCTAGCTGAATGAAGACTCCTGCATGTTGTGCGTGTCCTCTTTTATAAATGTCTTCTTTTAAAGGTTCTACTTTTTTTTTTTTTTTTAATTTCTATCGCTTCTCGGCCTTTTGGCTAAGATAAAGTGTAATTTTTTTTTTTTAATTTCTGTTACAGTGTGAAGTTAAATATAATCCTTAGTTCCTAGCCCACCATTAGCACTATGTGCTAATAGAATTCTCTGCTTCAGAATATTAGTGCCACTATGACAACATACCTGCTAGTTAAATATTTATTTTAAAAGAAAAAAATGTACTTGTCAGAGTTCTGAACGGCACGAGGTCAACAGCAGGACCCGGCAGCTTTAGTGTCTGCTAAAAGTCAAGTCTAGGCGTGCATCGTGTCGCTTTGTAACAGTCTCTGGAAGGGAAAGCATTGTGACTTCACGTGTATGAAGAGAAAGGGGAGATTCCTTCTTTTACTTATCATGAGAGAGCTAATTCTAGCCATCAAGGTTAGAGCTCTCAAGTTTCCTCCTGTGGACCACTTTGGAGACTGTGACATAATACATGGTTTACTTTGAGTCATGTGTTGTGTGACTTTTCCTTGACGAGTGGCACCAGTTACAGGTAAGGAAACAGTTACAGGTAGATCACAGACCAAGGCAATGACTCCCCCAAATATGGCTTAATAGAGCAGTGGTTTATTAGAGTGAGTTAGAGGACTGTAGGTGGGGATTTACTTATAGAAACATAGATGACTCAAAGGTAGCTATATCACCTACACCCCTACCCCAGCTTGAGTGACAATTTAGGATCACTATATCCCTGGAACTCCCTGCCTCCCTTGCACACAGGTCTATATGTCAGTGAGTTTCTTCTTCCCAGAAATAGCTTTACTGCTTTTATAATCTTGAGTAGTGATGGCTTATCTTGATTGTCAACTTGACACCGGGAGGACGAGGAACTCTTAAGAGAATTTCCTCCAGTTAGATATGCCTATGAGCACGTCTCCCGGAGCATTTTCTTGATTGGTGATTGATGTGACAAGGCACAGCTAGCACACTGTGGGAGGTGTTATTGCCAGGCAAGTAGGCCTAGGTTGTACAAGGAAGGGAGTTGACCGTGAACCTGGGAGCAAGCCATTACATAGCATTCCTCTGTGGCTTCTGCTTTAGTCTCCAGCCTTGAGCTCCTGCCCTGGCTTCCTTCAATGATAGACTATGATTTGTAATCTAAAATAAACCTTTTCCCACCCAAGTTTCTTTTTGTCATACTGTTTGCCACAATTAAGAACTGAAATTGGAACCTGCAACATGGAGTTGTTGCTAAGATGAACTGAACTATGTTGGTTTGGGGTGGAGGTATTATGGAAATGTTTGAAATTTTGAGCTGGAAAAGCCATTGAGGGCTCAGTGCTTAATGCTCTGTGTGCTGGATGAGACTGACAGAATAAGACTGCATCCAAGAACATCAACATCAAGGGCAGACATTGTCTCTTGGTTAAAAAGGATAGAAAAAGGTATATCAAGCTAATGGACCTAAGAGGCAAGCTGGAGTAGCTATTTTACCATCTGAAAAAACAGGCTTCAAACCAAATCTAATCCAAAGAGATATAGAAGGACTCTACATACTCATCAGAAGAAGAAAAACTCATCAAGAGGTCATTGCAATTCTTAATATCTGTGCATCAAACACAAGGTCATCCCAGAGTGTAAAAGAAACACTACTATAGCTTAAATCACATATTGACCCTCGCACACTGAGTGGGTGCCTTTAATATCTCACTCTCACCAATGGACAGATAATGCAGACAGAAACTAAATAGAGAAATGTGGAAATTAATTAACATTATAAGTCAAATGGACCTAACGGATATTTACAGATTTAACCCAATTACAAAAGGATATGCCTTCCTCTTAGCACCTCGTGGAACTTCCTCCAAAACTGAACACACACTCAAACTCAAAACAAGTCTCAACAGATACAAAAACCCTTGAATAACACTGTTCATTTTATCTGAAAGTTTACAAACTCATGGAAATGAAACGGCTCACTATTGAATGAAAAATGGGTCAAGACAGAAATTAAGATAGAAGACTTTCTAAATTGAATAAAAATGAACATATAACATACCCAAACACATGGAAACAAAATAATGGCAATTCTAAAAGACCAGTTCATAGCACTTACATTTAAAGAAGAAGAAGAAGAAGAAGAAGAAGAAGAAGAAGAAGAAGAAGAAGAAGAAGAAGAAGAAGAAAGAATTGGAATAATCTCATATACTAACAGCACACCTGAAAGCTCTAATACAAAAAAGGAAGAACTCATACTCAAAAGGAGTAGACAGCAAGGAATCATTGAACTTAGGGCTAAAATCAATAAAATCAAAACAAACAAATAAACAAACAAACAGAAACAAATAATTAGTGAAAGGAAGAGTTGGTTCTCTGAATCAATAAGATTGAAAAGACCTTATTTAAATTAACTAAAAGGTAGAGAAAGAATTTCCAAATTAACAAAATCAGAAATGAAAAGGGAGACATAAGAACAGATACTGAAAAAAATCTAGAGAATCAAGAGGACATACTTAAAAACCTGTACTTTACCAAATTGAAAAAAAAATCTAAAAGAAATGGATAATTTTCTCCATAGGCACCATTTACCAAAGTTAAATCAAGAACAGATAAAAAATTTAAATAGACTATAACCCCTAAGGAAATAGAAACAGTCATTAAAAGTCTCTCAAACAAACAAACAGAAACAAAACAAATCAAAAAGCCCAGGGCCAAATTGTTTTAGTGAAGAATTCTACCATACTTTCAAAGGAGAGTTAATTCCAATACTCATCAAATTATTTTACAAAATAGAAATGGAAGGAACAATGCCCAATTCATTTTACGAGGTAATCCTGATTCCCAAACTACACAAAGATCAAAGAGAATTACAGACCAGTTTCCCTTATGAAAATCTTCAATGAAATGCTTGCAAAACACATGCAAGAACACATAGGAAAAAATCATCCACCATGATTGAGTAGGCTTTACTCCAGTTATGCAGGGATGACTCCATGTAGATACATGAATACATGGAATCCACTAGATAAACAAACTGAAAAAAGGAAAAAACACATAACTACCTCATCATATGCAAAAATGTTTTTATTTTTGACAAAATCCAACACCCCTTCATGATAAAAGTTCTGGAAAGATTAGAGACATAAGGGACATATCTCAATATAATAAAGGCAATATATAGGAAGCTCACAGCCAGCATTAACATAGATGTAGAAAAACTCAAACATTTCCACTCGAATCAGGAATAAGAAAATGTTGTCTCCTCTCTCCATACATGTTCAATATAATACTTGAAATCTTAGCTAGAGAAATAAGACAACTGAAGGAGATTAAGGGGATACAAACTGGGAAAGAAGAAGTAAAATTACCTTTATTTGCAGATGATATGATTGAGTGTGTGTGTGTGTGTGTGTGTGTGTGTGTGTGTGTGTGTGTGTCCTTTAAAATTCTATGGGGGGAATTCCTGAAATACTTTCAGCAAAATAGCTGAATACAAAATTATCCAGAAAAATCAATACCCTTCCTATATACAAATGATAAATAAACTGAGAAAGAAATCAGGGTAAGAACACCACCTTTCACAGGAGTCTCAAATAATATAAAAATATGTTGGGATAACTAATGAAGCAAGTTAAAGACTTGTATGCTAAAAACTTTAAGATACTGAAGAAAGAAATTGACAAAAGGTATCAGAAGATAGAAAGTTCTCTCAAGCTCATGAACTGCTAGAATTAATATGGTAAAAATGACTGTCCTACCAAGGCAATCTAGATTCAATTCAACCCACATCGATATTCTAACACAATTCTTCACAGATCTTGAAAAGTCAATTTTTAGGCTCATAGGGACACACACATACACACACACACACACACACACACACACAGAGAGAGAGAGAGAGAGAGAGAGAGAGAGAGAGAGAGAGAGAGAGAGAGAGACCAGAATAGCTACAACAATCCCGAATAATAAAACAACTGCAGGAAATTCTATTATTCCTGATCTTAAGTTGTACTACAGAGCTAAATTAAAAACAGTGTAGTATTAGCACAAAACCAGATACGTTGATCAATGGAATTGAATTGAAGAGCAGGACATAAAGTCACACACCAATTGACACCTCATATTCTAAAAAAGAAGCTAGATCTACATACTGGAAAAAGACTCTTCAACAAATAGTAAACTGAATGGGGATATGTAAAAGAATTCAAATAGATTCACACCTAACACCCTGAACAAAACTCCACTCCAAATGGATCAAGGACTTCAACATAAACCCAGATGCACTCAGTCTGATAGAAAAGAAAGTGGGGGATGGTTGTAAACTTATCAGCTCAAGAGAAAGCTTCCTGAGCAGAACGCTGTTAGGACAGGAACTAAGGTCAACAGTTAATAAAGGGACCTCATGACACCTAGAATTTTCTGAACTTCAAATGACATTGTCATTCAAACAAAGCCTATAGAATGGGAGATTTTTATCAACTACACCCAATAAAGAGCTACTATCCAAAATATACAAAGAACAAAAACAAAAACAAACCAAAGCAACAACAACAGTAAAACTGGACGTCAAGAATACAAATAGCCTGACCTTAAAACAGGGTACAGATCTAAAGAGAGAATTCCAAGAAAAGGAGCCTCAAATGGATAGAAACACTTAAAGAAATGTTCAGCATCCTTAGCCATCAGGGACATGCAAATCAAAACTACTTTGCAATTCCATCTTACACCTGTCAGAATGGCTAAGATCAATGAAACAAGAGATAGCTCATGCTGGTAGGCTTGTAAAGTAAGGGGAACTCTCATCCATTGTTGTTGGGAGTGCAAAGTTGTGCAGCCATTATGGAAATCAGTGTGGTGACTCCTCAGGAAGGTAGGAGTGGATGTATTTCAAGATCCAGCTATACCACTCTTGGGCATATACCAAAAGGAGGCTTCATCTTATCACAGAGACAATACACAGTAATGTTCATTGCCGCTCTATTCATGATAGCCAGAAACTGGAAAGAACATAGATTTCACTCAACAGAAGAATGGCTAAAGAAAATGAGGTTTATTTACACATTGTAGCATTGCTCAGCCGCCAAAAATGAAGACATTATGAAATTTGCAGGTAAATAGATGGACCTAGAGGGGGAAAAATTCATCCTGAGTGAGGTAGTCCAGACAGAAAGACAAATATGGTTTATATTCCACCACATGTGCATATTAGCTGTTAATTCAATGATAACCAATCTTTAATTCATAGAATGACAGAGGTTAGATATAGATTAGGGGACAGACAAATCTCCCTAAGAAAGAGAAAAAGAATAAATAGTTATGGATGGATGGTAGAAGCTCTAGAACCAAGTAGGAGGAGGAAATTCAGGGAAAGAGGGCTGAAATAAAGGGTCACTTGAAGGGCAGTATGAAAATTGAATATAGTAGAAGTTGACAATCTAAATGAAATCACCAAATAATGGGAAATAAAGACCCCCAACTGGCCATCCTTTATGACTAAATGAATCTTCCAATATTATTAATGGGTCACATGTAATTGATTTGTTGGACAAAGGGGTATCTCAGGGGCCTACACACAACCCAGGCTGTTGCAAAAACTATAGGTTGCTCTCCATAAACTGATGGCAAGGCTCCATTGGTGAAGACTACTCCGAATACAGTCTTCACCCCTGAGGGTGAGAGTCTTTGGTATAAGAGGCACTTTGTTTGCATGCTACGGCAGGAGAAACACAAACTCCAAGTCAGCTACAAACTCTTTGTCTACAGTGATGTCCTGCCAGCAAGATACACTAGGGCAATGGTGCCACAAAGCCTGTGGAGTGACCAATGAATATCTAATATGATTTAAGGCCCTCTCCAGGAGATGAAACCCATAACTGACTGTAGCAGTAAATATTTAGGTCTGTTCTATGCTCCCAGCGGGTGCACATATGTCTCTGCACCCTCCCAAGAGCTCTGGATTCAAGAATGAAACACACATACACACACACACACACACACACACACACACACACACACATACACACACACACTTTATATTTTAATATGCCTTAGCTAGCTCAGTGGCTGGGCTACTTCCAAACCTCCCCATGGCTAATGCATTTTCCTCTCTGATATTCTTGAGTTATTACTTTCTAAGATCTACATTGTATCGCTACTACCCCAGATCCAATCAGAGGAGTAGTCCCTGGGTCCCCCCTTTCCCTGATTCTTACATGGCTGGGTTTCTGTCTTCCACAGCTCTCATGTTTGTATCCTCTTTCTTCTGCCCTGGTGATTCTTCTTCTCCCTGTCTTGCATTCCCTTCCTGGGAATCTTCAAAGTCCCCGCCTCTGTCCTCTTGCCCAGCCATTGGCTGCTGGCTCTTTATTTACCAGTCCCCACCCCACCCCAAAAAGACCAACAACTGTTGTCAGGGATCCTAAGCACAAATCAAAACTTTGGTTGACCAAGAACTAAGACTATATAGCCAGAGGACCTGGGATAAAACCAAATACTGTTCTACTAAAAGAACTTAGCAGAAAAATGACTCCTAATGACAATCTGCTATGCTCATAGACCTGTGCTGTCCTCAGCCATCATCAGAGAAGCTTCCACCTGAAGCAAATGGAAACAGGTAGAGAGACCCACATCCAGCCCTAAATGGGATCTCTCCAGCAAAGCCTTCCCGTCAGTACTCAGGGGATTCTGCAGAAGAGGCAGAAACTGTCTAAGAGCCAATGGGGATAGGGGACACCAAGAATCAACATCATGAACATGCATATGGACTCTCAAAGACTGAGGCAGCATGCTCGGGGCCTGCAGGGTCTTTTCCAAATGGGGTCCTAGAGCTGAAAGAAGTGAGCCAATCACTCTATCCGTAGCCCAGAAGCAATCTCCAGTTGATAACCACTTGCAAACAAAAATTTAGTTTTCTACAGGGTGGTCTCACCGAGGAAACAAACTACTCTTAAGGGCAGGTGCCATGTCCAACAATAGATGGCCAACACAAAAAGAACTCAATTGTCTTGTAAGTTCATTTCATGTTTGTTTGTTTTTTTTTTTTTACTTTGGTTTTGAGTTTTTTAAAATCTTATTTGAATATTTTATTTTATTTAATATTTCTCTTTTTTCAACCTAAATGTCCTTTGCATACATATTATAACTTTCTAGTTTAATGTTTTTTTTTTTTATGGGGTTTCTGAATGGACACTTCTGTGTCCATCTGTTTCTTGTGCTTTTTCTTTAGCTCCTTTTCTACGGTTTATTTTGTTTCATTCCCCTGCGTTGGTTTTTGTTTCGTCTTTTGTTCTGCATTTTGTTTTATTTTTATCCCTCAGAAGCCTGTTTGTTTTCTGATGAGAGACAGAAAGGGGCGGATCTTGGTAGAAGAGAAGGTAGGAAGGAACTACAGGAGAAGGGGGGTGAGGAAGAAGAGAAAAATTTTTTTTTAAAAAAATCCATAGCACTGATCAACATACAGACAATGGAGTTAGGATTGTGATATTTCTAATGGAAGCAAAACCTCTACCACGGCTGTTTGCTTGTGTGATATTTTATCAAGAGAAGCCTGTGCTCCCCTGGGATAATGGATGCCAGTCAGCGGGGGCTGAGGAGTCAGTTATGATTAATAAGAGACCAGCATCATTGAGTCAAAGTCTTCTGGATGAGCTGGGGGAAAAGAAAAGCGTTTTTGCAGAGTCAGCACACTGAGGCTGTGGCGTAACAGAACCAAGCATGTATCTTAAATTGGCAGCTAATTTGACAATGTCTGAGAGTCCCTCCTGTGAGGACAGCTTCTGCATAGAAACTACAAGGCTGAAGGGGTCATGGAAAGAAGCGGAGACATGCGCCAGGATGAGAGTCCCCGGAGAAGCCAGGAGTTTCCCATTGGTGAAAGTGAAGTCTTATGTGATAGAGACCCCAACATACTGTAGACGCCAGGATTGTGGAGTAACTACCTTGATCAATGATCAATATAGAGCCATCCTAAGCCTGGCTGTGTGCGCCTCAGGTGGCAGAACCAGGAAAATAGAGCCTCTGAAGCCCTTTAAAGTCAGATCACGAGAAAGTCCCAGACGTCAGATACTGAGCTAACTAACCACACTGTTGGAATTTAGTTTTACTTAATTCTGATTAGAACTCCCCCTGGTTCTTCCCTTTTGAAATTAGAATTTAGTTTTGATTTTATAGATACTCACAAATAAGAGGCTTTAGATTTTTAAAGAGACACTGAACTTTTATGTGTTGAGATGTGTAAAGACCGTGGGACTTTAGAGGCTGTGTGGTGTTTTATATTGTTATGCTAACACGCAATCTAGGTAAAAAGTAGAGGTTATAGTTTAACAGTGATGTGTTTGTGTGTCAAGCTGACAAGCAGTGGATTTACGACAGCTAATCCTGGTTGTCAATTTGACCTACTTAAGAGAGAACCTCCATTAAAGAGTTGCCTCCATCAGACTGGCCTGTGAGCGTGTCTGTGGGGCATTTTCTTGATTGCTAACAGATGGGACAGGGTCCATCGCACTGTGAGTAGTACCACCCCGTCAGGTGGTCCTGGGCTCCTTAAGAAAGCCATCTGAGCAAGAGCTAGATAAAATAAAGTTTCCTTCCCAGGTCCTCCTCTTTATCACATAACAAGAAAGCAAACTATAACACTGGTGGATTTTTTTCAAATCTTGTAAGTTTGAAAACTTGCTGAGTCTTGTATATATTTGTTTTTATTTTTATTTCATGACTCTTAGGTGCCTCCCTCCTGTCTCCAAGAGAGAATGTTTATATTGAGGGGAAGTGGCTTTTCCTATTTCCCAAGGAAAAGTTTCCCCGATTATAAATCCCTAACAGTGAAGGATCTTTAAAGTTCTAATCTTCCCCTGCCTTCAGTTAGCCATAAAGAGAATCTCCAAGCTGCCTCAGTGCGATGGTTAATACCCTGCTTATTATAGAAGAGTTCATTTTAATTCTCCAGACTGGGCTTCCTCTCCCAGCCTGTGAACCAGCATGCCTGTGTAAGGAACCTTCATAAAATCTCCAAAGACAAAGTTGGGAGAGCTTCCTGTTGAGAGAGCACATGGACATAGCTAGTGGCTGGAGAGGGCTTGGAAGCTTGGGTCCCTGTCTCCTAAACTTTCACTGTGCGTATATTCATTTGTATGCTTTAGAATAACACACCTTCAAATATCAATGCTTCCCCAAATTCTGGGACCGACTCAGGTGAATTAATCAAATTCCAGGAAGAGGCACGGGGGCCCTCTCCCTGTTGCTCAAAACACAGGAATGATCTTGGCCGTGTGACCGGAATCCAAAGCAGTTATGGGAACTGAGCGCCAACCTGTAAGCCCTGGTGTTATTTCAAGAAAGATGGTGTCAGAATTAAATTGGATTAGAGGGGAGGATCTGGATGAGAGCAGAGCAGATGCTGTCCACTGCTGCAGAACTGCCTTCTGGTTGGGAAAAAATTCATGTTTCGAGGTCACAGAAATTCCGTATTGACTGGGAGAGGGTAGATGGAAAACAGACAGTTTTCTTTGTTTTGACACAGAGGTTAAACTTCAACAGGAATTTTGGACAGGGACAAAAACGTTCCAACGATAGCATCTTCTTTGATTGATGGATGGATTGATTGACAAAATGCTCACAAGGTGCATCACGGGTATTTTAACTGACTCCTACAAGTCACTGTTTCATAAGGGCATCATCTTACTCCACACAGAGACCTCTCTAACTTTTAGAAAATTATTTCTAACATCAAGTCAAAATAGCTTTTCGGGTCTTGGGTCTTCCTTGTGGAACCATATAGGAAAAGTCTTTTTCTTCCCTCTTCAAAATAGAAGCTCAACTCCATCAGTTCAGCTGCTATGAAACCGTGTGTGTGTGTGTGTGTGTGTGTGTGTGTGTGTGTGTGTGTGTGTTCACTTTCCAGTGTGAAACAGTCTGTTTCCTTACTAATCCTTAGTATGATGTGGGACTAATATACCTCACCTCCCAGTTGCCTTCTGTACCGGCTGTTCGTGTATGTATGTATGTGTGTGTGTGTGTGTGTGTGTGTGTATGAATTTGACACAAGCTACAGTCATCACAGAGAACGCAGTCTCAATTGGGGAAATGCCTCCATGAGATCCAGCTGTATAGCATTTTCTCAATTAATGATCAATGCAGGAGAGCCCAGGTCATTATGGGTAGTGCCATCTCTAGGCTGGTGGTCCTGGGTTCCATAAGAAAGGAGCCTGGGCAAGCCAGGGGAAGGAAACAGGCCAGTAAGCAGCACTCCTCCATAGCCTCTGCATCAGCTCCTACCCCCAGGATCCAGCCCTGCTTGAGTTCCTGTTGTGACTTCCTCCAGTGTGGACTCTCTGGAACGCCGGATGTGAAAGTGTAAGTCGAATAAACCCTTTCTTCCCCAACTTGCTTTTTGGTCATGGTGTTTTGTTGCAGTAATTGAAACCCTGATTTAGATATCTTCTCTTACACACATACTATTTAACATAAATTCTTAAATTGTAGAATTTAGTAGTCAGTCAACACAGGAGGAGGAGGAGAGATAGAGTGCGAATAACACCTGGATTGTTTGATAAAACCTCAAGAAATCAATTCCTTAAAATTTACTTAAAATTATACTATATATGTATCTTCTGGGAAGTAATGCCACTTGGACTGATAATGCCCCTCCCCCCCCAAAAAAAAAGCAGGCTAACAAAAGCCCCACTACCAGTCAAGAGAAACTCCCTTTTGAATGGTCCATCAAGTGTCCTGATAGACTTGTGGTGGTTTGAATATGCTTGGCCCAGGGAGTGGCACTATTAGGAGGTGTGGCTTTGTTGGAGCTGGTGTGCCCTTGTTCGAATAAGTGTGTCACTGTGTGGGAGGATGGGTTTTGAGACGGTCCTCCTAGTTTCCTGGACGTCATTCTACTCCTGGCTTCCTTTGGATGAAGAGATAGAACATTCAGTTCCTCCAGTGCTGTATCTGCCTGGATGCTGCCATGTTCCCGCCCTGATGATAATGGCCTGAATCTCAGAACCAGTTAGCCACAATTAAATGCTGTCTTTTGTAAGAGTGCCTTGGCCAAGGTGTCTCTTCACAGCAATGGAAACCCTAACTAAGACAAGACTGTGCAATTAGGACACATTTGAGCTGGATCTATCCTGAAAGCCCCCTTCCTGACAACTTAGCTTCCACAGTAAAATCCTATACAAGTTACCAAGGGAGGGAAGCAATTTATAATTCTATACAGCAGTGACACCTGGGAACCACAACAATGACCAACATGGTAATATATTCCCAAAGGTCCATAAGTGGCACTCATACATTGGTGGGAACCAACAGCTATTAAATTGGAATTAAGAGCACTCAACCGGAGAGAAATCATGCCTACCACTGGAAAGCTGGCCAATATCCTGGGGCTAGTGAGGTAATAGACTTCAGGAAAGAATCTTCTACTACCACTCTCCTAGACCAGAAAAACTTTCTGACTACATTGTACACTTGATCTTAGCCAAAAGGCCGAGAAGCGATTCTAACTACATTCTAAATTATATCCTATACCCACAGATAAGTGTAGCTGACCTTCCTCATCAAAGAAGCATCTCTTTAAAGAGAATGGAGATCATCATCATAGAAAATCACAACTGCACACAATATGGAGAACAACGGATCATGGGGAATCCCAACCCTGGTAGATAAATCTACATCACAGCTCCTGCTTCTATGGCCCAGGGTTCACTAAAGAGGGGACAGAGAAATTTTAAGAGCCTGAGTATCGGGAGGTCAGCCATGGAACAGTCTCTCTTAGAAATGTTTGCATAAACAAGACCAGAACAATGGTGATATCAATAAACATGTTAAAGGGAAAGAAGGAAAGTTTCATGGACCCTCACTCCTAGACAAAAAGCTAGATAACTTCTGGTTATTCAAGAAGGGGAATTAGCCTCTTTCAGGGCGGAGTCCCCTTACAGGTTAGCAATACAAAATGATCAGCCCTGAAACCATATGTACAGAAACACCTAAAACAAACTCAGGAAGTTGTATTCATGTGCATAAAATTAAGTGCCCAGCTATGGCTTAGGGGTCATTTCTGACATGTCTTCATGTCAGAAATGCAGGGCAAAGTACAGCCTTCATCCCATGCTTCAGTAAACAGGAGGAAACAGACACAGTATGGACCTATCATTTCAAGGGCTCATATCCCAAGATCTACTAGCCTCTCAGAGGCCCCGCCTCCTAATGCTTCTACCATTTAGGTCAGTACCACCCTGGGGAGCAAGCCTTCACTATGCACCTGGCCTGTGGAAGACAGCCGACATCCAAACTACAGCAGAGTACTTTAATCTATTTACATGTTTAAATATTCCGAAGCAGCTGTGCCTCACTCCTCCGTGAAGTGATGGGCAGAGTTTTGCCCCTCCTCCACTTAAGTTTAATTTCTACTAATGCCTTCTAAAATTTGTAAGAGTTTCCTGTTAAAAATAATAGCCCCTTTTGACTCTCATTGAACTCTAAATCTTTATCAAGTGAACTGCTGTCAATCTGAAGCTTTCCTACCTTGTATTTAAGCAGTTGATTCTTTGAACTCGGATGCAAAACTTAACATTTAACCCTATTAAGTGTGTATTGTTAATTTTATTCCATCCTTCTCCTTTTCAAGGACTTTTGACTTTTGATTTTTTTTTTTTAATCTATCAGCTTTACTTTTATCAACTTTCGGTCCTGCGTAAGTTTGATGGTCCAAGTCTTTTGTTTTGCTTTTGTTGTTTTTGCTTTGACGGGACAGGACTTCACCCTATCCCACTGACTTGCCTGGGGACTCACTGTGTAGACCAGGGTACCCTTCAATTTATAGATATTCTCTGTTTCTAACTCCTGGGTGCTGAGATTAAAGGTGTGTGTCACTACACCCGGGCAGCACAGGTGTATATTAAAATTCAAACCTGATTAAACTGCTGATGATTCTAGGAGGGTGGAGATGACGTCACCGTGGCTCTCACACTTGTGCTAAGGCATTACTCAGGACGTGTGCTCAATGTGCCTGGTCCCCGCGTCTCATTTCCTGAAATCTGGATTCAGCGAGTCTGAGACGTGACTCCAGGAATGTGCATTTTTAACAAGCACCATATGCTATTCTGATGCTTTTGGTCTTAGGCCACATTTCAGCAGCATCCTCAGAAAGTTTCTTTAGGTTGAAATTGACAACGTGCTCCTTAGTTCTCGCAGGGTGCTCGGGCTTCCTGGATCTGTGTAGGATATAGAATGAATGCTGACGGGATGAAGGTGTGAACAAAGGAAGGGCTGGGAGGCGGAATGGTTATATCTTCCAGCTTAATTACAAAGCCAATATGAGCAGCCTTTTCAAATACTCTGGGTAATTAGATGAATTGATACCTTTGATGTTCCCCACTGGGAGAAAAATAAAAGGGGATGTTTTGCATGACCCATGCTTAATGAACATATGTTGTTTCTTAGTGATCACGACATCCCTTTCCAAGCACTCAAGAATCACGTACTTACTTCATCTGTCTGCACTGAGAATCCAGCAGTGTCTTGTATGAACTAACCCCCAGAGTCTCCCTTCACCATTTCCAGCTTCACTTGTAAAAAATTAGGGTGTGGGCTTAGGTGGCATTGTCTGTCGTCCGTCTGGCTCTCTTTCCAAGCTCAAGTGTGTGTGTGTGTGTGTGTGTGTGTGTGTGTGTGTATGTGTGTGTGTGTTTGTGCTTCTAGAAGCTAGAGCAGTAGTTCTTACCCTTCCTAATGCCGGGACCCTTTAATATAGTTTCTCATGTTGTGGTGACCTCCAGCCATAAAAATTTATTTTGTTATTCTTTCATAACTGTAATTTTGCTACTATTACAAATTGTAATGTAAATATCTGCTATACAGGATAGCTGATATACAATCCCCAAAGGGGTTAGGCCCCACAGGTTGAGAACCACTGGGCTAGAGGCTAATCTTGGCTATTGTTCCTCAGGCATCTCATGTCTTCCTTAAGACTGAGTTTCTAACAGGTCTGAACTTGTCAAACAAATCACCAAGCCCTAGAGACATGCCCAGCCCTGCCTCCTCCAGGCTGGATTACACATACTCACCACCACCATGCCTCAACTTTACATGGGTTCTGGTGACCAAACTAAGATATTCCTGCGGCAAGGCAAGGACTTTATCAGTGTAGCCCAATGGTTCCCCATCTCCCCATCTGGTTCTCCTTGTTCCTTGATGCTTCTTCCAAATAATAAGAATCCGACGACCAAGTAAATTGACCAGTCTGTACTTTTAATTTTTCCCCTAAATATGTCTTTAAAGAAAATTTAAGGATCACCAGAAAAACTCAGAGACCTTTCTTAACCCAGATTAATGCTTGTTTGCATTTTTCCATTTGCCAGGGTTTTTTTTTCCCCCTGACACAATGGATTGTTGTGCTTCTTCAGTCTCCTTTCCCAGAACAACTCCTCCACCGTTTTCCTCCTCTCCAGATGGTCGCTCGAGTTCTCAGAGTACACTTCTTAATTTTGTTTGTTTGCTTACTTTTTTTTTCTGTTTTCTTTTTTAGATCGTGTATATTCAAGAAGTAAAATCAAAGATAATTCACAAAAAGCCAAAGCTAAGCATTGTTCCTGATGGGAGAGAAGGGTTATACTTAACTCTTCACATCCAGCGTGAAGGAGGCCGGAGAGAGCTGATTCTAAGTAAGAGAAGGAAAGAAGGCTGAAGAGAAAGATCTAGGCCACTGAGGAATCTAAGGACACAGCAAAACAATAATAAAGGGCTTCTCCAGGCAAAGCCATCTAACAGATCTGCCCCCCATTCCCCCCATCCTCTCCCCCTCCCCCCCAGGAAGGGGCCTGCCTGCCTATCCCACTAACCACTTGCCTGAAGCAAGCAGAGATAGGAAAAGTGGCCTGGATACAAACTCTCCGAGGGGTCATTGATCCCAGTCCCTCAGCTGCAGGAGGAGACCCAGGTGGTGACTGTTGTGATCATAAGAAGAGAAATGGGTGTGAGAATAGGTGGTGTGGGGGAGGGGGGTGGCTCAGCCCATGCCCAAGCATCCCTTCCCCCTGAGGAACCAGACACACAGGATAGTATAGCATAGAATAGAGTTTATTCAGGGCATGGGGAGAGGCGTTAAGGGGGTAGTAGAGGCAGAGACAGGCAGAGAGAAGAGAAGTAGAGGCCAGTCATGACCATGTTGCCAGGTAGCTGTGGGGTGGAGCTTAGTCAGAATCCTAACAGCGACTCTCTCAGCTATCATAACAAGCCCTCGTTTTATTCTCTGGGTGGCTGTTTTCTTATGGCCTGAAGAGGTATGAAAGTTCCTGGCCCCGCCTCCCCCACACTCCAACTTGGGACAGACCTGGACCTGAAGGTTTCTCACTGAGTCTCTGTGAAGAAGTCATTCCAGCTCAACCACCCACTTTTCTCCAACTGCCTTCTAGTCTCCCTGGCCCTTGGTGCTCCTGAGTTTCAGAGCACCCTTCCGCCATCTTCAGGCACTGCCCCGAACTCTTGATGCACATCCAGCCTTACAACTTCCTGGTGAACATGCCAACAGCACCCTCCTCCCAATTTACTCCCGAGGAAACAGGCTTAAGCAAGCGCTTAAATAGCGTTCAGGTTCTGAGGTGCTCCCACACCTAGAAAGCAGAAGAGGAGGCGGGGGGGGGGGGCAAATCTTTTAAGTTCAAACTGCATTTTAGAGAACCTGGCCCAAGTTTAAACTCAGGTAAACCAACAGGCTGGTACCTAGCGTTAGTTTCCAAGTTGGCCCCCCAACAAAACCAGAGCCTAGCTCCAGTCTCTAGGCTAATCCCCAACCAGACCATTGTCTCCAGGTTACCCCGTCAACAAAACCATTGTCTCCATGTTACCCCCTCAACAAGACCATTGTCTCCAGGTTACCCTCCCCCCAACAAACCTGCACCCCCAAGTGACAAGCCCACACCCCACCTAAGGTTCACCGATGCAGAGGGGAGCAGAAATTAAGTTTATGATATGACTCCCAGCAGCAGCCACAGTTAAAGGCCACAGTAGCTTTCCAATTAGATGCTTGCATACTTACCTCCTAGTTGCTGCTTACTATACAGCCTTGTCCGGATAAACATTCGGGGTTCTCCCACCAACAAAACCGTCCTGCCTGACGGCGGTGAGTTGCCCACCCCACCCCCCGGCCCCAGAGCTAGCTAGAATAGACTCTGTGGGTTGCATCAGGCCAGCTCCTGTCTGTGTTTTTGAGGGGTCACTAACATGTCCCGGGCGGGCGCTACAGAGGCAGTCATTTGGGTTCCTTGGGCCTCTCACGGCCGCTCACTGTGTCTGACAGTGAAGCAGAGATTCCCACTGGTTGTATCACACAGAGCGCTAGGAGAGCTTCCGGAAGATCTGCTGTGCGAGAGGATTTGTTGGAGCTGTGTGAGGGTCTGCGGGGGGGGGGGGGGGGGGAAAGGCGGTGCTTGCCGGACTCTTCAATCTTCCACGGAGCCTTGGGGGGTGGGAGGGACTTGGCTTTTCCCATTTAACTGCTACTCAGGGCTCAACTCCACCCCCACCCCCGCCCCCATACAAGTGCCACTTACCTCTTCAAAAGGAAAGTGTGTACTCAGTGTGGAGAATGAGACACACAGGCCCCTCTTCTTCCACACTAGAGTGACTGTTTTTGAGTACACACTAAGCCCGAGTGATGTATCCGTTCCGGGTGCTTGGTGTCTATGTACGCTGATCATTATCAACACTCGCCTTCAGATGTAACTTACACGGAAGTCTGCAAGCTCACAGTAGCCAGCCATACCTGTGCCAAGACCGAAGGGATTACTAAGATGAAGGCTGAAGTTCAGAGAGGAAATTTCTTCATTAGAATGAAGCTCCCAATCCGAAGGCGGGATGATGGGCTCCTGCTGTCCTCACTTTCTGGAAGATTTTGCTCAAACAGAGAGACTCCCTGACACGCCCAGGATAGTTGGTCATTCAACAAGGGTTTTATGGTTTAGCCCTGTTAACTACAGAGTGTCTTCCCCTGTATGGAAGATACTTTCTACTCTTTTAGAAGATATTCACATGATGTTGTTAATCTAGGAAACTGACTATTGAAACTGTGACAGGGGAAAAAGTAGAAACGCAAAACTGTATCAGAGCTTATGATACAGCTCAATTTAAACCTTCATGGCTTCCACATAATGTTTCTCTCTCTCTCTCTCTCTCTCTCTCTCTCTCTCTCTCTCTCTGTGTGTGTGTGTGTGTGTGTGTGTGTGTGTGTGTTATGAATACACACTTTGGCAGTACAAATAATTTGTGGGCCCTGCCCCATCAAGAAGCTTCTTTTAAAATGCCATTTTAATAGTTGTGTCACCTCCATTGAGGCTGCTCAACACTTAAACCACTTTCCAGTTGTTGGATGTTTAGGCTAATTTTTGTTACTAAAGGTAATGTCGCTGTGAATATTTTTAGGACTTTAATGATTTCTTTCAGAGAAGCTTCCGGACTTTTCTTGAACAAAGCCCTGGAGGCATAATTAAAAGCCACCGTATTCTCTCTAAGGTGCCTCTTGGAAGGCTGTACCTCACAGGTCGACAGCCACTTGACTGCAGCTAACACCTGGGTTTTCCATCTTCCGCAGCCTTAGAGTTAAGAGGAAAAAGTCCCCACACATTCTTTCTTTGTTTACTAGCGCAGTTCAAACATATTTCATCCCTTCCTCACTGAATTTTCCTAAAATTGTTTACACACTTCCCCAGAACTTTGATTGAGTTTTAAGATCTTGCTCCTCATTTACGTAAACGAGTTACAAACTAACTATAATAAGTCTTTCTATGACATCCTATTTTGAACACTTTCTTGACTTAAGTTTGGCAGACATTTTAAAAAATGCTATCCTTCAAAAATGTTAGCTCTTTATAGTCCTTAAACTAGGAGTTAGACCCTGCACACATACCTTCGTTGAAGACTCTTTTCTCTACTGTTAGTTCATTAGCATTGACTTATATTATTTTATAATGCCTTAAAAGATACCACAGGCCAGCCCGTGTACGCTCTTTGGTTGGTGGCTTAGTGTCTGGGAGCTCCCGGGGGTCCAGGTTAGTTGACACTGTTGGTCTTCCTATGGGATTACCATCCCCCTCAGGGCCTTCAATCCTTCTCCTAACTCTTCCAGAGGGGTCCCCAACCTCAGTCCAATGGTTGCTGGTCCGTGTCGCCCCTCCCCCCCATGCTCCCCACACCCCACCCCCACCCCACCCCTGCCCCGCACATATGTAGCAAAAGACTGCTTGATCAGGTCTCAGTTGAAGAGGATGCACCTAATTCTGTAGAGACTTGATGCCCCAGGGAAGGGGGATTGGGGGAGGGGATAAGGTAGGGGGTGGGTGGGGGAAGGGTTTGGTGGGGTGGGGGAGCACCCTCCTAGAGGCAAAGGGGAGGGGAGAGGAGGTGAAGAACTCTTGGAGGGTAAACAGCAGGGAAGGGGGGCAACATTTGGAATGTAAATAAATAAAATGATTTTTAAAAATGTCACGAATCCGCTGAACCGTGTGGCTCCTCTTTCAGAGCCTTGACATTTCCAAGCTGGGGCTGTTGAGCCTCTTGTGTTGTTATTGCCTCCTTTGCTTCTAGCCACCCCCACCCTGCCCCGTTTTGGGATATGTATGTTTTATGATATGTATGTTTGTTTCCCATCATGTTCTTTTCTTATTTTTGAGCTTAAAAAAAAAAAGCTTCACAAAAAAATCATCTTTTACCTCTGGCTTACTTCCCTCTATGGGAAGATGTGGCCCATTCATTTTCACCCATGGATAATATTTCATTTTGTACATATCTGTGTGCCTATTCTTGGAGCTATGGGTGAGGATTTCTCTCCAGGCTACATGTAGGAGTAACATTACTGTATTGAAGCAGATGTGCAAGGTGTGTTTTAAAAGACAAGGCTACGTGTTTTTTCCAGTGGTTGTGCTAATTACATCCCCAACTGCAGACTTTAAGATCTTGTTTCTGAGCTTCCTTGCCAATACTTTGATATTTTCAAGTACTGAAAATATCTGGTTGCCATTTTCACCCAGCGGATCTGCACCACCCAACGTTTTAGGCTTGTTTGTCCAAGTACTTAACGCCCAAAAAAAAAAAAAGTGAAATCTCAAAAACAAATCGAGCCTCTCTTATTTGGGTTTTCAGTTTCTCTAGAGGGTCAGACGCTTAGCAAACTGTTTATAATCTGTTGTGGTGAGCCTCGAGTCCAGCCCCAGGAAGCCCAAGGTCACCGCGATTGATATGGATGCATAGACAGCGGGACTGAGTAGAACCGGGGAAGCGGTCCGTTCTAGCGGTCCGTTCTAACCTGCCTCGGACCCTGGCGCTCTGCAGAGCCTGCGTCGAAGTCCCGGTCACCTCTCCGCGTCCTACCTGCTCATCAGGCACAACAGAGCTGACCTTTGTCCCAGTCCCACTGTGAGGATGAAATGCTGCTGCAGAGAGCGCTTTCGAATCGTTGGATGACAAGCAAGACCGAGGCGCCAAGTCGGATGGTTACCCGTGCCAGCAACGCTAGAAGACGGCATAAAAATAGGAAGCAGAGAAAATTTCATTTTGTAAAAGCTTCAGGGAGAAAAAAAAATCGGCTGGTCAGAATGTCATTCCTTGTTTCTGGTTCACATAGACACTGGCTTTTTTTGAAAATAAGAGGAAAAAAAAGTACTTTTTTTTTTTTTTTTTTTTTTTTTTTTGTCTTTGCGGGCAGGCAGAAGTCTTTTGCACAAACGATTCTTTTGCGATGGGTGAGTCACCGCTTCAGAAGTTCGGGTAATGCCTGAAGAGCTCTGGTCAAAACGGTTCTTACAGACGACCTTCCTACTCTGCCTTTCATCCCAAGGCATCTAAGCTGTAAAGTCTGCGAGGATGTTACAGGCCGAGGACTGGGGAGGTTTTAAAGCCTTGACACTGTTAAGAGCTCGGCAGTTAATCTACCTGCCGTGGTAACAGATCAACCTTTGGCTCTGGCTTGCCACCGTCCACTTTATCGTCTTAGACCTCCTTCCTGCCCCTCTAAGGTGCGAGAGCATGAGGCCCAGAGACGGGACGTTCTCAACCAACCTTTGATATATCAGGAACCACAGAACAAGATGAGTCACCGCCATTAATGTGAAGGCTCGTTCTAAAATTGCCTTAGCCGGGATTTTAGTAGCTCATATCCATCTTGGTCTGCTGCTCTAAGTGAGTTGTGATGAGCCGTAATCACCTTTACTTAGAAATCCGATGGGCTGTGGACTCAGTTCCGAGCCACAGAGAAGGCATTTGCCACTCTGAGCTCGCTGCCCGACTTGACACCCAGAGAATCTCAAATGGGAGGTTTGCGGGTTTTTTTTTTTTCCTCTCTTTCTCTCTCTCTCTCCTTTTTTCTTCTTCTTCTGCTCCAGATCTTTACACTGGAGATTTTAAAAGTCAAAATTACACAGAGTGGTTCGGTTGCTGCACCCCGTGGAGAAGTTCAGAAAGTAAACGGTAGGGGTGTAGCCTTAGGCTTGTACGGAGGACGAGAGTGACGGGTGTCCGCCCACACGAACTGTTCTGTGAAGTTATGAATCATAGTGTACTCAGCTCCTAATTTTCACCCAGGAAGGGAAAGCTTACCGAGCACTGTTGAAATGTTTTGTTCCTCCCATGTTTCTCCCAGAGAGGGTCCTCATAATGCCTCCAGGGGGAACGTGTGCTCTAATTGTCATAATTAAATTATTGCCGTAGAACTGGCATGGTGTGGCTCTGGCAGTAGTGGGCTCCTTTCCACCAGGAAACGTTCCTTAAAAAACCATTGTCAGTTCTAGTATCCAGTCACATGGCGATCTGCTTAGTCTATTCTTTTCCCCCATGAGGAGGGGCTTGCTCTACAGACGTGGAATCACCTTACTGAAGAAATTAGTTGAAAAATGGAACACTGCCTGCTGATAGTTTCTTTTTTCAGCCCACACCTAATAAAAGGTTGAAGCGTTTTTTGGTTTTTTTTTTTTCCTTTCTTTTTAAATTGGCAGATTATTTACTCAGGTTTGAGTTACAATGTTGCTAAGGTCTTTTTTTTTTTTTAAATTTTTTTTATTTCTAAGTTTAGAACTGTTCACAGTAACCTAAACTTCAGCCTCCCTTTCTCTGATTTCTTAACAAAGGACAAGGGAATGATTATGCAGCCTTGAAATGTCACGGTGAGGAAGAGTGTGGAGAAACAGAAGACTGGTACTGCGCTACGTGGAAAACACCGAGAAAGATCCGATGGTGTGTGTTAGTTTCAAGGCCCCCCTCAAGCGCATGCTCATATTTGATGCTATGGTAATCAGTATTAAGGGGTGGCAGACAGAAGGAGGGTTTAGGTCACAAAGTCTTTCACAAATTAATACTGTTATTGTGGAAGTGGGCTTTGAGTGAAAGAAAGGGGCTTTCCCTCTGGACATGTAGGGGGTTTGCCGCTCACCGCCTACACCTGTTATGACACAGCAGCTAGATGACAGAACCCTTTCTTAGACCATTGAGGCAAAGTTCCTATTGTTCATTAATTACCTAGCCTGCAGTATTATGTTACAGAAGCCTTAAAACAGTGAGAGCACCGTGATTTCAGGCTTATAAGTAGTGCACGTGATAATGTAAAAGGAACACGGAGAGAAGAAACAGATGGTCTACTAAGATGGCAGAAACAGGAGAGTCCCCTCCCACCTTTTGTTTATCATCGGCATGCTCACAATATCGCTTATACAATAAACGTGGCTATAAAAGTACTCGGCTAAGTGCAAGAGAAGATCTATATTGGCGCTGATAAGGTAGGTATAGGTTACAGGTCCCTCCCTGTTCAGTGTTCAGGGCGCCTGGTGTGAGTGCTTAGCTCACCAAGGGTCCAGGTGGAGAGAGAAAGCCGGGTTATAATCAGGAAACAGTTCTGTGTCAGCATTTCCAGCAAATCACTTGTGGGGATTTTTAGAAGAAAGGGGCCTGATTCTCCAGCACTCCTGTAATTTGTCATGATATAATTTCTCATTCTAAGTAAATATTCAGTTCCATGTCTAATTTCGTATTTGTAATTCTGCATCTTTTTTTTTTTTTCCTTAACGAGGGTTCCTATAATTGGTTCAGCATCGTGTCTCGCAACATCTGAAGGTGCCTTTGGTGAGGTGGGTCGCGGGAACACCAGCCTTGCACGGGGGAACTGGAAAGCTAGCACTGGCTCCCGCTCCTGACTTTCCCTAAGAATCTTGTCAATGCGCTGGACCAAATGCTGCTGAGGTCACTGCTGGCCTCCACCTTCCCTGACTTCTCTGGCCTTGTAAGCAGCTCGTAATTCTGAAATCACAAGAGAAACAGCTGGAAATACTGATTTAGAAAGTCAGGCTAGGAAAGCAGAGTTCGATCAGGTCCAGGCACTCTTCTTTTACTCTGGCCTTCACTTGAGAGCTGTTTAGCCTCACCTAAAACCCTGGGTGCAGGAAATTCATAGAAAGATTTTCCTTTTCTGAAAAGCCAGCCAGCTGCCTTTCCTGTTTATCTACACGTCAGGACTTCATGGAACAAGTTTCATCAAATTAGATGAAAATGGCAGATGAAAGGAGAAAGAAAACAGAGTGTTTTGTTTATTTTTTACTTTTTATTTTTTGAACCCCCTCAACTTCTTGTTGTGTTGTGCGGTGTTTGAATTAACCTCAATAATGTTCGAGAAGGGTCTTATTATTTTTAATATCTAGGCTGGCCAGATCTAGCAACAGAAAAGAGAAGGTGACCAGATACCTTTGGATTTCGGATAAACATAAATAACTTTTGATATATGCGTTCCCCAAACGGGGATGGACAAGACATACTGAAGTGCTGAGCATGTTCCCAGGCTGTTCTGTCCCTTCTCCCAGTTTGGAGTGGGTGACACCAAAGGCCAGAGCTTTGCAAGAGGCACAGCTGTTACCCAAGCCCAGGGCTTTGCCCTGTAAGCACCGTTTTTTTAAAGTGTCCCCCCCCCCCACTGTATCGTGAAACTGTCTAATTTCTCCCCCACACTTAGATAAATGAGAAAACAATCACCCCCTAGAAGAGACCTTCCCAAACTTTCAAACAACAAACGCTTTGCTAGGAAAGTCCCCAGGAATTTCAGCATTGCAGATAGGATTCCTGGGGGAGAAAGCAACAGGAAGTCAGCTGGAGCGAACACTCAGAACTTGTGGCATTCTGGGGAAGAAATTAGAAGGGGGCTGAAAGCAGGGAGCGGTTGTCTTGCTCCTGGAAAGCAACTTCCACTGAGGTTCTGAGGCAGGAGGGAAAGGAGACTGGGGAGTGCCCGACCTTCTCACCTGGGTGTCACTAGAGCCTGAGGCCAACTCACACTTCCTGTCACCTCCGAGGCTGCTGATTTACCTTCTCCTCCCCTTCTACACGCGGCAGAACTAATTGCCTGCCTAATTGCCCAAACTAATTGCTCTGACGTTCATTGTTCATCTGCTCCAGTCTCAGGCTTGAGCTTGGGCAGACCAGCTCCCCTGGGGGAAAGGCTGGGATCCTTCTGTCTTTGGGGAGAGGGTGCTTTAGAACAATAGAACAGAAACTGTTTTCCTTTTTCTTGTGGATGGAGACCAGGGAATCTCTTGCTCACTTCTGGAAGGACAGTAGCTCTCAGCAGGGCGGGGCTGCTCCGAGTCAGCTATTCAGTACATGCTTCCCAGGGGGTTTCTTTCTCTCATGGAGAGTTTAGCCTTAAAGTCCTGAGACCTAGAAAGGTCAACAGTTTTCCCAAGTCACAAACTCCTTCATTACAGGGATGTATTATCTTTCTCAATTCAGAGCCCACGATCTCTATTGATTTATTCTGTAATTGTTAGAGGTATAATAATAACTCTTTTACATGTCCATGCAATCATTTATCAAGCCACTGTTGAGTAACATCTTCTCACTTGCAGTTTGAATAAGACTCATTGATATCTACTGAGCTGTTATGGTTACTAGGCCTTTCCTGTGTGTTACGTCATATCGTCTCAAAGAGGGTATGAATGAATGCTTTAAGTAAGGGGAAACTGAGGCAAAGGAATTTAACCGCTTGTATGTTATACCACCATGCTCACAGCTTCTGGATACCGATTTATGGATAAACTTGTGAAAGTATTGAAGTGGTGAGACTGGAGCAACTCAAAATTAACCACTCGGATTGTGCAATATTATACAAAGACCGGATCCGTGTGCTATGCTTTCATACTGCTGAGATACAGATAAACAGTTACAAGACCAACTTGTAATGAACTCGAGTTGTTACGAAGAATTTCTGTAATTTTCTGCTTAGTGGAAAACCCAGTGGGTTGGAGACATTAGCTAGGCATATGGCCCTGGGGGTGGGACAGTGCTTGTGTGCCCCAGTTTCCTCAGTTCTGAGTGAGGATAGTTAGGTTCCAAGGTCTGAAGCCCCTGCTGTGCTGTTCTTCCCGGATGGAGCCTGTCCAAGGTAAAAGCACACAATGTCAGAGGCTCACACTAACCTTCAGGATGGCTCCCCGGCGGCTGTAAAGATGTCTTATTGTCTGATGAATGGTCTTCTCCCATTCTGTAGCAAGAATAATAAAATCAATGACACTACTGGGTGAAATAAGCATTTTCTCACCCAGAGGGGACCTATGGGCTACGCAAACAGTAGCTGTTTGGAAGCTCCAAAAATTAATTGTATAAATTGGATTTTGAAGGAAAAGAAAGTTATGATATAGGACAAAGATAGAGGTTTAAGAGTAAAGACTGGGGGAGGGAGGGGGAGGTTGATAATTTCATTGGCTAAAAAAAGGTTCTATTAAAGGGTAATTATGTGCACTAAGAACGCACTATATAAATGGATTTAAAAGGGAATGTCTGGGCACATTTAGAAGAGTGTAGAATGTGGGGGAAGTTTTTTTTTTCTTTTTTTTTCTTCTCTTGAGGGGAGAGTCGTCTTTATAAAAACCAAAGGCTTTACAATAAATATTTTTTTTGTCACTGATTGTTTTGTTAATTCTTCTGGCTGACTTTATAAAGTGCTCACCACCTCTTAACTTCCAAATCATTTCATGAATAAAGAAGAGTGGTAAGACACTGCTGAAGATTACCTTGACTTCGGTAGGACAGACCTGCAGCCTGTGGTGCTGGAGGCTCTCCGGGATGGGAGGGCGTGGGGGCCAGAGGCTGGGGTGCTTTCCCTGATCTGTGACCTTCAGCAAATCGATCCCTCCTCCGGGTCTCGGGGTCTTTCTTCTGGCAGGAAAGTTTGGACTTGAACCCATCTGAAGCCCTAAGCTACATGTGGGTTTGTAATGTACACTATGATAACAGTTTTTTGGTTAGAGGCGATGTGTTTATAAAAAGATAAATGGAGGTGTAGTCAGGTATGGGGGAAGGGGTGGTCTGGGCAAGCCCAAGCTGAGGCATCCCTTCCCACTCAGGGACCAGCAGTGCTTCGGTGTAGTATAGAATAGAGTTTATTCAGGGCATGGGGAGGGGAGTCAAGAGGGTAGTAGAGGCAGAGAAAGGCAGAGAGAGAGAGAGAGAGAGAGAGAGAGAGAGAGAGAGAGAGAGAGAAGAGGAGTAGAAGCCAACCATGAGCATGTGGAGAGAGTGAGGGAAGGGAACGGGGATAACTGGAGCAGGAAGGGAAGAGCAAGAGAGGAGCAAGAGAGGGAAGAGGGGGAGCAGCCCCTTCTACAGGGAGTCAGGCATACCTGGCTGTTGCCAGGTAACTGTGGGGCGGAGCTTAGACAGAATCCTAACAAGAGGCCGCTGGTCATAAGGTCAGTTGTATCTTTAACACTGCAGGGAATGAATGAAAAAAGAAAGGACAAGAAGAAAGAAGAAAAAGAAAAAGGGAAGAAACCATGGTATGTCTGTAGGTACGGTGGAGGAGGAGATTCACTGTAGATGTGTGAGAGAGCATAGCCAGAGGCAGAGACCTCTGGGAGAGTCCAGAGTGGACATGACCCTGAGCTGGGCCATGGTGGGAGTTGAGGAGAGGAAGGGTGAAGGGATGGAGAGGGGGACCAGGTGCGGTAGCCAGGAGGCCCAAAGGTACAGAAAGAGCGGGTAACCGAAATGGTTGGATTATTTGAAGAAGAGCGGCCCAGTCCTCTGGGCTGGAGAGTTCAGGGTAGACAGCAGGGTGTGCTAGCCAGGAGGACCTTGTAAGGGTGGGGACTGAGGGCTCTCAGAGAACCTGGCAGCCGGGTTCTCTTTGATAGGTAAATAGGCACATCAGCCATTTATCCTCAGGTGTGAAACTTAACGTTAGGTATGGTGCAAATGTTTATATGTCTGTTTGTGTTCTGGGAATTGTGGTGATGAACTTCTGTTCTAGAGCAATTCAATTCTAGACTCTCACCTGGAGGAGGAAGTGACGCAACTCTTCCTCTTCCTGCTTCCTGCTCCGATCACGGCAGGAGGTAATCATTTTTCTCAGCCCCGAATGCTGACCAGGCAAAAACCTGGCCCTCTTAGAGCAGTGGGTCATGACTATAATTGTCATTTGAAACTGCAGGCTGCTTCGTGTGCAGACCGAGGGACAAACCATTCTGCTCCCCACTCCCACCTCAGAGTCGGACGACACAGACTGAGCGGCCGCTCCCAGTCTGGAGGTTGGCAACAATGGGGGTGTCAAGAGGGCCAATGTCTTCTGAGGCCTCTCCGTCCTTGGCCCATAGATGCCTTTCTCTGTTTTTTCCCCTGTCCCGTGTGTGCGGGGGGTGGGGTGGGGGTGGGGGGGGTACGGGATGAGTGCGCACATCAAGGCTTGTGGATGGAGGCGACCGGATGAGTCATAGGAGTCTGTTCTGTATCTCCACCATGTAGGTCTCAGGACTCAAACTCCTTCACCTCAGTGGCAGGGTGACTTTACCCACATCACCACACAAATGGCGCGTGAATGACATGTAATTTTTTTTTTTTTAAAAAATGTATTTGTTTGATGGATGTGAGTACACTGTGGTTGTCTTCAGACATACCAGAAGAGGGCACTGGATCCTATTACTGATGGTTGTGAGCCATCATGTGGTTGCTGGGAATTGAACTCAGGACCTCTGGAAGAGCAGTCAGTGGTCTTAACCGCTGAGCCATCTCTTGCCCCAACATGTAATGTTTTTTAAAGGAACTCACTAGACTCTCTAGTCTACTAAGACTGTTACCTTATGTTTAGAAAGGCCACCTCACTAGTCCTAACAACTTCCTTTTAATTTGATTACCTCTGTTAAGTCTCCAAAACCGGTTGCATTCTGAAACACTGGAGGTCAAGACTGGCATATCATTGGGAAGTCACCCAATTTAATCTGTACCCCACAACATGACTCACAAGAAAGAGACTTCCTCCCTGTTACCCGGAATCTGCTCAGAGAGCCCTCTTCTTCCTACATGCAAAGGGGAAGACAATTAATTGTGGCACTACGGCAGCAGCAGGAAATCGCTGTAGCACACCACTGGGGAAGCACCAGCATAATTCAGTTGTGACAGGAACTGTATGTCTTCCTGCAAGTCCTGGCTAAGCTGCCTCACCTTGGGGACACAGCACGTTCAGCATGGCCGCTATGAGCGGAGCCAGAGCTTCCGTCTGAGGCTGGGCATGAGACATGGACGTGTGTCATTTGGTGGGAGGCAGAAACCGCCTATCGAAGGCAAACACCTGCCACAGAAGGTTCGCTGAAGCCTGAGAAAATAAAGGTCAAAGACCCTGGGCTGGGCTATCACCGTGCTCCACCATTATTCCAGGGCAGCTATCAGTTCAGAATGCTGTGACAGAAACCGAGAGATGCCAGGGTGGCGAGCGCTGTCCTGTCGAGATAATAAACCCTAAAGGATGGAGTCGGAGTTGCTGGGAGGGAGCTGGGAGGGAGGGCAAGTCGGGGTGCACAGCTAAGAGCATAGGAAGGAGTTGACGGGATCGCCTAGGGCCTTGTGTCACTCTACAGACGTGATATGTGTGTTTGTGCTTTTTGTGTGCATGTGTGTGAGAAGTATGTTGTGCGTAACTGGATGGAAGGAGTAAGAGGAAAGGGGGTGGTGGTGGTGGGGAAAGTGTTAAAACCATGACAGGTTGATAAATATCTGAAATATTTAATTGCTACACAATATCCTGAGGTTTTGTTTGCTGTCAATGTTCCCATACTCCAGAGTATGACGCTATAGATAGCTGTAAAGTTAGTTCAGCCATACAGGGGTGCTTAACCTGGGCACTGTTGATACTGACTCCAAGGCTAAGGAAAGGGACTGAGTTTTAATATAATTGGTTTTGTGTGTGTGTGTGTGTGTGTGTGTGTGTGTGTGTGTGATCCCAAGAGCTTTATTTTATACATTTTTAAAACATTCAAAATAGGGATGCACAGTCTTTATCCGATTGGTTAGAAATGGCAAGCATACACACCCACCAGAAAGGTCAAACATCTCTAGGTCAAAACTAGCATTTTATAAGGTTAAGTAGCATATGTTAAAATGAATTATAAAAAATTGAATCTTGCATGTAGCAAGGGAAAATGGTCTGTCTGTGCAAGTTTTGTTTTAAGAATGCAAATATTTAAATGCATGCAAATACACATCTTGTATCTATTTACATGAATGTATTTATTTCTTGCAAAGTGTGGAACATGAGCAAATGTCCGATAGCCAGCGATCGGCAGGCTACTAGACGTTAAGACCACGAGAAGCAGCCTGTGTTTTAAATGATGAAGGAGGATTGTGCTGAGTCTTTTATGGTTTGGAATGGAGTAGTCTGCTCAGCTTAGGCCCATGCTGGCCATCTTTCTAGTGAATGGGGACCATGGTCAGTAAAAGATGGCAATAAAGATGTCTCTGCCTTGCTAAGACCAGGTTAATCTCAGTGTCTCTGAGACTCAAGTCTGTTCCCAAGGCTACCAGTTTGCAGAGAGTGTTAGAATCAGAGGCCCTGTTTCCTGGGTAGAGGGCCTTCCTGTTATTGCTGCCAGGAAGTATCCATCAGCTTCCATGTCTAGACATGGATGCCATCAGAAGGTCACACCTTCTCAGGAAGGTGACAGCCAAGAGGTAGAGCCACAGTGCAGCTGAGGGACGCAGAGGGCAGGGCGGTGAGAAGGAGCAAGCGTTCAGGCCAGGAAGTAGCGAGAGTGGAGAGGAAAAATAGCAAGCGGGTAAAACAAGTATCTGGGCCTGCCGAGCTGAGGGCGGAGGGAGAATCCATCACAGCGGCTGTTAAGCTCCCGCAGGATTCACAGCATCGGGTACAGTGGAACGGAAGGATCAAAGGTAGTTCATCTGGAAAGCTCCGCAGATACACATCTCAGAAGGAAGCCATGCTACCGCCCTTAGAGTCGAACAAAGCCAGGATTCAGGCTGTCGGGGACTGGACTATGACCAACCTTCTAGTAAATTCTATCTGACTCGTGTTTACTTGGCTAATTTAGAAAACGTAAGGTCCATTAGAACAGGTTTCTTTTCCTTCTCATTTTCTCAGCCATCCTAGAGCCTTGGAGAGGCCTATGCACACATTTGTATGAATTTAAAGGGTCTGTTGGGAACTGCCATTAGAAATTCCTGGAAAGAACTGGGGAGATAGTGAAGCCCCTGCAAAGTACTCGCCGTATAAGAACCCAACTCACATCCCTCAAACTCACACTGAAAGAGCCGGGCGTGATGCTGCTCACTTTCTTTTATGACAAAATTGAAGAATCTGAGGCAGGTGGATTCCTGTGATTCAGTCTAGCAGAATCAGCAAGCCCCAAACCACCAAGGGAGGCTCCGCCTCGCCGAACAAGATGGATGACTCTTGAGAAATGACCCTCAAGGGTGACCTCTGACCCTTATACACTGGCTAACACATTCCCATATATACATATCCTGGTATATACATGCACACACACACAAATACACACACACACACACACACTCATAGGGAATTACTTTAAATAGTAGCAATAGTAATAACTAAATATATGGTACTTAATAGTTGGAAATCAATTTCATGCATATTATCTCCCTTAATCCTTACAAAGTTCTACCAAATGTCATTGGTATTTTTTTTTTTTTAATTTTAAAGTCAAGGATGCTGATTCTGTGCCACACTACGACATATTATGCTTTAAGCTGACTTAGCACTTGGTCTGTGTTTTACATGTTGTATGTTTGGTGCAAAAACTTTGTAGATCTAAGGAGGCCTTTCCGCAGTAGGCTCTCTGTTACTATAGCAAAATGCCTGAAAGAAGAAGATACTACCTCCTTATAAGGAGGCAGAAGCACGCTTTCTTTTACTTTTTTTTCTTTCTTTCTTTCTTTTTTCTTTTTTCTTTCTTTCTTTCTTTCTTTCTTTTTTTTTTTTTTTTTTTTTTTTTTTTGCTTACAGCTTAGAAAGTCTTCGTTCATGGTTGGCTGGTCCTGATCCCAGAATGGGATGTTCACAGAGCGCAAAGCTGTTCCCGTCATGGTGGCCAGGAGGAGAAGAGACTCAGAGAAGACAATCAACGTCTCGCAGTCTCCCTCCAGAACGCGGTATAAACTTGCTCACTTAATAAAGTTTCATTGTTTTCACAACAAAAAGGAGCATCAGGGCTTATGTTAGATTCAAGCTAAAGCAAAGGGTGTGTGTTCCAGTCAGGCCTCTACAGGAAGCAGAGGCCCTTAATGGAGTTAGGCACGTCTATGGGAGAGAGGTTCACTTGCAGGAGCCTTGCCAGGGAATGAGTCGGATGGACACAGGTGCCTGCCTGTCAATTACCTGTCAGTTTTCTGAGGAAGGAAGAAAGAAAGAAAGAAAAAAAGAAAGGAAGGAAGGAAAGAAGGAAGGAAGGAAGGAAGGAAGGAAGGAAGGAAGAAAGAAAGAAAGAAAGGAAGAATCTGAGGCAGGTGGATTCCTGTGATTCACTGAGCAGCCAGTTTAGCAGAATCAGCAAGCCCCAAACCACCAAGGGAGGCTCTTCCTTTCTTCCTTCCTTTCTTTCTTCCTTTCTTCCCTCCCTCCCTCCCTCCCTCCCTCCCTCCCTCCCTTCCTTCCTTCCTTCCTTCCTTCCTTCCTTCCTTCCTTCCTCCAAATTATGTGTGTGCATGTGTATGTGTGTGCTTGTGTATGTGTGTGTGTGTGTGTGTGTGTGTGTTTGTGTGTGCACTAACTTGAAGGCAGGTGTTCAAGGAAGCTAAAGCCATTGGATTCCCCTGGAGCTGGAGTTCCTAGAGGTTGTAAGCTTCCTGGTTTGGGTCCTGGGAACTGAACTCGGGTCCTCTGCTTACAGGATGCACTCTTAACTGCTGGGCCATCACGTTAGCACACCTAACTGCACTGATTGCAGCTGAATGGTAAATATTCTCGAAGGGCGTGGCAAGTGGCTTGTTCCCACAGCAGCACAGCAGGGTACGGTTATCTCCAAGTCATGCCCCTTTCTCTACACGGTCAGCTTAAATGGGCCAGTGGGATAGTGTTCTAGAGGGCACCTTCTTACTTCCCGGTTTGGGAACTGGAGACCTCATAGGGACTAGATGCCCCAGTTTGAAGATACTAGAAGACTCCTACCTAACACAGGACAAAGGACGACATCAGGCTGAACAATTGACCTTGAACAGGCTGGCCCAGGCCAACTGTCACGAAACCCAAATGCATCACTCCATTTTTCATATCCGTGGCAGAGTTGGCCAATTGACCACAACATTCTTCCTTATAAGTTGTGTAGTCTGCCTCAAAATTATTCTCCACAGCGATCCAGGCAGCAACTGCCCATCTATCAATGCTGACACCTGAGATGAAACCAATTTATCATTCTAACACTGGGCAAGTATAGGTCTTTGAGCAGGTGTGTGTGTGTGTGTGTGTGTGTGTGTGTGTGTGCGCGCACACGTGCAGACATGTGTGTACATGTGTGTGAGAGTGCTAGCAAAAGTTTGTGCTTGCCGGAGAGATAATGAAAATGAACACTTGAGTTTGTTGAAAAAAAAAAAAAAAGAAGAAGAAGCTAGGTTCCTTTTAAAAGATTATACATCTGTTTAGAGCCAGAACAATCTCCCCCTAGAAACAATGCTATAATAAGGATTATACACAAAATCAACCACTAGATTACCTTCTCATCCATACCCAGCTATCAGGGATAAGCTGTAAGACCCTAAAACTTCAATATTTATTGACTATAATAGATAAGAGCTTATCAGACTTCTAATTACAAATTCTCACGATCCAGTTATTGCTTCCTTTGTAGCTGTGGAAGGCTGTCTGTCATTCCAGACTTGACTCCAGTGCTAGGGAGATCAGCCTCTCCCCAAGGAGCTTCCATTTAAGTCTCATGAACCATTAGAGAGTCATGCAACTATCCTTATTTATTTAAAAAAAAAAAAGTAACACTTTTTTTTTTTAAAGTTTCCTGTCTCTGTGATAAAAGGCACTTATATAGAGAATGTTAGGAGTGGCTTCTGGATAGTTAACTGGTACACAAAGGCACTTGGGACTAAAAGACAGGTGTAATTTTATTTTAGAGAGAAAACGACCCACAGGTACTGTTTTTAAAACAATATTTATTTATTTAGCGGTTGCTTTTTGTGCATGGGTGTTTTGCCTGCATTTCTGTCTGTGTTAGAGTGTTGGATCCTCTGGATGTGGAGTTCCAGTTACACCTGTGAGCTGCCATGTTGGTGCTGGGAGCTGAGCCCCAGTCCTCTGGAAGAACAGCCGATCCTCTTAACCGCCGGGCCATCTCTTCAGCGCCCCCTCAGATACCAGAGCATGGATGGAAAATATTTTCTCTTCACTCTTCTATTAATCTCTACTTTCTGATAAAAAATTCAGCTAAATATAAATACATGTCTCTATGTATTTATTAGACATTATTGGATAAGCATGGATTCTAAAGAGAGACTTTTATAAAAATAACTATCTATTTTGATTTTCAGGACAGCAATGTTTTAAAATCTAGTCACTGGGTAGTTTTAAGCTGAAACATTGTTAGTGTCTTACTATTCTTCATGTAGTTTACCAAAACAATGTATCACAAACTAAAAGAGAATTTAAAAATTAAACTAATAATATATTTTACTTAAAATAGCAGAAACTGAAATCTTCATCCCACACTTGACAACACTCAAAGTACAGAACACATTTACTTCAATTTACGGACATTCTAAATCCCTTCCAGGTCTTTAAATGAGTCACATACCCAAATCAACAGACTTTTCATGCTACATGATCTTTTTCATTGATTACGAAAGCTAATAACATGCTCAGTTTAGACACCACGATCTTTAGCTACACGTGGTAACTAGACAGAAGCACTTCATCCTCTATACAAAAACTCAAGATATTGTCTCCTAACATTTGCTTTGTTTAGCTGAAGAAAGGATAGTGTGTGTGTGTGTGTGTGTGTGTGTGTGTGTGTGTGTTTACATTTTGGGTCTATACGAATCATAAATGATCGGGATGTGTTAAGCAGTGGCTTGAACTGAATTTTCATTCCTCCTCCGACTGTTGGGGAAATCCTGTGCAGCATTTTGCAGCCCAGTCTCCTCGTCAGATCAGAATACCTACCCCAGAGTCTATTTAAAACTAGCTTTTACGTGGAGCCATTTATTGGAAATTTCAAAATTGCCAAGTTGGTTCCCTTAAACATACTTCCAGGAGCAAGCACTTGACTCGGTTATCAACGCTCTTACTCATGGCTAGTGTTCTTGTTCATATATATTCTGTACCATATGTGTCTAGAGGTTATAGAAGGATATTTAGCATACTGAAGATACCGAAAGTCTATTTCTTTTGAATATGTGTAAAACGCTCAAGCCCCCAAACCATTCTCATTTGTCTGTAATGGATATTTGTGGAGGCAGATGATTGCCTTCCCTCGGGATTAAGACCTCCTGGAGTTAATTTGAAGCTGGTACCCACTCAGTGTCAAGATACACAACTGTCCAAGTTTTCCCATGTCTCCATCATCCTCTGGCTGGTGCTTATCCATTAGCCCAGGAGCGCCATGCTGGTATGTTGGGTGATTTGCTTTTAGTTTATCAGAATCATTCCTCTATTAGATAATTCATTCTATGTTCACAGGAAACAACTCTTCTTTCTCAACACTTTGAACTGTGAGTGTGCAGGGGCATGGCATGCTGGGAGGGGTCAGCTCCAGTAGCCTCTTCTTCCACCTTTTTCTTTTGAGACAGAGGGTCCCTTTTTGTTGTTCCCTACTGTAAATACCTGATAGCTGGCCTGCAAGCGTCAGGGGCGTCTCCCGTCTCCTATTTCATCACTGGTGTACGAGGATTACGGATAGATGCTATCACCTCTGGCCTCACATGGCTCTGAGTATTTGAACTCACGACCTCACACTTGCACTGAAGGCAAGTGTGCACTCAGTGAGCTATCTCGCCACTTTTCATCTCCGGGTTTTAAAAATTTTGTTTTCCATGGAAACCTTGCATTCGACAAGGACTTTTAACATCTCACCACTCTCGGACTTCCTTATTGGACCTAACGAGATTAACGATGCTTGGAAAAATTGTCCCAGACAAGGTCTTCAGAGGCTAGGAATGCATCGACGGTGCAAACACTACAAAAGGCAGTAATATGTGTCCCAGCATCAGTGTTGGCCCATGTAATGTTTTCTCACCAATGAATTCAGTTTTATTTAAAGGCAATGGATTCGACTTTAAAGACATTGATCCATAGAGTAAAGTCAGTAAACAGGATGACATATGTAACCGGTCTTCTTCCTTCACAGGTTTACTGTTGGGCTAACGTGAATGCTGTCCAAACTGTGAGGTGATATTGGAATCTTTCCACAGCTTCCCACTGAGGCGCAATAATACAGATCTTTGTTGTATAGAGCAGCACTGTCAACTCTAAGTTGCATTTCCTTGAAGCTGGGAGAGAGAGAGGGTCCTGGCTCATAGGCGTGTAGCCTCACTCACAGCAGGAGGGTGAGTAGAAACAAAATTCCTATTAGGGGATAGCTTAAATGGGAACACACTTCATTTTGCAGAAAACACCTTCTAGGACTTGCTTAATAGAGGGCACCTTTGCAGTCAATCAGTCCACAAGAGTTTCAAATTGGATTTAGAAAAAGGTGGGGGGGGGGTAGACAGATTAAGGTTAGGGTTAGAGGTTGTGTATTACATCTCCAAGTGCTTATATAATTACACTGTGGTGGTTTTTAGTTGGAAGCTTGAGGATCATAAATGGAGGACCCGTTTACTGGTTCTTTTGAAGCATCGTGGGGGATGAGGACACACAAGGTCCTGACACATGCTCCAGTCAAACAGAGGACAGCAAATGTTTACGCCTAGGTTCCAGTCATGCAAGTGCTACAGTACGGAAGGGTCCGAGAGACCATCTGAAGGACGTCAGGACGGGAAAATTTCCAGGCAAACCTGTCTTGGCACACAACAGCTGTAGACACTTCACCCTTCCTCTAGGGAAGCCCAGCTGAGTATCTTCCCTGCCGAGTGGGAGGGTGATGCAGGTCGCAGCTTCTGTGTGGTTTCAGTGCTTGGGCCTGTCTGTGCCACCAGGCACGTCACCTCTCCAGATAAAATTTCCCCACAGAAATAGCTCCCTGCTCTTTAAACAGAGCTCCCCGGCCTGGTGTCATCTAGAATATAATGATTCTAATATTTACTTAACTCAGGACCTGGATTTATGGACATTAATGTGTGCTAATATTTCTAGAAGTCCTATGTTCTAAGAGCATTTCTAGAAAGTGGTGTTTATTTTTTTAAAAGATAAATAAACCCAAGGTGAGATTGTTGGAAAATATTTATCCCTCTGGGAAGATTCACAATCCCCCATATCTCCTGCTGCCACCAAAGCTGGCCTGTGAGTGTTTCCTGTCAGACATTTGCCACCCGTCAAGGAGGTCACTCGGGAAACTGTCCCCACTCCTAGTTCAGCGGTGAGGGGAGCCCTGTGTGCAGTGTCGTGTGAGTTAATGTACACATACCGTTATACACTAATTCATGACGGTCAGCTCTTTGCGGAAAGGATCTTAGTAAATACATTTGAAAAACACATGAACAATGTTAAAGATCTCAGGACCTATAGGCATATGATAGGTTAGGGGAAAGCCAGGTAGTATGTAATGGCCAGATGGTATTTCCTGATGTCTCCTGCTTAGTTGTTTTCTAAGCCTCAAAAGTCCTACTGATGAGCTTCTGAAAATACCGCTCGAAAATAACAGATTTCAAGAATCCCTTAAGTGCATTAGAAGCCCCTTCAGCATTAGAGGTAAATGGTTAAGGAGCATAACCTTTCTCTGCTCTGGTCATAAGTACTTTCAACACACAGAAAATATTCCTCAAGTGCTCTGGCGTCTCTGTTTTCTCCAGTGACAGGGTCTGTGCTTTCTATGTTGAAATAATACTTCTTACCAAAAAAAAAAAAAAAAAAAAAAAAAATGGTGCATAAAACAGAAACGAAAATAAAATATCCCCGTGGCCACAGCCATAGCACAAGTCTTCAAGAAGGAAAAGACAGAGAAGCTTTTCAGTGGTACCTTGGGTCTGCAAAGTGTAGGCGTTTTGGCGCAGTGTGCTATAGGCACCGTAAGAACAGTGGCGGGCCAAGAGAGTTAAGTGAACTTGGAGGGAGTGGATTAGAATACAAGTGGATTAAAAACTCGGCCTCCCAGAGCGTGCAGGGAAGACTCTGCTGGGTTAACACAAGGAGGAAAGGAAAGCTGTCCCCTGCCAAAGAGGACGCTGTTGACCATGAGCATGGAGTCTTAGGGAGTTCCTAGCGAGGCTGTTTACACAGTTTCCCTCTGTAGCAGAGGTCAGCAGTGCAAGTGTGGCCAAGGTCTGTGTTGCTCAGTAAGTGTCCTTCAGTCACTTTCGGTCCCCACCCTTGTTTTTTTCTTCCTTTTTTTTTTTGTTTTGTTTTTATCATTTCACCCTTTATCTTTCTATCTCTTTGCCTCCTCTCTTGGCTTTCCCAGTGCTTCAGTTGATAACTATCTACGGAAGTGGTGTACTGCAAATAACACAGTACATAAAGCCCAGTCAGAACCTCTTCACTGTGGCTCTCTTTCGGTACCTGTTTCACACATACACGGGTGCTGGCTGCTTTTATGTCAACTTGACACAGTGAGATTCATCTGAGAGAAGGGAGCCTCAATTGAGAAAAATGGCCCCATAAGCTCTGTCTCTGTAAACAAGGCTGGAGGGCGTTTTCTTCTTTAGTGATTGATGGGGGGGGGGGGGGAGTCCAACCTAGTGTGTGCGTTCAGCTCATGGACTGGTGACCTTGCTGAGGGAATAGAGCAGGAGGAGCAAGCCAGGAGGAACAAGCCAGTTCACAGCACTCCTCCATGGCTTCTTCCCCAGGTCCTGCCTTTCGGATCCAACCCCCGACCTCCCTTGAGGATGGGCTGTAAAGTGGAAGTAAATAAAATTAAAAAAAAAAAGTTAAAAAATAATAAAGAAGCAAAAAACCTCTTTTTTTTCCAAAGTTGCTAATGTTCATGGCATTTTAACATGACAATAGAAACCCTTACACACACACACACACACACACACACACACACACTCACAGATACACCGATCACTTAATTTCCCCCAAGAGTTTTATACTCATGTCCGTGTCATTAGAATTAGTAAACAAATCCAGGTTAATCGATTTGACAGTGAAAAATTACTAGACTTCAGAGCATGAATTTTAAGTTACAGAGTCTGGTTCCAGAGCCTGTACCTTTTTTTTTTTCTTTTTTCTTTTATATCTTGGGAGATAACAGGAACAAAGTAGGTGAAGAACAAATTATTTTTGTGGTGCTGGAGTGAAACCCAGGTCCTGACACGCGCCAGGCAGCTCTACGGCTGAGTCTCATCCCCGGCATTCTTTGGTGTATTTATTGTTTACCTTGGATAATAATGATGCAATGTTTCCGTTATGGCGTACAGGTCTCTGCTTGTCTGGGAGTATTGTTGTTAAAACTATAAGATATGCAGAACCCGGAAGCTGAGCACTGGAAGATTTCCACACCAAGCAGCTTCATGCTGCACTTCTTACACGGTCTGGGCTGCAGACAGAATGCTCGCATTCCTGGCCTGGAGAGGTCATCCCTCCACGGTCAGTTCCTGAACTGGACTCCGGGGTCCCAAGGATTTGGTCGGTTCCTCCACCCGGACATACCTCGTCGGCCACGAGTAGCCTGCTTTAGGAACCACTTCAGATCATTTTGCTTCTACATCTCCATCTTTGACTTACACTAAGACCCGGAACAGGATGAGAATACTGATTAGTATTCCTGCTTGCCACTCTTAAAATAGATGGGACCAGCTGATGAACCAAAAATTTACAACTGCCATGCATGAGTCGGGCATGTTGGCACATGCATATGACCAGCACTCGGAAGGCTGAGACAGGAGGATTACCACAAGATTGAGCGTACCTTTGACTACATACCATGTACTAGGATTTCCAGGACTACATAGCATGATGCCATATAATAATAGTAGTAGTAATAATAATAATAACAAGAAAGAAGACTACATATATGTAAAACCCATGAAGTACTTTGAGGTTCACTAAAAAGAGATATACGAGACATTGCACTGAGAAAGTCTTCGGGAATAGCAAATAGAAAGAAGAAAACATTTTGCTTTTAAAACAAACTGATCGCAAACCCTTCCTTCTGCACAGCACATGATTTAACAGGTGTGTGATTTATTCATTTATTCACAGACTCTCTGACTAACCATCCCATCACGGCACTATTGTCTGCAGAGCACAACACATTTACAGCAAACGGCCTCAGCCTCATAGAGAAGATGAATTAGCTCATCTCTAGAAATCCTTTGTTTCCCAAAGAAAAGGAGGGTTCACAACACCAAGACAGTGACCCTGAGAAAGAGTTAAACTTTACCTCAGTGAAGTCTTGCCTGTGCTGGAACTCCCGGGTCACTCATACATCCCACTATAAGCACGCTTGATGTGAAAGAGAAGAGAGTAAAGGCGGCGTATTGCTCCCGTTAAAATAGAAGACTGTCTCCAAGTGTCTGCCGTTCCCAGAGCCCTTCCTGGACAGACAAGGCACAGTTGTCTTTCTTAGGTAACGCATCTGTTTTCTAGGGGTGGTCCTAGGGGTCGGGTTTAGTTTGGGGATTGGGGTCTTTTAGAAGCCTGTCCCCAGTTGCCCGTGGTCAGCAGCCTACAGCTCCATCCCTTGAATTAGCTTTTCACTTGGAGGTAGGTGACCAGGCATGCTTTTGAGGTCTGTCGGACATCCGTGTACAGCTGTAGAAACTGGGCTCGGCTGGCTTTCCTGCATGGCTCGAGTACTAGCCCTCTGCTCTCTTGTGCAATGTGCCCTGCTGACCCTGTGCTCACACAGCACCACATTGCCCAATGCTGCTCCAACCCAGGAATGCAGATACCTGTTAGGTCTTGGTTTTGCCTCTCAGCCCCATGCTCCCAGAAAGCATTTAGACTCAAGCCATATTTACAAACACCTTGGCCATGCAGCTAGGCTCTACTTTGACCAGATCATGACTAAAGATACCTATTTATTTATTTATCCTACATGCTGCTGTGTGTGCTGGTTACCTGTGCTCGGGTACCATGTGTCCATGCGTCCATCTCTTTACCTCTTTTTCAGGCTCCTCCCCCATCTTTATCTCCCAGAATTCTTTTTTCTCCCAGTGTCCCATCTCCATTTCCCGTCTAAGCCATAGGCCATAGGCTTTTGAATTGACGGATGAGGCATCCATACAATGCACAAGACAATCTCTCGACAGAGACTTTGCCTTGTTCGCTGTCTTTTCCGTTAGCTAGGTCCATAACCACAAGGGCTTTGGATGGGTGATGTCTGCCTTGCCCCAAATTCCAACAGAGCAAGGGTTCCTGGAGAAAAGCAGGGCAGCCTAGAGGTTGGGAATGAGGAAGAAGGGGTCCTTAATGTGTATACCTGTGAGTGGGTGTGGGAAGAGCTACTCATCAGTGGCTGCCTGACTTTAAGACATTAGACTGTCCTGATTAAGGAAATGAAAGAGCTGCATCTGACAGCATTCCCTGAGGCCACAATGTGGTTGGCACAGTGGGAAGGCAGGCAATCAATAAGTAAACAGACAGTGTCAGTCTGAAGACCTTTCAGAAAAGCATTTCTGTTCAGGGAGGGGGGAGGGAACCACCTTAGTGGTGCTTTTAGTCTTTTTAGATGTTTCTCAAGATTTTTGTTATATTCCAGGCGATGCTGTTTTTGCCTTTAAACACGTACCCCATGCCCTGTGCTTGCCTTTGGTAATAACCTAAGCTAGAGACCACTCAATATTCAACCTCTGAGTGTCTCGGCATCGGGGTCTGACCCAAAGAAATTCACAAGCAGTAAAATGAGATTTGCTTACCGAGACAGATTCACTCTTTGCTCCCTTCAGCAATCCATCAATCTAATGGGAAAATAAAAGCTCTCATTATAATGAGAATAGACTTCCAGGAGCATGAACTAGTATCAACACTCTGTTTATTAATACCAATTCTATTGCTATATATTTGATGCCAATCCAAACTATTAACTTTTCTTGTCATTCCATATTCTCTCTCTCCCTCAAGATATTATATTTGACTAGGCTACTGGTGATGATGAGATGTTACTACCAACATTATCAATATCTCAATAAAAATTATCTAGAATAGTATAAACTCTTCTCCCGGCTGTGTTTTAGTTCAAGGAAAATCTTATTTGACAATGCAACCTGAAAAAGAATGAACATCTTTAAAGATAACATATTAGAACAAGATATAAGCATAAAAAGAATCATACTATTAGGATACAATTTTTGTAACATAGGTGACTTACTAATACATTAATGGATACATTGACATACAATTATTGATAAATTTTAGGTAATGTTCAATGCTTACATATATTATATAATGTTTAAACCATTTTAAACAAGTGTGTCTTCTCAAACATTTGTCATTTGCTTATGGAGAACACTTTCAAAAATCTGTTCTTCTAGCTTTTTGAAACGTATACTATATTATTGTTATCTGTAGTGACTCTGTTGTGCATACTGGGGCTTCTTGCTTATAGGTTCAGCTTAGCATACACCAATCCTTCCTTAGCTAACAATGAAGCACTGGCTCTCCTCCACACTTGGCCCTGGGTCACTCTTCCTGTGTGTTCTCTAAAAGCAGAGATCTGCTCTTATTGACTGATTGATAAAGTAGTTACCAGGTACTCAGAACTGTGCTACAACTTTTAAATGAATCATACCATTTAGAACTCTCAGTGCCATTAAAAAGCAGCAGTGAATGTTCCCTAAAGGAAATTTCATTTAGGATATTTTAGCAATTGTTTTTATCCTGGCTTCTAGGACAAGGCAGTAGAAATAGTGCACACAAGGACAAGCTGTTTAGTTGAGGCTCAATGCTCTGAACCAGTGAAGCACACCGCCATTCATTTGTGTAGAGACTTTGAGGTGATTTCAGTCATTTCTCAAGAGTCTAGGTACCCTCAAAATGCCAAAGACTTCCCAGTTTCAGTCACCTTCAAGAATCTGCACTCCATGGTCTCAGAAAAACTTCAAACTCAATCCACTCCGAAGTGAATTCCTATCCTCTCTCCAAACCCTCTCATCTCTTTGGTTTGGTTTAATTTGGTGCCACAGTACCTTGCCATGTAACTCAGGCTGGCCTTGAACTTGCAACTCCTCTTGCCTTAGCCTCTCTTCCCAATCTTCTTAACTCAATATTCCAATATCAGCCACATAAGCGGATTTTCTATTTGGTGGTATGATCCAGACATCTAAGCATCATCACTGGCCAATTCAAGAACTTCCACAACTATGCCGGGATGTTTCTGGTCATTGTCTTAAACCTACAACTAGCTTAGATTCCAGGGGCATCAGAGATTTCTAGACATCCACTCAGCGAGAGCAATCATGGAAATAAGCACAATTCTCAAGCAATAAGGGCTTCTTCAGGATCACCGTGCTGAACAAGGGCTGAATTAATAATCAACCAGACCATGCTTTTAGCAAGAGTGTGTTACCATACTCGCCTCTTGCTCTGCCACTATTCTTCCCCAATTTAAACCTCAAGCTCACGCCAGTAGCACAAAGATAGAATCGGGGTCACTAGACCTTTTTTTATCTATATTATCCAATGGGAGGACATAAAATAAATCTCTCCCTGCTTCCCACTACTGCTTGTCTCTTTAATTGGTGGGTGGTGGAGCGTAATCTGTTAGGTCTCCTGGAGTGGGGCATTTGTCTTTGAACACCAGCAACAATACTCAATTTCAAGGAATTTAACTGTTTTAGGTTAAAAAAAAATCTACCTTTGACTTTTGAAACATACTGCAAATATCCCGCTGAAGGTATCACTCTGAAGGGCTCATAGAAGCCCCTTTATTTTCCCAGTGGCCTCCAGCACAGGGCAGCGAGCACAGCTGGTCTGGGTCACCATCACCAGGTTCCCAGTTTTCCCGCCTTCACGTTGGGACCTACGTGGCTGATAAGGTTCTCCAGCCTCTCTTCTTGTTTCTTGGGTTCTGTGTCCCTGCAGCTTTGGTGAGAATGGAGAAATGGGGGTTTGACGCAAATGGAATACTATTGGTGATCTTGCCTGCTGGGTTAATTCCTTCCTGTGTGAATATCTGGCCTGAAATCCAAGAAGCCTTGAAGAAAGCACAGAGTGACAGAATCGCATGGAAGACGCAATTATTTTCAGTGTACCTCGGGGAAATGAACACGGGTTGCTCTTCTTTGAGACTAGCCTAGAAATCTGTATTTGACTTCACCCCCATCCCTGGGATACACGTGGTCCCTTTATTCCAGTTTGAACTTACACTGGCACAGTCATAGATTTTATTCAAAACAATGTTAACACATATTTCTAAAAACAAAACAAAACAAAACAAAGACAGAAAACAAAAACTCTCCTCTATATTTTCCTCTCTGTTTACTTCTTTGGCACAGCATGCACACGTGCCGGACACGGGTTGATCTCTAGGACCCTCCCATGAAGGCATATTAATGGCCATCATTATGTTTTCATTCTAAGATGCACAGAAGAGCAGTTACCTGTTTTTTTTTTTTTTCCTGTGAATTCCCAGAACATCTGTTGTCCAACACCTGCTGTTCTCTAGGACAGGTGTATGCTAGAGATTGAAAAGATTAAAAAAAAAAAATCATATGATGTCAGTCCAGAGCACAACTTGACACTCCTGCCGAGTGGGTCAGTTGAGATGGAAACCGCACACTGGGCAGACGTCTGTTCATAATTTGAGGAAGTGTCACAAATGGAAGTTTATGAAAATAAAGGGGAGGGGCAAGGGGCGGAGACAGTTTGAATCTACAAGGGAGCCTTGTCGATTGTCCCGTTTCTAGATCACTCATTCTCTCCGTAATCTTCTGTAAATATTAAATGCTTGCAAAAACATCCTGTTTGCTTGTTTTACTTATTTATTTATTTATTTATTTATTTATTTATTTATTTATTCTGAGACAGAGTCTTGCTATGTGTCCCAGGCTGGCTCTGAATTTTTGGCAATCCCCTGTCTCAAGCCTACTGAATGCTAGTCTTATAAGCATGTTCCCGAACCCCTAGAGTTCCAACTTTATGAAGATGTTTGAACAACGACAACAACAACAACAAACCTTGTGATGAGGCTGGAAGAGCCTCAGATTGTCCAGTTCACACTCTCCATCATATATCTGAAGAAACAGAAGCTCAGGGCCATGGCTGAGCAAGGAAACAATTGTGTTATCTAATCTTATGTCTGGAACCCAAAGAAAAGCTAGAGTTGAGGTTGCAAGTGTAGTTGGATATTCTTTCTACGCTGCTCAAAGTCATGGAAAGGGCCCCCGGCTTTAGGCATGTTTAAAGACGTGTCTCTAGTTCAAATGTTTTGCCTGTGTTGTTGTCTATGGTAATCTCATCATGTGGCATAGTGTGACAGACATTCTGAGCACGTCACAAGTCTCCAGGAGGTCTGGTAGCTTCTACTTTGGTGCTTCTGAAAACCTAAAGCAGACTTCCAAGAATCTATGAAGGTGTACTGAGTTGAATAATATTCTCTTCAAATTCCTGACTGTCTAGAACATATGAATGCAACGTTATTAGGAACTGTTTGATTTTTTTAAAGCTTAATAAAATTAAAATGAGGTCCAACTGGGGTAAATGCATCCAAATCCAATGTATGGTTTCCTTCTCAGAAGGTAGCCTCGAGACATACGAGGAGAAGGCTGTGTGACGCCACAGACAGATACCGGAAACATCACAATTGCAAACAGCTAGGAACGAGGAAGGGAATTTTAACTAGAACCTTCAGAAACAACACGTCTTAAGTTTGGACTTCTGGCTTTCAGAACTGAGAGTATAGACATCCATTGTTTTATGGCCCACAGCTTATTCCCCAGGAAATCAGAAGAGAAGTCTCGAAAGTGTATAGAAAATGAATAAGGGCCAGTTTTTCACAGTAACCTTGGGTTAACATCTCAGATGACTGGAACCCCACTGTCATCTGACACAGCCTCATGAGAGACTGTAAAATAAATGGGACTGTTTAAGGGCTGCAAGCGCAAAGCATCATGGCGTAAGATGACTGAGTCTTGCTCAGCTGAGCCCCCAGATGATCCCAGTTCCAGCTGTCATCATGCGGCTCAGAAGAACTATCCCAGACAGCGCACTCAATCTACTCGGATTGTGAAAGGTCAAAAAATGACTGTTTTGATGAGAACAGTTAAGGTTCCAAATGCTGGCTCTGAAATTAGGAAGTGGTTATTTGAGGATCGCTTTGGAGGAAACTTGAAACGGTATAGGGGAAGAGTAACAACATTGTGGGGGGAAATAGTGAGAACACAGTGTCAGAGAGCCTCGGAGACAGTATCAGCCACGTTCACCATCAAGATCAAAGACCCCGGAGAACCTGAGTTAGCTTGGCCTTCAGTCGTTGGTGAGGGACTAGTCTAGAGCCTGCACAGACTCTCACTTCCTTCTTGCTCTTTGAGGAGCAAGTGCAGACCGTTGGACCACAGGAAGGAAGGCCTCGGCAAAGGGTGCAGGTGACAGGTTTGGGGGACGGATATGTACCCTAGGCAGCATGTGTGGAAATGGTGAGGGTGGGTGGGTAATATATCCTGGTCTTCTTTACAGTGCTCACACTTACCTCCAAAAGTCCTTCATTCTGGAAACCCACAGTCCAGGACGGGTGGAATAGTTGGTCACTGTAGCAAACCATCCCAGGGGATGTGGGTAGAGCTTGATGGTGTCATCTATAATGGATGTAGAAATGTCCCCAAACTAGAACGAAACGCAAGAATCCTCCAGAGGAGGTATGTGGGCGACCATGCATGTCAGAGACCAGCAGGGAACTGAGTCAACTTTTAATAATAATAGCTCGCCACCTGTGACAGGCATAGATGGTTTTACATAGTTTTGAGGACTGCAGAAAGGCAGAAAGTGATAAATAAAAGCAGGGCTGAGGAAAGGCAAAAAAAGCACAGTTGGTACCCCTAAGATCTGGGCTGGAGCCTGTCGCTTAACAGTGGACACATAGACACAACCTCATCCTCGGATGCAGATGTAAAGAGAACAAGACACTGATCAGAAACTGGGAGGTAGAGGGAGGATGGAGAACAGGAGGAGAGAAAGGAACTGTTGAGAAGCTGGTATGAGGATGTCTCAGGGAAGAGTGGTCATTGTCTGAGTATTTCTAAGAGAAAGAAGTTATGGATACAATGAAGCTGTGAAGAAGGTGTCTGGTGGCTTTCATGGAGGAAGGCATAGGGCCCAAGTCATCTTTGTTATAAGCAGGGAAACTTATTTAAATCGATGTGTGTACTTAGCATGATGGAAAGAAGGCCTTTGCTATCGGCAATCAAAACTCTTTGGTGACTGGAAGCAAAGGGGAAATTGTCCTAAGCCTTATAGAACAGTGCATGGGGCGAGGGCAACAAATAGAATCTGTTGAATTTCAGCCTCTTAAATGAAAATGGGTTTTCGACATCAAAAGGGACATTTCTAGGGGGGTAAACAAGAAGAATCCTGCGTTATTTAATCCCCACAAGGAAATACATAGAAAAGGCTATGCTAATAGGGCCTGGCCCTTAATGTGGATCCGTCAAGGTCAGCACGGATGGGAAATTTTCATCTACACTATATGCACACACAGATTTACATGCATTATAGGCATTTTTGCATAGTTAATTGATAGTGATAGTTCCTTTTGACTTCTCCAGCCATCCTTGGTGTCGTTTTTCCCTCCCCTTTCCTTGGCACTCACTTCCTTCTCCTCTTCCTAGTTAAAGCTCCTTTCCTTCTCAGACCACGTACGCATATCCTGCTAGTCTCTCTATATTGCTGCTGCTGCCCCCCCACCTCCCAGGTTCCTTTTCACGTCCCTGGTTTCTGCAGGTATTCCAGGTTACATAATCACATCTGAAGATTTGGAACTAGGAGCCTTCGATGATGGAGAACGTGTGATGTGTGTCCTTTTGATTCTGAGTTATCTCAGTTAATATGATCTTTGCCGGTTCCATTCATGGACACGTAAGATCTATGATCTCATTTTTCTCTACAGCTAACCGATGTTCTATTGTGTATGTATGTAGTAGCACCTTTGCATTATTCATCCACCGGTTGAAGGACATTTAGGTAGCCTCCCAGCTATTGGGAATAAAATAGTGATGAACGTGACTTGAGAAAGCATCTGTGAAGTCGGATGTTGGGTCCTTTGGGCACATGCCAGAGACGGGTATGGCTATGTCCTATGGTAGATTTATCTTTAGCTTCTTGAGGATTCTCCACACTGGTTCCTAGAGAGGGTGGCTGCACCGGGTTGCAATCCCACCAACAAGAATGAGGTTTCCCTTTCGGCCACACCCTCTCTAGCATAGAAATGGTTGCTTTGTTGATCTTTGCCATTTTGACTGGGAGGATTGTTGTGATTTACATTTCTCGAATTGCTTATAAAAACAAATATTTTTTGAGATGGTTCTTAGTCATTTTAATTTCTTCTTTTGAGAATTCTCTCTTCAGATTCTGTGCCCTTCCATTTGAATGGTTTATTTTATTCTTGACTCTTTGTCTTTTGAGTTCTTCATATAGTCTGGCTATTTATTCTCCCTCAGATGTATAGGTAGCAATTGTCCTCTCCCATTCCCCTTCCCCTTTGATGGTTTGTTTATTGATGGAGTTGTTGTTGTTTCCGGGTTTTGGCACCATTGATGGGATTTAAAAGAAAGGGTGTTAGTGAGTATGGCACAGCAGCATGGTGGAAGGGGGTACCTAAGCGGGCCCAGGCCTAGGCATCCCTTCCCCCCTGAAGGACCACACACACACCAACATGGTATAGAGTTTATTTAGAGAATAGGATGAGAGTCAATGGTATAGGAGAGAGAGAGAGAGAGAGAGAGAGAGAGAGAGAGAGAGAGAGAGAGTGGAGGCCGGCCATGACCACGTGGAGAGAGGGGGGAAGGGAGCCCAAGAGGAGCAGAGAGGTGAGAGGATGAGAAGGGAAAGGGGAAAAGAGGGAGAGGAGGGGCAGGCAGCCCCTCTTATAGTGGGCCAGGCATGTGGGGCGGGGCATACCTGGCTATTGCCAGGTAACTGTGGGGTGGAGCTTGGACAGAGTGCCAACACCCTTCATCTGCTTCATTGTTCCTTTAGCTCTGCAGAATGATCTGCAACTCAGTACTTGGCTGGGTAGCAGGGAGGGTGGGAGGACTCCCGACCTCATCTGCCAGCCAGTCTCACTGAACTGGTGAGCTCCAGGCCCAAAAAAAGACTGTCTCAAACAAGAAGGTTGCCGGGTGATCAAGGAAGGCACCTATATCAACCTTTGACCTCCACATGCACGTGCACACACTGACCCTCATGCGTGTTTATTTCCCTCTTTGTTTTAGTTTTATGAGGTTCTGCTTATCAGCTGTTGGCCTTAAACCTCGAAGTGAAAATGGAGTCCCAGTCAGAAAGTCCTTCCCTAAGCCTGTATCATGTAGGCTACTGCCTGTGTTTTCTTCCTGCGGTCTCGGCATTGCGGGTTTCCCATTGTGTCTTTTGTGCAAGGTAATACAGATGACTCCAATTTCATTTCTCGGCATGTGGACCCAGTTTCCTCAGCACCTTTTATTGAAGATGTTTTTCCCCCCTTAGGTATGTTTTAACATCTTTGTCAAATATTAAATATCTGTTGTTATGTGTACTCACGATTTTCTCCCCCTGGCCTGCGTGTCCGTTTTTATGCCAATACCATATTGCTTTTGTTACTGTTAATATCATATATCAATAATAGTAACACATTTGGAGAAGTGCAATGGTAACCTGATAGCATTCTTTTTGCTCAGGATTACTTGGGTTATCTAAGTCTTTTGTGGCTTTATATAAATTTTAGAACAGTTTTATTATTATGTGCTATTGCTATTGTCTTTGGTTGGCCCCAGGGGTAAAAGTTAAGTCTCTGTTGCCAACTTTGGACAAAGAGCCCAGAGGACTTGAGCTGGAGCTGACCTGAAAGACTCTTCCCTGAGGACTAACAATGCTGGTTCCAGGAGACACCATGCACGCTTCCAAAGCCCGAGAGCAACTAATAGTTCTGCCCAGCTGTGATGCTTATAAATCACAATAATCAACATGATGATACCATCCTAAGGGTTCAGTCGGGGTGCACACACCTCCGCAGTAACAAACATCTTTCTAATTGGCCTGTTAACAAGAGGGAACTTACTCCTGGTACTGGAAACAAGCCAACAATCCAAGGCTAGTAAAGTCATGGAAGAGAATCACTTTACTAAACCAGCATAATCCCTAATTACATTCTCAATACTTATTCTTATATCCCTAAAGAAGTGTAATTTCTTGTCCCTTATCAAGGAGTCTCTTTGCCACAGAGAGAGGTCAACAACAACAACAACAACAACAACAACAACATAACTGGCCAAAATGCATAGTTGTTGAGCCCAATCCCAACTGATACATCTACAATACAACTTGTGCATTTAAGGCTCGGGAATCATTGTGAAAGAGGGCAGAAAGACAGTAGGTGCCAGAAGATATCCCAGGGGTCACTCTTTATTGTTATAAAAGATCATATTCATGCTGTTTTTTAGAGCTGACTTATATTCTGTTATCTGGATGCATAACATTCTACCCACGCAGCATTTTCTTCATGAACACTGGCTTCATTTCTAAATTTTTGCTCTTACAAACATCACTACATTGCTTTGGTGATGCTTCCATTAGCGAAGTGAAGTTCTTATAAGCGCAACACAAGTTTTTAGGAAGCTATGCCCTCCTACAAATGTTTCCTACACCAGTGGTAAGGATTGAATAAGCACAGATCTGTCGTGCAGGACACTTCTCATAGTCTTTCCAGGGATTGCTAATGTCAGGTGCCTTTGGCTTTTTTTTTTTTAAAACAGCAACACAACAAAAAAAAAAAATAGAAAACTCAGAGATTCTTCAGAATGAAAGACTGTGACATGTCAGAATTGCTAAAATTGGTACCAAGACACTCAAGATCATGTCCAATGATTAGAACAGAAATCAAATCTGAAAGCCCAGCTCCTGGGTGGCCCCTGCTCGAACTACCAAGCTGGCTTTGCACGGCGTAGCTCAGGTTTTAATGCCACCGAATAGCACTACACATCTGTATTTTTAATGTTTAGTATCCAGGCCAACACATAACGCTTTTTTAGTCAAGCTCTCTTCATCCTAGGCTTTCAGCCCCATCATAGCTTGGGGCTTTGAGCTTATTATTTTGATCAGACTCCCACTCTGGGGACATCAGGCTGAGACGAGTCTCCTCTTCATTTTATGTCAGCATTTCCTCTTACAAGGGAGAGCAAACCGAATCAGACATGGGTGACACAGTGCTAAAACAGGTGTAGAATTTAAGACACACACACACACACACACACACACACACACACACACAATGCTTCTTTTTGTGCCACATATCCAACTGAAACGGGAAGATAGATACCCACATCCACACCCTTGAAGGGTGTGGTGGTAACTATTAGCGGCAGTTATTTGAGCTCCTGTGGTCTGGAGTTCTTGATAAACTTGCGTTATAGAATTACTAAGATAAAGGGGTACATTTAAACTGTGAGCATTTTTATTGTAGACTACCTTGACAACTGTGTTAAGTGTCGCACTCCAGCACAACATCTATGAACTTTTCAGAAGTTTGGAGTGCATATACATTTTTAATATTCTGGTTTAGTTTCTTATAGATGAACTTCAAAGTTTGTTCACACAGCAGACTTTTTTTTTCCTATAAAATAAATGCTCACTCGATTCTGGTAAATGCACCAGTCCCCACCAGAGCCAGGCCTGCCAGGCTGGGGAGTTGCTTTCCTCTGATGCCACCTGAAACAACTGCGTGTCCGGGAGCAGGCGCCTCAGTCCTGTCCTCAGGAAACCATGCCAATGACATCAGCATAAATACAGACCATGCCTCACGCATCTCAGGGCTCCGTGAGTAACTTTATTTCACAAATATGTTCAGCAGAAAGTCAATTAAAGATTAAGATTATTATTATTATTGATGTCTATGCAGAATATTTTCTCAAATTATAAAGAAAATTGAGATGTTGTGAAACGAGGCCTACAAGTTTAGTCCAGAAGTTCCTGCCTTCAATTAAACAATATAAATGTACAAACCACTAACACAGCTACATTTTCTACTTTGATATATAATCATATGCGTCCGTATATGCATATGTATATATACAGTATAACATATATAAAAATACAGTATGAATTCAAAACATAAGGGTGAAATATGCCAAGAGCAGCAATCGGCAACATCAGAAAGTCGATTTAGAGCCAGATATGGTCGTGCATTCCTTTAATCCCAGCACTGGGGAGGCAGAGGCAGGTGTATGTCTGTGAGTTTAAGGGAAGTCTGGTCTACATAGCAGGTTCCAGGCTAACCTGGGCTATGTAGTGAGACCCTGTCTAAAAAATCAAAAAACAAACAAACAAACAACAAAAAAAACCACAGCCAGCTGGTTCACACGGGACTGAGATAGAAGGGAGGAACTTTTCTCAAACCTGGAAGAGTTAGGACATACACAAGGGCCAGTGAACATTCCTACCAGAATGTGTTCCTTTCTTGGGGACAGACCCAAGGTCTGTGGATGGTCTCAGGGGCCTGATACTATGTTTCGAGTGAGAGTTCTAGGGAAACATAACAGGAAAATAATCTACTGCTCTACTTTTTACCTCAGTCAGCGGCTGGCTAAGCAGGGTCTGTTGCTCTGGTAGCTATGGTAGTGCTTCCAGTGAAGTAGGCAGGAGAGAATTCCCTGGATTCCACTTAACCGCCTACAGCACCAGGCAGAGAACGCCAGAGTAAGGCAGGTAAGACAAGCAGTCGTAAGATCCACTTTCACCGTGTTTAGTACTAGGAATCGCAGCGGTGGTTTCATTTCCAGGAAACAGTAGGGAGCCGGGAGGACTGAGGTACAGTGTTTACTCGGGCTGGATTTTAAAGGAAATGTTTCCTTTCCTGAATGTTGGTGCATAGGTGTCTCTGCAACCATATTCGTGACAGGCTGAAGTGGACTTCCTGGGGACCTATGTGTCCTGTGGTGGCGTGGAGGTGGTGGCACGGGAAGCTGATTATCCCTGAGCACCTGGGTGGCGCAAAATGTACCCGATGCTCTGACTTATTTCTCCGAGCTGCGCCTGACCTCGAGAGAGACCAAGTGAACAGCTTCCAGGCCAGGCCGTCGTGCAAAAGTCTGTCACTGTCTTTGTAGTGGGAGACAAGGGATACTGTTTCAGAAGCACTTCAGCTTCTCCACGGTTTGTCAGTTATCCCGGATCCCTTGGCCATAAGGGAGCTAATCGTGTAGTGGGAACAGGCCCTGCAGGCCATGTGGGTTTCTAAGATAAACCGTACAAGCTAGTTGGTAGGAAAGGTGCGTCTGTGGAGCAGAACTCACGATTGCCGCCGTCATCGGGAACACCAAGCCGCGTCTCCTAAGGGGCACGGGCGCGATGGCCACGCTGACGTGGGACTGCTAAGCCCCAGACTTCTCACGAGGGATTCTGGGGAACTGGTTTGCTCCACTATTAGAAGGATAAGTAGCACCAAATGATTCACCGTCTTGCTTCTTTGCCTCTATGAGATATTCCTGAACACTCAGCAGCAGAAAAGTGACTGAAGAAGGCCTTTCAGTTCCCCTGACTGCCACAATTTTCTCACCCACAGAAGGGCAGGGGCAAGGAACACCTTTCCACCTTCCGGTAAAAAGCTGATTTGGAAACCAAAGGCTTGATTCTTTCCCCTTTTCTCTCACGGATGAGATCAACCACACCCAGTTCACTCAACCTCTGTTTCTGTTTGATGATAAGATCAAAGGTCTAATAAACCACGGTGAGTAAGAGGTACCACCTCAGTGATTGGGGGAGCAGGGTTCCAGCATTGGGGGTGGTTTCAAGGAACACAGGGACAGCTGCTACATTTTCCCATGTGACTCCCCGGGTTAGGGCGGGGCCGCTCTTGTTTTACAGTGAAGGGGTTTTCCTTTTGAAGCTGTGTTCTAGTTACAAGGCACAGCCAAGAATAATGCCATACCTAGGAAACAGGGGAGGTGACAAAGGTCACTTAGCAAGCCTTATTGTCCTCACTGTGTTGGACCCGGCTCTCTCCTTCCTCTGAGCAGTCCTTCGGAGCAGGGATTCTCAGCCCGTGGCCCCGTGCGTTTTGGAGCAGTTCCATGTTCTAAGTCATAAAGCCTGGCCAAGCCCTGCCACAGTCAGTTACCACCGGGACTCTCAAATGTGTGGGGCTTAATTGCTCATGGGGAACTGGCGTGTGTTGGAGCCAGTCCCAGTGAGATTTGACCAAATAGCATCTACTTAAACCAAGAGGTCAGAATGTTACTAATGTAGCATTTTTAGGCTAGCTACATCATCTGGAAATCACCTGCTGACACATGTTTCCTGAGGGCATGCGCAGTTTAATAACGGGGAAATCATACCCACTCTCGTATCCCTTCTTACTCCTGTCCCCCCTCCCCCCCCCCCCAGCACATCTCTTCCTTCCGTTCTGTATGCTGGCACTCCCTCGAACTCAGCATTTCGTACCAGGCCGACTCTCATCCCTGGTTTGTCTTTCCTTAACTCAAATTCTGGGACTGCCACTTCTTAACTCTGGAGCTAATCAGGAGATCCCTGGGCAGAAGCGTCCTTTGTTCTGTTGGGCTCATCTGAAACAGTGGAAGCTTGGTCCAGGTCCTGTATTCCATTTAACTCTGTAGTCAGGTTGTCCTACCGGTTTTCATGTTAATCTGCCCCACACAGACCTTTCATGGAAGATATTCTGTTTTTGTTTTTGTTTTTTCCACACCCCTGCAGATTCTTTCAATGGATTTCATCAGCATTCACATTGAGTTGGGTCTCTCTCATCACACAAAACACGGCCCCTTTTCTGTCGCACTCCCTGTGCTGTGGGCTTTATGTGAGGTGAGCAAATGGTCGTGGATACAGGATGCAGAGCGCCACTCCTCTCCTCTAAGGCCCTCCGTTGCTTCTCGGTGGATGCCTCTGGACAGTCCTGGGGATGGGGGTCTTCATTCCCCTCTCACATCCCCAATCCCTAATTTTGACATTTCTAATTTGCTTTTCTGTTAAGACTGTTGTGATGGTTTGATACCTATAGAAAGGTCCTTGTAAAACAGTATACATGCAACCAAAGGTAATCACAACTCAAATCTTTTGACATTATAAACAATTTGAGTTATGTGTCCTCCTGTATTCTATACAAGACACGATGAACTTAACATCCTTTGTTTAAGCTGCTCTGGATCTCATTGCCATATGTGCTAATGGAAATAACACCCCTGTAGTTACACAAGGAAACATGATGCCACAGATGCCTCAGTCAGCTTTTCATGATTATATATTTTTTAAAAGTAACTGTGAAAAACAGCTTATACAAAAAAAATATTTCTCTTATGTTTCAGAGGTCTGTGGTTGTTCTGTGGCTTTGAGTCTAGGATGTGGCTGGAAAGGATGGTGAAGAAGGGATTATAGATAAAGCCTCATTGTGCCCTTGAAAGAGAGGAGGAGAGGGAGAGAGGAAGGAGAAAGCACAGAGAGAGAGAGACAGAGAGAGAGAGAGAGAGAGAGAGAGAGACAGAGACAGAGACAGAGACAGAGACAGAGACATACAAAGACATACACACACACACACAGAGAGAGAGACAGAGACAGAGACAGAGACATACAAAGACATACACACACACACACACACACACACACACACAGAGAGAGAGAGAGAGAGAGAGAGAGAGAGAGAGAGAGAGAGAGAGGTCAAGGCTAATTTCAATCTTCAGAGGCTTACCAACAACACACATCTCCGGCAAGGTCTCACCTTCCAGAGTTCTAACACCTCCCACTGAGGTGTCAGGTTCAGACCAAGCTTTCATTATATGCACAAGCACTTTGTCTCTGTCTCTGTCTCCATCTCCCCATCTCTCTCCCCCCCCCCTTCTCCTCCGCCTCTGGTGTGTATGCGTTGGTGTCAGGAGGTCAGCTGTGCCGCTGGCTGGAGGTCTGAGGCGCTGGCTCTTCCCTTTGACCACATGGGTCCTAGGGATTGTCCTCAGGAGGCTTGGCAGCGAGCACTGTCACTCCCCTGAGCCCTCTCGCTAACGAGGACCAGGCATTTACCACACAGCTTTCCAGAGGACATTTAAAATCTGCAACAGAACAGTAACATCTTTAGCGCAGCGCAGAGAATTCACCACTCTCTGTAATCTTGCATCTTCTCTCACCCTGGTTCTAAATCCCGGCACTTCTTAGCTTCTTCAATTTGGAAACTTCCAGAAGCCTCAAGTCTACACATCTGTTCAATTATGTTCTGCCGTGTGCAACTGTATCATTTTGTCGTAATTTCTTATCGTGCGTCCATTTTCTCTGTACTCTTTCTCTGCCAGGTTATTTGCCCTCCAAGTCTGTCCCTTTCATCTTTTTTCTTGTAGTGTTCTGTCAACACCCACCCCCTGTGACGCCATGGTGCCTGCTCTCACCTTCATAATTTCATCTCTTGCTATCTGCCTGGCTATTTTCCTCGAGATTGGATTCCTGTCATCTTTTCAATTCTAATTCTATGAATATTCTTTGTTTTCTCAAAGTTAGAATGATCTTCTCACCCGAGTTTCTGTCCCCGCCCCTCCCCCCATAGATGTACCCTCGTAGGCATTTTAGCTGTGTGTTTACCTTTGCCCCCAGGCCCTGAGCTGGTGAAGGAAGCGATTATGCATCCTCGCTCCCTCAATATCTCACACTGCACCAAAACAAGTGGCTGTCTGTCAAATGTTTAGTGACTCACATTACATACGTGTGCCGAGCAGGAGCAGCCCGAACCGAGAGGCTTCTTTGGAAATACCACAGAAAGTAGTTTTCTAGGTCACCAGCAGCCTCTGCGATGCTGGGGGATTTCTGAATGCTTCCCAAGGGCAGAATGAATAGGATAGCTTAGATTCATCACAGTTTCTATCTGAAATAAAACGCTCAGTCATGAGCATAAACAGAGGCTGATGTTTAATGACTTACAAAGTCCAGAAAGTATGCAAGAAACCAGGTCATATGCAAGACAAAGAGATCAGTAAAAACAAGAAATATTGAACTAACCCTGGTTATGATTTTTTTTTTTTTAAGTCTCCACACATAGGATAGAGTCCTTATTTAAATTTATGGCTATGGAAAACTGGCCATTCCCATTTTCAGCACAGTTGGGTCGGCCCATTTCCTGTTATCAATAGGAAGCTGCTGTACAATTAAATGGATCAATGATGCAGTGAGCTAAATTAGTTTTTTTATAGTCAAATAATTGGACTAGCTGTGCATTCTACATTATTTCAGTTGTACGAGCATGATCTTTGAATCTACCGTGTAGCAAGATGCCTGGACTGCTTTAGCCTATTGATTTGAGAAGCAGTAAAAGGTGATAGTTAGGAAGGGCCATGGAGTAGTATCAATAAAATGGTTCAGTGGATATACATCTGACACACAGAGTAGCTTTATGTAGACTTAATGATTTTTTTTTAAAGAATAATTTACAAATCTGGCCTAATTTAACTAGCACTATAATAATAATGTACCTTAAATGTGTACCTTAAAATACTGTTGCATATCTCCTGATTTAAGTCTGGTTTGTAGAATATTAAACTGCTGTTGCCAGTGGTGTGTGAGTAAACTGGCTGCTTGTCTAAAGATCTGACGGGTAGTGATTTTCTAGTCTTGTGGTGTAAACACAATGGGCTGGCGGGAAACTCTCAACAGTTACCCTGCTCTCAAAGGTTCCGAATATCCAACAACCGGCTTCAGAGATGGCAGGAGCTGACTCTCTAAGTCCACTGCAAGCGAATGCACGAGCTGCCAAGGGCGTCCCCACCATGCACTCCTAGCACCAGGAGGCTATAGAACATCCCAGCACTACCGGAGACTGTACGAATGAATGCTTTGTACTTGTACTAGCACGTTGGGACTCATGGGTAGAATCAAATCCCCTGCAGAAGATTTTACAGAAGGTTAAAAAAAAAAAAGCCACTGGATGGGAGAGAAAACATAACTCTATCACCTTGCAGGAGAAAACCCAGGATGAACGGTGACTTAGAAGCCACACAGTAAGTTCTTAGCCTAGGAATTGTGACTCAAGAAGAGATAAGTGTGACCTTTGGCTGTAACGTTTGAGACAGAGTTTCCAAATAGTTTGCAGTTTCCTAGAACTTTTGAGGTTTTCATGCCTAAATAGTGAAACTCCTCAAAGAGAGAGAGAGAGAGAGAGAGAGAGAGAGAGAGAGAGAGAGAGAGAGAGAGAGAGAGCGCTAAATGAAGGGGTTCTGAGGCTCTCCAGTAGGGAACACAAGGAAATGCTTAGACAAGGGGAGGGCCAGGGGATTCTCACCCTCTCAGATGCTCTCTCTCCCTGCTGGGCTTCACTCTTTGGGTAACAGAAGTAGAGTCTGGATAACTGACAAACAATAGAAGCTTCTTTGGCTCATGGCTCTGACAGACAAGTCCAAGAACATTCATTGTTCTGACCAGGGCCTTTAAGTGGAATCACGACGTGTCAGAAGGGCAAGGGGAACATGTGCAAGTTGGAAGAAACTGGCTGTTGGTGTGGACAACTCCTCCTATTTGGTGCCAGAAATACTGTGGATAGATTCTTACTGACAAACTTGGAACTGTGATCTGGCTGGCTGGGCTCCTGAGCCAGGGTTCTCCCATGCACTAGCTTTTGAGAGGTCACCCAGGGGCATGGGTGGAAACAGAATGCATGGTCTTGATAAGGGGTGTGGGGGACGCGGGGTGAGTGGGAGGAGCCGTGGACCTGAGGCTCTTCCAAGGAGGCCAAGCTGGGAGAACTTCACAACAGTACGGATGGCAACACACTGTTTTCTAAAGGTGATGCTGATCGTTTTTCTTTTTTTTTTTCTTTTCTTTCCTCTTGAGTATTTTTTTTAACATTGTGTATTAATTTATCTATGATACTTATTAGGTGAGGTGAATATTAAGGCATTCCATAGGCTATATTAGAAGAAAAATGAGTTTAGTTTTCTTTCAAAGCCTCCTCACTCTGAAATGTTTTGCTTACTTGTACCTGGGGTTGGTGGTGGTGGTGGTGGAATCTTTAGATGGGTTATTCTGTAGATAACTGAATACCAACATTAGCTTTTTAAAATGCCTGATAACCCTTCCACAATTAAAAAACAATAAAACAAAATATCCATATCTATGAGGTAAAACTTGAGAAGGGGACTTGGTGCTTAGGCATTTTAAAAGTATATTTATTAATTCTTTAAGAAGTTCATGCAATGCATTTTTATCACAATCACTCCTCCTATCCCAACTCCCTTCAGATCCAGCCTCCTTACCCAATTTCTTTTCTTTTTTAATCTCTTGAGTCTGATTTGTGTTGCCCAAACACTTTTTGGTGTGTGGCCATCCCCTGGAACATGGTAGACAGATGTTTTTTCAAGGGGGTCATGACTTTGAAGAAAACCAACTCTCTCGCTCTGTCTTAATTACTTTTCTATTTCTGTGACGAGACTCCATAGCCAAGACAGCTTACAGAAGGAAGAGTTTACTGGGTCTTACAGTTCAGAGGGCGAGCAGACCTTCATAGCAGGAGGCAGGGCAGCAGGAGGCAGGCATGAGTAGCTGCGAACTTACAACCAACACTAGACCGAGAGAGCGCCAAATGGAGCGGCATGGGCCTTTAAAAGCTCAACGCTCACCACCACTAACAAACTACCTGCAATAAGATGCCACCTTCTAATCCTTCCCAAACGTCTAATCTCTACCAACAGGACCAAGCAGTCAAAAGCATGACCTAAGGAGGCCATTGCCATGCACACCAGCAATTCCTTCCCAGCCACTCCCAATTGCCCGTAGCTCCTTAGCTAGGGATGGGGGGTGGGGCACAGAGGTATACTTTATTAAGCTGTCCACTTGATTTTGATGGCCAGGCAATGGGGAGTGTCCAGGTTGTTAGCACAGAGAATACTTTGCAGGGCAGGAGAGAAGCAGCCATGAGGTAGCTTCTGAGTCATACAGAAGGGAGGATGCACAGGACCTTGAAGCCATCAAGAGCTCAGAGCGACAGTTTGGGCAGATGGTGGCAGAAGGAGGCATTCTGATGGCCAGGTGGAAAGTGGCAGTGTCCTACTCAGGGCAAGGATAGCTAATAAAGGGGACACTCTGGGCCTGAAACAAGGTGCTAGGAGAGGATCTGCAAATCAGATTAGAATTTTGATCCTGATTTAAAATTACACAATTACAGACCTCTAATGCTTGAGACGTTACTTAGATCTGTTAATATGAGGTGGTCATCGTTCTCTCTTGCATTTTAAATTATATAAAACAGCCTATAAAAAACGTGAATTCAAATCATTCCTATTTATTTAAGAGAGTAAATTTCTAATTTAAAAATATAATAAGCAGTTTAAACTTTGTGGTTGTTAGACACATTAAATTGAAAAAAAAAAGTTATAATCACTGTAATTTGACCACAAACAGGGTCACACACATTTTACCTTCTAAAATTCTATCATAATATTGTTTTAAATATATTAAAAACCTATTAAAGGGGGTTGTTGCTAGGGCTCACCAGATGGCCCTCTGTGTGATAACCTTGCATTTTACCACTGAACTACACTCTCAGTCCTCTCAAGACCTTTCTTACTTGTACAGAAATTTTAAGAACAGCATCTGACCTTGTAATTTTAGGCTGACCAGCGAATATCCTACAACTTCATATTGTTTTAAGCTTAGGGAGCACAAAGTGTCTGCTAATCATCCGTGCTGGGAGCTCTGGGCCAAATTCACAGGCGGCTCATCTTCTCACACAGGCTCTTGGGACCCTTGAAGGGATGGCACATAGAACCAGATTACATACAGTTATCATGCCTATTTGCATAGGGGTGTTCTCTGTGAACCCTTGCAAAAGAGGTCCTGATTCTCTTAAAAAACAAACAACAAGAGTAAAAAACCTAAGCGTTGCTTGCAAATTTAAGGAAAAAGGAAATAAGAAAAAAAAAAAAAACTTGTTTGGAGTGATTAATATTTGTTCAATTTGATTGGTGAATACAATTTTAATTTTGTTTTATCAGTGAACTACAGAATCTCAATGGAAGGTCATATTGTTTTAATAAATGAATTGTATATTTGATTGGGGGAGAGGCTGCCCAGTCTCTGTACAAACTATTACTTTAGATTTACAGAGAAGCTGAAACAGTTCAACAGATTTCTACATATCCTTTTCCCAGATTCTCAAGATGTTAACAATTTATCATAATTTCCATTGTTTTTTAGTGAAAGCTTTTAATGACTAGTTAACAATCTTATGTCACGGTGATTCCTTTAAATTTAGTATAATCTTAGGCACCTGCTGGGAAGAGACTTGAGAAATAGCATCCAAAAACCATTCAGGAAATAAGCATATTTACTGTTAGGTTTTTAAATTAACATGTTAGTTGTACATATTAATGGAGCATGTTGTATGTGCACTAGAATCTAATCAAGGTAATCAGGATTGAACTATTGCATCATGATTTATCACTTTCATCTTTCTATATACAAGCTTACACATACACCCACACCCACATACATACCCACACCCACCCACACACACACACACAATTATTCCTTGAACCATTTACACTGCTGGCATGATGACCCTTTATGGCTAAATCATTGTGTACTATTTTACGTAAATTCTTTTCAATTACCAAAGCTCAAACCCAGCTTAAGAAATTAAGATGAAATTTTGTAATGTATAGACCTTACTCTACTTTTTCCTTTTGTGCTAAAATGTACCTTATAGCAACAGTCTGCATATTCTTACTGATCCAGGGTCCAATCTAGGGCAGTGTTGTCTTCCGTTGCCATGGTTCTGCTGGTCCCTGTAGTCAGGGACAATTCCTTGGTGGTTATGCCTCATCCCGCCACGTTTGAAGCACACAGGCTGTTTGTAAAGTCTCTCAACTTGAACTTGTCTGTCATTTTGATATTAGATTTAGGCTGTGCATCTCCAGTAGGACCAACAACTGCGTGCCCTCTTCAGGTGGTAAATGGTAGTTGCCCAAGACTGGTGCTGTTAATGCTGATGATGAACTTAGTGTAAGCAGTGTGTACCAGATTTTCCAGTGTATAGTGACAGTTCTCTCTCTTTGTGGATTACCTTTCCTACGATGAAGCCATGCAGTCACCCCACTTCTGCCTAGTCATTTTAGCATTCACTGACGATTCTCACTCCAATTAGCTAGCCTGGTAGCTGCCAGCTGGTATTTTTCCAAAGGCAGCATCCATGTCACACATCAGACATCCTCTTGTAAGGGAGTCATTCTCATCTCCTCTTCTATCTACTCATCTAGGCTTATCTAGATGGGCCTGGGCTTATTCTGTCGTTACAATTCATTACAATGATGCTCAACTTGTCTATCTGGCTGTCCATTGGATATTTTCCCAATGTTCTTGGAGTACTTTATGGCACAGCTAGACATTTTTGGCACATATATGTTTTCCTTCCCAGTTTAGGAATCAGTTCTCTAAAGGGAATGCTTTGGTTTAATTTATTGTTTCAATTCTAAGTAGATAATTTAGATATCAAGGTTTGAATTCTAGGCATTGCACAGACCTGTAGTTGGGTAATCCCTGCCTCTAGACCTGCCTATCCCCCAACTATAAGATTATTTTCAATCTGTATGACAGGAACTTTAAGTCTTTGAAGAAAGAAATAGAAGACGACTTCAGAAGATGGAAAAATCTTCCATGCTCTTGGATTGGCAAGATTAATATAGTAAAAATGGCCACCTTGCCAAAAGCAATATACAGATTCAATGCAATCCCCATCAAAATCCCAACTCAATTCTTCATAGAGTTAGAAAGAGCAATTCTCAAATTCATCTGGAATAACAAAAAACCCAGGATACCTAAAACTATTCTCAACAGTAAAAGAACTTCTAGGGGAATCAGTATCCCCATCCTCAAGAAGTACTACAGAGCAATTGTGTTAAAAACTGCATGGTATTGGTATAGTGACAGGCAAGTAGATCATAAGTGTGTGGGTTCATTTCTGGGTCTTCAATCCTATTCCATTGATCCTTAGTCATCAGGGAAATGCAAATCAAAACAACCCTGAGATTTCACCTCACATTAGTCAGAATGGCTAAGATCAAAATCTCAGGAGAAAACAGGTGCTGGCGACTATGTGGAGAAAGAGGAACACTCCTCCATTGCTGGTGGGGTTGCAAGTTGGTACAACCACTCTGGAAATCAGTCTGGCGGTTCCTCAGAAAACTGGCCATGATACTACCAGAGGATCCTGCTATACCACTCCTGGGCATATACTCAGAGGATTCCCAGCATGTAATAAGGACACATGCTCCAGTATGTTCATAGCAGCCCTATTTATAATAGCCAGAAGCTGGAAAGAACCCAAATGTCCCTCAATGGAGGAATGGATACAGAAAATGTGGTATAAATACACAATGGAGTACTATTCAGCCATTAAAAACAATGAATTCATAAAATTCTTAAGTCAAATGGATGGAACTGGAGAATATCATCCTAAGTGAGGTAACCCAATCACAAAAGAACACTCATGGTATGCACTCATTGATATGTGGATATTAGCCTAGAAGCTTGGAATATCCATGACACAATTTACATATCAATTGATGCCCAAGAAGGAAGGAAGGAGTGACCCTGGTCCTGGAAAGGCTCAATGCAGCAGTGTAGGGGAATACCAGGACAGGGAAGCTGGAAGGGGTGGATTGGGGAACAAGGGGAGGGAAGAGGGCTTATGGGACTTTCGGGGAGGGGGAATCCAGGAAAGTGAAAATCATTTGACATGTAAATAAAGAATATATCAAATAAAAAGATTATTTTCATTGCTACTTTGTAACTATAATTTTGCTATTGTTATGGATTGTAAAATCTGTTGTTTTTCCAATAGTCTTAGATGACTCTCGAATGGGGCCATGACTCACAGGTTAGGAACCATGGCTCTAGACCCTTGCAGAGCATATATATAATTAGGAAACGGGAAGGGAGATGGTTTTTAGGTAAACGGCTTGCTGTGCAAGTAGGAAGATAGATCCCTAGCACCCAATACAAAGCCTGCTGTGGTCAAATGTGCTTGTGAACCCAGCACTGGGAGATCGAGGAGGAGACGGGAAGATCCCTGGAGCTCACTGGCCAATCAAGCTATTGGTAACATCCATGTTCAGTAAGAAACCCTATCTCAAAAAAGACGCATAATGTTGACCTCTGGCATCCACAGCTCCGACAGAACCTAGGCTAAGGAGCTCCCAGGCCAATGGCTATGTCTCACAATTCCCATCAGGCTCTTCCACTGAGCTCAGCAGCAGAGGTTCATACTCCCCTTTATAAATTAAACAAATGGTCTGATTTAACATTGTACTGACTGTTATTGTCTTGGGTGGTAGTTTATGATAGATATCAATTTTTCTATTATGTATACTTATTGAGTGTTTTAGTGAATACAAATGGCGTGTGTGTGTGTGTGTGTGTGTGTGTGTGTGTGTATGTGTGTATGTGTATTAATGTGTTGTATAGAAAGGGCTAAGAAAAAACAATTTAGGGGAGAAAGGTATTAGGATTAAATATTATATTTAAATATGTTGTTCCTAAACATAAAAACAAACATATGCATTTGTAAGTCAAAATTTACTAGTGCTTAAAAAATTTAAAGTGCTTTTTACTTCTTAAAACTAATGAAGGGTATCTATTTGCCTGTCTGTCTATCTATTGTGTGTGTGTCTATGTGTGCACACTTGTGTCTAGGTGTACGCACAAGTGGACAAACTTCTGGACCTGGGGATAAAGCTCCAGTTTATCAGGCTTAGTAACGAACGCCTTCTCCCACTGAGCCATCTCGCAGGTCCGTGAGTTTCAACTTCAGTCTCTCCTGCTTCACTCTGAGCGCTACGCCATAGGTGTGCATCACCACCTGGTTTACACAGTGCCGAGGATCAAATCCAGGGCTACCTGCCTGTAGACAAGAACTGTGTTAACCGAGCCAGACCCCCAGCCCAGGAAAGCTACTCTTCAATAATGCCCATTTGGCTGACCTAGAAATCATAGTCTAGAAAAATCGCTGAGTAGGTGCCTAAGAGTGTCAGTACCAGAGGGTGGGCATGGGACTCATCACGGTGGCTTTTACAGAGCCGCGCTGTCAGTACCAGAGGGTGGGCATGGAACTCATCACGGTGGCTTCTACAGAGCCGCGCTGTCAGTACCAGAGGGTGGGCATGGGACGCGTCACGGTGGCGTCTACAGAGCCGCGCTCAGCATAGCTGACTCCAGGAGAAAGGGTGGGATGCAGACCCAGGCCCAGGCATCTCTCCTCATTACAGCAGCTGAGCCAAATACGCTGAACTATTATTCAAATACTAGACCTCACGTGCTAACATGGCTACTGAACTGTTTCACTTTTACAGCTAAGGAGGTGGTAATAACCATGTAAGGCAAGGGAAGTTTGGCTTGCTATGAAGGACTCGAACGCCTAGTCTCACCTTCTCTAATACATAAGTACTAGTGGTCACTGTAGAACGGCACCAGCTCTGGGCATCATCAGAAGTACCAGTCCTCTGTCAGTAGTCCAGAGTGTCACAGGATACATGATATATGAGTCACTTACACAAGGAACAATAATGAGCCACCAGGCCGCAGTATGCCATTGGCAATGCCAGTGAAACCTTCTCCGAACATGATAATTTTAAGTACTTTATTAAATACTATATTCATTGTAAAGGCTTTAGCCATCATAATGACCATGATATTAATACATGTGCAAAAATGCCCACGGGATATGGTTGAAGAAGTATAAATTGTGTTTGGAAATCCATGCAACAATAAAAAAATCATTTGATATAAAAAACAAATAATCAGAAGCACAAAAGCCCACGTGTTTAATAGAAGCCGATGGCTGACTCCGGGGTGACAGCCGCATGCATGTCTCTGGTCATGTTACACTTCTCCTTGAGCTTTGACTGAAGCAGCGTGTGCTCCACCACCCCGATTCTAATGTCCATCTGGACAGTCTCCTGCTTCAGCTTGGTTAGGCTCTGCTTAATCTTCACCAAAGGAGCTGGAGAAGAAAGACAGCATGTAATGAAAATGTTCCTTTGGAGGATCAGTTTGTCAGAGACTCGTCTGACATTTTCCTCAGTTTGTCTTAAGCCAGAACTAGGGTAAAACACAGCCAATGACTTGCTGACATTCACACAGCTTGGCCGTGGTATTTTAAACACCTGAGAGCTTTAGCATGGGAACTGGTTCAATGTTTGATGTACTGAGGCTAAATTTTCTACCTTTTCTAGGGAAAGAGTGCTAATGGGTACTTAAGGGTGTGCTCAACACAGGCTTGTCCACAGGAACAGAGAACGGGGGTGGGGGTGGGGTGGGGGGGAGGAAGGAAGGTGCCTTCGAGATCCAGACACTGAACCCGAGGAGCACTGCAAGAAAACCCCCACATCGCCCTCGAGAGTCCCAGCCTGTGAGCAGAGCATCAGAACACTAGACAGTCTTTCCGAAATACAAGCCAGCGGTGATGAGCTCTGGCCTGGTCAAACTCAACAGTTTGTAATGGAGGATAATTACTGAAAGATGAATTCAGTGACCCTGAGTGCCATCATATCATTGGCCTGTGTCATTTTGGGCATTAAGGTCTTTTTGTATATAAATGGTGAAAACAGAATAATGTATTCTTAAATAGTTAGAGGAAAAGTACACAAACATTTCTCACTCTATTCTTTTCAGTCATTAGTTTGAATTAATAAATCTAAATTAGAGTAAAAATATTTTTTTCTCAGTTGAGTTATAATGAACAAAACATTCTGATGACCACGCATCATTTTTGTACCACTTATTTATCTTAAAACAAGTAAAAATAGATTATTTGTTTATATATTATCTCTGTGTGTGTGTGTGTGTGTGTGTGTGTGTGTGAGTGTGTAGTCATCAGATTTCTCAAGTTGGTTTTCTCCTTCTATATTGGAATCAGAGGCAGAACTGAAGTCATCAGGCTGAAGAGGCAAGCACCTCTACCTGCTGAGCCACACTGCCCCACCATGCCCCGCCCACCATGCCCCGCCCACCATGCCCTGGCCGCGGCTCTGGAGCTCTGGCCCCAGGTGAAGGGGTACTCACTGCCGTCCGTCATGCTGCTGCCCTTCTCTTCCATTTCTTGTTTTACCTTTTCTAACTCTTCTGTAACCTTTCATTGAAAAAAAAAAACCTATGAATGCTGAATTTTAATGAACCCTGAAGTGTTTTTGAATGCTGCATTGAAAAAAAATCAATGCGGATCCAAGGAAATAAAGCATTAAGAATATTGTGGACATAATTCAAATAAAAGACAACATATATGGATATACAAAGCTTTTCGGTTTTTAAGAACTGCTTATAAAACACCAGCAAATTGCTTTCACATTAACTTTCTCATGCTGCGATATTATAGAATGAAAATCAAGTTGTTTGCAGTACGAAGCCCTCAAACTGTGCAATTATCACTAGCATTTACCATGCCGCTCTCTAACTATTAGTTATTAGCAACACAATGCTACCAGAAGCCTGCTCTGGCTTTCTAGGGATCTTTCTTAACAGTATAGTTATTAGAGACAGTCCTTTCCTGCCTAGGCCGGTAAGCAAATGTTTACACCACATGGCGAAGATACTCTGTTGCGCTCTCGAGCCCAGGAGCCCTGAACTCCACAAGGCGAGTGCTGACACGAAGATTCGGGTTGGATCTGCACTTGACTTCAAGAGTACACTGGGGTAGCCTCTCCTGGAGGAATTCTGCGCCAGCGGTATAATCTCTAAAATGATACAGGACTATAATCTCTAAACTTTGAGAATGTGTTTACATAATCTAGGGCTACGCTGTAATTACTGTAACTTAGTAGGCTTTATTTCTATCATGCTGGTGAGTAAAACCTTCCCAGGGAATAAAGTGCTCATCAAGGCGAAGTGAATTAATTTCTTGCAGGCACCTGAGACATCACAGCCGGGGACACCCGCCGACTCCGGAGGACTAAGTGGTCCCTGGACGCCCTTCAAAGGCTCATTTACCCCACATGAGTGAGCACTAGCCTTCCCAGGAATGCTTCATCTGCCTAGAAACAGCTACAGGGCTAGAGCCTAAATATTTCTAATGCTATATTGTAAAATAAATATTTTTGAAATACTTGTTATAAGAGAAACTTAATTTCTTACCAGCTAAACAATAAGGCTTGCGGAGATTGTGGGGCTTTGTAACTATAGATAGTCTGAGATCTTAGTCTCACCATGAAAAGTAAGAAGATAGATATATCAGGTCTTTTCTCTTCTGTAAGATCATGAAATCAAATGCAGTGACACCCAAACACTTTAGAAGTTCCCGAATGGAGAGGTCATCTCACTGTCGACAGAGCCACACTGGATCACGCACACTGTTAACAGCAATCACTGACAGCGGAGCTCTCTCTTGAAGACTCACATTACAATTGGCTACAGACTCCTCAGGTGGTGCCTTACTCACTCTTCTATTATTAATCACTATTTTAAATAGAGATTAGGAAGGTTATCAATGTGCTGATAATAACAGCAAGTTTTATGATTAATTTAATCCAGCAACCTCAGGCGACTTAAAGAAACAAGAGAAGGATAATTGGTTCACTTGCTAGAGAACTTCTGAAGTCCCTGAGTGGACACTGGGAGGGGCGCTGGCCGGCTCTGCCGGGTGGGGCTCAGCTGACAGCCGCAGAGCGCTGCCCCGTACCTCAGACAGGAGTCTGGTCCGCTCGGTCACTCCGCCATTGCCTTGTTGGTAGCGCTCCCGGGCCTGCAAGAAAACACTGTGTTTAAGGGCAAATCCTAACCAGGAAGAAGAGTATTTAAATATGACCTCTGTGCGTGTGCAGTTTCTGCACAGCATTTTATGACACCCTCTTATTTGTGAATATATTTATGAAAGTGACATTTAACTGTAGCTATTTCATGTCCTTATTAATAGGCGCCATGCATTTAAGTGAAGCACTGTAAGATGATGGACTGCCGCGGCCTTCCCGGGCGGCTGTGTAACTCACATGGGCACCGTCGACAATAAAAACTGTCCTCCGCCCTCTCCAAACGCTCTGGGAGGGCGACTCTCAGTCAATCTAATTTGTGTACTATGCAAAAGAAAATCAGTTCTAAAGTGAAAAAAAATCAATCAGAGTAGAGTCTGGAGCTCAGCAATTAATAAGGATTAATAAAGTGGATGACAGTGCAGCCAACTAGAATATGTTCTCGGAAACTAATCTGGCAATCAATTATTCAATATTAATGTTAGATACACACACAGTGGCTTGAACCAGAGGGCACTTTTAAAGTAGAAAATGTTCATGAATTCATGTATATATGAGGGAATAATGAATTCAAAGTGAATATAATAAAAAGTGAAAATTATTTTCACCTTGGTCTTTCAGAACTTTTGAAAATATGAGTTATCTGAAACTTCTTTTCATTTCATTTCTGCCAGTGTTCCTTACGTGCGACTCACCGACAGCACTACCATTCCCCTCACTGCCGTCTCCCCGCCCCCCTCCTGCCGACCCCCCCCCCTGGATTTGCATGTATACTCCCTTAACATCAGGAAAAAGGGCTTTCCTCATACATTCCCCAGGAAAGCTACGGATTCCAACAGGCATTTTCAGAAGACAGGGATTGTATTTTTGATCAAAATTCTAAACTGTTAAAGGAATGAAAAGTTGTTGTCATTGGCTTAAATTGCTTCTCTCTGAACTCGTCTTGTTTTTGTCTTCCTTAGTATGAAGCTGTAAGCCACTGTTGCGAGGGCTGCTTCCCCCTGGCACATATAAATGCACATGATTCTTTCTTCTACTTCAACAGTGACGAAGAACAGACTTGGAAATGAGACACAGCATCCTGACACTCTCCTGCTGGTCTAAGTCATGATTGTCAACAACAAACCTGTATTTATCTAAATAAAATGAAGAAGTGTGTTTAAGGACTACCGGGGGATAATCACTTCTATCCCAGATGAAATGGAAGTTTTCTTGCCCTCTCTTGGCTTCAAGTGGGCAGAGAATGCGTATATTTCTGCTGATGAACATTTTTAAACACTATATATTCTTGAATCATTTCACACAGGGATCCATTAGATTATAGCCACCTCAAGCCCTCCCCTCTCTCCACTTTACAATTCATAACAAAATGTATTATGGCATTTTAGGGATTAGGACCATGAGTTAGAATACCTGCTGCAAAGCATTCTCGTTACCTCACTCAGCTGGGCCTGGGCCCCGCGGTATTCCTGGACCAGGTGCTCCAGCTGGTTGTTGATGTACTTCTCCCGGCTGCCGATCTTCTCCAGAGTCCTGCTGATTTCATTATGGAGCTTGTCCAGAAACCCCTGGAGATCCGTGGGATTTTAGAAGATAAAAGAATAAGTAAGTTTGTCAAGACTGGTAAAATAAGTTAAATATTCTTCAACCCAATCCATAAATGTGTGCAAAAGAAGACTGCTTGAAATTTCAACAAACAACTTTATGGTGAGAAACACTTTAGTGTCCAGCCTGATAATCCAAGAACTGTGGAGGCTGAAGCACAGGAACTAAGTCCGCCTGGGCTCCTCACGGAACCTGTCTCCAGAAAAGAGCAGCTTGGGAGTGAGTGACCTCTTGTTCCCATGCACACCTGAATGCCTACGGTTTATGTCATTGCAATAAGTTGTATATAAACTTCACAATCAAAGCAGCTAAGGAATAATATGACTACCTGGAGCTGGTCTAGCCTGGGACCCACAGCTTTTCACTTAAGCTTGCTTCTTGGTGGCCTTCTCTAAAGATCCCATTTCCACCATGGCAACAAGGCTGGGGGAGCTGCCAGTCCTGGCCACAGCCAGCCTGGGGTCTATACAACGCTGGTAATCAAGAGAAAGATTGATATATATCTAAAACATCTATGAGCTGTATATGTGTAATGTGTGACTGCCATGTCCATATTTAAAATACACATGGATTGTAGGTGTATACTGCCACGTCTGACTATAGCTTGCTTTACTTGGTGTAGCACTGGGACTGAGGATATAGTATATATTCAGTTAATCATATTCTGAAAGATAATCTGTTCTCCTTTCCTGCACTGTCACAATAGGCCCAGATGAGTAAATGCATTTTTGTGTGTGCGTCTAAAGTCATTCACATACCTTGGTCTCCTTTAGAGCAGACTCAATCCCACTTTTGTGCTGGTGCATTTGGTCAACATGGATCCTCCAGTCCTATTGGCATAAGCACACACAAAATACCACATTTTTACCTTTTGCCTGTGTGTTGTAGAGGTGTGTCCTTTACCTTGATTACTTGGTGGCTGTCCTATTTTTGGTGGCAGAGTCCTATATATAGCTTGCAATCAGAATGTAAAGAGAGCATAGGGCACTTTAGGATAAAAGCCCTGAGTTAATGTAAATTATTTTATGTGTTCACAGAGTGATATTTGGTAATTTGAATACAAATTATTCTTGCTCTGCTGGTGGTTAATATTTATGACTACCCATCAAAATGAAAAAAAATCTAATTATTAGCAAAGAAGTACTTGCTTAAGCAGTAACGATTATGTTTGCCAGAAGCAACTCTCAACTCCTTACTCAAATATCATGTATCAAAGATTAGTTTGTCCCTTGGAAATGAAAATAGGGTTTCATTCAGAAGTCTTCAGCAAGACTTCTGCATTTCATCCTTTAAAAAGGAAGTCTATACTGATTACTAGAGCCTACTGCTACTGGAATCATTTTAAATTGATGTCAACTGCGTAATCCCCTCAAGATACCTTCAAGTTATTTCAGCTTATATCATTATACTCAAAGCGTTAAATGACTTCAGTAATGTCCATCATGAAAGGTAAACTGAGGACAGTGGGGGGACTTAGGCTCAGTCTCACCATCTGTTTGCATAAACTGACATGCTTGCTTGCTGTGGCTACGCCATCTTCTGAAGAAAAAAAGTGAACAGTTCACTTCGCTGATGTTTTTGCTCTGAAACACAGCCATGACAACTGGGTGGAAAAATGTTCTGAGTGCTTCAAACATACCAAATATCAAGTTATAATATCTTTAAGCTATAGAGAGCCTCAAGAAACATCTCATCTCACACCTAACTGCAAGCAGAGACCTGGCTACGGAGGAGGGCACAGCTGAAGCCATGTACTTAGCAGTCTAAGTCCCTGGCTGACGCCTACTGCCAGCTCAGGGGTAAGCGGGGAGCAGCTAGCCACCTGACACTAGTAAGAACGGCAAACAACAGGACGGACAAGCTCTGCCGCCCTGGGTCTTTCTGAGTCCTGAGCATAGCATCTCAAGATGGAAGGCTGGAAGGGACCTCCAAGACCATTTTCTCACCATAATAATTAGGCGGCTCAGCATTTTGAGCATTCGAGGTTGAAAGGGTAATATAATACGACCAAGAAAAACAGTGGGAACATATCAGTGTAGGTTGGCTCAAGTACAAAGCACAGAATTATGGAGTGGGAGGTAGACAGGGCTGATCTCGGTGGAATAACACCAAAGGAAGAGGAAGGTTGAATGTGTAAGGGCTTTGTTCCTAACCCCTGAGGAGGATGGAGGATGACTTCCACCATTTGGACAAGGGTACGCTATTATAGGTTTTGGGTTGAAATTTCAAGTCAAGTCTGTGTTTTGAAAAAGTGATAGATTACTGGACCGACTGACTAGAAGGATCGAGATTCTGAAGACTGGTTGGTGGGAGAGCAGTCAGAAGGCCGTGCAGTAGATTTGAATGGAAGAGAGGGATACATCCGAACGACACTGCAGAAACATGCCTGGTGGGATGCTCTTACCAGGTGACCTGTGAGTGCACGTGGTTGGTGGAGGTGGGAAGGGGAGGGACAGTCCCCGAGGGCCCTCAGTTGACAAAGGAATGGAATACCAAGTCATGCAAGACAGAACAACAACAGGACAGACTTCCGGGAAGCCAAAAATACCAAGGAATTTGGTGTTACACTTGTCAAATTTCTCTAAGTTCTTATAGGCAATTAAAATACAAAGCTAGTTATGATTTAGAATTAGTTGCCCAGAAAATTCAAAATATATATCTTATTAAAATCTTCATGGACATATTCCTGATGAAAACTGATTTTTTAAAAGAAGCAAGCAAGCACTTAAAATATTCTCATCTTTTAATCCAACAGTTTAACTCTGGAAGATATTCCCACCCTAAACTGGAAACACATAGATTTATGCACACATTTTCTGTTAAACACCAGAAATTATATTGCTAATATTGCATCATTCATTCTACTATTAAAAACAATGCACACAGTATGAAAGTATTTTTATAAGTCTCAAAACCAAGAACTCTGCAATACACTGTTCAGAGACAGACACAGGTAAGGATCCCCAGAATGGCGGGAAGCAGCTGAGGACAGTCCGCAGACTGGAGGGCCGGAGGTGCCGGGACAGGGGAGGAAAGATAGACACAGACCGCATAGGTATCCTGCTCAACACCAGTCAGGGAAGAGGTTGGCTTGAGATTTAAGACTCTGTATTTTGCATTATAAACATTAGCATATATTAAATGTTAAATTCTTGTCCTTTTAATGATTAGCAAACTTGTGTGCTTAATAGCATATGGACAATAAAAGATACAATCTCAAAAGACAAGATACTTAAAGTTAGCATTGTATATGTTGTGTTTTACATTAAAGCATGAATTTGAATATAGATCAATTTAAGTTTCATTTTTATCTTTTACAATTTGCTAAGCTTCCCTAGAAAAATTTATCACATTAATTATAGGAAGCAAAAGGGAGAAAAAAAATCCCATAGTTGACCAAGAAGCTTCTGAACAGGTTTTAACATAGCTCTAGTGGGACTGACTATAACTAACATTTTGAAAACACGAATATAAGAGGGGGAGGCATACATTTGAGAAGCGACAGCTGAGATGGTTGAAAGCTTTACAAAGGTTTTTGTGGTTAAGAATGGAGAAGCAATGGTTTTAATGATATGTAAGGACTTGAAGCCTACCTGCGTTCTAGTAATAAGTAACATTAAAAGGAGCTATTCAACGATGCTAGCGATTCGAGCATTGGTGGAGGATGCATTAAGTTACAGCCACTTTAATGTAATTTTACATATTTAAAACGCAAAGTTTGGAGAGATAAGTAGATGCTGTCATCCCTTCTAATCCATTTCTCCCTTCCCTACAGAGTAGTGGTTCTCAACCTTCCTAATGCTGAGATGGCTTTAATATAGTTCTTCATATTGTGGTGACCCCCAACCATAAAATAATTTCATTGTGACTGTAACAAATTGTAATGCAATATTTAATGTGAGATATATGATATACACCCTTTGTGAGGGGCCATTTAACCTCTCCGCCCCCACCCTGCCAGTGTCAGGACCCACAGGCTGGGAACCACTGCCATGGGCCTTCATGAGACTTGCTGGCTGGTAACTGGGGAGATGCACGTCCCTGGTCCACTGCCGCTGGTCTGGGCTGTGCGGCTCTTCTCAGTGGACTGGACTGTAGTCTAGAAGTTGGGAGCGTCATCCATCTAAAACAGTGTCCATGTCCTATCAGCCAAAGTAAGGAGGCTTGGGACTGAGGAGTGTGGGGCCTCACCAGAATTAAGCTGTCCTGAGCACATTACCTGGCCTGCAGAGGATGGATGTGCGGTTTGTGGGAGTCACTGTGCTCTGGAGGAGGTTTAGTTGTGGAGCAGATCATTACATATGGACATTTTTTGTTTTTGTTTTTGTTTTGAGACAAGGTTTTTCTGTGTAGCTCTGGCTGTCCTGGAACTCCCTCTGTACATCAGACAGGTCTCAAACTCAAAGATCTGCCTGCCTCTGTCTCCTGCGAGCTGGGACTAAAGGCATGTGATGATACCAAACACCCAGCAACAAATACACTTTTTATAGAGAAGGAAGCCATGTTAGTTTGGCTACAGGAACGTTCCAGTGTTTGTTCTGTCTGGTAAGTGGACTTCCACACCTATGGATTTTTGTATGTCATTTAATGATTTTCTATGTGACAAAACAGACTGCCAACAGTGTATGAAGTTAAACTAGGACCTCTTGTTACATACTCGCCGAGGGCTGTGTGTCTTTAAACCCACTGGCCACCATGCCCTCAGTGCTCTGGAGCACACGCGGGTTCTTTTCAGCATTTCTTCAGCTGAAGATCCTGTCTCACCTGTTCTCACAAGTGTTCTCTCCCAACGGAAGAAGAGCAGTGATCCAGCACACCTCTTCCTCAGGCTCCCTTTCTCTTCGAGGTGTTCATGACTGAACCCCAGGCCTCAGGCATGCTGGGGACTCGACCATCTGTTTTTATTCCCAGGACTTCAGGCTTGTTATTTTTCAAAATCCTCTCATACAAAAATCGCATAATTCTATCATTAGTGGGGGTAAACAGCAAAGGTATTCCCTCACTCTAAATTCTCTGGCACTAAAGCTGGGCGTGGTGGTGCACGCCTTTAATCCCAGCACTTGGGAGGCGGAGGCAGATGGATTTCTGAGGCTAGCATGGTCTACAGAGTGAGTTCCAGGACAGCCAGAACTACACAGAGAAACCCTGTCTCAAAAAACAAAAAAAAATTCTCTGGCACTAAATTGTACTCTGAATTGCCTTCGTGTAGAATGTGGAGAATCTTTTTTTTTCTATATTCTTTGTTTACATTCTAAATGATTTTCCCTTTCCTGGTTTCCCCCTCCCCCTAAGTCCCATAAGCCCTCTTCCCTCCACCAGTTCCCCAGTCAACCCCCTCCCACTTCTCTGTCCTGGTAATCCCTTACATTGCTGCATCAAGCCTTTCCAGGACTAGGGCCCTCTCCTTCCTTCTTCTTGGGAATGATTTGATATGTGAGTTGTGTCTTGGGTATTCAGAGCTTCTGGGCTAATATCCACTTATCAGTGACTGCATTCCATGTGTGTTTTTTTGTGAATGAGTTACCTCACTTAGTATGATTTTTTCATTTCTAACCATTTGCCTAAGAATCTCATGAATTCATTGTTTTTAATTGCTGAGTAGTATTCCACTGTGTAAATATACCACATTTTCTGTATCCATTCCTCCATTGAGGGACATATGGGTTCTTTCCAGCTTCTGGCTATTATAAATAAGGCTGCTATGAACATAGTGGAACATGTGTCCTTATTGCATGCAGAGGAATCCTCTGGGTATATGCCCAGGAGTGGTATAACAGGGTCCTCCGGAAGTGTCATGCCTAGTTTTCTGAGGAACCGCCAGACTGATTTCCAGAGTGGCTGTACCATCTTGCAATCCCACCAGCAGTGGAGAAGTGTTCCTCCTTCTCCACATCCTCACCAACACCTGCTGTTTCCTGAGTTTTTAATCTTAGCCATGCTGACTGGTATGAGGTGAAATCTCAGGGTTGTTTTGATTTGCATTTTCCTGATGACTAATGATGTTGAACATTTCTTAAGGTGCTTCTCAGCCATCTAAGGACCTCCACATAAAACCAGACACACTGAAACTAATCGGAAAGAAACTGGGGAAGACCCTTGAAGACATGGGCACAGGGGGAAAGTTCCTGAACAGAACACCAATAACTTATACGCCAAGATCCAGAATTGACAAATGGGACCTCATAAAATTACAAAGTTTCTGTAAGGCAAAGGACACGTCAAAAGGACAAAATGGCAACCAACAAATTGGGAAAAGATCTTCACCAACCCCACATCTGGCAGAGGGCTAATATCCAATATATATAAAGAACTCAAGAAGTTAGACCCCAGAGAAGCAAATAACCCTATTAAAAATGGGGTACAGAGCTAAACAAAGACTTTTCACCTGAGGCTGTGAAGAATCTATAGCTGGCGATTCACAGTACAGCACACAATCGAAATGGATGCAGCTGTTCGGGACTGTGGAGGCTAAAGGCTGCCCCTCTGAGTTGCACTTCAGAACACCACCTGACTGGTCTCTTTTGCATATGTAGATTTAATTTATTTTTTTCTTTTTGTGGGGTTTGGGAGAGGTTTCCATCTCCATGACTAAAAGCTTTTCTCTGAAACTATCAGGGAAAGGAGGCAACGGTTAGACCAAGAGTTAGGGCTGACTGTATATCCATATTCATCAACATATAACTTGTACAATGTCAGACTCTCCGTTCCATCTTAAATCCAGTCTGGGCTTCCTCCCTCATAGACAGGCAGTGCTAAAAAACAAAACAAAACAAAACAAAACAAAACAAAACAAAACAAAACAAAACAAAACAAAACAAAACCTCATTGCACAAAAGCCAAAGCAGGATCCTTCTGTGTGCTGGGATCTATTCTTCTAGACGTATGAGAAATCCACGGCACCACACGGAAGAACCAACATGCTCACAGGGTCTATTGAAGCGCTTGCTTCTTCAAAGCAGGAACACAGCCCCAGGCGCTGCTCTATCTAGAATCACCACTTCCTAAGAACAATGGGTCCTCTGTTCTACCATCTGCCTTCCTTTCTCCTCTGTCCTCTCAGTCTCCGTATCATCTCCACTATGGATAATTACCAGTGAAATCTCAGTGCAATGCTGCTTCACAGTTGTGTTTAATAAATATAAAAGTCTGTATTAGAGCTCTTATTTTAGGCAGTTAATCTCATTTTCCCCATTAAGGCTTGGTTTCAATTCAGAATTTGGAAGTTTTCAGAGTTACTGTAGTGTGTAAGGGAAGAAATCCTGCCCTCCAACTCACAGGCTGGGGAACAAACTGAGGTTGTTTCATTTTCACAGTTTATTGTTAATTGAAAAGGAAACCAAATGTCCTTTTCTATCACAGAGAGATTCCCTTTACAACAAGCAGTTGCTGTCATTTTCTTACCCTGTCTCCCATTTTCAATCAGAAAAACAGAGGTCCTGAGGACTCCCTATTCAAACATGCACACTGAAGGAAATTATTTTCCTGTTGTTTTGCTAATATAGACAGAGGGGAATCTTGTTGCTTCTAATCTGCTCTAGATGAACGACCCTGGCAAGGACTATCTCTAAAACAAAAGTACAATTTTCCCAGACAGATTATGGGACTTTTCTACAAAAAAATAAGCTTCAGTAGATATGTGTGTCTGTACATATGCATATACATACATACATAGACACTTATATATACATGAATACACTTATATACATGTATGTACCTAAAACATGTGTATACATGCATATATACATATAATACAATGTGCTCATGTAAATATGTACATGATACATGCATATGCATATGTAATATAAAAACTGATACAACTCATAATACATGTATATACATACATACATGCATGCATACATACATACATATATACATACTGTGGTGGTTTGAATGAAAATTGTCCCCATAGGCCCCTAGGGAACAGCATTATTAGGAGGTGTGGCCTTGTTGGAGTAGGTATGTCACTGGTGGGGGTCACAGAAGCCTGGCTACTGTGTCACTGTCACCTCCTACTGCCTGAGGATCCAGTGCTCTCAGCTACCTCTCCAGCACCATGTCTGTCTGTACACTGCCATGCTCCCTGCCATGATGATAGTGGACTAAACCCCTGAAGTGCAAACCAGCCCCAATTAAATGGTTTCCTTTATAAGAATTGCTGTGGGCATGAAGTCTCTGCCTAACAAAACTGGAACTAAGACACATACATACGTATGTAATACATAGGTATACATAGACATATTGGCTAGCCCGAAGTCTTTCTGCTTCTTTGCTTTAGGGTAGAATAGGATATCAACATTCACATGAATCCTGTTTTTTTTTTTAATCTAAGGAATACAACTACAATGTTAACAAGCATAACATTTAATATATGCAACCATTATGCTAACAACTATTGGAATATCAGTATATATATTTTGCTTAGAGATTCTACTAAGATGCAGAAATTAAGATTTAGTTATATTTAAGTAGAAATCCCCAGTCACACAGGTAAATATCCATTGCTAAGCACAAACCTATTCAGGAGTATCAAAACACAGAATTCCCAATAAGGACAAAAGGGCAAGGGGTAAGGATGACTTTAATCTGATTTGTAGTAAAATTTGGATTTTCATAGCTTCTAACCATTAGAGTCTAAACGTTTCAAGCCATATGGCTTGACTTCTCGGAGGCATTAGGAAGGGAAACTTCGTGGGACCAAGTGGGAGAGATCTGGACTGCTGTGTGCAGGCTCTCGAGAAGGACAGTCGGATCCTAACCTGTTCTGTTTCCCATGCTCCCGCCATGCAGCGAGCTGTTTACCATACTTCGAGAACAAACGTAAAACACAATATGCTCTCTTCTAATAGCCACAGGGCCAACAGAAAGCTCCTGGGCTAGTACCCAAACAAGCCTGTCTCCATACATGCTGGCTAGCATACTTCTGCTATTACAAGACAAAGTTCACATAGCTCTTAATATCTGAAAAATTTCAAGAGCTTATCTATATATCAAATGCCATAAAAATTTAAAATGTTCACAGGATCAGCAAATACAATTAAAAACATTCTCATTAGGAAATATCCAGACTCAGATGGCTTGAGCAGTGAATATTCTCAAACATTTAATTAAATAGAAATAGCAGTCTTGTACTAGCAAGTAGAAAGAAGGAAGGGGTGGAAAGGAGGAAGAGGGGTTAGGAAGGGAGGCAGAGGGAGAGAGGGAGGGAGGGAGGGAGGTGGAGGGAAGGAGGCGGAGAGACAGCATCAATTTGTTTCATGAGGCCCATACAGCATTACATTAAAAATTGACAAAGGTTTCTAAAGCCAACACCAACTAAACAACAAATCATGGATTAATGCCTTTTATGCCTTTTAAAAAGAATTAAAAATACACTAAACAAAATATTAGCAAATCAAATATAGTGATGAAAAAGATAAAAAATAACTTATGTTTACTTTGAATTTATTTCAAAATGCAAGGTTCTTTTCACACTAAAAAAATTAATACTTAAAAGAAACGTGGTATCAGCAAGTTAGCTAATGGGGGAGCTTGACATACTTTCCTCAACACAAAAGGACCAAAAAAAGTGCTATTCTGTAAGAATGTTTGAGGACTATCACTGAAGTCCCATAGGGATGTGGCAGAGACGCGGCTTCGGGAACAAAGTCCACATCGGCCATCTTATTTCTACAGTTCAATTTAGATCCTGAATCAAGAGGGGCTTCAGATGGCAGCAACCGGGTGAACAGGAGGTCAGTATCATTTCCTACGGATACCATGAATTCCTGAAACATACTGTTAATTAAGAATCGTGCATCCATCCATCCCTCCTCAGTCTGAGTACAGTTTAGGGAGTGCTGGGAGACACAAGCTCCTTCAATCGCCTGGAGAAAGAGTTTAGCCCATGTTATGTCTTCTCAAGCCTCTTCCGCCCAGACCCATGCTGACATGCCGGCACCCTTGGCTCTAGAGAGCAGCGTGAGAGCTAGACTCAGTGAGGTACTGGGAAGCAAGGATTACTCTACCAAGCCAACCGCAGTCTTTGCAGAAGCATGTCTGCAGCCCTTGATAAGCAGCAGGTGTCCTCCTCCTAAGCCACTAGTATGGTCCAGACCAAGGGGCCAACCAGCACCACCATCTTGTTCCTGCTATCAGGAACACTGTATCTTGCCAAGGACCACCAGAATGGGCTGATCCTCCACTCAGCGTGCATACAATAATATTATAGGTGGCCCACGCTTGGTATTGAACCTCCTATATTGTGCCCACCTGAACCTGTCTGTGCCACCCTTCCTCTGGGCAGCCTTCCGAAAGTGATGGAGATCCTGGCTTCACCGCCTGCTTATCATCCTGAGACCACTGGCGACCTACCCCATCCAAAGCAGGAGCATCTTAGCTGGAGAGGCAATGCCACATACTCCTGCAGGGGAAGCCACTTAGATACATACAGGCTTTTGCCAATACAGATTACACCTGAAGGAGATATTCAGTGAGTGTACTACCATGCCCACGTTAGACATAAGTCAACATACCATATACAACTGAAATCATAGGACATACTGCTAAGAAAAAAAGCCTTTTGCTACAACAGCCCTCTAATGAGTTGACAGGGTCAATAGATCAGATGCACAAGTAACATATGTACAACAAGATAACGAAGGGTAAATCATGCCTCCAACGGAACATCATCACTTTCTAGCAATGGACCTAACACGCGTGTGCCTTGCCACAGGTCTAAGCAGTGAAAGCATCCAGATGATTTGTTCGGAAAACAAAAAACAAAAAACAAAAAACCAGATTCCATTTGATGACTTTAAAGAAAGTTTAATGAAATATAAGAAAATTGGAAAGTTCAATAAAATAAGGAAAAGAACATTAATTTGAACAGGAAATTTGTCAAATATAAACAGATCACAACAAAATATACAGTGTAACGGGCTGGGGAGGTTGCTATCCGGCAGGAGGACCTAAGCTGCAGCTCCAGTGCTGGGCAGACAGGCGCCGAGCCGCAGCTCCAGTGCTGGGCAGACAGGCGCCGAGCCGCAGCTCCAGTGCTGGGCAGACAGGCGCCGAGCCGCAGCTCCAGTGCTGGGCAGACAGGCGCCGAGCCGCAGCTCCAGTGCTGGGGCTGGAGTGCGTGAGTGGAGACTGGTGGATCCAGGCACCCTGGCCAGCCAGCCGAGCGGAAATTGTGAGCTCCAGGTTCAGAGTAGGTCTTGGTCTCAAAGCAGGTATAGTTAAGTATGTTTGCATATATGTATTTATACACACACACACACACACACACACACACACCCCTCACCATGATCGACCAGCACAATGAATGGCTCAGTGGGGTAGAGGTTCTTGCTGTGCAAGCAAGCCTGATGACCCATGGCTGATTTGTGCGATTCATGTAATGGTAGATGGGGAAAACCACCTCCCGTGAAGTTGACCTTTCACCCCCAATGCACATTGTGGCATGCGTATCCCATGTACCGTGGACACATGCAGCAGCAGTGGTTGCTTAAATAATATCAGCGCACAATCGAGTCAGGCAGCAGCATCCTGGCATGGACAGCATCCTGGCATGGATGCGGAGGGCAAGGAAGTCTCTATCCCTAGAACAGTAGGTATTGATAGCTGATGGCTTCTAGGGGAAGAAGAGACCATTTTCTTTAGAGGTGTCCCCAAATCATGTGCATATAATCCAGTGTTAGTTGGATTTAGTGAGTTCTTAAAAGAGAGAGGGCATGAAGTTGAGCGGGGCATGTGGGGGATGCAGAAATCGGCAGCGCATAAAGTCAACGCCCATAATTTCCAGACTGTTCTGTAGCATTAACCAGAACACGGACTTAGCATCTGCAGCAATATTGATGAGAGGACATTATGTTAAGTGGAATAAGCTATTGCATTAGTCAGTTTCTCATCAATTTGACAAATGACTTAAAGAAAAATCAACTTAAGAGAAAGTTTTCTAAGTGCCAGGGGATGTGGGAAGAATTGTTCGAAAGGTGACTGGGGGGAGGTGATGAGCAGGATATAAAGTGATAAAGTAAAAAACAAAATTTGAGAGAGAGAGAGAGAGAGAGAGAGAGAGAGAGAGAGAGAGAGAGAGAGAGAGAGAGAGAGATGAGCACGCTTCCTTTTGATTCCTCGTTTTAATTCATGGTTGGATGTTTTCACGATTTCAAAGCCTTGACAAGGCACAGGTGTCCACTAGCAATCTTTGAACACACATTTTATGGGCAAAGAGGCAACTGTTGTATGTAAGTGGAATGCATATTGTAGTTAATTTACTTTGGGTGGTGTGGGAATAATCACCACTAGAAAAGACATGCTTCTTTGAGAAATTCCTCTTTTGTAGATACTCTTTTTGTTTTAGAGAGACATCCAACCTTGTACACAACTTCACACCTGCCTATAACTGAATTCAAACTAGAGATCCTGAGGGTCTAAAGGTGATAACTTCTTAAGCAATCACACTCTAACTGTGCACTGAGGTTAGCACTGACTACCATGAGCAACCAAGAGCTTTCCCCTGTTAACTAAGACCTGTCACTATGGCTATTCCACTACACACTGCTCTTATGACTACACAGACCTTGCTGAAGGCCTCACAGGCTTCAGGAAGACAAGCCCAGAGAAGAGAGCTCACAAGGCAAGAACTCACAGGTCAAGTTAGACACGAGTACTTCATGTGATACCGGGTAACTGCTGCGGAGAACTGAGGAATTCACTTGACACGTGTTCCGGCATGCTTACCTCTGTGATAAACGTCATACCCGAGTGCTCCTTAGGGAAGGAGAGGGTTCATTTCGTCCCGAGCTTCCTGGTCACAGTTCATCACAGACTGAAGTCAAGGCAGGACCCATGCAATAACTGAGGCAGAGAGCATGGAGGAAGGCTCGAGTCCAGACAGCTTTCTTCCACAGTCCATAACCACCTTCCCCAGAGTCCACTGCCCAGAGTGCCTGGGCCCTCCACATCAACCAGCAACCGAGGCAGTTCTTCATAGACACGGCCATAGACCAATCTAGTGTGGGCAATCATTCAGACTCTTCCCAGGTGACTCTTGTTTTTGTTCAAGGTCCCAACAGCAGTTGCACCTAAGTTTAAGAATCTGATGATCAAAACTTAGATCTCAGACTGGCGTTCAACACCCTTCTAACAAGCAAACAAAAACTGTTTATCTTTTACATTTTTAAAGAACCAAGAGACATATGCCATTTCTTTGGTACAAAGGAACAGGCAAAAGTAATGGAACGGAAGCCATGGGAATAAAGTTTTGTTCAAATACTAAGAAACTTCAAATAAAACACAGGAATAGTGAGAATGGCTCTAACATTGGATTGGAAAAAAATGAGTCAAGCCAATAAAAACTACATTTTGCACGAAGGTCCATGTGACAAATGGTTTCTGCTCCAATTCATATTTTATATTAAGCAATTCAAGGGAAACATTAAATCATACTTTACAATAATGAAATATTTAGGCAGTCTAGACATTTTAATTATAATCAATATATATTAATTCACCACTCTCCATCACAGGTGTCTGTCTGAGGTCTGCGGGCAGCCAGGCACTGCTTTCTTGCCTTTGCGGTATTAACAAAGCACGCAGGGTCCACTGGCTAGTTCCCTGTAATCAGCCACCACGGCTGATGCTCTTTACTTACAGCTAATGGTAATCACTAAGTCAAAAACTCCCTTCATCTATTTTAATTAGTGATCTGTGGGCACTTGACTAGTTCTAGTTTAAGCATTTGTCATGCTCAGGGTGAACAGAGAGGAAGGCACCATCAGCCGAGCTTAAGCAATAGTTTGGGCCTTCAGCAGGACGGTGGTGACGTTATCTTGACTTTGGTTAGGGAGACTGACTTTGTCGCCACTCCTTTCTGAATTGCTCAGTATAGCTTTAAGCACAACAACCTTCCCCACCATCTGGTATCTAGTCATGATCCATATGCAACAAAGCAAATACGAAACCAAAAGCGAACAGCTGACCTTGCAAATACAACTTCCAGTCCACAAAATAACATCTTGTTTGAAATAATACAACGGTCTCAAAGAATAGCTGCTCTGTGCAATCTCTTTTGAAGAATACCAGCTATAAAAGTCCATCAGCGAGTATTTTCCCTCATTCTGAGATAATGTGGCAGTTGAGTAATCACGCAGGCTGTTCTAAAAATGTATGTGTGTCTAGTTAATTCAGGCAGTTTATTTTGATAGCATTCACCTCTTTTTGATTATAGCAGGTGTTTCAAGGATAAATTTACTGAAAATTGTATTTTGTTTAAACAACAGTAGCATGTACATTTATGGCCCTGTTATATTAAAAAGCATTTATTGTCTGGTAGCAATAGATACAATTACAAACATTTGTGACAGTAATTGGAGCTATTACTCCTGCGTGGAGCCTCATGGAGATCAGCTTATTGCCACCTGTATTTACATTTGTTGCTATAATTGTAAAAGCTGACTTTTAGAATTGGGTGTCTTATTTTTCTTAAAATTACATGAATATTTTTAATAGAAGGTCTACCAGAACATCTCTAAGAATTATAAATGTAGTTTCTCCATTATGCAAATAACAGGCAGACTTCCATTTTAATAATGACCATGTACATAAAATTCATTCCTGCATTCCAGCACACAGAATACATTATGTCTCTTGGCCTGTGAATGCAAGAATACTATTAATATTTCCTACCCCAAAACTAGAGAACGTCTTAAGAAATGTTCCGATTCCCAAACTATAAATATTTAGAAATGTTAACTTTTGCTAACACCTTCTCATGCCGTACCCAAATGCAATGACAGGGCCAGGGCAGAGCAAGCCAGTCTGTCCTTCGGAATGGGAGACCTGCTCTCCATTGCTCTACGTACAAATCTGTCTGCGGTAATAAAAAGAGAAAGCCTCCCCCGTAACTTTCTGCAGGACTTGGCTTCCAATTTGAAGAGACTGAGATCCAATATAGTAATTCTGTGGTCCCTCCAGGTTCATTTAAATGGAATTCTCCCTGCTGATGAATGAAGGCTCCTCTTTCCCTCTTAGGTTTTAGCTCTCATGGTGACTGAGAAGCCCAAAGGCTCAAAACGATTGCAGCATTTTATCCTAAGCACAATGATTCTTCCCAAAAGGTCTCCCTGTGCATCACCCCAGGCAACACCTCAGTGCTTTATTTACTTTAACACAAAATTCAATTGTTTGGAGTCGAAGTTTAAAGTTTCAGGTTCTTTTTTCTTTTTTTTCTTTTTCTTTTTTCTTTTTTTTTTACAAGGGCAGTCTGAGATACTGTAGAACAGGAGGGATATAGAAAGCAGTTCAGTGACTCAAAGGTTTGAGATAATTAGAAATATATGTTGTAATATTTCCAAAGCCTTTAAAATAATCACTTTATCTAAATTCCTTGTAATGAATCTGAAGATTTACGTAATTACTAGAGACACTTTGGCAAAACGAAGGAGGTACCTACTCAACGATCTCTTTGAGAAACAAAGCAGGAAACATTTAATTATAATTTGGAAAAAATCTATTTAAGAAATTAATCAAAATTTTAATTACTATATCCATAGGGCACTGAAGCATATTAGAACATTTGTTCATTCTATTAAATACCTAATATTAAATCATTGTCATGTACAATCTTTTAGAATTAAACACTGCATTACTGGAGAAAACAGTCTATGGTGAAATTTAGTTGAAAACTGATTTTGCAGTTTCTGTTTTTCCTTATTTTTTGGGGGGGGGCGGGAGGGGGAGTTGAGACAGGGTTTCTCTGTGTAGCCCTGGCTGTCCTGGAACTCACTCTGTAGACCAGGCTGGCCTCGAACTCAGAAATCCACCTGCCTCTGCCTCCCAAGTGCTGGGATTAAAGGCATGCGCCATCACCGCCCTGCTGTTTTTCCTTATTTTTGAGGAATAAAAATATTAGTAGTATTTACTTGGTTTCTATTGTTATAAAATAAACAAAACAACATTAACTTAAATTAAAAGGAATTCCTCTAATAGAGACTAATAGGATTGATGATTTTAAGAAGTCTTTACCTTAGGTCAACAAATATACAAACGGATGACAATACCGAGACACACACAAAACCAAACCCCTGGCTCCCGCACAACACCACCCTCACTTTCCCCATCGGATCCACACCTGTTGAGCTTGGACACCTAGCTCGTCCACCTGGAAATCAGGTGGGCGTTGGTGGCATGTGCAAGGACTGCTAACAGCCATTGATACCATTCCTTCCTATTTTAAAACAAGGTTTGGGAATACATAGAATGCAATGCAATGATTGTGTGTATGTATATTGTTTTTTTCTGAGACAGGGTTTCTTTGTTGAAATAGCTCTGGCTTTCCTGGAACTCTCTTTGTAGGCTGGCCTCAAACTCACATAGATAGTCTAGCCTCTGCCTCCTAAGGCACCATCACGGCTGGCTGCAATGTCCTACTTTTGAGAAGCACTATAGAATCAGTCGTATGAACACAGCATGCAGAATGAAGGTCGGCACGGCATGGCTCCTCTGACGCCATCCTATGTGCTTTACGTGTGCTCATTCGCTTAGTCTTTTGTAACTCCTTAAGGGAGGCATGATAACAAATTCCAGTTTTCAAGATGAGGAAACTAAGGCACGGGGTGGCGTGGCCACTCACCACTATAATTTGATGTTGAGTGACCTAGGTTTATAATGTCTGCTTTTCATCATATGTTACACTGTCTTTATCTGAATAGCCAAATACCTGCCTTGTCATTCAGATACTATGTTCATCACTTCTATTACTTTTCTGTTTACATTTCTTCATTTGAGGTAGAAAGGACTTGCTTTCTGAGTGCTGGGAAAGGGTTAAGTGAGATAACACACGTTCAGTGCCAGGATCGGGTCCTGGCACCCAGTAAACAGTAAAACCCAGTTATTACAATGATGTGTTGTAATGTGTGGAGCTACTAGGGGTGATTGGAAAGATTTAGCAAAGAATAACGACACGAACCCGGTTAAACTCACGCAAGAATATCATGTGGATGCTTTCATATATTCCTAAAACGACAGAAGCATCACTGCACGCACTGCAGAGTTTCCTGAATACTGATCTGGCACCCACAGTAGAAGAATGCAATAGTAGTACTATCACTGCTAGTAGTAGTAGTAGTAGTAGTAGTAGTAGTAGTAGTAGTAGTAGCAGTAATGATAGCAACAATATACTGACTACTTAGTCTGTCTTTTTTTTTTTTTTTAACTTTGTAAAACATTTCTGAGACAAAACACCATGACCAAGACAACTTATAAAAGAAATCATTTGATCTGGGCTCACAGTTCCAAAGGGTGTCCGTCCAGGACTATTATGGCAAGGAGGCTGGAAGAAGGAGGCAGCTGAGAGCTTTTATCTGGTCCACAAACATAAGGCAGAGAGAATAGTGTGGGACATTTTTTTTTTTTGCTTGTTTTTGTTTTTTGTTTCTTGTGACAGAGTTTCTCTGTGTAGCCCTGGTTGTCCTGGAACTCACTCTATAGACCAGGCAGCCCTTGGACTCAGAAATCCACTCTGCCTCTCAAGTGCTGAGATTAAAGGCGTGTGCCACCACTGCCCAGCAGTGTGGGCTTTTGAAACCTCAAAAGCTACCCCTAGTAACACATCTCCTCCAACAAGACCACACCTTCTAATCCTCCCCAAAGAGTCCCACTAACTGGGAACCAAGCAGTCTTCTATATGAGCATACAGGGGCAGTTATCATCCAAACTACTTTCACTCTCTGGTTCCCATAGGCTTGGGGCCACACTGTAATGCAAAATGAATTAATCCAACTTCAAAAGTCCTCCATTGTCCTTCACAGTCTCAGTAAAGTTTAAAAGTCCAAAGATCAAAGTCCCTCCCAAGATTCAAGGTAACTTCTTAATTGAAACCCCTGTAAAATCAAACAGCGAATTATATACTTCTAACATACAAGGCACAGAATATATATTAACATTACAAAAAGCAAGAATTGGGGCATAGTGAGAACATACGGGACCAAGCAAGGCAGAAGTCCAGCGGGGCAAACCCCAACTCCTTTCACTCCATTTCCAATGTCAAAAGGCTTAAAGGCCTCTGCCATTCCAACTTTGTTGACTGTAACACAGTTCTCTTTCTTCTGTCTGTCTGTCTGTCTGTCTGTCCCCACTCCCTGTCTGCATCTACCTTTGACAGATCCCATGGCTTGGGGTCTCTCACACAGTCCAGGTTTCACTTGGACAGCTTTACACATGGCCTTTGCTGGTCTCCCCTGCCACAGCCTGGCCTCTGAGGTTTCTTTAACCTTGGAGGATGATTGTACAGCACCTTTACTCCTCATCATGACTCCACTCCATCACTGTTGCCAAGTTTGGCTGCCCTGCTGGGGATGGAACCGGACTCTCCTTGACTTGCATTTGCATAATTTGATTTGTTGTTGTTGATCTATTACGAACTGTAACTCCGTAGACCTTTTCTTTACACAAGTTACAAACTTAGCCAGGCAGGTCTCCTCCGTGGGTGCCACTCTATTTCATCTGTTCCTATGTCTTTCAGCACAAGTCACGGCTCCAACATTAAATATCATATAGTTCTTGTTCTTCTCAAAAATGTACATTTTTTATTTCCTTTTGCCGCTTACTCCTTTTTATTGTATATCTGAATGAGAGTGATTACTAGTAACCACATGACAGTCAATATAAGGCTGTCTTAAAATTGCCTCTGCCAGTGAAATTAGTACAAAACTTGTCAGTTTAGCTTCAGGCAAATTCTTAAGACAAGGGCAAAAGCAGCCACATTCTTAGGCAAACTATGAAAGAATGCTCCCAGGCCCACGTACTACTATGATTCCCCTCTAATAACTCTTGGGCTGGGCCTCTGTAGTCCACATCACTCTTGGCACTGTCTTCCAAGTTCCTACTGGGACGTTCCACTGCTGTCCTAGTCCAAAGTCTCAGCGTTTTCCACATTTCTCTAAACAGTAGCACGGTCAGGCTTGTCACAACAATAGCCCACTCCCTGGTAACAACTTCTTAGTTACTTTTTTATCCATCAAGGTACTATGACCAACTTATATAAAAACCAGTTTAGGAGTGGAGCTGCTCCTAATGAGCTGAGCCTCCACATCAATCATTAATTAAGAAACTGCCCTACCGATTTGCCAGGCCAATTTTATGAAATCATTTTCCCAATTAAGATTCTCTCTTTCAAGACATGTCCAGGTGGTGTCAGGTGGACCAAAATCAACTAGAAAATGAATAAGCATTGGATCTAATTCACAGAACACTTCTGGCTTGTTCTCTGAAACATTACTTGCATATTTCTCTCATAATTAAAAACAAAATTGAATTTAAACTACTGTTGTATATTCATTATACACAATGATGGTTTTCATAAAGACACTTTTATCCGAGGACATCACGTTCTCTTCTGACCATCTCAACTCCTCCCTCATATCCTCATCTGTCTTGCCCCTCCTTTCTCTGCTAATTTCCTTATTTCCCTCAGATAACCTCTCTTCAACTCTCATGTGTGTGTGTGTGTGTGTGTGTGTGTGTGTGTCTAGAGTTAGGGTTTCTCTTGCTGTGATAAAATGCCATGTCTTTTTATCATGCCAAACTTGGGGAGGTAAGGGATTCAGGACATAAACTCAAACGGCAGAGAACTGGAGTTGGTGCTGATGGTCGGCCATGGAGGGATGCTGCTTACTGGCTTGTCCCTCATGACTTGCTCAACCTGCTTTCTAATAGAACTCAGGCCCACTAGCTCAGGGGTGGCCCCACTCAATTGCTAAGGAAGAAAATGCCCTCCAGAGTTGCCCGTAGCCTGATAGTATGGAAGCAATTTGTCAGCTGACGTTCTCTTCTCTCCGATGACTCTGGCTTGTATCAAGTTGACATAAATCCAGTCAGCACATATGATTTTATGTATCTATGTCACACCATGCAATATTTGTCTGAGTTATTTTCTATTTTCCATAATTTGATGATCTCCAGTAGCATCTATTTTCCTGCCAATGCCACATTTTACTTATGATTGAATAAAACTCTATTATGCATCTATACCAAATAAATGTACTCATTTGCTGAGGCACACCTAGGCTGCTTCCCTAACCTGTGTAAGTGAAAAGCTCTACACTGCATAGAATGGACAAGTGTCTCTGTGGTATGTTGACTCAGCAGTCTCCAGGATTATGCCCAGGAGCTGCATGGCTGGGCCATATACTACTACTCATCGTAGGTTTTTTTAGGAACCTTCATGCTGTTCTATAATGCTGCATCTGTTTATATTTCTATCAACAGTGAGGAAGGGTCCCTACCAGGTCCCAGACTTGCTAGCTTTTGTTATTGTTTCTTGATGATAGCCATTCTCACTGCCATGAGATAGAATTTTAATGTAGTCTTAATTTGCATCTCTCTGATAGCTGAATATTGATTTTTTTTTTTATGTTCACTGGTCATTTGTACTTCATCTCTGGGGAACAGTCTGTTCTCATTAGTCCATTTGTTGATAGGGTGTTTTCTTTGGCAGGTTTTTGAGTTCTTTTCAGATGCTAGATAATAATTCTGTGTTAGATGTATAGCTTGCAGAGATTTTTTCCAATTCTATAGGTTATTTCTTCAATTGCTTATTTCCTTTGTAGTCTGAGCCTTTTAATTTGATTCAGTTAGCATCTAATGAGACCTTTGTCTTCAGTTGAGAAGCACATTATTTGTATTTTTTTGGCACATATTGTGCTTCCTAATTCTATTTTGTTTATGCTAATATTAAAATTAGTTTCTATTCTTTGGAAAGAGGAAACAGTAGCAAGTAGTGCCATATAATAGATAAGAGTTACATTAGCAAAAAGAACTTAATCGCACCCCTATGGAAAGGCTTCCAAAGGGAAAACTGGAATGTGATGAATCTGGTGGACACAAATGGAACATGTAAAGAACATATTCCCAAACTAAAGGATTCCCTTGTTGTTTTTTTTTAAATTACCTGCAAGAAACCATAGAAGTAATAAACTTAGCTTGAAAGGAAAAGTGAAAAAAAAAAAAAGAGAGAAGCAAACTTAACCCATGGCAGACAAATATGAAATGTATTTACTAATAAAAGTCATTTAAAATAACTGTACAGTGAGTTTAAATAATGAGACCCTTTATTATGTGTCTCCCAGAATCTCTACGGCACTCAAATATTAATACACAATAACCAGTAAAACATACTGACTCTCCAAATATTTAATTTCTTTTTTCTTCCTCAAACATGAACTGAAATAAGAAGGGTCTCTAAATGCCCCAAGTGGCCTATGCTGAGTGACAGGTCACTCTGTTGGCCAAATAAAGGCTGTGATTGGGTTGGGTCAAGAATCCAGGCAGAGGTTGTTTATCAGCTGTAGAAGTTTCTCTGGTGGAGTTTTTTGGGTCGCTTAGGTAAACTATCATATTGTCTGCAAATAATGATAGTTTCACTTCTTCCTTTCCAATTTGTATCCCTTTGACTTCCTTATGTTGTCTAATTGCTCTTGCTAGAACTTCAAGTACTATATTGAAAAGATATGGAGAGAGAGGGCAGCCTTGTCTAGTCCCTGATTTTAGTGGGAATGCTTCAAGTTTCTCTCCATTTATTTTGATGTTGGCTACTGGTTTGCTGTAGATTGCTTTTACTATGTTTAGGTATGGGCCTTGAATTCCTGCTCTTTCCAAGACTTTTAGCATGAAAGGATGCTGAATTTTGTTGAATGCTTTTTCAGCATCTAATGAGATGACCATGTGGTTTTTTTCTTTCAGTTTGTTTATGTAGTGGATTACATTGATGGATTTCCGTATATTGAACCATCCCTGCATCCCTGGGATGAAGCCTACTTGATCATGGTGGATGATCGTTTTGATGTGCTCTTGGATTCGGTTAGCAAGAATTTTATTTAGTATTTTTGCATCTATATTCATAAGAGAAATTGGCCTGTAGTTCTCTTTCTTTGAAAAGAAACTTGGGAAGACCCTGGAGGACTTGGGCACAGGGGAAAAGTTCCTGAACAGAACACCAATAGCTTATGCACTAAGATCAAGAATCGACAAATGGGACCTCATAAAATTACAAAGTTTCTGCAAAGCAAAGGACACTGTCAGAAGGACAAAACGGCAACCAACAAAGTGGGAAAAGATCTTCACCAACCCCACATCTGACAGAGGGCTAATATCCAATATATACAAAGAACTCAAGAAGTTAGACCCCAAAGAACCAAATAACCCTATCAAAAAATGGGGCACAGAGCTAAACAAAGAATTTTCACCAGAAGAAATTCGGATGGCCGAGAAACACCTTAAAAGATGTTCAACATCATTAGTCATCAGGGAAATGCAAATCAAAACAACCCTGAGATTCCACCTCACACCAGTCAGAATGGCTAAGATTAAAACCTCAAGAGACAACAAGTGCTGGCGAGGATGTGGAGAAAGAGGAACACTCCTCCACTGTTGGTGGGATTGCAAAATGGTAAAACCGCTCTGGAAATCAGTTTGGCGGTTCCTCAGAAAATTGGGCATGTCCCTTCCAGAGGACCCTGGCATACCACTCCTGGGCATATACCCAGAGGATTCCCCTGCATGCAATAAAGATACATGCTCCACCATGTTTATAGCAGCCTTGTTTATAATAGCCAGAAATTGGAAGGAGCCCAAATATCCCTCAAAGGAGGAATGGATACAGAAAATGTGGTATATTTATACAATGGAATACTACTCAGCAATTAAAAATAATGAATTCATGCAATTTGTAGGTAAATGGTTAGACCTGGAAAATATCATCCTGAGTGAATTAACCCAATCACAAAAGAATGCACATGAAATGCAATCACTGATAAGTGGATATTAATGAGCCCAGAAGCCCTAAATACTCAAGACACAAATAGCAAGTCAAATGATTCCCAAGAAGAAGAAAGGAGAGGACCCTGGGCCTGTAAAGATTGCATCCAGTTTAGTAAAGAAACCGAGGGGGGAGGGGGAATGATTGGGGAATAGTTGGGGGGGAGAGGAACTATGGGAACTATGGTGGGTGGGAACTGGGAAAGGGGAAAGCCTTTGGAATGTAAACATAGAATATAGAAAATAAAAAAACAAAACAAAACAAAACAAAAACCAAAAAAAAAAAAAAAAAAAAAAAGAACCCAGGCAGAGGAGGATGTGCCCTGAACCTGCAGTGCTCAGTGACACAGGATCTGAGAAGAAAATTCACATGCAGCTAGCTAGTCAAAATACCCAAGAAAGGGGAGAGAGAACCTGTAGAGACCATATCCAGTGGTTAAGTATGGCCCCCAGTTAAGGGATGACCCACCCACCCACCTACCTACCTACCTGCCTCAAAAATATTAAGCCAGAATTGCTCCTGTCTAAAGGAAATACAGGGACAAACAGTGGAGTAGAGACTGAAGGAAAGGCCATCTAGAGACTGCCCCATCTAGAGACCTATCCCATCTGCAGCCAGACACAATTGTAGATGCCAAGAAGCGCTTGCTGACAGGAGCCTGATATAGCTGTCCCCTGAGAGGCTCTGCCAGAGTCTGACAAATACAGATGTGGATGCTTGCAGCCAACCACTGGACTGAGCACAGCGTCCCCAATGGAGGAGTTAGGGAAAGAACCGAAGGAGCTGAAGGGGTTTGCAGCCCCATAGGAAGAACAACAACATCAACCAACCAGACCTCACCCCCCAGAGCTCCCAGGGACTGAACCACATGTGTACACATGGAGGGACCCTTGGCTCTAGCTGCATATGTAGCAGGGGATGGCCATGTCAGGCATCAGTGGGAAGAGAGGCACTTGGTCCTGTGAAGGTTGGATGCCCCAGAGTAGGAGGATGGTAGGGTGGTGAGGCAGAAGGGGGTGGGTGGGTGAACGCCCTCATTGAAGCAGGGGGGAGGAACTGGGGGAGTTTTTGGAGGGGAAACTGGGAAAGGGGATAACATTTGAAATGTAAATTTAAAAAAATAACCAATAAAAAATAAAGTTGGGGAATTTTATGTAAAAACAAAATAATATCCATGTCTTAAGAAATACTGAGAAATCAAAACATCTGCTCTTGGGGATGTTACTCACATACTTGATTGTATAAATAATTTGGCACAGTAGACCCTCATGAGATTAAGCTGGCAGCATGTGGTGGGAGTGAGTGTCCAATTTTAAATTAGTTAATTATTTATTTCCCCAGTTAGAACAATTATGACTGTCCTGATTTTTTCACAGCCCAGGATTCTGAATTGGTCTACTCTAGAATCTAACCTGCAGTTGGTTCAGCAAAGCAGCCTGTGTTAGCACCCATGTTTACATTTTCCTTCTTGGTTAACTGTAGTGTGTGGGAATAGCTAAGATACACACAGAAAACGCATTAGGTTCTTAGGGAGATGTCTACTTCTAAGAGTTTACTTAGCATGAAAGTAAACAATTTAAATTTGCTTTCTTCTATGATTAAACTGTTTCAAACTACACAATTTTAACATGTTATTATATGTAGAATCACAACAATAGTGATTTTTTTATTTTATAAAGAGAATTTGTTCTGGCAAAAATCAAAGAACTGGAAATGGCATTTTCTTTTGCAAAAGAAACAAAACGATGAGGCCTACAGTCCTTAGCATTTGCCTGCTGCCCCTGATTCCTGTCCATTAGCCACCCGAGTGCTGGGGACTCGGGGAGAAGGCCCTGCCCCGGCTTTAACCTCCAGTCATGTGTGGTGCAAAACAGCAAGTTCTAAAACATCTTTTAATTCCAACCATCTGGTGCCATCACAGAATTCCAGTTCATCTTAAGAGAATATGATTTTAAATCAATGATATGAAAGTTACTGAGAAAAATCCCCAACCCAAGTGAAACTGCATATGTATACTCCAAATTCTTTTGAAGATTCTTTTTTTCTCTTCAGACTGTATTACAGTATTCATTCAATAATTTGTTAGATTTTGTTAAAATAAAGCAGAGATGGGTCTTTTACCTATAATTTCAGCACTGGGGTTGCTGAGGCAGGAAAACCACAGGCTAGCTTGCTCAGGACACTGAACCCTACCATCCTTTCCCATTGCTCCAATCTTGGGGATCCTCAACCTGCAGGCCGTTTACGTGGCAGTCTCTGCGCGAGCGCGCTCACTCCGCCATACCTTATTGTCGGTCCTGATCGTGACTTTCAGCTGCGGTAGTACCCGCTCCACTTCTAGACTCCATTCCGCAGCATCTGTCGTCGATTCCAAAATATCTTCTTGCTTGGCAGACTCGTTTGTGTCCTAAGAAAGGAAAGATTTCACAAGATTTGGAGTTTATAAAAAGAACTGGAAGAATCTTGAGGCATTTATGCAGTACTGCACAATTTAAATTGAGGAGAGTAGTGTTAAAATTACAGTGCAGCAGAAATTCTTGTCTGTTCTCCTACCTAGGAGAACAGGAAAATTTGGTAGAATAACAAAATAAGTATTAGAAAGGAGATAACTATATGGACCAACCAGTTTACAAAGAACAGTGCTTTGAAAATATCAGATTGAACTCAATGATTGTACAAAATGGACATACCATTTAGTCTTTTTAACTGGTATCAGCAAAAAAATACAAATACTTATGTTTGAACTCATGATACAGAAACATAAACCCAAAATGTGAAAGAAAAAAAGAGATACATCTGCAGACATAAAGTGTTTATTGACAAACTATGTATTCATGATTAGAATGATATTTTGGCTAGGCCAAAGTATAGAGCACTTTAAAACTTGATATAACTCAGGCATGCTTGATCTCTAAAGGATAAGAACCTTTGGGTCACAAAATTAATTCATGGCCATTTCATCACAGAAGGAAAATCTTCCCTATCTCTGTTTTTCTCATATATTAGCATTAAATATCATGAATCTAAAAATATAGAAAATGTATAAACTAATTATTTAAAAATAAAGCTCAAAGCATTAATTTTAGAAGCAATATTTTTAAATTCCCCTGATCAATTATAAGTGATTCTAAAGAAAAATATAAATATTTATATATAAAAAAGAGATTCAAGAAGCCTAAGTAGCTAAATACATGAACCCTATATGAATTCTAATTAAAAATAATCAATAATGTATTTTAAAATTAAATTAAAATTTAAAAATGTTTATTGTACTCAAGTGATCATACATGTGCATAAGCAATGCGTGTGTGTGTGTGTGTGTGTGTGTGTGCATGGGCACATGTGCGCATGTGTCTGTGTGTGTGTACATATGTACCAGGGGTTGGTATGAGGGTCTTATTCTGTTGCTTTCTACCCATTTTCTGATTTTGAGGCATGTCTGGCTGACCCTGGAGCTCACCGTTTTGGCTAGGTTAAGTGGCCGGGGGCTTCCAGGAGCTATGCCGTGCTGTTCCAGCACCACAGTTATAATTGTTTACCACCACGCCTAGTTTTTACTTGGATCTTGAGGATCCAACTTAGGTCCTAATCCTTGGATAGTAAGAACCTTACCCTGTGAGGCATCTCCCCATCCCCTTGTAAAAGGCTCTTTGCGGTTGTTATATGTGTATACTGTGGATGTCTTCCAGCATCGCTAACCGTACTATCTTTGAGACGGTCTCTCACTGCCTAGAGCTCTGGGCTAGGGTGGCTGGCGGGCAAGCTCTAGAGATCAGGGCATCTCTACTCCTTCCTCCTGGGGTTACCCCCCACCTGGCTTTATGTTGGGTGCTGGGAATCTCAACTCAGCTCTTCGTGTATGCATGGAAAGTACTGTACTGACTGAGCCAGGCTGCCACTCTCATTAAGTGATAGGGCCGAGACAGTCAAGGCGTTAGAAAGTGCTGGATATTAATTAGGATGTTATTAATTCTAGAGGTATGACTTAGTATTGCATTAATATTAAAAACCCCTCATAAGCTAGAGATACATGTTGAGTGTTTACAGATGAGTTAAATAATGTCTGAAATCTACCTTAAAATATTTTTGGACAAAAAAGTAAGCTCGGCTAAAACATGACTGAAGAAGTATTAATAACTTAAAACAGGCAAGGGTGCATAAGGGGCAGTATCTAATTTTGTTACATTTGAAATGATCTGTAATATAAAATTCAACAATAAACACAATGGAAACATAAAACCTTAAAAACTATGTAAACATCATAGTAAAATTACACTCTCAATGTGAATTTTATGCGCTGAAAGACATTCCTTAAATGTCTAACTCTGAGTGGATTGCCTTGCAGTGTTTTGCATTTTTGTGGAAGCCTGGGGTCTCTCTCTATTGAGCTCACTCATGAGACCAGCGCTTCCGACAGGGCTATGTGTCTCCCATCTATTAGCAAGTCCAGATAGACTCAGAACCTTAAGCGGAGTGGATATTGCTTTTATACTCCATTTCTATCTCCATTATCTGGGGACATATACTTCAGTGTGTACATTCGGCATTTATTCAGTTGCATCCATTTAGAAGGGCTCAAAGTACCTTTTTTAAAACTATAAGTATTCATCAAAGCAAAATGCGGACATCTAAGTGAAAATAGCCCAAGACTGAATCTCAGACACCACACTGCCCATTTACATACTGGAACCTTCGTTTTGAGCATTTAAGAGAATGCTGTATGGTGCATAAACTAAACACAGGGCAGCACAGAAGCTCTGCGCATCAAAGCTGGCTAGGAGAGGGGGTTGCAGTGTTCACTAAGCCGACAAGTGTGATGTCTATGGGAGATGCAGGGCAGGGAAGGAGAGTGGTTTTCCCACGGAAAGGCTGGAAACAATTCTCTGCCGTTTGATTTTTACTGGCACTCATTATACCCATGCCCCTGGAAGTGCAGCGGGCGCACACTCACTGGCATATCTGACTACTAGGACTGGCTCACACTGGCCCGAACTCTGACTGGTTCACTTGCACCAAGCAGATTTGAGTAGCAGGGGTGGTTGACGTGTGTCTGCTTGCACCTGAGTGTTAACAATGTGAAGCTTTGTGGGACACACCGCCTGCTCCTGCCAGGATTAAGGCCCACGTCGCAGTTCTACAAAAACAGACTGAAAAAAGAGGATCCTTCTTCTCGGTATCATGGTGGCCTGGTTCTCAAGAATGTAGATGCTGTGTTCACTGACACCAAGATGCCTGAATTATAGAACCATCATTTAGTTTAACTGAAGCCACACATGGTACATTAAATCCAGAGCCTGTGCTGTCCAACCTCAGCCCCTCAGTTGCCTCTTCTCCTTGCTAGTTTTTCAAAAGGATAAATTTTAGAATGATCTAGTCTGATAAAAAGGCCATCTCTCCTACTGCACGTTCTTTAGGCTGGGACATAGGATTTTCAAGTGGGAATAATATATTCAGGAATTCCTTTCCTTTTTTTTTCCTTTTTCCTTTCCTTTCCTTTTTCCTTTCCTTTCCTTTTTCCTTTCCTTTTCCCTTCCTTTTTCCTTTCCTTTTTCCTTTCCTTTTTCCTTCCTTTCCCTTCCCTTTCCCCTTCTCTCTCTCTCTCTCTCTCCTCCCTCCCTCCCTCAATCAGTGGCCTTGTATGACTATGACCCAGATTCCTCATTTGTAGGATGAAGACCAAACACTGCTTTAGGATACTCAAGTACATATGCACTTTAACATTGGCCCTTTTAAAAAGTTGTGTTTACCATTACTGGGTTCCTTAGTTCTCTTTTAGTCTAATTTCCTAACTCTCGATGTACTGAGGTAATTCAATTCAGGGGTCCAAGCATTTTCACTTATTCAGGCTGTATTTATCCACTGCAGAAGCAGGCTGGTGGTGAAGAAAAGGCAACCAGAGCACCGTAGGCTTGGGCGAGCACCGTAGGCTTGGGCGAGCACCACTAAGCTTCTATTTGAACATCTGCACATTTACTTCATGATCTTGCTCCTCATTCAACATCTCCTAACATCTGGCATCTGCACACACTAGCAAAGATAAATCATTTAAAAGTTCTGTTCTGTGCCTTAGTTAGAATACTTGGAGAAAGCCATTTCTTTTCATTTAACAAATGGAATTTTACATGTGTGTATTAGTAAAAGACAAAGTTGCTGTTTTGATATGATCAAAATGTTGCGTCTCTCTCTGAAGCAATATTAACTAAGATCCTGGCTCTCAGGAAACTGCATTCTCTAGTTACTTCAGTGGAACAGGCAATTAAAATCTTGGGAGACACAGCCTATCTAGAATTTTTCCTTATAATTAATTAGCTTAACCAATACTTCATTTGTTAAATTCTTAGAACATTCAAGGCAAGAATAATCCAGGTAATATATATATATATACACACACGGGTTTGGAAAGATAAAAGACTTAATTCCTGCCTCCAAGGGGTTTACAGAGCCTTAGGAAACACTTGAGGTCAGTTAATGGGAGTGTCATTTGGTTTCAGGTAAAAGGACTGATGGATGAACTGAGATGTGATCCTCACTGTGAGAGGAAGAACTGAGGATAATGGCCCAACCCATCCCACAAAGTAACCACGGCTCAAATAGTGAGGGGCAAGAGCAAAGTCAGTTCAAAGACCAAACAGGCAGTGTTAATAGCTTCACAGAGTTTTGTGCCACTAAGTAGTGTCTTTCTCCCAGGTAAAAAAGACAGGACAGGACGATTAAACATCTAAAGAGAAACTGTATTGTGTTTGTGTATGTGTGAGTGTGTGTTCTTCAAATATAAATGTTCATATAATATAAACACATACCTATAAATGGCATAACTGCCTTATGGATAAACTTTAATTTTTCTGAAGAGTTCAATTCATAAACGTACCAAGAGAAACTTCCAGTGGAGTTAACTAACTGCCAAGATTAAATAGTCCTAGCCAGGTGTGGTACACAGGTCTGCAATTCCAACACTCAGGCTGGCTAATAAAATGGATTTATGAGTCTGAGACCAGCCTGCGCTACAGAGCAAGTTCCAGACCAGCCTGGTCTACACGAGCTTTGTCCAAAATAAAAAAGAGAAATTAAATAGTCCCAAGGCTCCTCGGAGGGACTAAGCCATCTTGAGAGTCATAAAAGTACACTGTACGTGATAAAGTCAGATCTCAAATCCCACCTCTTATTTCTTGAGTTTTAACTTTCTGCTGGCTGGACCCCACTGGTCTTTAATATAAAGTTATAATTTATGCTTTAAATTTCTTAGCATTTTATTTTATGCTTTGATATTTTCATATCATGTAGTATCATGCATCACTACACCTAGGGGGTTAACCCTTGTCAGCCTTGTGTCTATTTGTGCCCTTTGTTCTTTTCCTTCCACCTGCCGATCCGGCATATGAAAGGAGGAGACTCTTTCCTGCACGTTAGTAGTGAGTAGTCAGTTATATCACCACCATGTAACCTGGACAGTCACTGTTTATCACTGATGATGTCCTTTCTCATGTTAATACTGCCACGTTTTACATCCGTTCACGGATCCTAGGCTAGCCTATTGTTCTGTTTCTTAGCCAGCCATACCCACTCCAACTTACACAAAAAACACAAACAATTTTATGTATCCTTCACAATTTTATGGTCCTTCAGATCCCCAAATAGCAGGCTCTTACATAAACCAAGGGCAGGGGGAGAACTAAGGCCGTAATGTTTATATCTAGATGCAGATTTTTAGAGATATTTCCACATTTCCCCTGCTGTACTCTTTTGTGTTCTAATTTACAGGAAACATTTGTTTTTAAAATAATAAAACTTGAAACTTTTTTCTGACTACATATACATGTACATAGATTGTGGCATCAAAGTTTTGGCTAGGCTTCAATTCGCAATTTTGGCAACTGATCATGTATATAACTAACCGTGTTCCCTCCCTCCCTCCCCTCACGCCTTTTAATCCAGGGTATGGCAATTCCCTCCTCAGCTTTCAGATGAGGTGACTACATTAATATCCTCCCCTCCACCCCGGGTGTGTGTGTGTGTGTGTGTGTGTGTGTGTGTGTGTGCGCATGTGTGCGCCTGTGTTGGGGCAGGGGTAAAACATAAGCTAACTTAAAAATAAGATGAAATTTAGGTGGGGCAGGCTTTTGTGTTTTGTGTGATGACAGGAGAAAGTGTGTTTTGGCAACAGTGAGTCTAAATGTATCCTTTGGAAGGTGTACAGGATGTGGAGCAGCAGAAGAAAGACAAAGTCAGGTGTTTACTATGACGAAAATAGCAAGAGCCAGAATACTGAAATAGGAATGAACACAGCCTGTAAAAATCACAATGAGAAGGTGAGCAGGGACTCAGGAGAATGCTGTCTGAAAATCTAGGTCACGAAATGTGACTTTTGTCCTTTGGGCCAGGGAAGAGGCAGAAGTAGGAATAAGGTCTGCTGACTTCACTCACTTAGCAGATAAATATTTACTTGGTGCCTACTATTGCCACATACTGTGCTAGTCCTGGGAACAATGAATCAATGGAAACCTCCTGGCACAAGTACTCTCCTTCTGCTTCATAAAGATCTATGTGTTGTAGGTTTGTGGGCACAGAGATGAAGAGGGTGGAAGCCAATGAGAAGTGTCACTGAGGAGGAGGAGCTGACCCTCATCAGGTAGAGATAATGACTTTAAACAAAAGACTAAGTCAAAAGGGATCCCACAAGGGAACGGACAGTGCTTTAGCTTATAAAGTGCTTGCCCCGAGAACTCAGGACCTATGTTTAACTCCCCAGAGGCCAGGTAACAAAGGCCAAGCAAGGTGGCATGTGCTGTGGTCTCAGCACCAAGGAGGCAGAGATGGATGAAGTCAGTCCCTGCACAGCCCACCTAACTTGCCTGTGACTCAACATCAGCAGATTTTACTGTAAAAACCGAGATAGCTAGCATGTGAAGACTGACAGCCCAGGGGATCCTCCCCCGACATGGGCAAACACACACACACACACACACACACACACACACACACGGAGAACATGTGAAGACTGACAGCCCAGGTGATTCTCCCCCGACATGGGCAAACACACACACACACACACACACACACACACACACACACACAGAGAGAGAGAGAGAGAGAGAGAGAGAGAGAGAGAGAGAGAGAGAGAGAGGAGGCAAAGAGAGATATAGGAAGAACACATACACAGAGACAGAGACAGAGACAGAGAGAGAGAGAGAGACAGAGTTATACAAATTGGAAAGCCAAGGACAGACCTGGCTCACCTTGAATCATAACAGTTTGTAAAAACAGCACAAGGTTAGGTGCATGAAGTGCAGTTACTAAACTGCAGCCGGAAGCCTCGTTGCAATCTATGTACATAGACTTGTAGGCAGAAAAACGCTCAAAAGTTACTGAAACCAGAATCACCTTATAAAAGTCTAAAGGTAAGTATGGAAGACCATTAAAGTCTGCTTTGAGGTTTAGACAGGTTATAGAGAACATGGCCTTGCAATACAGCTGAAAGGGGGAAATGAAACACGTAGCACCCACGTGTCACAGTCATCGCACTGCTGTCTCGGGAGAAAACGAATCAGTCAGATATTCAATACACAAGTATGGTAGGAGTGAGTCATGAAGAGGGGCGAGAGGCGTGGGCAGAAGACTGCACACATTCATCTCATGGGTGCCCATGTAATACACTCCATCATACAACAAATATTTACTCCTAATGTTGATTCAGGAAACATAACCTGCTCATTTATATACGGACATTGTTTTTCATTAAATTCTTATGTGTCAATTCTGTAGGAGAAATCGGATTATGAAAGTAAAGCTCTGGTGTAACCAGGGATTTCAAGTTTACTCTGAAATGGACTTCTTATCAAGATGACGGCACTCTAAAGAGCTGTTTGTATCTACGCCATCTTAGTTTTCCTGCTGGGAACTCAAGTGCAGCAACTGATGCCAGCCTTTAGGAAAGGTGACCATTTTTACAAAATAAGAAATACGGCAAGCACATGGTCTATGCCAGCACCATGCCAGGTGCAGACTGTCCACAAGTTAGCTTATATTAATCTCAAAAGCCTGGGAGGGATTGTGTCCCCACATTAGAGATAAGAAAGTAGCATCAAGGAGAGGTTAATTAACTTGCCAGGGTCCTGTGGCTAGAACATACACAGAGCTTTCATCAAAGCTATTTCCAGCATTGCTTCTACCTTTAAGGCCTGGACTTGGAGCGGAGCTGGGACCTTGGAAAGTCCTTGTTCCATCTCCTTGCTGCATCTGCAAGGTCCAGGATGGAAACAAGGATGTCTATTCAAGTGTGGATTCAAAAGCTAACTAAAGATCAAGTGAACAGCCTTTCACACCCGGCAAGATCTGCCCTCTGAGCCTTCGCCGAGAGAGGGAAGCACATCTTTCTTCTCCAGCTTACAGTCCCTCTTCCCCGTGGATGTGAAGCTAATGGGGTGGTACAGGTTAGCCGCCACTGATGGGGTGGTACAGGTTAGCCGCCAGAGAAATAAAAGCATTTACTTAGTCATAATGTCCCACTGCAGTCAAATGTGAGGCGCTTTAGTCCTTGCTCCGGCAAAATACCAACCATGAGTTGGCTTACAACACACAGACAGCCCTACCTCGCAAACCGATGGTTTGGGAAGGGGAGAAATGGTCCGTTTACGCTGGAAGGCGAATAGAAGGCAGGCTGTGAGGGAAGCCGCGGTGGAGCAGGCCGGCCCGCGCCACTCAGAAAGAACCTCTGTGAGAAGGAAGGTATAAAGTGAAGCAAAACAAAGGAAATTCAAATTGCTCATGGCATTTAGCAGGCAAACCATCCCCATCCCTGCTTTGATTACAGCACAGCAGACCTGCCGGGATGACCGTCCGTAAGGCTAAGGTGAGGTTTGCATTCTAAGGCCTGTTTCACCTCTATTCAGCTTCTGCTTTTTAAGCTAAAAAGTTGCTTATTCTTGGTATAATGAGGATCTTTTCTTTTCTTTTCTTCTTTCTTTCTTTCTTTCTTTCTTTCTTTCTTTCTTTCTTTCTTTCCTTTCTTTCGCTAAGTAATTAAAAACCAATTGTGTTCAAGGCTTTTGAGAGACTTGGATTTATGCTGCATAATTCAGAATTGGGTTTCTAAACCCTCAAATTTAGCAACTCAAGGAAGAATAGTATCTATGGCATGTTTGAAAAAAATGTTTTGAAATGAAGTGATGGGCAGTTAAAAATAGAACTGAGCAGAGCGCACGGCTCCTTTTCAGTGGGTTGGAGCGCCGCATCTGCACTACGCAGACAGGACACTGTGGCTGGGAATCTGAGGCTTCAGATGGCAAAGCCACCATGAATGCACTGGCAGCTTTCTGCAATGACAAATGTGACGTGGAAACAGAACGACCAGCAAACTTCACTGACACCTTGTCACGAGAACCGGTCCCCCTTACACCTGCTCTCTCCTCTCCGGGCACACTGCTGCAGGTCCTTTACCATCCACACCAACACCTTCCACAGGTCCTGCCCAGCCCAGCACTGGAGGACCGTCAGGTGAGTTTAGTTAAATCTCAGTCTCAAAACACTGTGAAATTAGAGAGTGTGGAAATCTGTGCTCCAGCCTTGAGGCCAAATATCATTCATCAGGTTCTCCTTCTAAGAAAAGGTATACTAAAAATTCAGATAATCTACAGATGAAGTTTTGGAAAACCAGACATCCCTCATTAATTGTGGCTGTTTCCTGAAAGGTGTGCTTGGTAAGTTCATAATCAGGATAAGGAAGCTATAGGGGAAAGTCAGCCAGTAAGAACCGCCTGGCCTTAAAGACACTGTTAAATCTCTGGAGCAAACAAGTCCTCTGAGCAGCACACTTCCTCCCAAACAAATCAGCTGTCAGCATTAACCGCCCACAGGAAGAGCCTGCTTCCTACGGTATCTGAGAGATACCTGCTGTGCTGTGATTTGCTTAGGCAGTCCTTTACAAGTTAAGCCAGGACTGGGAGGTGAGGTGAGGGGCGGTGGGGGAGGGGCGGGGATATAATTCCATAGGTATTCTTCTAGCTAGCAGGTGCAGCCTTCACTCTGCTGTGCTATTAAAGAATCTAAGAGGCTGGGTCACCAGCTCCTCTCTCAGGGAAGGGAAGTGAGCAGCAGACTGCTGCTGCTGCCTGCACCCCAGGCTGTCTCACCCTGGAGCGAGCCTTCTAGGGCAGCCTGCCTCCTGGGCTGAGCCAGGTGGAAGGCCGGCTGCAGGCCTCCTCCCCAGGATGGCTACCCGGTATTGCAACCAGACTCCTTTCTCTGGCCCTCGCTTTCATCAGCGTCATCCTAATTGACTGAGCGGCTCCCCTCTGTCCTCACTGACTACTCCCTGAGAACAGGACCCCTGTCATGTCTTCTGACACTGGCCTTTCTCCTTGCTTCATCTTACCAAAAGCCAGGAACTGACAGGTTTCCAAATCCTGGAATTGTGTACTTTGTGCACATTTCCAGTCTAGGCTTTATTTTATTTAGTAAAAGCGTGCGCGCACACACACACACATACACACACACATACACACACACACACACACACACACACACACACACACACATCTTTCTGTGTTTCATACATAGTACACAGAAGCAACAATGAAGATTAAATTACACCAAGGGCCTACAAAATTCCATATATATTAAATACTCAGCACGTGTTCATTCAGTGTTATTGATTATTGAGTAGCTGCCACACACCAGGTACAGGTTTTCAAAAAGGCAGTAATGAACTCCTGCTATAGAGGACTGTGCATTCTGGAGATGAGGTACACAATAAACAGGTCAGTAATTACTAAAACAGGACACTGGGTCTCTTAATAAAAAGGCAGTGTGAGAAGATACAGAATGAGCCAGGCGATGGTGATGCACACCTTTAATCCCAGCACTTGGGAGGCAGAGGCAGGCGGATTTCTGAGTTCGAGGCCAGCCTGGTCTACAGAGTGAGTTCCAGGACAGTCAGGGCTACACAGAGAAACCTTGTCTTGAAAAAAAAAAAAAGATACAGAATGCTGGAAGCACCCACTGTTTTAAAGTCACAAGTAAAGAAGGCTAGCTGTCACCCATGCCTTCCCAGGTCTGCAGCCACACACATGTTTGGTGCACTGGTTTTCTTGATGCTATGCAGCCCAGCAGTTTATGCAAGGGTATTTCTACTGCGTTGTGAGCCCACCTGCTGCATTAACCATCCCATCTTAAATCTATATTACTAACCTACACAGCAATTCTGTCTTGGGGAAAGAACAGCCTGCGCCATTAGAAGCTGGAGTCAGTCACAGCTGTCCCAGACAGATGGCTTTAGTGGGCAATATGATAAGCCTGCCAGGTTTCTCAAAATATGAAAGGGTTTTTCTGTCTCATTAGTACTTCATGGTTGACCATCCACAAACACCTGGTGTTTAGACTTCTTCCTCCCATGAAAATGTCACATAGTTTTAATTCCAACGGATATATATTATGCAATCTTTGCCAAATGAGCTAATATTTAAATAATTGATACACTCACATATAGGAGGAGGAAAACCCTTCATATATCCCAATTTCAGAGGCAAATTAAATTCGTGGCAGAGGCAAATTTAAGAAAGATACTTTTGTTCTCGATATCCAAGCTAACTGTTCAAAGGGAAATTCCACCTCACAGACCATTTACCAACGCAGATGAGTTTCTAAGAATAACTGTGAATTCATCTTTACTTTGTTTATCTTATAATCAAGTGTCCTCATCATCTCTAGTATATCCACCAACTGAACACAAGCACCACCATGTACTTGCCCCAGGTGAGAGTCACACCATATTAAACGCTGTTAACTTGTTATGAGATGGAAGGGGCAAAAGACCTGGACATTGAAGACACATTTTAAACTTAGGTAGGATAATTTTTAACTTTTCAAATTTAAGTACCTTGAGAATATAAATGTTAATGGTTACATCTATGAAAAGAAGATAACTACATAAATACCTCAAAAGAGTAGAAAGTATCTTAAATAATTTGAATACTAAAAATGATCTAAAATGTAAGGTATAAACAAATAACTGGAATTTATTTATTTGGACATAACATTATTTTATAGAATTCTAATCAATAAAAATACCCTTATTCAGAGGGAAATGGGGAAATTGGAGGTTTTAATAAGGGAGGGGGAGGGAAGACAAAACCCAAGGCAAGAAGGTAAGGCGGGAATAGAAGGGGAAGAATGTCTGTTGACTGCCAAGAGAGGAAAGAGCCAGTAGGTCTATCTAGCTGTGAAGACTGTGGCCCACAACAATGGCCAACATGGCAAGATGTCCCTTAAAGTGTAAGGGTAGCACTCTTGGCAGTAGCCAACAGCTCTCTGATTGGATTTAAGTCCCACTGATCCTGGAAACCTAGCAAACTATCTGGGGCTAGCGAGTGATTGATTTCAGAACTTACTACCACCACTTTACTAAGCTAGCATAAATTCCAGCTGCATTCTAAGTACGTATCCTTACACCCACAGACAACTGTAGTTCCCAGCCCTCACTAAAGAAGCTTGTCTTTACAACAGACAGAGAACATTACAGAAAATCACAACCAAAATGCAGAGAGCAGCTGACCAGAGTGCCGGCCCTCATCTACAACATACCTCCTGCACCCAAGGCAGAGATGACACTGCAGAACAGGAGACTCAGAAACTGTAAATGACAGGGAAGTGTCATCCATAACACTTCAATATGGCTACCCAAATGAGACCCAAACAAGGACAACACCCATAGATTTGCTAAAGTGGCAGGTGACTCTCAGAGGCCTCCACCTCTACACCAAGAGTTTCAGGGAACTACAGGATGCTGAGAGTAGAAGCCTTTCTTCAAGGAGAAGCTTGCTTATTGCTATGCAATAGTAAGTATTAAAGTACTGTACATACAAGAAACACTTAATGAACTCAGAAGGTTGTATTTATAGTTGTGTGTGGGGGTGTGTAAAACAATAACAAAGAAAGAAGAGGCCAAAGATTTTAGATGGAACTAGGGAGGAGAGGCATGGAAGGAGTTGGAGGAAAAATAAATGGAGGTTAAAAATTAAAAATAGTAGTCTTGGCTGACATTTGTTTTCTCTTAGGGTCTGCATGAGGTCTGCCCAGGATCTTCTAGCTTTCATGGTTTCTGGAGAGAAGTCTGGTGTGATTCTGATAGGTCTTCCTTTATATGTTACTTGGCCCTTTTCTCTTACTGCCTTTAATATTCTTTCTTTGTTTAGTACATTTGGGGTTTTGATTATTATGTGACGGGAGGTGTTTCTGTTCTGGTCCAGTCTGTTTGGAGTTCTGTAGGCTTCTTGTACATTCATGGGCATCTCTCTCTTTAAGTTAGGAAAGTTTTCTTCCATAATTTTGTTAAAGATATTTGCTGGCCCTTTAAGTTGTAGATCTTCACTCTCATCTATCCCTATAATCCTTAGGTTTGGTCTTCTCATTGTGTCCTGGATTTCCTGGATGTTTTGGGTTACAAGCCTTTTGGATTTTGCATTTTCTTTGACTGTGGAGTCAATGGTTACTATGTTATCTTCAGCATCCGAGATTCTTATTTCTATCTCTTGTATTCTGTTGTTTATGTTTGCATCTACGACCCCTGTTTTCTTCCCAAGGTTTTCTATCTCCAAGGTTGCCTCCTTTTGTGATTTCTTAGTTGTTTCTACCTCTGTGTTCAGATCTTGGATGGTTTTGCTCAGTTCCATCATTTGTTTGTTTGTGTTTTCATGTAATTCTTTAATATATTTTTGTGCTCCCTCTTTCATGACTTCTGCCTGTTGTTTCAAGTTCTCCTGCATTTCTTTAACTGATTTTCTCACTTCCTCTTTATTGGTTTCTGTCTGATGGCCCATATTCTCCTGGAGTTCTTTAAGTGTTTTTTGTGTTTGGATTGTAAGAGCTTCTACTCTATTGATGTTCCCCTGCATTTCTTTAAGAGATTTGTTTATGTCCTTTTTGTGTTCCTCTAGGAGCATCATGACCTGTGCTTTTATATCTAACTCTTGTTTTTCTGGTGTGCTGGGGTATCCTGGACTTGCTGTGGTTGGCGAATTGGGTTCAGATGGTGCCATATTGCCTTGATTTCTGTTAATAACGTTCCTACGTTTGCCTTTTGCCATCTCTTTATCTCTGGCGCTAGTTGGTCTTATTGTAGATGGCGCCCTGCTGAAAGCACAGCACGCCTGTCCCCAGGAGACAGATCCCTTCTGGCAGCTTGTCTGTGCTGGACTATGCTCGCTCTGAGTCCAGGTCCCTGACTCCAGCTGCTAGAGTGCCGAGCTGTGCCCCGAGGCGGCCCAGTGGCCCCTCGCTGCTAGTCCGCTCGGAGAGCTGGTCCCGGCTGCTAGTCTGCACCCGCAGCTGATCTTTCTGTGCCCGGATCTCCATATCTCTTCAATATAGTACTTGAGGTACTAGCTAGAGCAATTCGACAACAGAGGGAAGTCAAAGGGATACAAATCGGAAAGGAAGAAGTCAAACTATCACTATTTGCAGATGATATGATAGTTTACTTAAGTGACCCAAAAACCTCCACCAGAGAACTCCTGCAACTGATAAACAACTTCAGCAAAGTGGCTGGCTATAAAATCAACTCAAGTAAATCAGTAGCCTTCCTATACGCGAAGGATAAGCAGGCCGAGAAAGAAATTAGGGAAATGACACCCTTCACAATAGCCACAAATGATATAAAGTATCTTGGAGTGACGCTAACCAAACATGTGAAAGATTTATACGACAAAAACTTCAGGTCTCTGAAGAGGGAAATTGAAGAAGACATCAGAAAATGGGAAAATCTTCCATGCTCATGGGTTGGCAGGACTAATATAGTCAAAATGGCAATCTTGCCCAAAGCAATATACAGATTCAATGCAATTCCCATCAAAATCCCAACTCAGTTCTTCATAGAGCTAGAAAGAGCAATTCTCAAATTCATCTGGAATAACAAAAAACCCAGAATAGCTAAAACTATCATCAACAGCAAAAGAACTTCTGGGGGAATCAATATCCCGGACCTCAAGCAATATTACAGAGCAGTGGTATTAAAAACTGCATGGTATTGGTTCAGTGACAGGGAAGCGGATCAATGGAATAGGATCGAAGACCCAGAATTGAACCCACACATCTATGGCCAATTGATCTTCGACAAAGGAGCTGAAAACATCCAGTGGAAAAAAGATAGCCTTTTCAACAGATGGTGCTGGCTCAACTGGAGGTCAACATGCAGAAGAATGAGAATTGATCCACTCTTATCTCCTTGCACTAAGCTCAACTCCAAGTGGATCAAAGACCTCCACATAAAACCAGACACACTAAAACTAATAGAAAAGAAACTGGGGAAGACCCTTGAGGACATTGGCTCAGGGGAAAAATTCCTGAACAGAACACCAATTGCTTATGCTCTAAGAGCAAGAATAGACAAATGGGACCTCATAAAACTACAAAGTTTCTGTAAGGCAAAAGACACTGTCAAAAGGATAAATCGGCAACCAACAAATTGGGAAAAAATCTTCACCAACCCCACATCCGACAGAGGGCTAATCTCCAATGTATACAAAGAACTCAAGAGGTTAGACCCCAGAAAACCAAATAACCCTATCCAAAAATGGGGTACAGAGCTAAACAGAGTCTTTTCACCTGAAGAAATTCGGATGGCTGAGAAACACCTTAAAAAATGTTCAACATCACTAGTCATTAGGGAAATGCAAATTAAAACAACCCTGAGATTTCACCTCACACCAGTCAGAATGGCTAAGATTAAAAACTCAGAAGACATCAGGTGTTGGTGAGGATGTGGAGAAAGAGGAACACTCCTCCACTGCTGGTGGGAATGCAAGCTGGTACAACCACTCTGGAAATCAGTATGGCGGTTCCTCAGAAAACTGGGTGTGATACTTCCGGAGGACCCAGCCATACCACTCCTGGGAATATACCCAGAAGATTCACCAGCATGCAATAAGGATACATGCTCCACTATGTTCATAGCAGCTTTATATATAATAGCCAGAAGCTGGAAAGAACCCAGATGTCCCTCAACAGAAGAATGGATACAAAAATGTGGTATATATACACAATGGAGTACTATACAGCCATTAGAAACAATGAATTCATGAAATTCTTAGAGAAATGGATGGAGCTGGAGAATGTCATACTAAGTGAGGTGACCCAGTCTCAAAAGAATACCCATGGTATACAGTCACTGATAAGTGGATATTAGCCTAGAAGCTTAGAACACCAAAGACACAAATCACATATCAAGTGATGTCTCACAAGAAGAAAGGAGTGGACACTGGTGCTAGAATGGACCAAAACATCATTGTGGGAGAGTACAAGAACAGTAAAGTGGGAGGGGGTGGATGCGGGAGCTGGGGGCGGGAAACGGACATGTGGGACCTTTGGGGGTGGGGAACCAGAAAAAGGGAAATGAATTGTAAATATAGAATATATACAATAAAAAAATTAAAAAAAAAATTAAAAATAAGTTTATAGTATATTCATTTAGTGAAGAAGTATTTAGTATTTATTCAATACTTTGTGTTTTATATTATGAGAAATGTTAGAAAAAAGACAATTATCTCCATCATGCGGGAACTTACAAATCAGAGATACAAGGGAAACACAATGCTTTTAGCTAGCATACAGCAAACATATCCTATGTGATTGATGCTATTTTTATAATGCTTTGCATCTAACTATAAAACTCTTATCAACAGGTTAACATTTTCCAAGAAGCTTAGAAAGTTGCTCAAGTTTAGAATCTTAGTAAAGTACAGAGCTTAGGCTGTATACTTGGCACAATATTACATTCCATTTTAAGTTGGGACGTACACATGTATGTGCATACACATGCATGTATACCCACACACAAGCACATACACAGGAATTATAACTACTGGAAAATCAACAATACTAAGGCAGTAAGTAATATATAGAGAGATCATCTTGGGGTAGCTCAAGAAAGTTTTCAAATGAAACAAAAACTAGACCCAGGCTGGCTTTGAGGATTCAGACATGGAAATAGAGGACCAGTGAGAATATACTGCAGGTATACTTTTTCGAGGGTGCATAGGCATATACATTATTGACATATAATATACATATAAAAATGAAAAATGCTACATTTATTTAAAATAACTCATTGATAGTAAGCACACTATTATAGACTAGATTTACTTTGTAATCATAACAGAGAGAAACTTTCATAAAGCAATGCCTGTCAAGGGAACAGAATTTATTTTATTTCATAGGAATACAACTTAAGTATTTTCCTACAAACAAAACTCATCCACTCCTGGTCTACATCAATGGGTAATAACTTGAAACAGAACAATTTATAGCTTTCCATAATTAAAAATGGCATCCAGCAAATACATTTTCAGTTTGCCCCAGAGGCACTGTGGGTTTCCATGGGCAGGAGGCAGCCTCACTGGCCCTTCTGGATTTTATGTTTGTCATAATTGTAACATTTTATATATAGGAAGACAATTTTCATAACTAATTTGCAAAAGGCACACAAAACAATGTCTGGCAAATGGCCAGATTTCCAACAGAACATGTATGCTGACTGTTTAGACAATGACACTTACCAAGCGATAGGTCTGGGCCTTTAAAACGTTGAGATCAATAAAGTTTTCTTCATTATCTGTCTCCTCTTCCTTTGAAAAATAAAAAAGATTTCAAATTAAAAATATCATTTAAATATAGACTTCTAAACATATAATATCCTAAGCTATGCTAAACTTAATATGACTGACTCAGTAAAGCATATTTAAAAGTCTAATAAATATGCATAAAGTAGGGCACACAATTATTAACAGCTCATATGTTCTTTGAAGTTTTGATGGTGCCATTTAAAAAAACCTGTTTCTGCAGACACTGAAAAAAGGAGGGAAAGAGAGGGGGGAAAGGAGTAATTGCTACAGTTCATTGATGAATTTAAAAATAGACAAATAGGCCCAAGTGGCATGTGTGAAATAGTGCCAGTTTATGGAATTCTGAGAAACAAGACTGAAATGAAAACAAAAAAATGAAGGCTGAAAGACACAAGTCACTTCACTGGTTCCAGGGACAAGTGCATGTAGATGCACTTAAAACAGTGTTTTCTTATGAGTTCATATCTGTATCTGTGCCTGTGCATGCTACATGTGTTCCAGTGCTCATAGGGGCAGAAAGTTGGGTGTCAGGTCTTTGGGAAGAGCAGAAAGGTTTTAGCCACTGAGCCATTTCTCCAGCACTGAAGATGCATTTTCACACTGTGCGTGAAAAGCACACTAGGTGCTCAAACTTGTTAAGGAAATGAATAATACTAATGTGTGGTGTACAGCCCTCACGTCCATTTACAAGGACAGGCCAAACTGCTCTTCACCTGAGTACAGTTGGTTGTGGGGGGTGTGGCTAGGCAGTGACCCTTTGAGATTCAATCTGCTCTATACACAGACAATTAGCAGGAGGGTCTGTTAGCATACAAAAGCATGCCATTGTGGTGACACAGTAGGTGAAAGTGATCTAACAGGAATATCAGTCATATGGACAATGAACATCATATTAATGCCCACAGCACTTGGTCCCCGAGTCATACGATCCTGGAAACAGAAACACACACAAACCAGGCTAAATTCGAGCGTCGGACAGCAAACAGTTCCACAAGTAGGGCTGTTCAAGGTTGCAGTGGGAGATTTCAAAGATAATCCCTACCTTCGGATTTGAGAAACGTAAGCCAGTGGTCTCAGAATGTGGTGCTGAGACCAGTTACCGAGTGTTGCCTGGGAACTTGTTGGAATGAAAACTCTGAGGTCCTGTCCATGATTTATTCCACAAACGTAAGACTTGAGAACTATGCCCCTAAGCCTTGAGGAAATGGAAGGAATTCAGCAATACACAAGACAGTATAGATACTCTATATGTTCGGGTGACATTTGTTTTTCTTAAAGTGGGAAAACAGGGGCACAGAGTACACAACTGACTTGTTTATAAGTCAAGTAAATATTGATACTTCTGAAAAGTGGCTTGAGTGTATTCTGTGTTTGTACTACATAACAACCAGAGTAATTCATTAAAGTGACAATGACTCATTGCTGTTTGAAGAAACAAGGTTACAGTAAAGTTCCCATGACCTCATCAGTACTGTTTACATAGGCGATCAGCCAATACTTGTACTTTATTGAACACTAACAGGACAGAGCTTCCATAGCGGACCCTAGCATGAGCCATCATCAGTATATGGTAATGTTTCTCTCATAGCTTTAACTCGCAGGTTCAGGCTTCCAATGGTAGTGGCACCACTTCTTCTAATTAGCCATTAGCAGAATCTTTGCTTCTGGTGTCTGTGACTTTATCATTCTGTTCGCCTGCAGGTCCTCATTCCAAATGGGAGAGCATTTCCACCAGGAGACACGAGGAAGACTCTACTGCGCTGCGCGTGAACACTACTTGGATCCTTTGGGCTCCTCACACCTCACACCTCACACCGCGGAATCATCAATCAAGAGAAGAGTCACTGTGCTGGCTGGAATGAGATCCTGACTCAAGGGGGACTCACGCTACCTTTACAACAGAAGCATGACTCAGGATGTCTGGACTACAGGCAACCTTTCAGTGTATCCTTCAGTACTGCCACACTCTGTGATTATACTCAATGGAAAACCACAATGACCTAATGTAGACGAGCCTTCTGATGCCCCAGACACTTTAGTCATGAAGGTTAGCTAACTCACCGGGTAACTAAGCACTGTCAGCTGAGGTGCTCAAGACAAAGGGAATACTGAATGTGTGGTGAATGAAGGTAGTTATAAATAGTAGTTTATAACTACATAACTTCTTATACAGGCAGGAATTGTATTGTCATACATATTTCTACTTTATTTGCTTGCAAATGTATTTTTCCTTTTTTATCACCTTTTTCATAAATATGATACTTTGACTGTGTCATATAATTAATCAGAATTATGATCTTGCTATTGCCTTTATTTGGAGATGAAATGTGATTTAAAGGATGCCAGGCTGACAAGAGATGGAGGTATGGTGGCTAATTCTAAGTATCAATTTGATTGAGCATGGGATACTGAAATAATTTATTAAATATTATTCATGTGTCTATGAGGGTATTTCTAGGTAAAAGAAATATTTGAATCAATAGCGTTGAACTGTGGACTGTATTTTCCATGGCGGCTGCGTCTCATCCCACCTGAACAGCCCGAGCAGGGTTTCCTGCCTGCACCTTCCTTGAAACCAGAACATCAGTCTTGTCTTGCTGTGGTATAAACTTCAGACAGACACTTGAAGCATTGCTCTCTTGTGGTCTTCCCGTTCACACGGGAACTATGCCATCAGTTATCCCGGGGTCTAGCTTGTCAGGAGCAGACCTTGGGACTTCTCGGCCCCCATAGTCACGTGACTGAGTTCCATGTAAACGTTCAGTCAAGCTTGCTGTGCAGATTTGTGATTCTAGTCAGCCCAGGAAGCTGAGGTGGAAGATCAGGAGTGAAAGGCCTGCTTAGGCTGCATGTGCGCAAGGTCTTCTTAGCTTTGGGTAACTTGGAAAGAGCCCATGCCATGTAGCTCAGCTCAGGGGAGAATCCTCACATGGTGTGTGTGAGAGGCTTGGGTTCTGATCCAATGCCCAGCACTCCAGGGAAGAAACAAACCCAAACAAGAAATTTTCTTTCTAAAGGTGTGTGTGTGTGTGTGTGTGTGTGTGTGTGTGTGTGTGTATGTGTCCTACTGGTCCTGCTTCTTAGAGAATCTGGACTACCACATAGAAAAAGAACTTCACTTACTAAATAGTATGATGAGAATACTCAAAGGGAATTCAAGCTTAGAAGAAAATGCCTTAAAACATGATAGGATTCCCAATGATTTATCTCCGTAATTCAGAAGGCACATTTTCCTACCATCTCCATGTTTAATTGGCACTAATTCCCTTCCTGCTTGTTACTAAAGATATGACCATACAGAAAATACTCTGCCATCACTGTCAATTTTAAAAACTAATTGCCAATGTGACTTTTTTGATTTGGCACTTTCTAGCTGAAGGTCCCTCGCTTCTAGAAAGGCATACGTTTGTCACAAATGACCTGTACCGTCCTTGATCCACACAGACAGCTCTGAAGCAGGATGGGGGAGGGGTTCGCAGGTACCAACCCAGCCTTCCTTAGCAGCAAAGGCAGGGAAGGAAGAGCGGGGATCTCAGCCTAGGATGAGGAGGTGAATGAAAAGGGAGGACATCCAAGCAGACAGGTCCCAGCCGCACCTGCTCGTCACTCCCTGGTCTGTAAGAACATATAAAGAGGCCACTGTCTAATTTAATTTATTTCCCTAATTAGATAAATGCAACAATTCTGCTTTGAGCTTTAAAAGACTCAAAAGAAAAAAAGAGCTAAGATTTTGAAAAGTTACACAATATCCTGAGAGATTCTCTGTCAAACACTGAAAACTTGACACATACCAAATGAAGCCCAGTAAGCTGGGGCCATGGCGGAGAGCGGGGACACAGCATCCTCTTAGCTTACCCGCTCCTGACGGAGAGCCTCTCCTTTCCTTTGACTCATACTTCTGAGTGACAGTTTTGAAGTTAAATGTTGGTATACTTGGACCAAGTATAGACTGATACACTATTAGCTATTAAAAAGATAATGGAAATAACTACGTAAATGGGGGAATAACTAAATAAATGAGAATGTATGAGGATATATTTTTTCTGGTCCTGAGTGGAAAGTCTATTAAACAATAAAGTCTAAACCTCTTTAAATGCCCAAATTCTTTCGAGTGTATCTGAAGCTACACCTGACTCAACTCCAGAAGCTCTGAGTCCTCAAAGTTCCTGGGTCACACACAGCACCTTCTTGCTTTCAGGTTCCAGAACATGAACTATCTCCTGCCTCTTACACAACAGGGTTTCAATAGCTGCACGCAGAATTGATGACTGCATTTTTTTTGCCTTGACTTTCAAATTTTATATTAAAAATAATTATTTTTTTAATTAGATATTTTCTTTATTTACATTTCAAATGTTATCCCCTTTCGCGGTTTCCCCTTTGAAAACCCCCTATCCCATCCCCCTCCCCTTAATCACTAACCCACCCACTCCTGCTTCCCTGTCCAGGTATTCCCCTATACTGTGGCGTCTATCAAGCCTTCACAGGACCAAGGGCCTCTCCTCCCATTGATGACTGACAAGGGTACTCTCTGCTACATATGTAGATAGAGCCATGGGTCCCTTCATGTGTTCTCTTTGGCAGGTGGTTAAGTCTCCAGGAACTTTGGGGGTACTGGTTGGTTCATATTGTTGTTCCTCCTATGGGGCTGCAAACCCCTTCAGCTCCTTGGGTCCTTTCTCTAGCTCTTCCATTGGGTACCTTGTGCTTAGTCCAATGGTTGGCTGAGAGCATCCCCCTCTGTACTTGTCAGGCACTGGCAGAGACTCTCAGGAGACAGCCATATCAGGCTCCTATCAGCAAGCACTTATTGGCATCCACAATAGTGTCTGGGCTTGGTAACTCTATATGGGATGGATGGTTTTATTGTGGTCTAGGTTGAGAACCAGAGCCCAGACTTGACTATGGCTATATAATAAGTGTCCTAGGCTTGCCTGGCTAGGCTGACTCAGCCTTGGGGCTAAAAACATTAGAAAAGTTATGCAGAGTCATGTATTTTGATATGGTTAAAAGTATCATTTATACTTCTAGTTAAATATACATTAAAATGCTTTAAAATACTAAGAAATATTAAACAGAGCCTATATTATATTTAATTTATATTCTCTATATTCTCTATTATATTCTATTTATATTCTATAAATATAAATATTCTATTTATAACAAATATTAATATATTGGTACTATTACATATTTAACATAATGATGGTCACGATGACAGCTAACTGTAAAACAAAGCTCAATTTGTCATTCTCAGGTCATTACTGTCTGTACATAAGTCATATCAGCTACATAAGATTCTGTTTGGATACAATCCAATTTATTTAATGGTTATTTATTAATTTATAATATTAAGATAATTCAGCAACTAGCAAATTTATAGCTTATACTAGGTTATTTATTCCTAAATAAATATGGAGTGGATTATCTACTGACTATAAAAAAAACCCATGAAATCTTTAGTTGGTTTGTGACAGAAAAATACTACACAAGTTCTTTGCCCCATCCCGTGTCCAGTTCAGATAATGTGGGCGCATTCTAAAGTACTCGGCTCAACTGTGACTCCAAAATCTAGGATCCCAGGTATGCACCATACATTGAGCCACACATGAACTGAGTGCTAGGTTTCTCTTCTAAATTTTTTGCAAGTTATCACTTTTTAAGATCATGCATGCTTGTTAACAAACATTAGTCATATAACTGGTGGGCATACACATACTCGCACACTTAGAACCTCTTCCAAAGTTGACTCAAGACCATAAATATCAACTTAAACAAAGGCCTAAGGACTGATGGTGGCACTGCACTTAGAAACAAAACATTCCAGACAGACAAAGTAGGAGAGTTAGCGGAGGGGGAGCAAGCCTAACAAGCCAAAGGCAAGGCTGTAGGGCAGCTGGGCTACACACTCACCACAAATTCTTCATCCACTTTACTTAATGTTAACTCGGCATCATCTTCTGGAACAGTTTCTTCTTCTAATTCTTCCACTGGGTATGATGGCCTGAAATAACACGATTTATTGAATGCTAAAAAGATTTCTTAAGGCAAAAAGTGTCTTGTGAGGAATGGTAAAGATGCTTTCATGTGGACTGTTTCCTCTCTTAACCTCCAGTGAATTTATCGTTTCTTCCCCAGTGTTAAAAAAAAGCAAAGTCGTCTACCACGAAATGTTAAAAGCACATTTACAAAAATAAACCGATGCTGAATATACTATTATCTAACATGTTCACTCTCACACACCTACAAAACACTGACATCATAGGCACTGCATTCCACTGAACAGCAGTTCTACGATTAAACTCTCAGCCTGTGACTAAAACACTAGGGTCATTTCTATTGTTTGCTATATAATACTGTAAAGATCATATTTGTAAATTTATTACTAGACAGATCTTTTTTGTTTGTTTGTTTGTTTTTCAAGACAGGGTTTCTCTGTGTAGCCCTGGCTGTCCTGGAGCTCACTCTGTAGACCAGGCTGGCCTCGAACTCAGAAATCCGCCTGCCTCTGCCTCCCAAGTGCTGGGATTACAGGCGTGCGCCACCACGCCCGGCTAGGCAGATCTTTTAGAATAATTTGTCCATGTAGAGTGGCTACATTGACACCTTTGTACATGTTATTTATTGTTCTACCAAACTGCCAAAATTGACTTCCAAAATGCTATCCTAATTTATAGGAAGAGCATCTGTTTCAATATTTTTACCAATGTACATAAAATAATGTGTGCCAATAAAACAACCTCTTCCAAAGTTAGAACCTCTAACTGAAAAATATCAGTGAAAAATATCAGTGTTTTTTTAATTTCTTAAGCATAAAAATAATTAAGTAACTTTATATATTTTAATTGATGATTCTTTTTTAGTGAACCACACTATTTCTACTTTTAAACTTTTATAAATTAAGAAAATTAATGTTTACCTAGTCGAATCTCTTCCCTAGTTTCACTACATAGAATCATGAATAGTGAAGACTATTATAATTCTTACTAGAGAGATTTGGCAACATTTTCCTGTCTAGACCTTTGATTTAATATTATATATTTAAAGTATTCCCTTGAGCCACACCTCCCTACATCTCTCTGATCTTTTAGTATATCTATAGTTTTTATTTTCAATTCACATCACTCAAATATGTAATTTATTTCTATAGAGGTAGCAAGCTTGATTTTTATTTCTAAAGTCCAATTAGTGGTTCTAACACTAAAGTGTTGGACAACCATTTCCCCCTTAAGGTCTACTTATTTCCACACTAAAAATACCCAGACACATTTGCACTGATTGTGACAACTAATTCTAAAAATATACATCTCAAATGTACACATACTAACATGTAATAGGAAGGAAAAATTTTATAACTAAATCAATCTTGTATGATAAATTTCCCAATTTTCATGAGTTAGAATTATATAATAATTTCCTTTTGTCTTCATGTATATACAATTCCTACAAATTACCCAAGTCAAATCCCATTGGCCAAGACAAAGATTATACTGGAAACAAAGGGAGTACAAATTGAATAGTGCTGAACAGCAACAGCTTGCAGTGCGACAATGATACACTGAGCTATGCATTTAGGAACTAACCAACTATGGCAGCGCAGCTTGTGATTGGTCTTTTCTTGAGATCTAACCGCCTGTTGGGGACTGCAGAGCCCTTCTTTACAATGAGCAGGATGGAATGTTTGGGGTGAAACAAAGGAAAATGCCATGTTTTACCTTGGAAGTGAGTGGATTTCAGTTATTGAATGTGCTTATCCGACGACAGTTAAACCAGGCAGGTTTCAGTAACTGTTTGATTATACCATTCCCCTCCTCTTTCTTCCCTCCAACCCTCCACTCTCCAAGGCCTTGTTCTCTTTCCCATTCAGTGCCTCCTTTTCTTTCCTTGATGTTACATACATATGTGTATAGCTATTCCTAAATACATGTTTCTTGTATATACACACATGCATACAAACACACACACAAACACATTTTAGAAGTTTTAGAAGTACTTACTAAAAGGAAGTAGATTTTTACATAAATGTAATTGGGTATGTAGAAATATATTAGCATAGAATAATACATATCTCTTTCTACTGCAGACCTTTGTTCAAATCTAAACACCAATGCTAAGTCATATTTTATTTGTATTGTGTTCTACATTCAAATCTATGAATAAATAACATGTATTAATCAGTAAATAAAATCTAACCTATCAGCTTTCAAAAGATGAAATGTATATATTTTTATCAAACCCTATAAAACTGTTTCTGATTTCATTTATTCATCAATATATACTGAACATATAAGACAAACTAAGTACAATGCTGATTACCAAAGACTACATATGATGAATTTGTAGCAACAAAGCTATTCCTGTAATAAATTATTTTAATATTGTAAAAGTAAACAATGTGCTTTCAGGGCAGAGAAAAGCTATGAACGCCATCCAAGATGTCAAGTGGCTTCTTCAGTGTTATTCTTGCCAAGGCACAAGGGGCAAAGAAAGTCCCACACTCAGTACTATATTAATTTCTTTCCACTTAAATACGAGGCTTTCATTTACTTCAACAGGCACACACAATGGTTGTGGGTATAAATAAATATAAGCACAGAGAGAACCTAGAGAGTTTTTCCAAATTGGCAAGGATGACACTAATTACAAACAGGAGAGGCCCTGGAATGGATGACATCATTTCAGAACAGATTCAGACAGCATTCTGATTTTGTCTAAACTTCATCTTTAGTGCCACGGTCAGTTTAGATAAGTCAGCTCTTGTTAGTTTAATTAAACAGCTCTGCATTTCAGAAACAAACAAAACAAACAAACAAACAACAACAAAACCTATTAAGTCTGTAATATCAATATCGTCTGTGAGGCGATCGCTACCTTTTCCAAGTGAAGCCAATATATTTTAATGCTTCTTCAGCTAAGCAATCAAGAACATAGCACACATGTTCTCCATAACCAGACTTCAATTTTGAAGGAGGAAAATCTGCAGTCCTTCCCTGAAAAGATAAAGATATTATTTGTTAGATACCTTCCAGAGGTCAAGATTGTCTCAGCGAAGAGCTACTGAGAACATGCATAAATCTCCCACTTTTCAAATGGCAAGATAAAGGCAATCCCTTAGGCATTCACTTCCCAAGCGTTTCCAGTCCACTGACACATTTACACAAAGGAAACTACAGGTATCTTCTGTTTGAGGTACCAAATTAAAAGCCCCTTACACCCCCATTGCAACGCTTCCCAGACCCCTCAGGTCTACACACCCTCAGCCCACCCTTGAGACCGCCTCAGGCACAGCTTGGTCCAGAACTAGGACTCACATACGCAGCCAGTGCTGACTGTGGAGAATGGGCCGTGTCGGCTCAACACTGCTGCTGTGCTCCTCATCACACCTGAGGGGCCCAGAGGCAGCCTGGAGGGGTGCTCTCTGTAACCATGGTCAATGTAGGAACCAACAACTTTCCTCTGTCCTTTTTTAATATCTTAATTTATTGTCTCTTTTTCAAAGAATGTACTGTAGCCTACATACAGGACTAAAGACTTGACTTTCTGTAATTTCAAATATATATAAAATAAATAAATAAATAAATAAATAAAGGCAGTTTCATCATAGCAGGGAAAAAAATCAGTACTGAAAAATAACCAGCAAAGCTCCTGGCACAATAAAATGCATTTTTAAAAAAGGATACAGTGATTCACTTTCTAAAAATTGGCAACCTGTGTCAAAAATATCTTCTTGCCTTTCCCCAGGAAAAGTCAGAAACGCAAGTAAAAGTGAGAAATCCTAACAAATCCAAAATCCTTTCAAAGTATATTGTTTGCTTTATACTCTGAGTCATCCCTTGAGGGGAAGAGCTAACCAACTCCCTACGAATTTACTTTTGAGGCTTATAAAACTAAGAAAATTATTATTCATCTGGCCTAAAGAGAGTCTGTAGTAACATTTTTAGAAGTGGAATTCATGTTACATATAATATCAACCATCCTGGGAGGTCTTACTTTAAAATAAATTTAAAACTCACTCCTATCAGTCAGTTATGGGTCTGTCTGTCTACTCTTCCAAAAGAGTCGTTCAGGCACCTGTTCCTCAATGGTCACCACTGGAATCCACAGTTGGAGGACACGGAGAAGAGAGTATCTCACTTACGAAAGAGCGAAGCTCAGACAGGATATTCGATATAGTTGCATTGGGATCGTCGTATTCTTGAGGCTGCTCAAAGGCACGGCCGGTTTTGTTGATCAGCCACGAGGCAAGAGTGCAAAACATGTAGAACTGCTCCCCGGGGTTGGTAGGCAGAGCAAAGTAGTGTCTGTTTCAAAGCAAGGGAGGATCGGATGCGTGAGATAAGGAAGTCAACAGTGAGTAGGTCACACACACAAGTCCACAGTTGCCAGCTTTCCCTCAAGCAGCCTTCATCAATACTCCTGATCTAAGGACTCTTGGCACTCGCAAAGTTTTGAACCAGTATCAGGGGACAATCCCTACAGTACACAAAAGATTTAATCAAAACCCCCTACAATCAGGGAATGGAAGGTGGTAATTTTTGAGAATGGCATGAAGCTTTGGCCAAAACCAGTGAATTGGTCATCAGTGCATTCCCCTCCAAGTGGCAATTGTGGATTATGAGACTCATAGAATGTAAGAGACTAAGAACCTACCATGTTTTTAATGTTTGTAGCCTACGCGCTATGCTAAGCAGGTGTTTTCATCGTAACTGCATATCAAATCAACTCCTTAAAGTGCTGCCATGAGTGCCCCTCGGCCCTGCATAACCACAGCTTATGGGCACAGAACCCAACACAGGTCCATCTCAGAGGTTCCCAACTTAGACGGTCCAGGGTTTCAGGAAGGACCAAGGACCTCTGTCAGGTCTCCCTGCATCGCCAAACTTTGCTAACTCCATTTCTGTTCTACATATGTTCCCATGAGGGTATGATTTACACAGAGCTAAGGAGGACCTAACAGGTACAACTAGCATCATTCAAAAGGTTGAATCAGACATCTGCTTTATTTTCTTTATGTTGCTATCACGATTATATATATATTATATGAACTTAAGAGACTAATTACTTATCATGTTTTTAAATGTGTGTGTGTATAAAACCAATTACATAAGAATCAGTGGTCTACACTTCTATTTTCTAAACTTTTTCCATCCAGAAATTATAAATGTTCAGGCATATTTTTACAAGGAATTTACCCACCAATAGCTGCTTATTCCTTATCAATTGTCACTCCTCAAGGCCAGAGGAAGGGACACTGACAGGTATTGTGGGCCTGTGATGGCGACTCTCAAGCATGAAGGTACATCAGAATCCCCCACAGATGGTTTGCCTCCAGAGCCTCTGGAAAGGCAGGCCTGGCCGAGAGAGAGAACCTCTTCCTACATTCCGAGGTGAGGATGACTTGCTGGTCTCATGGTCACACCTTCAACTACTGGCTAGAACATCTCCACACAAATCCACGGTACAAAGTACCTTGCTCGAGCTTTAAGTTTCAGGACAGCAAGGTATTAATAAGAGTCCATGAATGCTATGACTATTAACAGTAAGTCCATTTTCCCTTTGTTTGACAAATACATTTGAAAAAACAACACTTTTATCAACACCAAAAATGCTGTCCATCTATATTACTACGACCAATTTATCTTAAATAATAATCCCAATCTGAAAACTTCTATTGTGGACCAGGACCAAGATGATCTTTCTTCTCTAATTTTTCTTCTTTTACAGACTAACTTGGCATTGCCAAGTTTTTATACAAGCCTAGAAATCCTTCCAGACCTGTTGGAAAGAGGGCAAGAGCTCAAAACTGCCAAGAGAAATGATATGAGCTTACCCATAGACGGTAAAAGAAAGTATGATAGGTAACTCTTCTTACAGAATAAAACAAACACATGCTTTAAAGAGAAAGAAAAGCAATAAAACACAGTTATCACTAAGCTACCATGATTACATGAGGGGGTTTTGTCTATCACTCTTGGCAACTAAAGGCACTGCCTTCAGGATATTTCAAACGTCCCACCACGGCAAGCACGGAACTTTAGGTCCTACCGTGAGGGCCATTCCAACACTTCACTTCATTCGCCTTCTCTACTTTCCAGTTTCTAAGAGTATTGTTGTTGCAGAAGCATTAAGCCGTTTGAGTTATAGTAATTAGCCCACAAGTTTACTTTCTACATAAAAAGTTCTCAGCAAGGTCCTAAGTATTCCCAGTTGTTAGTTTACAAAGTCTAACAACGGAAAACAGAAACTAGAAAGAGATCTAAAAGATAAGGGTACTCATCTTTAGAGATCGGTTTTCCTACCCTTTCTACTTTGGGTATTTTATTCCCTTTAAAACAAGATTTGGGTTTAGTAGACGGTGCGTGTCTGTGTTGAAGAATGGACAGGCTGTCTTCCCCAGGCCTCCCAGCTACATTACAAAACTTGTTTACTTTCTCCACAAAATGATCAAGTCTGAAAAATTCCGCCTTCCTCAGTGCAGAAGTTCCCTTCCTGAGCAAAGAAGTCAGAGGAAGGGCTGTGCGGATCCCCGCGCGCGGGGTCCGCACCTCACCGAGGGGGAGCGTCCCCCTGGGGCCCAGCCAGCACCCGGCGCCGGGGGCAGGGCACGCACCTGGACGGGGGCTTCAGATTGCTCTTTCGGAGTAGCTCCTCCTCGTAGCGGAGCAGCTTCAGCTTCTCCACTAAGTCTTCCATCACCACGAACATGTGGTAGGCCGCTCCCGGCCCGCGCTCCACCACCGCCTCCCCTGCGCCTTCCCCGCGAGCCCGAGCCACCCCATCGTCCAAGCCAGACGGCGGGATCACCGCGGCCGCGGCAGCCATCGCTGCTCAGACCCCCAACGCCGGGCTGGGCTCCGGCCAGGATCTCTGTGGCCTGTGCAGCCTGCACCTCGCAGACCGAACAGTCGCCACCGTTACCTGGCGACCGCAGGGCCGCCGGTCACCACGGCAACCAGACCCCGCCTCTCTAAATTCTCGCCAATCAAAGCTGGATTACATCTGACGTCACGCCATGCTGGTCTCTGGCCTAGGAATTGGCTCCGCCCTGTAGGCGTGGCGTACCTTCCCCGCCCCTTAGGCGACTCCCATGAGCCTTAAAGGCGCCAAGGTCCCCAGCTAAATGCTCAGGAGGGTCAAGAGGACCACAGGATTTGGTATTCTGCTCAGGGCTGCTGAACCAACCGACATCTGGTCATCTAGGGAGCAATTCAAACAATTCAAAGGCCTGAAGCGAAGCAGAACAGAGTGCTGGAGGCTATGCTTGCCCAGTTATTCTTGTTTTATTTTCTCAAAAGTTGTGGTGAAACTAGCTGTCCTTAGGTTCACGTTACCTCAGAAATTCCACTCACAAGACTACTAGTCTATTTCTTACCTTAATTGTTTATTAGGCATTGCTAGACTTACTAGTATATTCTAAATAAGACTTACAGTCTTATAAGGATCCTATCTCACTCCAATATTAGGAAACTGATTGCTTGGAAGAGGGCAGCTTGGGGAAAGATTTATATTAGACACACATCAGCCTCTTAATCTGTTCCAAGCCCATACAGATGTAAATTCTTGAGTACTAATGAAATCCAACAAAATCTATCTGGAAGGCAGTTCTGCATTGCAGTGCTTACATTAGATAAGAACATTTCTGCTATTATGTCTACAGGTATTGACCTAGAAAACACACGGAGATGTAAACTGACCACAGGTATGACTTATCCTTACAGTTCTAAGTTCTGCATCAGGCAATCTTCCTAACCGTGCAAAGAAAGAACTGAAGCGAAGAGTAGCTGTCTGTCTACTTCTTACGATAACTCAGAAGCAAGAGGTCTACATCTTTCTGATTAACCCTGTGCCTGTCAAGGGATCATCAGCATCTTATATCACACCCTAAAAAAAGTAGGAGAATCATATTTTTGACGTAACTAAAATCTGAAACATATTTGTAGAACCCTCGTGATAAAATGAAGAGTTTATCTTTCTAATCAGCCTTGTTTCTAATGCTAATAACGGTATCTGAATGAAAACCAAAAGACACACATAAAACTACTGATTTATGTAGAAAATAAAATGAAGGGGGAAGTCTGAGGATAAGTGGATAATTGCATTTCTTTTGAATCTCTCTAATGAATGTGTGTGCATGTTCATATGTGAGTGGAGGTACACACATGCAATGGTTCACGCACGGAGGTCAGAGGACAGCCTTCTGTATCAATCCTCAACTACTTCTTTGAGACAGGCAGCTTTTCTGTAAACTTCTAAGGCAGCAGTTCTCAACCCTGTGGGTCACGAGACCCCTTTGGGGGGGGTGTCACATATCAGATATCCTTCATATCAGATATTTGCATTACGATTCATAACAATAGCAAAATTATAGATATGAAGTGGCAGTGGAAACAATTACATGGTTGGGGTCACTATACCATGAGGAACTGTATTAAAGGGTCATAGCATTATGAGAACCACTGGTCTAGGGGATTCTCCCATCTCTAACTGTTCTATTTTGGTAGGGCTATAAACCCACACTACAGTCCTCATCTTTATATAGGTTCTGGGGACTGAACTTAAGTCTATACACCTGTAGCACAATGTTTACCCACTGAGCTGTATCCACAACCTTAGAATGGCTTTATAAACAACATTGGCTTATAAGTCATGAGCTAATGGCTATTAGTAAAGAGTATGCTTCTACCCTCCTGTCAGATTAGCCTTTAATTGCCTTAGCTGTCCTATGACTGACTATTCCCAGCCGTGACCAGACCTAATGACCACATATGGAAGCTGAGAGCATTACAAGATGAAGATGAAACGTTTGAGAAATAAAATCAAGGCCACAAGTATTCATATAAACAACAAGCATTTCATGGCTTTTAAATGATTCTTGAAAGACTCTGGGATAGTGTGTGTGTGAGGGTCGTTCGCTCAGAGCATGCTGCCGACATAAGAAGTTCTGACACTCTTGGGAGGTTTGCGGTACATTAGGAGAATGTGGGTTGTTAGTCAAATGTTGCTGTCTGGATGACTTTCTATAAAGTATGTATTTTGACTTGGGGGAAGATAATACCTTTTCCAGAATCCAGCCATTTCCTTCCCTGACTTATCCTGGTTTGTAAGCAGGTAAAGAATTAGTTTTTCCATTGAAAATGTGAAGAAAGAAAGAAAGAAAGAAAGAAAGAAAGAAAGAAAGAAAGAGAGGAAGGAAGAAAGAAAGTGGGGAGGGAGGGAGGGAGGGAAGGAGGGAAGGACAAGGAGAAGGAGGGACAGAAGGAAAGAAGAAAGAAAGGAAGGACTAAAGTTTAAACTATCCTCAATAATTCTGGCACACTGACAATAAAAAGAGAGAAAAATCCAACTCTTTACCACATTATGGTTTTTCACAGGGAGAAAAATAGAAAAGAACACAGAAATATCATTCAACTTTAATAAGCCCAGATGTTTTCCCCTTTCCTTATTTATCTGTAAGAGCTGCCAACAACCCACAGCCGTTTTCTTGATGGAAGTAGTTCCCTTCATGAGACCATCCACTCATATCCTCTGAGTTATCTCAGCCGCATGGAAGTGCCACACTGTACTTTTAATAGCTTTTTTTCTGCAAGACTAACCCTTTGACTAAGGCGTTAGACGGAGCTGAAAGAGATTGGAATGTGGCGGTAAGTGCATACTTCCCACAAAGACTTATCCTCTCAGTCCTCTTGACCACCACTCTTTGTGGTCAGGCTTCAGATCATTTCATTTCTTACACACCATCTATGAAATGATTGGAAGTAGTTTATAAGACTTTGAGAAAGCCTTTCTATGTCTGTATGCAAGCTAATCTCGGAAAAACTCAACGGAATCCCAGCCAAAGCTGGTTTAAGCTAAATGGATTTCCGTGAAAGGTGCTTAGCAAAGCTGATAGCAGAAGGGAGAAGCTGCAAGATGGAGGGAGGCTGTCCTGGTGAGCCTCCCAATATGGGGAATAAGTCCTGCAAGATTGGGCAGGCTTAAAAAAACAAGTTCTTTCTTTGTTAAGCCGGCCTAGTGGGAGGGTTTGGTCCCGAAGAAAGGAGCTCTCCTTACTGTAGTAATGGTCTTAACAGAGGCATTGATTAGCTACAGTGGGAACTTGATCCATTCTCTCTGCTCGCACATGCACTGTTTGACTTCTGCCTTCTTCCATGAGTTGGCAAAACCAGAGACCATCACAAGAAGTTCCCTAAAACGTATGCCATCCTCCTGGATGTCCCAGACTCCACTGTCAATCTCTGTAAGTTTCTTAATCTCAGCTTCTCTGTTATAGCAACAGGGACCAACTAAAATGTCAGGAAAAAAAAAAAAACCTAATTAAATAAAATGTCTTTGCAATTGAAACCTATAAGGCTGGAAACTTTTGTTTCTTTATTTTTTCTTTCTTCTTGGGTTATGTGACAAGGTCTAGGCTGGAGAACTAAATTAGACATGCATAGCTTAACAGAAGCACACACATTTTACTTCACAGCATTCTGTGAACATGGAATCCTGCTTAGAAAGCAGCAGTTAAGATCAAAAGCATAGACACCCTCTGATTATTTTATTAATACAAATGTGAATGACACATTGGTAGCAGAGTGGTAAGACAAAGGAAAATCACTTCAAGCTTCTAAGGGTGATATGCGTGTTTAAAACTAATGAAAGATAAATGCTGTTTTAATATGTTTGTCTATGCGCATTCATTTCAGCAGCAGCTTCTAATGTCCGGTAATAAAAGCATGATTCTCCTCCCCGTATAGGGTAGAAACTGACTCATGGGAAACTTCAGATCTGCTTTTAAGTAGCAACTAAGGTCAGAGAGTGCCTATGTCTGCTATTTTGCAAGTGCTACCCACTCAAACCAATCAATCGTTCACATCAGTATCTGGGCAGGAAGTTTTAAATTCCTTCAGTCTGGTAAGTGCTGTGAAAGTTCTGGAAAGGAAAAAGGTCCTATTCCAATGTGAATGTCAGAGCGACTCCCGTAAGCAGGGTGAACGCACGTAGCTAGTGCACTGTGTTCCTCCACTGGACCAGCAGATAATGTGAGCAAAGAAATCCAAGGGATTTAGAAAGAAGCTACAGGGAGGGCTCAGTCTCCCACCCACCATAGACAGGCTAAAGGAAATTTACTGCAGGCAGAGAAAAACACAAAAAGTGTCCATTCCAAAGAAGTGTGTAAGTCTGGAAATGAATCTATTATTTTTTATGGAGAAGATGCTTAGACTTTCCTGAAATCGAAATGCATGATACCGTTTTTTTTTATGAACGAGAGATTCAGCGGCATTGCCAAGGCTCTCTATAAACTCCATGTTACTCAAAGAACACTAATTGGTGCCTTCTAGATGAAAGTATACTTTAGAGAAATACAAGGAGGGAATTAGTTGCCTAATGAAAGTGAAACTTTTTTATCACAGGAGTGAGTAGGAAGTGGCCATGGAAATAGACAAGACTTTCCATGGAAATCAGCAGACTGACGAGGAGGGGGAGCTGAACTCAGTCACAGCATGGTAAGAAGCCATGGGCCATCCACATAGAAACAATTACATCTTATTTCTAAATCCCTTCGTTTAAATTCCCTTTGTACTGATGGCACCATTGTGAAGTATATTTGTCATATTTAAAGGAAGGCAGAGAATTGTTAACTTTGGTGAAGGATTTTACACACACACACACACACACACACACACACACACACACACATATATATATATAAAAGGCAAGCTCATAATTTAGTGTCAAACGTATGAAATTAGGAAAATGTAACCAACAAAGAAGAAAGCTGTTTGTGATCCATATAGAAAAAAAAAAAGATGTCCATGGTTTAGTCTCTAAAGCACATAAAACGATCATTACAAATCGGTGTCAGGGCAACTTATGTGATCTAGATTTGAGTTCCTGGGACTTGATACCGTTAACATTTTAGACTGGTTAGTTTCTTGTTTTGTGTGCCTGTCTGGGAATTGCTTTGTTCTGTGGACTTTGAAAATATACCTGGCTACTGTCCATTAGCCTGCAGTAACACCCACACTTGTTTCGATGGCCAAAAAAGTGTCTTTAGATACCGTCAAATGGCCTTTGATGGTGTGTGTTTAGTGGGGCGTGGGGAGGGGTCACTTCTGGTTGGGTGCCACTATCCAAAATGCATTTTGACATTGCGAAAGGTTTGGCATTGCAAATGGCTTTTAAAGGGCTGTTAACCCAAGGTTAAACGAACACCTTATATGTACAGAATATTGGAAATAGAAAATTCGCCTTCTCGAAGACAGGGCATTTTTGTTATACAAGAATTTGTTTTGCCACAAGCATTGATTTTGTAACGATTTGGACATTATGCATTTGTGTGAGTTCCCAGTGCTTGAGGATGACCTTTAAGCACCAAAGATGTGTCTGGGGCTTCTGACTATTAAAGAGACTTGACTTAGTGATGTATGAAAGTTCACATTTGAACAGTGCTATTCTGAAGTTTTTAGGATGTTATTCAAATCTTATTCAGTTTACAAATGTAGATTTATTACCATCAAACATGAGCAATTACAACTTACGTATGGATTTTAAACCATGCACAAATCGGCTGAACTGTTTTTAACCGTGTGTGGCAAACAGACTCAGCTACTGACAGCTCTTCTCAGTCTGAAAGTAAAGGAAGAGAGAAGAGATAAGTTCTGTTAACTATTCTAACACACGAACATGGACGTCAAGCTATTTTTTTTTTGTAAAGTTACTTAGTTATAGCTGTGGTTTGAATATGTACCCACAAAATCATGTTTCAATCTTGGTCCCTAGTGCAGCAGTATTGGGTGGAAAAGTCACATGGGAGCTGTTTAGATGAGGGGGGCGGGGGGGGCAGCCCTCCAGTCTCACGAATGAATTACTGTCTAGTAGAGAAGAGGGTTTACTCTGTCTCTTCAACTATAATGTACTTGCTCATCCATTTTCCCCTATAGGCTGATTTACCTGAGTGGACTATCCAGCCTATGGAACTGAAAGATTTATTTTAATTACCTAATCTCAGGATCCTGTTACAGCCGCAAAAAAAAAAAAAAAAAAAAAAAAAAAAAAAAAAAGTAAGTTAATACGTGCAATAAACTTAAATCACAAGTTCGTTTTCCTAATATTCCCAAATAGCATATATTAGATATTTTGATATTAAATATGCAAGGTACATTTTAGCATAATCATTAGTATTATGTGTTTGGTTTTTTATTATTATTGTACTTAGTGTCACAGCTTTCAATGAAATACGCTCAATCTTGGAAATAAATTGTCATCTTAAACTGTGACTTAGAGTTTCCCATCCAGGGTGTTGAGAGTCCTGGGTCGAACGTAGAAGAGATTCTTGTCCAAAGCACTAAGCCCTAGCGTGCTCTAATTCCCTGAGTTAGGAAGGGAAATGATTTTATAACCCGTTCCCTTGGGCTTCCTTCCTTCCACAGGCAGTTGTTTTCTACTAATGGAATTCTTCTAACCCCATTAAGATTACACTTAACTGTGTCAACTAATTTTAACTCTCAAGGTGGGTAAATATCACCCAATTGCGTTATATTCTTCAATGCTTTGATGGGTTCAATGATTTAATTTTCTTATGGGAAAATGAACCATATGTGTGAAGTGCTGAGTATGTAACATCTGTATAGGTTATGGGAGTGATTATTTAAGGAATTCAAGTAGCTCTCTCTCTCTCTCCCTCCCTCTCTCTCTCTCTCTCTCTCTCTCTCTCTCTCTCTTCTCTCTCTCTCTCTCTCTCTCTCTCTCTCTCTCTCTCTGTGTGTGTGTTAGGGAGAGGGGTTTAAGGTAGATGACCTTTTCTCAGACTTCTTTCCTTGTATTGAAATATATATTGAAAATATATTTTTTCTTATACAATACGTGGTGGTGTGAATAAGAATGGCCACCACAGGGCCCTAGTTAGAGTGTATGTGGCTTTGTTGGAGCCAATGTGTCATTGGAGGTGGTCTTTGAAGTTTCGAATGTTCAAACCATCCTTCCCTCCTCTGCCTGCTGCCTGCAGATCTAGATGGAGAATTCTCAACTACTCTCCAGCACCATGTCTACCCACACGCTGCCATGCTTCCGTCCATGATGACAATGGACTAAACTCTGAACTGTAAGCCAGACCTGATTAAACACTTTTCCTTATAAGATTTAATATGATCATGTTTTCCCTTCACAGCAGTACGACATTGACTAAGACATAATATATGCCTTACATATATATATATATATATATTTTGGTCTCCCCTCTCTCTAACTCCTCCCAGGTCCTCCTCCTCTCCCTGCTCCCTTCCCCTCCCCTCCCCTCCCCTCCCAAACAGTTCCACTTTCTTTATGTCTCTATTAGCAAACAAACAGATTTCTAAAGGATGATAATAAGATATAATAAGTTAAACAAAAACGTTGGAATCTGACAAAACAGATGAATAGGAGCCCAAGAAAAGGCACTAGAATCCAGGACCCACTTCTTTGCACACTCAGGAAAGGTAGATGGCTTTGCAGTGTGCATTTTAGTGCATGGCAATGATGTACAAAGGGGAATACAGGATGAAGACGATTGATTCCAAAGATAATTTTCATAGTTAGTGTAAATATGTTCTTAAACTGGGGTAAATGGCAACTAGAATGGTGGGAAGGCTGACAGCAAATCTTAGGAGAAAGAATGTTTTATCTGGCATATATTGTAGGACATAGGCAGCACTGCAAAGCTTCCCCGTATGGGAGAAGAATGTTAACTTTTATGGCTTTGCCTTCCTGGCTGCTTTGAGCTTCTCTATGCACCTATGAGTAAGGGAACTCGTGGATGAGAAAGATACAGCTGTGAACACAATGCTCTTAATAGTTGGGGAATGGCAACAGGACCCTGGTGAAAGAAGCCGGTCTGAGTTTTTAAGACAGCTGTTGGCATTAAGTCAGCATGTGAGAATGTGTGCAGCTGAGTGCAGATGCTCACAGTGTCCAGAAGAGGGCATCTGATCCCGTGTGTCCTGGGAACTGAACTTGGGTCCTCCGTAAGAATCGAACATATTCTTAAGAACTGAGCCTTCTGTCCAGCTCCAATACTTGATGACGTATGCTTATTACTCAAAGTGGAGAGGCAGGAGGATGTCTTGAGAACTCAAGGTCTGCCTGGTCCATATATTGTATTCTGGGCCAGCCAGAGGTACACAGTGAGAATCTGGCTCAAATCAGGAAGGAAGGAAGGAAGGAAGGAAGGAAGGAAGGAAGGAAGGAAGGAGGGAGGGAGGGAGGGAGGGAGGGAGGGAGGGAGGGAGGGAGGGAAGGAGGGAAGGAAGGAAGGAAGAAGGGAGGGAGGGAAGGAGGGAGGAAGGGAGAGAGGGAGGAAGGGAGAGAGGGAGGAAGGGAGAGAGGGAGGAAGGGAGAGAGGGAGGAAGGGAGAGAGGGAGGGAGGGAGAGAGGGAGGAAGGGAGAGAGGGAGGGAGGGAGAGAGGGAGGAAGGAAGAAAGGAAGGAAGGAAGGAAGGAAGGAAGGAAGGAGGGAGGGAGGGAGGGAGGGAGGGAGGGAAGGAAGGAAGAGAGGGAGGAAGGGAGAGAGGGAGGAAGGGAGAGAGGGAGGAAGGGAGAGAGGGAGGAAGGAAGGAAGGAAGGAAGGAAGGAAGGAAGGAAGGAAGGAAGGGGAAGGAGAGAGGGAAGGACAGCGGGAGGATGTATGCCCACTAAAGTCGATATTCTTATATGTATAAAGAAAAAAGATAAGATGTAAACTGTCAGACAGAAATAGCACATCAAATAACTCTCCAAATATTCAAATATTCAGCCTAAATCCCCAATGAGGCTTCCAACCTACCACAGATGATAGTAACACTTTGATTTGATATATATTGGGCACTAACAAGGATTGATCTGATTTGTCAGAGTATTGAAGGTTAAATAAAAACCCATGTATTTTTCAAGAGCAGGATTTAAAAGATCCAATTACTTTATAGCCAGGGACAGTGGTTTGTCTCTGGGAAAAATTAATTTAAACTGAAGAGTAAATAATAAATGCCATAGTAGAAACCTCTCTTAATGAGGCTCCCCAGAGCCTAATGAAAATGTCTGCTCGATGCTACCTCCTGTGGAATTACACACCTTCAGTGCCCAAGCCTGGACCTCGGAGCTCAGTGCGCAGGCCTTCCTGATTGCCTGTTTTACAAATAGTTATTGAAATTTTGTCTTGGGTTTTAGAGTCCGTTTCCAAAGTATCATATTATATAATAAAGTGTTGAATTTAAATGCTTAATTTTGTTCCTTCATCTTTGGTGGATAGAGCTTTACTCTAGACTTAAACAGTTTATGAAGTGAAAAATGGTCTCTTTTGAAGATGTGGGTAAACTCATACATACTTTTTGACATTGACAGAGAGTGCTTTTTTTTTTTTTTAGCATTGTTGTCTCTCACAACAAACATTTGGATACAGACAACAGGTTAGGCACTGGGCATGAACCATCGAAAGACTCATCTGTCTGGTCTCTGTGCCCAACAGTCATGTTTCACTGTGGAGACCTATCTCGCTGGAAATTGCATTTGTAGTAGCATGTGGAGGAGTTAGCCAAACAAATGTGGGGAATATTTGTCTTAGCTCTCCACAAAAGAGGTAGCTGTTCTTCCCTGTCTACTCCCATGACCCACATTAATAATCTCAATATTCCTTCTTATTTCCCAAAGAGTGAGAGCACAGGGAATCCACAGAGAGAAACTTCAGAGCCAAGTTCTTGGACCCACCGCTATGTGCCCAGTGAGTTGGGAGGTGACGCCCTCCAGCCCCTGGCGCAGGCGTGCAGGGCCATGAGCTGACTTCTGTTTGTGTGCACCTGTAAACTTCAGTGAAGCCTGCAGCGTATGCAGCCAGATAGTTCTGTAACCTAGAAACGACAGGAATCTCTGATCTAGCCCCTGAGAATTCAAATGGAAGTGTGTTTAAGTAAATTCTAAAGAAAATTCTCCACAATAGCCCCAGATCAGAAGCATACACATCTCTTCTTGCAACTTCATGACAGCACTTGTTCTTTTCACTCAGTCTGTCTTTGGCATGCTCCATATGCCAAGCATACACTGAAAAAAAATTATAACGCAAACTCCAGGAGCATACTCATAATCTGGGACTAACGTTTCCCTTCTCCATGACACCCCAGGTAGAAGAGCCTACAGTTAGTTGTATGCAGTTGTGTGGCTATCTGAGCCCCCCAGGAAGACAGGAGAGCTTTCCCACACGTGGAGCAAAGGCAGACAGCTTTTCCTTCACCTCAAAGTGGTGAAAAATAGCTAAGCATCTACCAGATCATCCCTTTTTTGAAATTAATGTGGAATATTTACACTTATTTGGTCCATTTGCAGAGTTCAGATTCCTAGTTAATGTCTGCGAATTTTTTTGGCTGAGGTCTGTAATTGATGTAGTTTTCTTTTCCTTTTCTCTTTCTTTCTTTCTCTCTTTCTTTCTTCTTTCCTTCCTTCCTTCCTTCCTTCCTTCCTTCCTTCCTTTCTTTCTTTCTTTCTTTCTTTTCTTTTCTTTTTCCTTCTTTCTTTTTGGTGTGTGTGGAGGGCAGTGGTTATGCTTCCTGAGTTTGAAATAAGATTGAATGTCTGGTAGAAAATCCACCTCTTCACTGCTCTGTCTTCTTGATATTCAAAATTTATTCATCCTGAAGAAGCCACATTTATAAGTGTTAACACATATGTTGTAAAAATATACATTTAAAGAAATTGAACTTACAACCCAGAATGCATAACTTAAACTGTCGTCTCTCAATTGAAGTCAGTGAACAGACACTGAAAATTTGCCTATTTCCTATTTGTAAACTGACAGTCCATTTTAAGATGGACACTCACTATTTCCTTTAAGGTGGCAATGCTGAGTATGAAAACCTCACACTTTACTTTTGGGAAGCAAAGACTGGCTGTCAGAGTCTTTACTCTGCTCAGGTTCTGTGAGGAAGTATAACACTTCCTAAATATGGTTGAGGGAGGAGTGCTTTCCCAAGTCATATTAGAAACCCCCAGAGGAGTAGGCTGGTTCAAAGGAAAAACCGGCTGGCTCCCTTTGTCAAATAAAAAGCAAAAAGGCCTTTATTCTACTTGAAATACAATGATGACTTCCTCATGCTTTTCCCTCCAGATCTGATCCTCTTTTAGGCTTTTGTCTACATTGTTCTCCAAGTAATCTTCCTGCAAATGCAAATATGGACTTGCGACTCTCATTTCATGGTCCCTCTATTCAGGACAGCGGCCAAATTTCCGTAGCTTGTTATATAAGCCTCCCGGGACAAATTCAGGTTTTGTGAGGCCCCAAGCTCGCTCGTACAACCGAGGGTAGGAATCCTAAGAAGAAATACAAATTTTTGAATTCTAATTCAGCTTCTGGGCTTTAGAAAAGGCCGTTTTTCTAAGGATGAGCCTCCCTAAGGCATTAATTCCACCAGTCTCCTGGTACATCTTCTCTATTAAGGGAATCTCTTAATTATCTCAAATGAGCTGAGGTTACAGGGATCAATAAATAATGAGCAGAATGAAGGGATAGAGTAACTGACAGGCTGAACTTGCTGATTGCCAGTTATTGCTGACTAAAATCAAACCTTGTGATTGCTGCCTTCAGCCAGGGAATTTCTCCCTAACACGAAAGAAATGTACAGAATCTTTCTTACGTAACTGCAAGAAAGAGAGGAGCTATTGGGCCCATCATTTTCCAACTACATTGATTTCAAATAGGTTTGACCCTCGGCTTGCTTGAATAAAATCAAGGTAATTGAGTCTCCACAACATAAGGTCAATTCAACTCTGGTAACTACTAACTTCCTTCAGTAACCTTCCACTCTCTGGATGAAATATTCTAATAGTTTTCCTGGTGTGATTAGCCACATTCTTGGTAAAACTTTAATGGTGGTTGATTAGATTTGATATCTCTTGCAGTATTTTCTGGCTATTTATTAACACAGTTAACATCACACTGACAGGGCCTCTGGTTAAGTCCCTTACACCAAAGGGTCTAGTTTTTCCCCACTTGAGGCTGGAAAGGATTTAATGACAGGAGTTGCTAGAGCTATTTTGTCATCATCTTTCTTCTTCCATATAAACACCCATTCTTCATCCTCTGACTCCTGGCTCCCCATTTGTTTTTCTCTGCAGACTGTTTTAAAATGAGCAGTGAACTCCTTCTTTCTATGGAGACTTTTCTCTAAAGTATTTATGCTAGCTTGGGTCCTCCAAAAAGCAGAGGCCAAAAATGGGATTAGACACATAAGAATTTTATTAGGCTGTATGCCTGAGATAGGAAATGCAAAAGAAGTTGGCAAAGACTAGGACAGCAGTCAGACCCTGGTACAACATGAATGCCAAGAGAAGAATAAAAAGAAGGAAATTTGGAGAGAACAGACTCTATGGTGCCAGCCGGGTTAATGACCTCATTTAGAGCTGGAAGCCTTACATGTCATCTTGTATGCCCACCAAATTAATATACCTACATTTGTTATGTGTTGTCTCCATAAGCAAAAGAGATTTTCCAAATGTCTTCTCTCTTTCTTTGTGAAGGAGATCTAAGATACAGAAATTTCTATTTCTGCAGAAGTTGGGGAGATGGCTCAGTGGAATTCGACTTGCCTTACTGGCATGAGCACAGGAGTTCCAATCCCTAGTAGGCACATAGAAGCAAGGCAGGTGGGCTTGGTAGCTTTTCTGTAATCCCAGCAATGGGTGGCAGAGACGGGGCATCCTTGGGGCAAGCTGGCTTGCCAGAATAGCAGGACTCATGAGCTCCAAGTTCAGGCACACACACACACACACACACACACACACACATACACACTCACAGAGGGGTAGGGGAGAGAGGGAGAGAGACCCAGCCTTAGTAAACACAAGAACACAAGGCAAAGAGCAATGGAGGCAAACACATCACACTGACCTCTGATCTCTACATTTACATACATGTACCCACATACATACAAGCATACACACACACATGCATACATACACATGGAAAACTTCTGAGTGAAATAGTACAAAAGTAAAACCAGCACATTCCCGAGCTTGTGCCTCTAACTCTCTGCACTGGCAACTTGGCCAGTCATGCACTGAAGATTCTTGGAGATTCACTGCTGGAACTTCTGAAATGTCTCCACCCAGCTCACTAGGTCCCCAGTGGTGGGACACTACCACACCAACCACGATACCAGAAACTCTAGCAGCTACATCTTACCCCTCTCCTGTCCTGGTTCCAAAAGAAACTCCCTCTCTCCTACTTCCTCTCTTCCTCCGTCCAACCTGGAAGTCCCACCTACTTACCCAGTGATTGGCTCCTTTATTCTTTAGGGGACTGGTTCCCAAGAACAGCACCAGACCCATCTACAACAAAATACAAATAAATAAACTGACTTTTGGTTGGGGAGGGTGTTGTATGAGCATGTTCCTAATCACTGGATCCTTAACACTCGATCGATCGATCGATGTGATTGGTACACAATTTCATAGCTCAGTCTCTCTCTCCCTCCCTTGTGCATGCATCTTAGCACATCTCCAGTCTAGTGACAACCTCTCTCTCCTTTTCCATCAGCATTATGTCTTAGATGTGATAGATCAACTAGAATTTCTCTAGGATGGATGTCTTGGGGTTTAGAATCCTTTGTGCTCTTGACTTGGCTTGGCTTGGCTTAGCTATTTAAAATAGACAGGGGAAACATTTTAAATGAAGATTGTTGTCTTTCTGTGTGAATGTAAGCTCTTAACTGATTATTTTTTTTGGTTTCTTTTTGGCTCTCTTGGTTAAGATCGGAGAGGATGCATTCCCTAGATGCACAACTGCCTATTGTGTGTCTGAGGCCACATCAATTTATTCTATCAACCATACTACCCCATAGCACAGGAGCTACAACCTATGACACTTCTTGGCTACATTTGTGATAGCCTACGATAACTTTCCAGATCAGTCTGGTTTTCGAAGAGGCTGGGGTAGCATATTAAATGATGACACTAGCCACCACAGGAGCCATATGTTTCTGCTAACTGTGTAGAGCAGATACACCTTTTATTAATTTATTTTGCCACATCCCTTCATGAGACAATGTATTATTTTTAGTTTAGAATTTTAGAGCTCTTTCTGAGGTTCCATTCATCTCTCTCCACTGTGAGAGCTCTCCACCAACTTAGAACATGGTGACGGGATCACTCCACCTGTTAATTGCCTAAATAGGAATGAATGCTTTTAGGGACACTGCAGTCTTTCCTCCTAGGCCTCATCTCTTTGTTTAGTCGGTGGGTTACAGATGTGAAAATGTGTCATGGTCTGAGGACAGAGCAGGCGATTATGGCTGAGCTAGGCAATCACTCCCAGCACCCTCTCATCCATTCTTGTCTTCTGGCTGTAGTTTTAAACAGCAGGCTTGTTATCTGCCAGTCTGTTATGTAGACATCTATGTTGAATTAACCATTTCTACTGCTCCCTGTAGGTCAAAGCTTTGCCAGTGATTGTGATAATTGCAAGCACCTGGAACACACAGGATACATGCTGTCATCAGGCTTGTGTTACTTAAAAACCTCATCATCTTCAAGGATGTTAATCAGTCTTATGTGGCTGCTTCTGGGCTTATAGTCTCTGGCCTGTCGAAGGAGTGTCACAGAATTCTGTGTCCCTGCCTTTATCACATTCTTGATAGTGTTTGTAAAGGGTGTGTTCTCAGGGCCCTTCTGAGGAATATAATGCGATAGGTCTTGCCTTTTGTCATATATCTGTTCCACATATCAACTTTCCTTGGCCTTTTCATTCCTTTACCTATCTTCTGCTAGGACATCTTAGGTATTTCTATGTGGTTGTGTATTGGTCAGGCTTCTAGGAAGTTCAGCAGCTATAACTTCAGCCATTCTGAAGTCCTTGCTTGAGTATTAAATCACAAGTGTTAAGAATTGCTCCCCTAGTCAGTGAGTCCTTACATACTAGAGTTATATCTTTTGGCTGCCTTGACCAAGCACTTTCAGGATTCAGTTCTGAGTGTAACTCCCTGGCTTGCGCTTGTATAATGTTGGCTTGTGTGCATGTAGACATTCCTTCAGATGATGAGGGCCTTCGTTGCTTTACAACACTTTGCCATTAGCATCCTGAATTTCCACTTATAATGATTAACACTCTTTAGCTGATACTTTCCATTTACTTTTGTTTCTCTCTTCCATGTTCTGCTTCATCTGTTTCTGAGGTGTTTAAGAGGCATCCTGCCATCTGGGCTTCCTACTAATTTACATATGATTATATACAATTTAGGACAATAAAATTAAAAGTTGATGTGGTTCAGCAAGTACCATAAGAGTTAACTCTCCTTTCTTCTCTCATTTCTATTAAATACGGGTTGATGAAAAACAGGAATTACCCTCAAAACAGATCACAGGGAGCTGTTTCGGAGATTCTTTTCTTCCCTCTGAGATGGCTGATTAACATTTCAACTCTAGGCTCACATATAATTCCAAAATAATAAAACCCAAATTTGCCTACTGAAATGGCCTTTTCGAAATGGGAACTAGGGAGCTGAGTTCCTATCCAAAAGCAATTAAATGGCCTTCAACAGGTAACTTGCAGTTTCAGGATAGCTTCCTTGGTGTATTCTAGAGCAATGCACCAACCCCTGATTGAGAAAGGGAGGGACAATTGCACTCTGTCCTGGAGGACACTAATTCTAGTTAGTATTGCAATTGTCATATATTCCTTTAGAAATTTTACTCAAATCTAAATGGGCATAAGATAACAACACAGATTAAAGTATTTAATTCCTGTCTGCTTGGGAGTTAAAATGCAGTGTAGCAGAAGAAACAAAGGGAGATGAAGGAGACCAACCCAAAGCACATCTTGTGGCTGTGCACCAAATCAGCCTTCGATTTGTTTAATCTTCATGTCATTTATACTTGAAGAGCTGGCTAATTTGCAATATTGTTTAGAGAACTCAGAGGTATCAGAGTGAAGCCAGTTTTTCCAAAGTAAAATTAGTTGGGAAGATAAGAAAATCCACCACTTAAAATAAATTGGCTCAGGGACTCCCTAAAACTCAGGACGGAGCTATATCATAAATTAAATCCTTCTTGGAAACTTAGCTTTGACTTATCAGTAAAGATAAAATCCTCATCTTAGTGGGAAAGCAAAAGACATGAGCTACTTATAACTGATTTTCTGGCGACAATTGGCATTGTTTGGAAATTGAAGAAATGCACAGAATTTTAAAGAGAAAGAAGCATTGACGTTATAAAAAAACAATTTTCATAGCAATCTGTGCTTTTTATTATTGGTTTAATAAACTAGTAGGTTTGCCTTAAAGTATCCAGAGTCTGATGTTTGTACTCTGGCCTCTCTTTCTTTTCTTTTCTTTTCTTTTCTTTCTTTCTTTCTTTCTTTCTTTCTTTCTTTCTTTCTTTTTTTTTTTTTGTTTTTTTGTTTTTTTTTTTTGTTGTTTGTTTTTTGATGCAGGGTTTCTCTGTATAGCCCTGGTTGTCCTGGAACTCACTCTGTAGACCAGGCTGTCCTCGAACTCAAAAATCCGCCTGCCTCTGCCTCCCAAGTGCTGGGATTACAGGCGTGCGCCACCACCGCCCCCGGCTGGCCTCTCTTTCTTGAGATCGTGGGATCACTGGTGGGATCAGGAGTTTTCTGCTTCATGCTCTTGGTCTTTGCACAGTGAGTAAGATGACGGGACCCACGTTCTGCGTCTGTCCACCTCACCTCCAGCAGGCCTCGTCAGAGAGAACGCCTCAGGGGGATGGAACACAGATTCCCGTCGCTTTAGCATAAATGCTACGGAATCAACAACTTAAAATCACAGTGCACAGTGCAACGAACCCAGGAAGATCCTGTTGGGCAGAAGCATCTTGATTAGAGATGGTCTCTAAGCTACGAAGAGAGAGGGCTCAGGACAGCTACGTCTGACTTTGACGTCATCTATGAGAAAAAAGAGAGAAGGTTTGAGAATTTGGGAAACCCTTGATTTATTTGACTCAAGATAGCACAGTCATGCCGTGTATACTTAAGACGTATATGAATTTACTGACTCATATATATGCCTGATTTGGTCAACAGCATTTCTGGCAGCAGTGTTGTTATATGGTATCAGTTACTATTATGTGAGGGTGAGCAAAACTACCTGACCTAAGGCGAAGGGAGGAACGACTGGTTTGGTTTCGGCTTTAGAGAGATTTCACCGTGGCAGAGGAGGTTCACAGTGTCTGGAATCAGTGTGCAGCATTCGTCTTCGGTTCAGAGGACTGCTTCTAGGAATGTACTTCCGCTAGGGAGGCCCTACCTCCTAACGAACCAACATGCCCCACAATAGTGCTACCAGTTCGGAAGCGAGCGCTCGAACTGTGAGTGTATGGGGTACATCTCCGATCTTAAGTGTAGAAGTATAATTTAGCTGGGAAGCCTTTTAGGTACTTAAAAACTACCCTTTGGTGTTCCTAGGTGTTCCTCTTTATTGTCTTTTTCTGCCTTTAAAATTTCCTTTTAAGTTTATCTATTCGCTTTACATCCTGATTGCTGGTCCCCTCTCCCAGTCACCCCCTCCCACAATCCCTTCCTCATACCCCCTTTCCCTTTTCCTCTTAGAGGGTGGGGTCCCCTCTGGCTATCCCCCAACCCTGGCACATCTAGTCCTGGGAAGGCTACACACACCCCGTTTCCCCGACGCCAGACAAGGCAGCCCAGCTGAAAGAATATATCCCACAAACAGGCAACAGCTTCTGGGATTGTCCCCATTGTGCAGAACCTACATGAAGACCAAGCTGTGTATCTGCTACACGTGTCTGTGTGTGTGTGTGTGTGTGTGTGTGTGTGTGTGTGTGTGTGGTGGGGTAAGTCCAGCCTCCATATTTTGGTTGGTGGTTCAGTCTCTGAGAGCCATGAGGGTTCAGGTTAGTTCTGTCTTCTTAAACATGCAGGCTCAGTGTCTTGTTGCTATGCAGATATCCGATCCCATCAATCCGTAAGGATGTGCTAACTCACAGTGTTTGGATGGAGTCTGTTTAAAGGTCTGTTTAAAGTTTCTGCAGCTGAGTTCCACACGTAGCTAGGCGGTTTATCATCCTTCCAGGAACGTTACTGCCTCTATCTAGCATCTTGCTGTTATGGATAAGAAATCATACCTACCGTCCTGTTGAGGAATACTGCTTGCGTGTTTGACTACCCAGTCCTGTGATACTGCAAGATGTAAATCTTCTTCCTTTCGCGACCATTTTGCTCCATCAATCTTGAACTTTCCACCTTACAGTAAAACGATTTTTCCTTTTGAAGAAAGAACTCAAAACAAAACCAAGTGCTTCTGCCTTCTTTCACTCTCTGGCTTTTTAAAGCATCTTATTCTTTGGGTAAACGGGATCTGTCTTGCCTTTAATGCTATTTTCTGCAAGTCTAATTTTAACTTCCTGAAGCAGCCCTTTATTGGTTTTAGTAATAGCTAGTTCCCCGAAACCACATCTGCGTTGTTTGTTTTGTCTGTGTCTGTGCTTCCCTTCCTTGGCTTCTGAGGTGTAGTTGAGCCTCTCACCAGTCCCAACTGTCTCTCACCATGGTGGAGTATCTGGCAGCAGAGTGCACTGCTTTGAAGTAAACCCCCTTAGTGCCTTACACTTTACCATGCTCCTAACATTCCTTTTTGGTTGTAATAGATTTGGTTGTTCTTTCTTTTTCTTTTTTTCGCTTTTCCCAGCGTTTCTATTCTCTCCCAAATGCAATAATTTGTGGGCCAAGTGAATTCAATTCAGGGAGAAAATACACTTTCTTTCTTTCTCCTTTTTTTTTTAAAGGAAGCTTTTTAAAAAATAAATCCCACTTCATTCTTTTCAGAAGAACTCATCAGGCAAATCAAGAACTTGGTGTATATCTTTTCCCTTCAACACTCCCTCTGCATAAAGCATTGCTACATCAAAGTCAATGCAAAGTTTTATGTAAATGGAATTTTTCTATTAGTTTGTACAATAGAAAAATAATTGGAACCAAATAGCATGTCCAGTGGTACATAGTTAATATTCCATTGAATATAGGGTGCTTACTTAGACAACACTGGAAAAGACACTTTGAGATACTTAATGACAAGGAAAAACGCTCATGCAATCACAAAGAGGGTTTCAAGATTTTACAAAGAGTACAATATCAGTCTTCTGGAAATACAACAAGGTGAATCATGTTAACAACAGCATTACCATCAGATTATTATGGTATTTGTGCTTTTTCTTTCATTTTCTAAATATAACTATATAGTATTTTAAATATAAGAAAATTGTAATTGATCATTTTTATTGTAGATAGATATATCTCCATCTTTGGTTGTCTTCCTGGTTAGATTTCTCTTTTATTTTTATGCCTGGTTCTAAAATCTATTCAAGTCTCCACTATCAAAGATAATGGGAAGGACAGAGGAGACAAGTGCTTCCTAAGTAATTCTTGAGATTCCCTGCTAGCTGGAATTTGAATCTAATTGTATGTCAGACACAGCCCTGGAGGTGTGTTGGGGAGTAAGAGTACTTGGTTCTTTACGTATCAAATTTAGGCATGATCTCACACTAAACTTAAAAGGTATTTAGTATTTTGTGAATGTAGACACTAGGTTCATATTGTCAAAAGGCACAGGTTGGTATGCCACAGGTTGCGATCCAGCACCGCCAATGGCAAACTCATAATCTTTCCAGTGTAAGCCAAACTAAAATAATGTAGCGGCCTCCAACAAAATGATTATATTACACACAACAAGGGTCTCCATTCCCTTGCCCTTTGATGAGGCATTTTTTAAGTTGAATTTTACTTTTTATTTTGAGATCAGTATCGATACACACACACTTGTAAAAATTAGTAAGGATTCAGTATCTCTTTACCCACCAAACCCCACAGTAACTAATATTGTACAAAACCTGTACATGATCATCACTATGATACCGACGTTGAGATGATCAAGATACAGAGCATACCCATCGCCCCAGGAATTCTCCAGATTGACCTTTTCTAGCCATGGCCACTTCCTTCAATCCCCCGGGACTAGTGAGCTGTTCAGTTGTATACTATTATAATGAGGGTGAAGAGAATCGCCTTCAGTATGAAACCTTTGGGGACTACATCTCAAAACTAAAGTTTATTCCCTGGACACTCACATGTGCTGTTGTATGTAGCAATTGTTGGTTCATTTTTATTGCTGAGTTGTATTCCCCTAAAGGATTATCTACATAGGTTCCAGGTTTGGACTATGGTCCAAGCCTCTATAATACCGTTGTATTGATTTTTGTATAACTGTCAGTCTGAGATGAAACTTTAGGCGTAATTGTTGAGTCGTATGATAGCTGTATGCTTTGTTTTAATGAAACTAGCAAACATGTTGTGGGACATCTTTAACAGCAGTGTACAAATGACCCAGTTTCTTACTTTCTTTCCCATAGAGTTGTCATGGGCTTTTATCACAGCCATGTGGTCTGTGTATGGCTATAGCTCATATGTCCAATAATGTTGAAGCTCTTTTCATACAATTTTTTTTACATTATCTTTTATAAAATATCTCTTTGTGTATTTTCCCCATTGTATTATTGTATTCATTGCTTTTTATTGCTGAAATGTGATATTCCAGATGCAAGTCCTTCATCAGAAAAGGGGCCTACAGAGAAATGCTTTTTCTTTGTCTCCCGATGTAGTCTTTCCTAGACTGAAGGTTTTACATTTTAACAAAGCCCCAATCACGATATATTTTTTTTTCTTTTCTGGGTCATAATTTCAGTCTTTAGTCTTAGAAATGTTTATCTGTGATTCCAAAGATTTTTCTCACGTTCACTAAAATGTTACAATTTTACATCTTATAAAATTATGCCTCCTTATGTATGATGGGGTTACATATTTGAGAAAAGTGTTATTAGGAAACTTCGTCATTGTGAAAGCACCAGAAAGTGTGTTATATTAAGCCTGGGTGGCACAGCTTCTGGTATATGCATGAAATGTCCAGTTTAGCTTGCTGCTCCCATGATCTAAGTTGGCACAGTGTCCTACTGCACTGGACATTGCAGGTGATGGTAAATATTTGTGGACACACAGAGAGAAAAAGTAGAGAAAAATATATGCTAGAGAGATTTTTAAAACCACTGCATGTGCCAGGGTAGTTATGAAGAACATAGTTTCCACGACTAGAAATCATTGTGAATATGAGTGTGTGTGTGTGTGTGTGTGTGTGTGTGTGTGTGTGAATGTGGGTGGGCATGAAAACCCAGGACATTACTGTGCACAGTGCGTGGACTTTATGTGCCTGGGATACTTGGGCTATCCCAGTTTTATAAATGAATCTTCCTTCAGTATCAAACTAACTCTGGCTTACTCTATCTTTTGGCATTATAAACCCTTATATTTCAACTGTCTGATACAAACGCAGTGTGCGGGTATGTAAAAGTTGTTCTTTGTTATTTCCTAATCTACTGGCCTTTTCTTTTTAGTTCAATATTTTAATGGCTATTTTTTGTTGTTGTTTTTTTCGAGACAGGGTTTCTCTGTGTATCCCTGGCTGTCCTGGAACTCACTCTGTAAACCAGGCTGGCCTTGAACTCAGAAATCTGCCTGCCTCTGTCTCCCAAGTGCTAGAATTAAAGGCGTGTGCCACCACCGCCCGGCTTGGCTATTTTTTTTTTTTAAGCTAACACAAAACTTGTTATCTTTAGGTCCCCACTGGATCAGGGTCATGGATCACTGATGTCCTTTGCTCTCCCTCCACATCTCATCCTGGTGGAAAGTCTTCTGCAGGAATAACAGTCAAGGACATGTCCCCATCGTCTCCTGTGATAAAAGCTCCTTCTTCTTCTACAATGTCTGACTTGGCTGAGACTGTTTTTATGTGAATGTTTTCAACAAACAAGAGTGGTCAACCCTGAAGATTAAAAGTATAAAAGAGTAAATACAAAATCTGATAACATAGTTGTGTAGTATTATCGTTAGTAAATACTGTACACTGGATGTCATGGCGTGGGCTCTGTGTTTACATGACTGACAGCACAGTAGGCGTCTCTGAATCACTAAAGCGGGAGTGATACAATGTGATGGTATCAGTGGCCAAAAGGGATATTTCAGATCTACTGTAACATTATCGCAACTCATAATACGCAACCTATCACTGACTCAAATGCCTTTTTGCAGTGTGTGATTGTTTCTAAGTCATCATATCTTAGGCCATTTTAGCCTCAATTCTAGAATCAGCCATTTCCCCAAAGAACTGTGTTTATGTTTAAAGTGATTTTTGAAACAGAGACAGGGCTTCTAGATTGTTGCTGTTTTTGCTCCTAGGTTCTCTTAGTCAACATGACAAATATATCTGTGTTCTACCTATCTCTGAACTAACATTCACATGCATGAGACTACACAGACTTTCATATGCGAGCATGTATAGCTGTGTTAATCTAAATGAGTTCATTATGATATATCAAACTATGGTCTGGTCTGTTACCACACAGCTCATTTTAACCTTCTGACTTTGTTTGCATGCATATTCTAGGTGAAGAGATCTGATTCCTGTTCTTATATCTACTATATGGGAATGAACTTTATGAACAAGAGTGCTAGGTGCTCATTTGTCTGTGTGTGTGTGTGTGTGTGTGTGTGTTGCATTAGCACCAGTCTGCTCATTTCTTGAGTTTCCTCCCTCTCTCTTCAGTGAGGTTGTTCTATGCATTAGCAATACATTTTAGGCTCTCTACACAGTCTGCATTCTACACAGAGACTACTGGACCTTGTAAACATTTGTATTTGTATATACATGCTTGATCTATAAGTTTCCATGAGTTTTACAAATGTAATGATGTGCACCTATAATCAAAATTATGCCGAAGTGGTGCCTAGAAAAAAAAAAACTGTTCCATATTTCACCCATGTAACCGGCCTTTGCCTGGTAACCGGGGCTCTTTTTTATGATCTCTGTCATTTGGGTCTTATAGCTTGGATCATAATTATGTAGCTTTTCAGGCTGGCTTCTTCTAGTTTTTAGTGAGCGTATATGTGCATCCATGCCTTTCTGCAGTGTGTGATAGTCCAGTTCTTCTTTTAATCCCCGATTAGTAGTGCCCTGTCACACACCATGGTAGTTTACCTGACAACCTACAGAGGAATAACTTGGTTGCTTTCAGCTTTTTTGTAACTGTGACTAAAGCTTTCAATAGGCGCCGTCAAGTAGATTGTTGTGTAAACATAAATATGCAAATCATTCTGGTGGGCATCGACAAGCGTGAGTGCTCGGTTATATGGTCAGATTGTATCCAGCTTTGTAAGAGGATGTCAAACTGTTTTCCATAAGGACTGTACTTCTTTGCAATCCCATCACCAACAAGTAAGTGTTTGTTTTCTTCTATGTCTTCAGCAGTGGTTGCTATTGTTAGGAATTTTTTTTTTTTTTTTGCCATTGTAATTGATGTGTAGCTCTTACATTTTAATTGTTAAAAAATCAACCGCAAGACAGCTGGTTCTGTAGGCAATTCAGGAGACCGGAAAATAAAAAGTTCTGTTCAGCTACTTACAGACAGGTGTTTGGCCTCATAGAATGATGATTACCCTCACTGCTAAGGAATGTCTTTAAGATTCATGCAAGCCCGTGTTTCCAGGTTTCCCTTATTACAAATGTTTGTTATATTAAAATGAAGTTCGTCTATAAAGTGCCCGGGCATATGAGTTTTAAATAACAATATAATGCTTAATTACATTAAAGAAAAGACTTAAATATTAGAATTAATTCAATATGGCAATGTGTGTATATCCAGTTCCAATTTCATTAGAGACAATTGAGTGGTCGGATATTAATATCTTAGTTTTGAGCAAGAAAATAAGAAGAGCTAACACTACTCTGTGCCAGACTATCACGCGCATCTCTTGAACACCGTAATTTCACGCAGCCAAGCTGCACCAGGCGGAAGCTGTGTGATATTTACTGGGAAAAGCCTTGTTTGGCAGGGCTGTTCAAGGTGAATGCCGCTGTGGGCCTCCTTGGCTGCAGATAGGGCTGAGCTGAAATTTCTCATGGCAAGCTGTGTGACCCTTGTTTCTGACCTGTTCTTTTACTTACAAGATGTCCCTGCCAGCCGGAGGTGCAAGCATCCAGGCGTGATGGTTCACTGAGAGTTTATTCTTTGAGCTACAGCACTGGCCATGATTTATCTTCTAGAGATCCACTGCTTTGCTTTTAATCAGCTGTACAGTTATTACCTAGATACATTAAAGAATTAACCTCCCAACAATTTATATTATTTGTATGGTTAGCTGGCTTTGGCACTCTGACATGGAAACCTTCAGTTAAGTAAAGTTTCAAAGTAAGCCTGAGGGAGTCTCACAAGAAGATAGCAAACATAGTGTAATCTCTGACTCTTGAATTTTGACTACAGAGGGACGCTATGACCTTGTGTGTAATCTCTAACGTTCATACTCATGGTAACCATTCTTTGTAAACATTTCACTGGATACATTTTTTCTTTAGTAATGTAATACCAACTTGAGTGTGTATAAAAGTTCCTGCCTCAGAACAGTAAAGTGCATTCAGACGCATTCAGATCTTGTGTGTGTCTGTCTGTCATTCGCCGGACCTGTACCTTCCTGCATACCAAAGACCCTGATTTCCCCACGGGTGTGTGTGTTCCGACTGAGTCGGTCCGTGGCACCAGACAAGGGTGTTGAAGCTATGGTGTCTCAGTCTACCGTCACCACTGAGTGGCTTAGCAGACATTCACTTCCGCTACTCCCAAAGGCTTGAAGTTTCAGGTGAAAATTACAGTCCTGTTGGATGCTAAAGGGATCCTTTTAAGTTAAAGGATATAATTCCCTGTGATATGCTCACATGCTGTAAGAGGGCCAGAGGGGTCTTGGGCTCTCTTTTATGTGGCCATTAATACTGTTAATGAGGATTCTACTTTCTCCTCTTAAATTATTTCCCAAAGGCTCACACCAGTGCATCACTTTGGGAAATAGATTTTGACATACATTTCCAAGAAAGCATTCACAATCATAATAGATGGAATAAATGTGCTCATCTTGTGATCTTGTGCATGGGCAAACAAGTTTGTTGTTGTTGTTGTTGTTGTTTTGGTTTTTTTTTTTTTTTTTGCCTGCTAAGGGAGGGCATTGCCTCAGCAGAAGAAGTAACACGCCAACCAAGCTGAGTGTTTCTGAGACGGAATCAATGAGAATATACGGTTCTGACAAGCGAGAGCAGTGTGCATATGATGCACGTTCTTTTTTTCTACTGCAATACATGGTATGACGGGGACAAACTGTCAGGTTTCCTGTTTTGAAATCCTATCCATGTTGGGGCATACATTTAGTCCCATAGACCAAGTCAGAGAAGGCCACAGTCATCCGCAAGCCGCTGGGACTATCGAGTGAATGAAAATGAGACACTTCAAATATTGTGTGTAAAATGAATGGAGATGGTGTTCAAGTAATTGGTTGAAAAATAAACAACTCCAAAAAAACTTTTATTGTTATTTTCACAGCATAAAGTTTTATCCTTGGACTAAACAAAAACAATGTAAGATGGCTAAGGATATAAAATTTTAATACACTTTTTTTTTTGTAGTGAAACGCAGTGAGCTTTCCATATGTTCCTCTAATTTGATAATATTTGGCATCTAGTCGCTTAAAGGGAGTCCCAAGTCTATGATACATTTGCAATCTGCCTGGAGTTTTTGCAGTAATTGCACATCTGCACTTTTAACTAATATGTACTGGGAAGTGCTATGGTACATTGAGTAGGTAGAAACCAGAAGGTAAGTCCATTATCCAATAGCTTAAAAATAATGTCTTTATCCCACTTACATTCCTCTCTGTGCAATAGTCCCTTAACTTACACTGACTTTTTGTATGTGTATATGTAAATTTTCAGTGTTTTATTTAATAAAGTATTGATTTATTTTTGTAGCGGATTTAACACTCTAGGGCACACACACATCCACACACTCTTACACAATAAGTCCTCCTCCAAGGAAAAAAAAAAAAAACAAAAACGTGTACAAGAGTATTTCCCGAGTTTGGATTTTCTTGTTGGTATTAGAATACCTGGAGGCCTTAGTCCTCTACTCACCAAATGTCTGAGTTTCCATGTGTTTCCCACTAATCATCAGAAAACAGGCAATGCTCCTAGGATACCAAGATGTTCCCTAATTTACAAAGCCTGACTTGGTGATGATCCCACAGTTCAAACCCATGTTCCTGCCCGTTCCTTCCTGGGGAGTACTGAGAGGTTTGGCTTTTGACTCTGTTAACACTGCACATGTAGGCTCTCTGTCAACTTTCTGATGGCAGCAGGAGAGGTGATAAAAATTATAAAGAGTGGTATGATAAAGGTCCTTGAGGAATATGCTAATTATTAGCAAAGACTGTCAGCTAAGTAAAAAATTAACCTAGATCTTGTATTGTTCTTATATTACTGGGGTTTTGTTTTTGCTACAACTTCATTTATGAGAAAACCAAGAAAAGGGAAACTGTCCTGTAAGCATGTACCATACGCCAAAGGCTATTTTGATGATTCTGCCTCTAATCTTCATAAAAGGTCTCAGAGGATCTTACTGTCCTTATGTAATAACCACTTAGTAGAAGAAGAGACTGTTGGAAAATAAAGTCTCTCTCAAAAGAGCAAGAAGAAAAATCAGACATTGGAGAGCTTGTGGGATTGCTTGTGCTCAGGAATATTGGTCAGGAATAGGTCAGCAGCGAGCACTATTGAGATGTTTTTGTATGTTTTTCCTTTTGAAAATGCAAGGCATTTGTGACATGCTCGAGACAGGCATTCTGTCTCCTCATCTTGTTGAAGGTCCCCTGTCCAACTTGCAGGAATATTCAACTCTTCGGTCTTGCTTCTTGCTTCTAGAAACAAGTATACCATCAGGATTTGTGACTCACCTGGAGCTGCCACTTGGCCTCCATTTAATAAAGAGATTTACACACATGCAACAATTAAATGTTTTAACTTGAAAGATGGAAGAAGGACCCCTTAGCTCTGATTAATGATTCGGTGCAAGTGAAATAAAGCGCTTTTCTGAGAGCTTGTGTACAGGAAATGTCTAAGCGTTTGTTTTATGCAACACCCTTGCATGGTCTGTGTTTAAATCAGCTGGTCTGGTGCTTTGACACTGGAACCCAAAAGGTAGCATGTGGGGACACGCTCCTAGATGCTCAGCCACGTCCACTGTGGAATTTTAAGAGCTCTGCCATCTGTTAATACAATGATTGATAGTGTAAAATCAGCCGGGACAAGAATAGCTATCCCACAGAAATCAGCAGATCCTGCAAACAAAACCCACACTCCCTCATCCAGATGCAATTGTTAAATATTTATCAGTAGACTAGAGTTTAAAGATTGACTCGTTCCACTGCGGCCACTGGGATTTATTTACTTATATGCTTCAGGGATCTTGGATTTATTATTATTTCTTTCAGTGGCTTAAAATACTTGGCCATATGACAATTATGATATTAAGGTGAGGGAAGAAAGCACATTGCTTCTTTCCAGGGAGATTTCAAAAGCAGAGGGCAGTGCCCGCCCGCCGCCTTGTAGTCTTTTATTATTTCAGTGGATTCTCCCTCTCTACTACTGACATTGTCTTCTTTGGACATTGATTTGATGCTAACGTTTTCTGCTCTACAGAAATATGTACTGCTCTATACATATCTGTTCACTTACAGAAATAGTTTACTCTATTTCATATCTTTATTACCAAAAAATAGTCTTAGCTATTCTTACCTTGATTGTTACTGGTGACCGATCGTCTCCTAGGAAGATTGGGCCAGTCAGGTGTCCCATCATCCATTCCCATCAGCCAAAGACTTCCCATTTGTCACATTCTTACCAGCCTTTAATAATTAATTTTGCTTTCCATTTCCAGGCTAATGGGTGTAAAGTGATATCTTTTCCTAATTTACATTTCTCTGGTTATTAATGAGCTCAGGGATCATTTTATATTCTTGCTAGCCTTTGGGTTCTCTTCCATAAATTGCCTGTCAGTATATTTTTGGTACAGTTTTATTTCCCTCTTGGAGTTCCTGTCTCTTTATTATACATTTTAGATATTAATCTCTTATCAATATCTCCTACTGCAAGTATCACAGAGAAAATAAATTAAAGGTCTTTGTTATCTAGCCGTGTATCTGAAGACAATAATTTCATAAATTCAACGTGCTCATTTCTTTCCTTTCTGTGATCCTCACCTGCCCCTTTTATCAGTCAAGATTGATTAGACTATGTTGCAGTAGCAAACATCTCCCAGATTTTTATGGCTTCGAACTGTCTGCACACTTGGGTGAGAAATGAGTATGTCAACTATGGATCAACGCGGGGTTTCTGCCTGTCATGGTCACTCAGGGCCTGATGGATAAGCTATTAATGTAAGCACTGCAGGGACAAAGGGAAGAAGGCATTGAAGGCACTGGGATAAAAATTAAAGGGTTGGCCTGGAAGCGATAGGCTTTGCCCACAACCTTCTGTCCAAGAAGTGTCATGATGCCTTAAGCAAAACCCCACCATTTCATTCAAAAATGGTCACCTCCCCCCCCAAAAAAAATTAAAAAGCACTAACATTAACCTCTGCAGCACTAATAACGGACATTATCTTTTTTTCTTGCAAGTGAGAAATTGTTGAGAACTAGCATCTAAAAACCAATTCCAGCCAGTTTATCAAAGTCAAAGTTCCTGCATCTCTGCGTGGTAATCATTCTCTGGAGAGTTATGAGCAAAGATGACTAATGACCAACTGCTCACGTGGGCAGTGCACCTTGAAGAATCAGGAAAAGGTGGCTTCAGCAAGAAGCTGCGCAGGTGGGAAAGGGTGGAACACGGTGCAGAGCGATTCTCAGTCCTATTATCAACAAGGGACTTCACGGGGTCCTGAGCTTGCACGTGGTAGTTTCTGACTGGGACTCAGTGACACATCCTGGGGATGGAGGACACTCTGCCGCCCTCAGCTTCACCATTGGGACGTTTCTTGTTTCTTCTTTGTCATCCCACACTACATCTGACAAGAGTATCGCGGATTATGTCCCCATTTGACAGTTGAAAGCTTTCTCAAACTTTGTTTTAAGAACCAAGTGCCTGGTTCAGTTTCAAACGCCCGTCTAGTCTTGATCTAGTCTTGTGGTTCTCTGGACCAGAACCACTACAGTAACTGGGTTCTCACTTGTTTGAGTCCAAGCAGCATCCTGTGTGTGCAATTATTCTTCAAGTTGGGCTGCCTTCTATAAGTGCTGGGCTTGAACGTGGGTTTGGGTGTGGAAACCTAAGCCATTATGTCTTTTCACTGAAAACAACCTCTGTTCTGAAACAATTGACCATTGCCTTGGTTCTTCTGGGTCAGTAAGTTCTAAGAAGCCCCCTCTTCTGCCTTTACTCTTTACCCACTGGAGACAAAAAGTTCCCAGACTCTGAGCTCCCCCTTCTTTTCTTACTTTGACAAATCAGGCAATGCTCTCGTGAGTTATTGATTCCTTATGCATTAACAAATGCAGACAATGGTAAACACTATTTTTTAAATCTCTTCCCCACTGATGTCATCTTATCAAATACCTACATTGTCTAAAAGCATCCATGATGTCACAAGTGACAATTTTAGGGAGGGTCTCACTACACTGTAGTGTGAACTGTTACTTTTCCATGAGCCAAAATTTATTGTCTTGTCATCTACCTACTGGGCCAATGATAAACAATTTGAAATTTTAGTTAGCTCGCCTTTATTTATGTATGTAGAGCATGATCTAGCCATTCTTTCCCCAGGATGGATGGCAAAGGTAGCAGATAAGTATAAAGTCTCCCTGAGCACTATAGTATTTTTCTCTGAATCTCTCTCTCTCTCTCTCTCTCTCTCTCTCTCTCTCTCTGTGTGTGTGTGTGTGAGAGAGAGAGAGAGAGAGAGAGAGAGAGAGGAGTTGATTGTTGATTGGTTGGTTTTCTCTTAAAATCATGTATTTCATGGCCAAAAGGTATCATATTAATGTATTATTAGATGACTATCAAGATTGAAATGATTAGTAATCTAAAACCAAGAATTGTAGCAAGTTGGGAAACTTTTTGATATGATGTTCGTATCATCATTTTTCATACTTGTATAAAGGATGGGTAACTTGATCATATCTGACTTTTATTAAATATACTTGAATAACCAGAAGTTTTCAAGGAGTTAGAGAGACTACAATAGGCCTAGCTTTAATTTTTTTTTGAGAAATTCCTGAGTAACTCTGGACATTAATGCGCTGGAGTACAGCCTATAAGGGGTAAGAGAAACAGGTGATGCTCTTCTACTCTAGAGATTACAGTAGACAATGGATTCTTCCTTAAGGCAGGTGGGCTCTAGAGTTAGTGTCATGACTAGAGTTTATTAAGCAGTCAGAACTAATATAGCTCTCTTGGGAAAAAGAAGGCAGATGGTAATTGGTAAAGAAGTCTAGGATAGATAGAGAGGGCCTGTTTTATCCTTAATTAATATAGCAATGAGCTTGGCATCAAGAAGGCTCAAAATCTCTAATAATTCAAGTGGTTAACACTAACAATCAGGTAGCAAAATACAGGTTCCACAGATCTGAACCTGAGGGGGGCTGATGGGCTCAAAAGAAGAGAGAGCCTCCCAGGGACAAATGTAAAATTCTTCAATTTTTTTGCAGGTTTCTTTGTTTCTCTCTCTATATATTTTTCTAATTCTCAACTGTTTAAACATACAAAGTCATGTAATAGATCATGCTTGGCCATGAGCTACCTATCCCTGATAAATTAGGCTTTTGTTCATTGCTGTGACACAGTACCCAACAAAATTGATACAGAAAGAGAAGAAGTTTGTTTTAGGCAATCTTTTTGGAATGTCTCCTTTAGGATTGACTGCCCCCATGTCAAGAGCATGTGGCAGTGAAAAGCTGTCCTCTCATGGACCCGGAGCAAAAGAGGATAAGATAGGGTCAGGGTCTCAGGGGCTCTAAGGACCTCTTACCTCTTAAAGGTCTCACCACCTCACAAGAGAGCCACTGGATGAAGCAGTCATTGATACATAGGCCTTTGGGGTGTAGTCAAGATCCAAGTTAGAGTCGAATACAGCCAGGTCTTCATAGGACAGTGGAAAATGAGAGACTACAAGGCGGGAAAGGGGCAGTACTGGCAAAAATTCACTCTATGTGATAGAATACCTGCTAGGAGACCTATCCATAGACTTTACCAGTAATGCAGACACAAGCAGAAAACAGGGTCTTTTTCCTCTTTCACCCCACAGCCAAGTGACATCATTTCTGAGAAACTCAAGAATGAGGAGAAGCCCTTCAAATTGGATCTTTAAACAGGAATGCAATTAGGTGATTTTGAAGTTGGCTGGAAATAATTACTGAATTGGATGACTTTTTTTTTTTTTTTCTGAATCCGGGCAGTCGTGGGGATCCAGCATTAAGATGAAACTGGCTATAGAAAAAGGGTTCCCATTATGTTATTTGCAACTTGGCTTTCAGATCCGCACCTGGCATACAGAGACGCTTGGACAACAGCCAGTGGAATCAGAGGCACCGAGCACACAGCTCTCTGCCGGTGTCACCTCCGGCTGTCAAGTTTGCATACTGCTCATTTAATAAGCCTCTTCTCCGTGTATATGTCGGAACATATGAGGAGAGAGAAAGTTGCTTCACCGTTCCCAGATTTTTTTTCCCTCAATTTCCATGTACAACACAGATAAGATAGTAGTTTTTAAATATTTGAGTAATTGTTAAAGTTTGGATCTCTGATATCTTTCAAAGTCTTCTAATGTAAAAGACTTGATTGCAAACATGTGAGGTTGCTAGAATGGTGGGATATAGATATAGCAAATAGCCAATAGCTTCTAAACCACCAACCTGAGCCAGTACCACAGGCTCCCAAGCCAGTAGAGCCCCGGACATCACTCAGAGAGCACAGCAGGCATGGGGCTGCTCCCTCCTGAAATCAGGCTTGGGCCCACTCAGCTCTACAAAGACAATGCCATGTCATCATGATAAAGCCAGTTAGGCTTTGGTTTCCCTGCCGGAGAACTGACTTCTCAGAAACCGCGTGACAAGCAGCCTACCAATCTAGCTGATACTTCTGGAAGGCCCAGTCCCCACTGACCTTTGTTCCTTCCTTCCCCTGACTGGAGCTCTGTAAGTCAGGCATGCTAGCTACTTCAAAAAAAATGAGCTGTCGTTCAAAACAGTCAGTTGGGTTGTTCATACCCTCCATGGCCAAACCAGTGAGTCAACGGGGTCTCAAAGGAGGGAGTGAGGATTGAAAAAGAAAAAACGGTTAGAGAAAATTAGAACATGACTCCAGCCCGGACTGGGGCTGAAGCAGCTCTATTTCTCTCCAGCCTGCTTTTATATCATTCTAGTTATATCAAACAAACAAACAAAAAAACAACAACAACAAAAAAAAACCAAAAACCAAAAAACAAAACAAAACAAAAAACAAACCAACATAGTCAGTTCTTAGATCAAACACAAAGTAATCAATTGAAGTAGTAAACAAGGAGATCATACAAGAAAGTCATCAAGCAGAGCAGTAAGCCAAGCAATCACACAAGGTAATAATTACGTAGTCAGCAAAGAGATCAGGTAAGGTAGTAATTCACCAAGTAGTAAGCTAAGCCCCATGGTCACTGTTTCTAATATTCTTCTCGTAGCCTACTTCCTTGTCCAAGCCCAGTGACAAATGCCAAATTCCAAGAAGCGGCACCAAAAACTCTCAACACCTCTGTACTCACCACTACCTGAGAGCCCTCTCTCCACATCCTCTGCATCCTGAGGCCACAGGTGCACAGCGGCTGATCTGATGGGGCCCCCGGACCCAGACAAGTCTTAACTTCTGTTGCCTTGCTTGGAATCTAGGCACATCTAGCTGGCTAGCACAGGAGGTTTTGTAGACTCTGAAGAATGCCTGTGCTTTAAGCCAGTGCTGATGATACCGAACCCACAGAAGCTTATTATTATCAACGTTTATGTGGTTGGGAAAGAAAAGTTTACACTACCTAATGTATAAGAAAAAGAGACAGGAAAATCCATTATGATTATTGGAAGCATTCAGGTTTTTTTTTTTTAAACATTAAGAGTTCAATTACAAAAAATGAATTTCAGAATGATTTTTATATTTGCTGTTGGTTATTTTTTTTAATCTACTTTTATTCTATGTGTACAGATAGGTGTTTTGCCTGTGCGTGTGTATCTGTGTTTACACGCATGCAGTACGTGTGAAGGTCAAAAGAGGGCATTGGGTGCCCAGGAGTGGGGTTATAGATGGTTGTGAGCTGCCATACGGGTGCTAGAAAGCAACCCAGATCCTCTGGGAGAGTAAGTAGCCAGTGCTCTTACCTGCTGAGCCATCTCTCCAGCTCCAGCTGTTAAGTGCTTCTTGATGCAAATACCAAGGACAAAGACACCCTCAAATCTTAAGCTAATATGTTTAAAAATTTATTTGACTCTTTTAATGTCTTGTGGCATTTGTTTTATTGTTATTGTCCTGTTTTGATAAGTGCTAGCAGCAATCTTGCACTTAACATCTGATACATAATAATGCAGAGAGAATGCCTGCTCAGATTTGGGGCTCTGGCTTATGTGCCCTTTATTTTTACCTCTCTTCTGTTGTTTTTCACTCTCGTGCATACACTGTTCTAGCAGAGGTGTACAGGGTTTGAAGCAGGCTGGTGCATGTGGTTTATAATACATGCAATTCTTAGGGCCAAGAAAGAGTGGATCCCTGAATGTAGAATACAGCAGTCATGAGAGCAGTATGCATACCAGTGTGTGTGTGTGTGTGTGTGTGTGTGTGTGTGTGTGTGTTCCCTTTAGTTCCAAGGCAGCCCAGGATCTAGTTCTGTTTGGATTTTTTAGTACTATCCTGTTTCTACTTATTAGAGTACTTGTGTCTTATCTCTTAATCCAATGACCAGCATGATGTTATTAGGTTCAAATAGGGGTTAGCAGAAAGGCTTGTGCCTACTTCTCAGAGTTCCTATTTCAGTATAATCACTTTCCATGGGATACCTAGGAATCAAGAGTAAGGACATCGCCGGGTGTGGTGGCACACGCCTGAAATCCCAGCACTTGGGAGGCAGAGGCAAGTGGATTTCTGAGTTCGAGGCCAGCCTGGTCTATAGAGTGAGTTCCAGGACAGCCAGGACTACACAGACAAACCCTGTCTCGAAAAACCAGAGAGAGAGAGAGAGAGAGAGAGAGAGAGAGAGAGAGAGAGAGAGAGAGAGAGAGAGAGAGAGAGGACATGGACTATTCTGCCTTGGTGTCTTGTCTGTCTAGTTATCTCACATTTCTCACACTTATGCCATAGCAAGTCTGAAGATTGGACTCTAGAAATTGAAGTTAATGCAACTAATTGCTTGAAGGCATTAGCTGGCCTGAGAATTTCCTGGAGAATGCCACTGTGAGGTCTATAATGGTTCAGAGTCACGAAGAATCTTGCCCTTTCCCAGAGGATGGGGGGTAAATAAAGAGAATGAAGTTTCTGAATAAAGGATGGCCTGCGACATGGAGACTCACCTTGTCCTTGTTAGAGCAAGTCTGGAAATTCTTAAGAGTTCTCGGGGGAACCACTCTCCCTCAGCCCTTAACAAGCCTGTCAGTACCGCTCAGCAGGCTTGGGCTCTGATTTCCCTAATTGTCATCCTAGAATCCTAAGCCCTGGGGGCTTTGGGTGATGTAGATACTAAACGCTTTATGAGACAGAGCCTTTGTATCCTTCAGAGCATGCTTCCCTTAATGAAAAGCAACATCTTTCAAGAGGTCAAAATTGTTGTTCAAGAGGCAGGGTTGAAGGATCTTCATAGTCTTTGGTTCAGAATGTCTTCGGAGCCATAGCCCTCAAGGACAACCATTTCCATCACTTCTTCCGAAACAGGACCTTAGGGGTTTGTACTGGTCATCAACTCTGAAACTGCCCCGCAGTCTTATTTAATTAGCATTGTCTCATATAACACAAAGGATGGATAACTCAACCTGCTGATCACTAGAAGGCTTGGACCCAAACCTCTTCCTACCTGCTCCCTGTGATTACTCTGGAAAGTCATGGCGTTAGGTTGTATCTTCAAGGATGAAGATGTGAAGACAGAGGTGGAAATAGCTTCTGTTGTATTGTTGGTGATACCTGTGATGCTTATGGGGGAAAGTAAGCAGTATAGTGTATTTCTGTACTGTGTTATCTTAAGTCATTGGATTGGGATTGTTCAAGAAGGGCTGTCTTCACTCAACCACCAATAGATCTCAAAGGCACAGTGCAAAGCTTGTTAACAGACCACATTGGTTCTTTCTTAAAGAGAGACCTGAATAACAAACATTTGAACGTTTATGTTGCCAGTCTATGGGCATTGTTTAACATTGTGATCTCTCTAAACCTAGAATTGCTTCCCACCCAATTGAATGGTATTTATTTAACTTCACACAGAAAAGTTCTTCTTTTTTAATTTTTCTTTTAATTTTATGTGCATTGGTGTTTTGCCTGCATTCATTCTGTGCGAGGTGTTGGATCCTCTGGAACTGGAGTTATGCAGTTGTGAGCTGCCATGTGGTTGCTAGGAATTGACCCAGGTCCTCTGGAAGAGCAGCCAGTGCTCCTAACTGCTGAGCCCCGCTTCTCCAGCCCCTAGGAAAGTTCTTCTTAAGAAGAAAAGGAGATAAAAAATGGTCAGGCCCAGGGACCCCAAAGTGTCAGTTTTTAAAATATCCTTTGTGGATACCAGGAGTGCCAGAGGAGAGTTCTGGTTCCTGGTTCTTTGTTATCTCTTCCTTTTTTTCCCAGAAGCAATGTCTGAGTAGGTGACTAAGACAGAGAGAAGGCCCCTGGATACCTTAATGGCTGGGCCAACTGGACTAACCAGCAGATGGTCTCCTGTCTTAGTCTTCCTTTATATCGCTGTGATAAGACACCGTGACCGACCTGGGGCCATTGACACTGCATCAAGCTCAGCATCCCAAATCTGAGTTAAAGAACACTCAAGAGCAGAGAATGGCCCTGGTCTTAAAGATGCTCTGGTGTTCTCGCGTTACTCACTTCCTCTTTCTGCAGAATGACTCTAGGTATAGATTACTCTCTTTCTCCCTCTAACCATAACACACCTTTGTCTTCCATCGTCCTATTACATGTCCCATCAGCACATGTTTCTTTTACCCACTCTCTTCTTTCTCTCTCTCTTCCTCCAGTTCTTATGCTCTTTGGAACCTGAGTTGGACATACGTGGGATTTACATTCTATTAGCCATATCTTCTCTTATAAGTGTGCATCAATTTTCCTGGGCATGTACTGGAAGTCTCTTCAAAATGGACTTCAAGAATACACAGAATGAAAATTAAAAAAAAAATTATTCAGCCTTTTCAAGTTCTTCCTCTGAATTTGACGCACTGGATTCTTAGTTTACGCACATTCCATACGATTGCGTGTTAAATCTGTTGGTTCTAGTTCTATCTGTACAATTGATTATCAGCTTGCTTTTCAGAATCTCCATTACCTTTTATCCTGACGGATAATTCTAATACCTGGTCTTAGCTTTTAGCTCATAGCACGATTTCACTACCATTTTGTATTTGTATCTTGATGTGTGTTTGTGTGTATGTTCAACTTCTCTGGAAATTTATTTGTAGAATTTTTAGAGATTAAGCTAGCTGTCAGTTATTCTGAGAGAAGTGATGTTTGCTTTATCAGTATCAAGAGATACAACTTATCCAGGACAATTTCAAATTAAAGTCTGTACTCAGGGTTTTCTTTGACAACACGGATGACCTGAATTTCTCCATCAAACCAAGGGACTAATTTGTAGTTATGTGTTCTCAGGGAAGAATAACTTTCTGTTTTGCTTTCTTTACAGCTAAGTGCTGCTGCCTGCACAGCTTTGAGACTGAACTCAACAGATACACATACAGAACAATCTGGGATTAGGTGAATTGTGGCCTCTGGTGGAGCTGCCCCAGCCTGGGAGAAATGTCGTGGCTTTATTATACGCAGCTGAAGGAGAGGCATGTTAACTAATCTTGGTAGGGTGTCTCTGCAGAGAAGCAGTTTTGGCCAGTCATTTGTGTTGGAAGAAGCTGCTGTCAGTACTTCCAGTACATGTTGTTGACATTTGTACCACGGGAAACCCTCGATACTCGTACTGGAACTAGGCACTGGTGTCCTTGGCATAGCCGTGCTCAGAGGCACCCTTGTGTGCATGGTACACATGCTTCCCACAGCTAAGTTTGAGGATGTATGCTTTCTTGATTTTATCTTTTTCCCCCCTTCCTTGGCACTCTTTCTCTTTATATCTTGGTATCAATAGTTTAATCAAGGCTTTCCTGTTGGATTCTCCAACTGCACTGGGCATAGGGCTTAGTAAGCTCCTTTCCTCATATTAAAGCACACAAAAGAAACCCGGGAATCTTCACAGGTCAGCAGAGACTGGTAAACCGATCGTGGTGCAATTCCCATTGTCCTTATTCTTTATTTTAAATGATTTGGACATTTTCATATTCTTTAATTTTGTATCAGCTTATTGATAGTTCATGAGTGATTTTTATGTTTCCATTCGCTTTCTTATGTCTAATTGAAACAAACTGTTTAGGGCATTTAATCTCCCATATTAGTACAAATATAAATATTGGTAACTATTATAATGCCAACATTTTCCAAGTGTTTCCTACTAAAAACTAAGATTGTGTATTTTGAGAAATGGGTACTTTAATAGTACTAATTGAAACTCTATCTTACCCCAATTGGGAAAAGCCCTCTTGGATGAAAAATACCATGAACGAAAATGCAACCCAACAACCAACAACAAGCAATTGGTGCATATCCAGCCGTGTAAGGGTGCGTGATTTCTCTCGCTGTCTTCTCGGAGCCGGCTTACTGCTCGCTCTTGTACGTTTCATCCCTTTCCGATTCGCTCATAAGGCATTCTCCTACTGACTCCGTGTTTCTTTTATTTTTCTCTCCCTTGCTACCTAGAGTACCAATTTTGGGCTGCGCAAAAGGCTCTTACAGCAGGATTTGGTCCACTGGAAAGCGGGCCCGTGCATTTCTAAGGCTCACGTTTATCTTACTCCAGCGAAAGGTGCTGAAGGGCTAAACACTTTCCACACAGTCCCATCGGAAGACCTTTGCCAAGGGCTCCTCCCCCCCACAGCTGCCTTGGCTGTGCCCGCTGACTCTGAGGTGTTTCCCCCACACCCTAATTTCAACCTCAGGCCTCACAAGTCCAGCAACCACACCCCGTGATGCTCACGTGCGCCACTTTTCTTCTTTCTTTTCTAAAACTTCTTTCACGTTTCTCTCATCAATCCATGCTACTCAAGGACTGCCAGTGAGCCGGAGTGCTAGGGTGACACTGGTGACGAAATAGGACCTGTTTTCTGGAAGGGGTCTGCTAAACAAATTAAAGAGAAGTAAGTGGCTTCCGTGGGATTGAGAAATTGTTTACATCCCCCGGTTACCAAAGAAACAGACTCCCAACTGTGTAGGGGAATACCAGAACAGGGAAGTGGGAAGGGGTGGATGAGGGAGCAGGGGGAGGGAAAAGGGCATGTGGGACCTTAGGGGGGTGGGGAAACAAAAAAATGGAAATGAAATGTAAATATAGAATATATCCATTTAAAAAAAGAATACTAATACTAATATAAATGCTAATTAAAATATTCTTGGGGGGAGCCCTAAGCTGTTAATGGGACATATATAAAGTATAGAGTTGTATGTAGCAAGACATGAATTAAAAAGACAATGCTATGCAAATGAGACGAGGGTTTGGACTTTTGGGGACATAGACATACGACCCTCTTCACAAAGGAATGGACACTTGAGATAGTAAACTTCTCTCTCCTGGGGCCTACCTGCCCCCGTGGAGGGGCAGCCTTTCTAAGTGTGTTCTCTTACATTGCTTACCACTGCCTAATTTGCTACTGAATTCTTTATGCCAGACACAGGAAGCTGGAATTTCCTGCAAGCACTCCCCACATGCCAAGATCAGCCATTTTCAGTGAATGTCAGTAAGATTGCATTTCTAAGCACTACAATTTCCTGTTCAACATGCAGGAATAGAGACCATTCGTGTCTGAGCTCTATACAAACCACAGCATTCTTGTAGAATCTTATCTTTCAACTTTCAAAGTAGGGAAAGAGACTACGGTAAATTCCCATAAATAAGGAATGGTTACATGCATGTTTTTTCATCATTTATGAAAAAAATTAGATATTAAAACTTAATGACTAGTGTGGTCATCACTAGTCATCAGATGCCCACCCAGCCCTCCTCTGAGGTATGACGGATTCTTCCCCTGAGATTTTCTTGTACTTTTTAGAATCCAGAAGTTGAATCAGCTTACTAAGCTCAGGGTTATGATCATATGCCTTGCAAATTCCCTAGTTTGGAAACTCTGAACTATTTGAAACCATTTAATAACAAATGATTATTTAATATTTTTCAAAGCCTATCACTCGTACTGTACTGTTATAGAGGTCTAATTAAAACAAGTGTTCTTCAGAAATGAAGAGAGAAAAATAGGTTCCACATGACTGAGACAATCTTCACATCCTCTGGAAACCAAAGGAATATACTCCCCACTCCAGGGAGCTTGGACTCTAGAGAGAAATAGGGAAATAAAAATGTTGAAGGGCATCTGATACATGTGCCCATGGCAGTGTGGCAGGAGGCTAGGGTACAGGATATATTCTTTTGGAATATTAGCTTCTATTTGCTTATGTGTAGCTCTCACTCAGTAGTTTAACCTAGAGACATAGGGCTAGATAGCTCTACAACACATTGGCTATGTATTCATATTGAGTTATAAAGGAGAGTCTATGTTATGACTTCAAAAAGGGCTCCTGAGTTGTCCCACAGTGGCTAGAATTCTCATGCAACATAGTCCTGGACTCTGTGGGCAATTCTTTGTTTTCCTCCTATTCTGCTTGTCTCCACGATCCCTGGCTGTTCCTTGCTGTGGAACAGGAAATAAGAGAGAATGAAAATTGCTGAAAAGATGGGATGTTACTGCAGTGGCCCGTGGCACTGTTGATGTCCAGATTGAGAACTTCAATTTCTCCCTCCTGGCAGCTACAAGGGTGTGCCCACTCTCAAGGCTGCTGTCACAGGAGGCTGAGGAGAGTCTGGACTTTTATACCCCACCCCAGGTACTAACATGAGCCCCGTGCCCTCTAGAGCTCCCCAGGGCATTAATGGAGATTCCCAGGGCTGGGATCTGGATGTCTGCCCACAGTATGCGGTAGTCAAATGCCTTCGTGTTCTTCCTCCGCTGGAGCCGTGTCAGAAAAAAGCAGCTGAAATACAATGTAAAAATAACGCCAGAGTCTCTTAAATTAACTGGTTTTGCTCTGCAAAACTCTCTGTTAAAAGAATATAAACACAAACTATAGAATGAGACAAAATATTTGCAAACTCTCGTATCTGCCAAAGGATGAAATCTGGAATATATAAAGAACCTTCAATTCTCAACAGCATGAAGACAACCCAATTAGGAAATGGGCAAAAGACATGCAGAGACATTTCACCCAAAAGCATATACAGATGGTGCATACGCACATGAAAAGATGTTCGACATTATTAGACATTAGGGAAATGCAAATTACAACCACAACAAGATACCACTACCCACTTAACAGAATGACTAGAATAAAAAATAACGACAATATCAGATCCTGGTGAGAACTCTTAAAGTCGGATTGCTCCAATTATTGGTGGATTTTGCATATTATTGCTGAGAGTGTAAACAGTCGAGAGTTCTGGGAAAACAGTTTGGCCTGTTCTTTAAAACACTAAATATCAAAGCAATTGTACACCTGGGCATTTTTCCCAGAGAGAAATAAAAAAATTATATTCACTCCGAAACCTGCACACAGATATTTATGGCATCCAGACTCATGTTTCCAAACTCTGAAGTTAATCCAGTGTCCTTCAGTGGGGAGACGATTAAAGCGAAGCGGATCACGGAACACCACCCAGCCATAAGAAGAACAGCACCATTGGTGTATATATACACAACCACCTGGATGAGTCTCCTGACAGTTTTACTGAGTTAAATAAAAAGCCTTTCTCAAACGTTCCGTACTGGGATACTATTTAAAAGATGGCGCGGGAATGATAAAATTATAATCATGAGGAGCAGATGAATGATTGCCACGGTTTAAATGGGTTGAGGAGAGGAAGGAAGAGAAGCTACCCGAGGTCAACTTGAGTGTCTCTATGGTGCTGGAAAGCCGTGTGTCTTGGCTGCGTTACCATCAGTAATCTAGTTTTTCTGGGATAAACCATGTCCTCCCCCACCCAAATCCCTGTATCTCAGAATGGGAGTGTATGTATCTTTAATGAGATATTTAAACTTAAAAAAAAAGATCTTTGGGGTAGACCATAGTCTAATGTGACTGGATTCCTCGGAAGAAGAGCGGTTCTGTGGGCCAAAGTCTAATATGACTGGATTCCTTGGAAGAAGAGAGATTTTGACTGACAGCCACAGAACAATGCTGTGAGGTACAGGATAAGACAGTCGCCTGCAAAGCCCAAGAAGAACGTCTCAGAAGAAATAACCTCTCTGACATCTTGTGTTTGAACGTCTAGTATTTAGAGCTGTGAGACATTTTGTTCCTGTCAGTCAGCCGGAAGTGCGTTGCTATAGCAAAAGAAAGGAATAGACTGTTAGGATACTCTGTTACACTTTGGAGAAACGTTGCTTGCTTGGGAAACTGGATAAAGGGTACATGGGGTACTGCCTATTCGATTTTAAAACTGTTACATTTTAGTTTATTTGGGGGAAAAAAAGGCGCGGGGTGTGTGTGGGTGGGTGGGGGAGAGGCCTGATTGACAGCAGCTCCACAGCCGCTGGTGCCCAGCCACCCAGAGGAAAATGAGGCGAGAAGACAAACTTCCCTTCCTCCCAATGCAGTGTGTGCGAGCATCACAGAAACTCTTCACAAGGCATGAAACACAGGCTTTCAGCGAGAGCAAGTCCAGGCAGCATGAATGAGTATTGAAGAGCCACAGGGGCTGGCTAGCCTGGAAACGACATGGTAGCAAACTTGAATCTGTCCTTACAGGTCGCTGTCCTCCTTTCCGGTGCATCGCTGCCTCTAAAGCCGGGCGGCTCATCCACATGCCCAAATCTCGGCATTATCAACGCCCTCGCTTGCTCAGCATCTCCACTGGTCGGGTTCAGGCTCTGCCTCTGCCCAGGCGGTCCTCTTTTGCTCTCAGAGGATGTCAGCATCCTGTCTACTACTTTGATGTGGCCTTGAACTCTTCAGCACTTGGCAATCCGTCACTGTCTGTTCTCCCGTGGTCTCCCAATCACCAGTGGAGTACTCCTGCAGTTATCTCTGATGACCCAAGGCTGCGGGGACAGGCAGGCAGCAAGCTCTCCTCTAGACCTGGGATTCCTTTCTTCCTTCTCTTATGTCCCCAGTGTATTTTTTTTTTTTACACTGAGAGTCTCACTGTTGCTGTCAGAGCTGTGCTGGCATGTCCGATTTTTAAATGAGGGGTCTTCTACAGTGTCAGCAGACGGCCAGGCTCAGAGTGACCTGCAGGGAGTGCTCTAAAGGGATCTGTAGAGTCTTGCAGCTGCAGACTCCTGGGCAAGCACTGCTTTCTTAAGGACCTTTGATCCTGCTTCAGATTCCACTCCAAAGAGGATACCAATTTACCCTTGAAATCCATCGGAAACTTCCGCGCTGATGGGTAACACCCAAGCTGACAAAACTTTGTGCCAACCTGGGGACTGACCCCAGGTATTCAATACTGGATCTGCATCCCATGGATTGCGAGGTCAGGTTCCCTGTGCGACACCTGGTACCCCTCAAATGTCTGGGAATGGATATTTTTTTCCCTCAGTGGCTTCAGGGCAGCTGGAGGAGAGAGCTTACCGCAGAAGTCCTGGCGGAGGGGGGGAAGCAAGCAGGAGGTGTGTCTGGAAAGATACGGGATGAATTTCAGTCCGCTCAGCCTCTGGTGGAAGGGACCGCTGGTTGCAAGTGAACCGAACACTCGCTTGCTTATTGGGCAACCGGAAGCATGAAGATGGAGAACCAAGGGCTGTTGCAGTTGCGGCCCCAGGGCCACTGAGGAGGCTGAGGAAGAACCATAGAGGCTGAGGGGCGCCAGGCCATGCTGGGAGGAAGCCAGTACCACCTCTCCACCTGATAAAATCCCCACCCCTCTGCAGGCCTCCAGGTGTGGGAGTTAGGGCCTTGGCCAATGACTTGATGGGTCACCACACTGCCAATATAATGGTATGGCAAGAGGTTCAGGGTATCTTCAAAATAAGTGTTGAAAGTGTTTATAGGGTTCAAACGCAAGTCTGCTGAGAAAGCATGTGCTCAGAATCCACTAAGAGTTTCGACTCGCTCCTGTGTCAAAAGAATCGTTAATCCCCAAGCTGCGGCAATGACTCGAAGGATGTCTTCAGATTCAGGAGACTGACGTGGTCACTGACCTGAAGTCCGAGCTCTGATAGGTCCAGTTGTAGAATTCCACGGAGCTTTCTGATTTTCCTTATTGCGGAGCTTCCTGGTTGCTGCTGTCTGTGGAGTAAGGACCCAGTTTTTCAGACCGAGAAGTTAGTGTGGGGAGCGCGTGGCATCTGCTGCTGTTCCCATCCGTAAGGAAACTCTGAACAGTCTCGGGCAGTTGGCACCATGCCGTGTTCTGAGAATTTCCTTTTTACTAAAAATTCACACTGAACAATTTTGAGTGACATCATTTCGTAGTAATTAGGAGAATATTGCTCTTAAAGTAGGTATTTTGGTACTGCATGGCCCCTAAACGCAAGTTGACCACATCAAGTCTTCACTCGAGAAAATAGTAATTTCTTTCTTTCCTACTTAATTCTTTTTTTTTTTTCTGAGACAGGGTTTCTCTGTGTAGCCCTGACTGTCTGGAACTCACTCTGTATACCAGGCTGGCCTCGAACTCAGAAATCTGCCTGCCTCTGCCTCCCAGAGTGCTGGGATTACAGGCATGTGCCACCACCGCCCGGCTCTGTTTTTTTTATTGAAATAGAATTATATCCCCCTTGTTTTCCTCCCTCCAGTCCCTCTCAGATACCTCCTTCCAATACTTCCTCCTATGATCTCTTTTATTCTCAAATTGGTCGCCTTTGTCTTCATTATCACTACACACAAATGTATGTCTATATGAAAGTATGTATGGATGTGTGTATATAAATATGAATAGAACTTTTCTAGTCCACTTTTGTTATTTTCACGTAAATGGTTTTGAGACTGACCTCTCTGCACTGGACGACAGGTCCAGAGGCTCCTCCCTTCCCTGGGAGAAACTAATTCCTTTCCCAACCATCATCTAGTTCTTAGGTCAGCCTTGGGAACCCAAAACATTTTCTAACATGTATGTTAACATGTCCATCGATACATCTATCATTCTGGTCCTGTTTGTGCCATCCTTTGGGGGTGGGAGGGTGAGGAAGCACATTTCATAACAGACTTCCTGGTATCCTGGATCTTATAGGATGTCCATCCTCTCCTCCACCGCATTCTGCGAGCCCTAGATGGGAAGTTAGGATGTAGATGTATTCGTTGGCCTGGGTTCTCCATGATCGGTTGGTGTCTGCATCTTATCCAGATGTGGTTTTCTGCGACAGTCTGCATTTGCTGTAAGGAGAGGCTTCTCTGATGAGGGGTGGTAGCTATATTTACTTGTGGGTGCAAAGATAAAATGTAGAATATATTTAGGAATCATGCTGGTCTAGCAAAGTGGCAGCAGTAGATTATTTTCTAAGGTCCAAGACTCCCCCCACCCACACTCCCAAGAAACTGGCTACGTTTCCAATACCAGGTGTGATTTTCCTCCTGTTGAGTGGGCCTTAAGTCCAATTAAGCAGCTGCTGGTTGACACAGATATGCAAGTATCATTGACTGCACCTTTACACATATCTTGTCATGCTGGCTCCTAGATGCTGCCGCTGGATAGGAATGTTTAATTGCTTCCTCCTTGCAGCCTCTATTGTATCTTTTGGAACCATGGTAGCTAGGCTACAGGGAGAGGCTTTCAGGTCAGGTCCAACTTATACAAGACCCGTGTCTTATCCTAAATATGTAGAGTCTTCATCAGTAGGGCCTGACTCTCAGCCACTGAAAGGCAGCCAAAAGCTTCAGCCATAATATTTGGTTTTGGGAGTCACTTGGAGTAGCCTGAGCAGTCATTTGAAAGGACATTTCTTATGCCTGGTACTGAGCTTTTTGTTCCTCTGTGATTATTGTAGGATGCTCTGTCAGCCCAAGTGGCTTAACTTCAATATAATATATAACATAATAAACATATACATGCACAAATTATATATATATATATGCATGTATATATAATGACATATACTATATAATGATTTATATCATATATGTCTCCTAACTGTATACAATTATACATATCTTATATATTTTAACTATATACAAGATTCAAGATACATATTTAAATATATATGTGTGTGTATATATAAACTAACTCTACCACTCCCTGAAATATGTCCGAAAGATTTGAACTCCTTCTCCACAGAGATATTCATTGCCCCTATTCATAAGAAATGGAAATGACTCAAATGTCCATTAATAGATGAAATAAAAATGTCATATATATATATATAGTAGGAAGCTCTGTCAACCCAAGTGTTTTAAGTTCAATATTTGCGCGCGCGCGCGCGCGCACACACACACACACACACACACACTGCAATACTATTTGGCTGTGAAAAAAATAAAATCCTGAAATTTTCAGTTAAATGAATGGGCCTAGAAAATTTTCTATTGAGAAGGGTTACCCAGACCCAGAAAGACAAATATCTCATGTTCTCTTTTGTCTCCTGTTCCTAGCTCCAAATTCTCAGATGTGAGTATACGCAGAAACCAGGAAAGCATAAAGGGACCATAGTTCAGGGAGACTTGGGGGAGAGGAGTAGTAGGACGCAGGTGATATGGAGTTGGAATAACAAGGAGGGGTCTCCAGCTGGGGAGGACGGAGGAGGTCAATAAAGCACAGGAGGGACACAGGACAAATAACACCTCAATGAATCGTTTTATATTTACATAAAACTATATGCAATATATATACGTGCATTGTATACATACATACTTAAACATACATGAAAGAAAATAGCAATTTTTAAATATATAAAACTCTCCTGTCTGGTCATTATGTAGGAAGAGATTTTCATGAGGAAGTTTCAGAGGTAATTCTGACATTGTGAATATTTTGCTGACTTGAGAAATTAACCTCCTCATAAAATCCAATCCCACTTTGCTATTTTGACACTTCTTTTGTGTGAAAGTATTCATTAACGTTTCACATAATTGCCCTGTTTCTAGAGCAAGTATATAATTTCCCCCAGAATGAAGACTTCATAATGCATATCCAATAAAGTCCACCCTATCTGCCACTACTTGACATCTTAGACTTAATTTGAGTTTGAAAGAGATTATTTTTTCTCACTGTTGATCCTGCTGGATCCTGTTGAATCTCATTGTTCATCTGCCGCCATGTAAAGCCGCCAGCAGCCAAGGCCATTTGCAATGTCTACCGTTGACTTTTTGTCACTGTGTCATCTGGATGCCTGGGTCTTTTCTCAGTATATATTGCTAGTGACTAGTGACGATTCAGTATGTATCACATACATACTGATTCAGTATGTATTAATCACATTGATGAGAGTACTATCACAACTTTGCCTTTGCTGCATGTGCGTGAAAACAGCAATTAAATTTTAATAATAATGCTGGAGACTACAGAAAGCCTTGGTAAGTATGAGCACTTCCATTGTAATGGAACATGAAATCAGTTGGGGAGTAGACTTACAGAAATAAAATTATTTTATTTTCTTAGTAAATTGCATGGCAATTCAAAGGCTGTGTGTGTAAGTAAATGTGTGTGTGTGTGTGTGTGTGTGTGTGTGTGTGTGAGGTGTGTGCTTGTAGGTGTGTTTGCATTAATGAGTTAGTATGAAAGGAGGCCAACCTTCAACCTTAGATGATAACATCTAGGTGCTGGCTAAAAAATTCAGAAATGAAACCTTTTATTGTCCTTAAACCTACATTTTGGTCAAATTGGATGGCCAAGAAGCTCCAGGAATGTGTCTGTCTGTCTCCACCTCCTCAACCTTGGTACCACAGGCATATGGGCTGCTGCACTCATCCAAGCATTTCTACACAGATCCGGAAAACTCAGACCCTTATGCCATTGAACCAGCTCTCCAGCTCAAGGTCAATTTCTAAAACATGGAAATTGTAGTTTATTAATCCCCTTATGAATTGTTTTTGCACAATTACCATGGAGAAAGTCATCATAGAATCCTTACTTCTGCTTCTTGTTAGGGTCCCTGCTGGCCTCTGCTGGCCCCTGGATAGCCTTCATTCCACCTCTGCATTCTTCTCACTGTTTTCTTGAAGGGATTTATTCTCACACCAGCCAAACCTTGCAAGTCAGTGTTTGGCTCGTTTTTCTTTGCACAATCCAAGTAGCCAGTCATAAATAATGTCAAAGGCTATTCATTGTCTTGCCACCACCGAAATGAGCCCTGAATCCAATTCCAAAGATGAAATCTGGGATGGTCTATACGTTTTGTCTACTTTTCCTAAAATTACTGCCTTAAGTATCATTGCTTTACTGTGGTAAAAGCCACTAAGAAACAATCATTGGTTTCCTATGGGGTAGTTGGTTGGTCATGAACTTCTGTACCACATAACTGTGTTTTTTATAATGGCTAGGGAGAAAAGGAGGTAGAAACAATATCTCTTTTAAAGCAAGTACAAATGGATCCAGTGGTGCAGGCCTGTGACTCCATCAATTTCATAGGCTTAGGCAAGAGGATCACAGGTTCAGGAACTGCCTGGGCTCCTGAGTAAATTTAATCAGCCCTGGAAACATAATAAAACCCTGTATCAAAGTAAAAAAAAAAAAAGACTGGAAATGGACTTCAATGGTAAAGCCCAAGCTCCTGAGGTCAGATCCTAGTACAGCCCGACAATCATGCAGACAACCAAAATTCTAAAATAGAGTTTTTCTTAAATAATTAAAAGTAATTCTGAGGGATTTTTGGCATATCCTTTTTTTTCCAAATAAAATAATTTGCTACTATTCTTATGCTCTGGTAAAGTGCAATCAATCTACAATCAAACGGCAAACTCTAAACTCCAATCACCTGTTCTTATCAAGTTGTTTTCTATCAAGTTATTGATTATATGGTCAGTTTTAGTACCAATTGCACGAGCTAGTTGCTGATGGGAGGTCTCTATTTTATGCTTGCTTTGAAAGAACATACTTACTAGATATTCTACATAGATTGGATACACACACACACACACACACATATATACATATATATATATATATATATATATATATATATATATACATATATATTAGAAAAACCACAGAATAAATATAGACTGGTATATTAGAGTAACAGACACTTTAATATAGCTGAGATCCAGGAGTCCTGTTTCTTTTCTCTCATTTTCTTTTTTTTTCTTTTATTTCTTTTATTTTATTTTATTTTGGTTTTTTTTAAGACAGGGTTTCTCTGTGTAGCCCTGGCTGTCCTGGAACTCACTTTGTAGACCAGGCTGGCCTCGAACTCAGAAATCCGCCTGCCTCTGCCTCCCAAGTGCTGGTATTACAGGCGTGCGCCACCATTGCCCGGCTCTCATTTTCACATACAACCTTTCACTCTTGTGAACAAGCACAGCATTGTTTGTCTGCCTTCATATTTCTGTTAAACATGTGTATCCTAAGTGACCCTTAGGAGCTCTTACCTCAGAAGTAGTGTGACCAACTAATCTGATAGCCAGCATGATGAATAGAATAATTCCTTCTGGGCTAATATGTTTAAATTTATCCTTTCTAACTCAATAATAGCAGTTAGTTTTTCTCATTCCTATGTTATACAGCATGCTGATAGCGATATGATATTTCACCTCAGATGCTTCGTTTATTTTTCTCAATATCCTTTTTTTGTACAAGAAACAAACAAGCAGGAGCCCACCAGTAAAACTTTGAGGGGCAAGTTTCAATAAATACACATGCGTATATATAATTACAGCTGGTAAATGTTGATGGTATTTCTATTATAAGCCTCAGATCTGTAAAGATATTTTTCTGTTTTCTCTGTTTGATGAGACTGCTTAAAATAAGCCATGCACATCTAAAATAAGAAGCCATAAGAATAAAAGTCTGACTTCTTATTAGAAAACCAAGAATAAAAAGGAGCCTGCCAGGAAGTCTTATAGACTGAAATGTCATGGGGTAAAGATAGCTACTCCAGCTCTCTTGAGTTGTCTACAGACAGTCTCTGCGTTTATACACACATTCTTCTTCCTAGGCAATGCTTGCCTTAAAGGTAATCACAGCTTTCTATAGTTAGGCACCTAATATATGCAAAGCATACAGGACATAAAGAGATTAAATGCTTCATATTTAAAAATATTAAATATTGTAGCCTTCTGTGAGATTGAAATGGATATACTAGGCATTGACCTTAAGGTCTGGTGATTGTTAGGGTAATAAGAAAAATGGATCGGGAAATCAAAACAATGCGTTTGTACCCCATTTTCAATGAAGGTACTCCAAGAAACATGGGCCATAAATCTTTCATACAAGTGTGGTCTTTTGGGAAGTGAATCCATGGACTAGAGGGAGATATCCTGAAAACCTTCAGGATGGAGGGAGACCTAATCTGAGGATGTATTGCTGAGTAGGCTATTCCCACGGGCAAAAGGTACCTGGTTTGGGTGGGAAACCCTGTAGAATACCCTTGAGGACTGTTGACTAGAGACAGAAAATAAGGAGCAGTCTGGCCCCTATTGGCTTCTATCAACAGCAGAGGTTATCACGATCAATGTTTTCCAGTAGTCCTATTATGAAGTTAAGAACACATGGAACAAAAATCAGGACAGTCACACTTTATAGCTGAGATAAGATATTAAGCATGCGTGTGGAGCTCGTCGACTCAATAACAGGTAGAGCTAAGACTTGTATCAAGGGAATGTGACAGGGCATGAAGCTGTCTAACAGAATGCCCAATAAACACTATCAGTTACTCATTATGAGTACTCATCATGCACACTCAGTCTTATTTATCACCTTAAAAGAAGCAGGAGGGTCTTTTGCCCTTCCTGTTCATCACAGTGGTAACCCCCCCCCCAAATAACCATTGTGAAGTGAAGCTGTTTGACCGACAATGCGTTACAAACTTGAACATTTCTGGGGATATTGTAGACCCAAGGCATAGCCATAAAACAGGGGAAAGATGAGAGAAAGCAGGGAGAAGGCCGTGGGAACTCCCCTCAGAGTGGGGCAGTTCCAAAACAGCAATGGACCAGAACATAGGATATATGCAAGTGTTAACAACATCACATTTAGCATTTTGGGAAGCAAATGTGTAATTCTAACACATCAATTTTTTTATTGATTTGAATATTAGGAGGGTGTTTCTTGCTAGAATTAATATTAATTGATATATACTCTTTAAGTGGCTAATACGCGAAGAGTAAAACACCTGCACACCTCAAACCCACTTAGGATCTACATTTTAGTCAGGATCCCCCTTTCAGCCTTACACTTCAAATTCACTTTCTTCTGCACTGCTTTGACAATTGGAAGCCTCCAGTTACATTATTAATTTCAGCCCTTTTTGATCACTGAGACATCAACCGGCAGCTCCCTTGCCCTCCTCAGTGGCATGGCAGTAATGCTTTAATTCCTCAATAATTTTTTATATATTTAATGAGGGTGAAACACTGATGCTTCTGTAAATTCTCCTCTGGCATATAGGGTATATGTGTGCGTGCATTACAGATATAATCACAGTTAACAATATTTCATATGGCGCCCCTGGAAGGGATCAAAGAGCCATTTTGCAGAAGAGAACTCAGACTGACATTTGAAATGATAATGGACTTCAGTGACTGACAACTAAACTTCTGCAAGATATGGCCTTACAGGCTCCCCTTATACAGTTCCCTAATGGTCCGTCTAACTTTTCTTCAGGTACTTTTTACTGGGGTGGTTATGGCAAAGACCTTACAAGGGAAAGGTACAAATCCTGAAGCTATTGTCCTAGTCTTCAACATTGGCATGGACTGACTTCTCTCTCAGTAACTGGTCTTTTTTTTTTTTTTAAATTAGTTCCTTTTTTAGCCATAGTCTGAACAATCTTTGCATACCAAGTATCTCTGGACGTATACAGTATTTCATTCTAAAACATCAAACATCTTCAGAGAACATCTAGTTCTTCTATTTTAAGATTCCGGGAAAGCGGGTTTCCCCTGTGGTGACACTTTCATACTTTCGGATCTTAGTTATTTCCCTAAACTAAGTCGAGAGTGGCTGTGATGTGTCAGGAAGTACATGCCTCTCAAGGACTCAGAGGTGGGGGCTGGGAGAGTCTGCATTGTTCCAGGAAGTCCCGGTTTGATCTTGTGTCACAATAGATCTTACTAAAGGACCATAGAAGTTGGAGTGGGTGACTGTGGGGATTTGGGGACATCTACATCAGTCTTCAGTTGGCAATGGAAGGTTTAGAACAGATGACTCCAGGTTAGAGTTGTGGAGGGAGTCCTGGATAAGAAGAGGGGAGGAGTTTCTCAAATGTGCCCGTCCTCTCCCATGTGTGACAGGTGGAAAAAGTGGGTAATGAGTGATGTGCAAATATGAAGTCATAACAAAGAGAACTGTGTGCCATCCTAAGGTTTGGTGCACATAGAAGACTCTTGGTGCTTATCTTCACACTTTTTTGTTGTTGTTGTACACTTTGTAGGTCTTGTGACTTTTCTCCCATGCATTCAAAGGGCAAGTGGATTGACCATCCACTACATGCTAGTGTATTGTAAGCACCATAACGCAAGGGTTGCTGCTGAAGAAATGGGTATGACTGATCATGGTTACTCTTATATACTGTGGAGATGCATACATGTGACACTACAGGACAGACGGACAGACAGACAGTCTGAGAGAGAGAATTATAACTCTCATTGCTGTAAGAGCATAGATAGCAGAGAGCAGTGGTTTCCACCTACTGGATCTCAACCATTTTGGGGGTCACACATCAGATTTCCTGCATATCAGATATTTACATCATGCTTTATAACAGTGGCAAAATTATAGTTACAAAGCAGCAATGAAATAATTTTATGGCCGGGGGTCACGTCAACATGTGGAAGTGGACTAAACAGTCACAGTGTTAGGAGGGTTGAGAACCACTGGCTTGGAGAAAACACAGTGTAAGAGTTCTACATGGAAGTAGGAGAAGAGCATTTTATAGACAAGGCTTTGCTAAGCTAAGGTGGCTAAGATGAAGCGATACGCTAAGCTTGTGTATTCTTTCAATCAGGAAAGCAGTAAAGGTTATACGTGTGGGTGTAGGTGATGTAGGACTCTGGTTCTTTTACATAGGAATATGAGCCACCGAATTGCAAGCCGTTGTTTTAACCATTCTGTGTTTAGGTATGGGCCTTGAATTCCTAATCTTTCCAAGAATTTTACCATGAAGGGATGTTGAATTTTGTCAAGTGTTTTTTCAGCATTTAATGAAATCATCATGTGGGTTTTTGTCTTTGAGTTTGTTTATGTAGTAGATTGCATCCTACTTTCCTGCTCAGTTGGCAGCGAGCCCCTTTACGTTCCTTTACAGCTACACTGACTCCGTTTCCTTTTATGGTGTGTTTTTAAAAGGATTTACTTTGTTTTAAACTTGCGCGCGCGCGTGTGTGTGTGTGTGTGTGTGTGTGTGTGTGTGTATGTAATTAGTTATACCGACATGAGTGAGATGTGCCTCCAGAGGCCTGAAAAGACCATTGGATCCTGTAGAGCTGGAGGTAGGGTCAGTTGTGAGCCACCTGACATGGGTGCTTGGAACCAAACTTGACTCCATTGCAAGGGCAGAATACACTCAGATTGTATCCCTGTATCCTTGGAATGAAGGCTACTTGATTGTGGTGAATGATCATTTTGATGTGTTCTTGGATTCAGTTTGTGATAATTTTATTGAGTATTTTTGCATCAATATTCATAAGGGAAATTGGTCTGAAGTTCTCCCTGGGACTGGACCACCAATCAAAGAGTACACATGGAGGGACCCATGGCCAGCTGTGTATATGGCAGAGGATAGCCTTGCTGGACATCAGTGGGAGGAACGGCCCTTGGTCTTGTGGGAGTTCAATACCCCAGTGTAGGAGAATGCCAGGGCAGGAAGGTAGGAGTGGGTGGGTGGGGGAGCACCCTCATTGAGGCAGGGGAGTGGGAATGAGAGAGGGGGTTTCAGGAGGGAAGACCTAGAAAGGGCATAACATTTGAAAATGCAAATAGGAAAATGTCCAATAAAAGAAAAGAAAAAAGATACAGAAGGCAGGTCTAAAAAAAAAATGCTTGTTTAAAAAGGTATTTGAGGACTTCTGATTTCAGAAGGTATATTCTGTTCTAGTTACAGGATAGGGCTTGTTAGCTAGCCTAAGGATCTGAGCCAGGTGGCCAGGCTCGGTTGGCAGCGAGCCCCTTTACGTTCCTTTACAGCTACACTGACTCCGTTTCCTTTTGTGATGTGTTTTTCAAAGGATTTACTTTGTTTTAAACTTGCGTGTGTGTGTGTGTGTGTGTGTGTGTGTGCGTGCGTGCGTGCGTGCGTGTGTAATTAGTTATACCCACATGAGTGAGATGTGCCTCCAGAGGCCTGAAAAGACCATCGGATCCTGTAGAGCTGGAGGTAGGGTCAGTTGTGAGCCCCCTGACATGGGTGCTTGGAACCAAACTTGACTCCATTGCAAGGGCAGAGTACACTCAGAAGTGTTAAGCCGTCCCTCTAGAGTAATTTTTGAGAATTCTAAGCATATTTTTGGGTGCATTTGTTTTCTTCTAGAATTATACTTTTGCAGTCTTTTTTCCTAAGGAATATGCTATTCAACTAAAAAAAAAAAAAAAGAAAGAAAGAAAAGAAAGAAAGAAAGAAAGAAAGAAATCCTTATTCTTTTTTTCTATTTTACAAGCTGAGATATACCCCATCTCCTTCTCCTGAACCCCAGGTTTTCAAGTCCTCTTCATTTTCACATTCCTATTTTTTTTCCTTTTGGGTGGTTTGTATTGTTCCTCCTTCTCTTTGGGGGATTTTGAGGATAACCTAGGATGGTTTCACTCTGGTTGACAACTTCTTGCAATTTTTTTTTTCTATAAGAGTTCTGTCTAGGCTGCATCAACTCAAGCAACCTCAAGGCGAGTAAACCTTGCATTTCCTGCAAGCAAGTGGCACAGTTTATTCCCTTGTCTCTAAGTTTCCTACCTTAACCTTTCTTCTATCATTTCTCTGACCTAACTTGAATGAGCCTTATTTCTGGGCACACCTCCCCCCCACAGGGAGTTCAATAGTTACTGTGTTGCCTGTTCATTAGAAAAGGCAAAGCTAGTTTAATCCAAGACTATTCTCATTCAGAAGACAATTGAATTTTGTTGTCTGCTGAGGAGACAGACATCAAACAAGCAGAAATTTGATTTCTGCCCTGCCTGTCTATTATGCTCATTGTCACACACGATTATACACTTAGTAAGTGCATTGAGATGATGTTCCTAGTTGGGGGATGAATATTAATATGATGGTATAGCAAGCTGACTTTTATGGTAACTTGAGATGGAAAGAAAAATCATCTCCTTTCACTTTGTTTTCCTGGTTGAGTATGGTTAATTATTTATTTCAGATCTGCAAGTGTCAACCCCAGAGTAACTAGAAACCTGTAAATATTTCACTATCCTGAATTCAGCCTCCCTCCCACTGTTTTCCTGAACGAATGTGTGACAGGTACAGACTCTTTATCAGCCATCTGACAAAACTTTTTTCCTTGCCAACTTCACTTTGATTTGTTCAGTTACTGGTGAGGAGTCCTGGCTCCTGACACCCGAAGCCACTCATTCTACTCAAGGCAAGTGCAAAGGCCTTCCAAATTATGCATTTGTCGTGCCCTTGAATTCCAAACCCTTTTCAATTTTGTCCCTGTCCTTGCGCTCAGTTTAAGTCACAGTATTTTTCTGGTCACATGGAATTTTCAAAAGCAGTTTATGTTATATTTAGGATCATTTCTGTTACAAGATTTTGTTTTTCTATTTGTTTTTTATTTTTATTTTTTGTTTTTTTGTTGTTGTTGGTTGTGTGTGTGTGTGTGTGTGTGTGTGTGTGTATGTGTGTGTTTTGTTTCCAGTTTCAGGCTTCACTAAAGTTATTGTGTAGCAGGGTCAGCAAAGACAGAGAAGGAAATGAGTTCACTTCATAAATAGTTCCTTCAGGCGCTGCTTTTTCTTTCTGGTGCTTGTTCCCTGTATGAAAGCAGCATGGGGTAGTAGTCACAGAATCAGCAAATCTTACTGTCTTCTGTGTAGAAACCAAAGGTGATTTTTTTCCTTTCCTCCAGTGAAAAACCTTTCTTCTCCTCCTCTTTTCCTCATCCTCCTCTTCTTCCTCTTCTTCTTCCTCTTTCTCTTCCTCCTCCTCTTCTTTCTCTTCTTCCTCTTCCTCCTCTTCCTCTTCTTTATGTTCAAATGCATAATTAGTACTTGTCTTCATCCCGAACATGCTGAATTGACTTTTACTGGAAGACAGACTTACTTTGAGTAAAAGGATTTGATTTTTTTTTCACTTCAGGGAATATTTTTATTTTATTTGTGTGTCAGCTGCTCCATTTGATGGCTTTTTAACTTCAAAGTTCACATTTGTGTCCTACAGATTAGCTTCATTGATCCTATTCATCTGAATTAATCAGGCTAGCTCAAACTTCCTCTGTTTTAAGACTGGCTTCCAATGGGATATCTTCTGCATTTTCCAAGTTCTGTATTCACACTGGTTACTATGAAAACAATCATTTCCTTGCATGGTTGTGTACATATTCTGCCAATTGCTTTCCAGTAATGCTTTCCCTGATGTCTACTTCTTTAATAGACTATGCTTATCTTTGCTCAAAATACCCAAGTTGGTTTGATACAGTATACATGTGATAGACTTACACTTAATTATTTTTGGCACTGCATTTGAGACTTTAAAACTGATGGTGATAGCTGTAATTGCTATCACCTGACCTCACGGTACTCTCCGAGGGTAAATGATCTGTTATATCCCTCTTCTCTTTGCCTGAATTAGATGCCATGGGCGGAATATTTAACAGTGTGTGGTTTTTGAGATAACTTGACTGATTTTTTTTAGTATGTACTAAAACCCACATTGCTATGTTTAGCCCATCTCATTGGGTACTGTGTGTCAGGGGGTTTATTAGGACTTTGATCCCCCCCCCAGGTTGACGTATAGTATTAGTGTAAACTATACGTCAGTTAGAGTCAACTCCATGGTCCATGTTTCATCTTGTTTTAGGATGCCCCATGCTTTTGGAAAAAAATATTACTTTACAAATATCCAAATGGTTCTGCAAAGGTTCCTAGGTCCCCCATGTATGTGATGGACTAAAATAACATATACATTGTTTTACAGGTCTGAAGCCCTGATGTCTTTAATCTTGGTTCAGTGGGACACATGGTCCTTCCAAATGCTCCAGAGGAGAATTCTTGCTTCCCGCTTTTTGATTCTGGCATGTCCTGATAATGCTTGGTTGTGGCAGTGCAATTCTAGTGCCAATCTCGTCTTCTCATGACCTTTTTTACTGTGTGTCTGTGTGTCTCTCAGACCTTACCTCCTTTCCTTCCAGAAGGTTCCTATCTTCTATACATGATCTTAAGTATGGCAGAATCCAAGTCAACCAACTATCCTGTATTAGGAAAGACTTTCAAGACTTGTCAACGAACTGGAAGCCTACTGAGTCTGAGTGTCTGTTAAATCCCTCTCCTAGAGCCCTACCCTGCAAACTTCCACTGCCTGTGGATATGGTAAAGTATTCTTTCAGCCTAGCGTGCTCGAGTCTGTTCTTCCTGCATTTATCTTTGGGGGTAGAGCATCATTCATGTTACTTTCCCTTAACCCTGACAACAGAATATTTTGGTTATTTTTGTTCTGTTTTATCTTAAACTTTTCTTTATTTTTATTTGTGTGTGTATAATATGTGCATAACTGAGTTTATATGCATCAAGTGTCAACCCACCCAGCCAGTCCCCATGAAAGTCTTAAGGTCAAATTTATCAGCTCACTGCATTTGGTAAGTGCTATGCAACTGAGGCATACCTCTGCCATTGTCGTTTGTTCTTAACTTCTCTAATGGGTTATTATATTTGCTGCCCAACTAGGACTCATGTTTGATTCTATGGCCTTAACCTATAGCATTTCTACTAATCCTCTATATAGAACTTTGTTGCAGTTTTTAAAGGTTTAGCTTTTATCATATTAAAATGTGCTTTCCCATATAATAGGGTTAAGATAATTGTTTTTACAAACTTAGTTTTTTGGCACATATTCAGATGATTGGTTTTCAATTATAAGCTGTTCAATTATAAGCTGTTCAATTATGTTTCTCTCTCTCTCTCTCTCTCTCTCTCTCTCTCTCTCTCTCTCTCTTTCAAAAAAAAAATGAACCTGAGGCAAGGATTAAATTGTTGATCTTTCGTGTTCAAGGTGAGAACCAGAGGCAGAGAAGAAAACAGACGTGAGGCTGGGTGGGTGGCTCTGTGAGAGATAGGTTTTCATGTTGGTTCCTTCTTCATGAGCAATGGAGAGGAGATTTGGAAACTTTTGTGGCAGACAGTTACATTCACTCCGAGTGATGGACATTTTTAGAGCCCGAATAGAGAGCTGTGTCTCACGAGAATGAGGATGACAGACAGAGAAGGCATTCTCCTGCCACGTCTGTTATTTCCTTTACATCAAGATTGACTATGCAGTTGCTGGGAAGATGGTTCTGTGGGTAAAAGTCCTTGCTATGCCAGCGTGCGGGCTTGTTCTGGAATCCCCAGAACCCGTGTAAAAGAAAGCTCTGGATTTCGAGAGACAGAGTTCTAGCATGTATAATTCCAGCAGTCTAATGGGAGACAGGAAGCAGCCAAAAGAAAATGCCCAGAAGCCCAAAGGCCGCCTAGTCTTCAATACAAAGAAGAAAAATGAGAGATGCCCTACCTAGAAAGTGATGACTGACACAGCCAATGGTCTCCTTTGACCCTCACAGGCATGCCCGAATTCCCATCGAGTACTGTGTATATGCGCATGCGTGCCCACACCCACCTCCATGTATACCTACACACACCGATTTAGCATGCAGAGATAAACCATTCTCTATATCCAGGCTCTAACCCCCTTGATGACAGTTCAGGATGTCACATCCCAGGCCCTGTCGTCAAGTGTTTCATTTTACTCCAGAAATATGAGGAAGAGCCAAGCTCCCCAGGTGTGTAGCTAGACGGCTTAGCTCTGAAGTGACGTTCAGAGAAAGTGGCCTGGCACTCAGTACAAAAGGCTAGCTGATAAGCTTCTCAAATTACAGTTAGTTAATAAAACAGTGAAGACAATGCAACCGAAAGAGGCTCGGGAGATTTGCATGCAAGGTAGTCAATCACATTTATAAATCTTTCTAATGCTGAACCTTTTTTTGACCTTTCTAGAAAAAACACAACTTGGGTACGTTGGATGGCCAGGAAACGGGGTCAGATGCCAGGCTGTAGAATACGTGTCTGGGAACCCATGTTTTGCTCTGTAGATCTGTCATCAGCCTTGAGTCCTGGGCGTGCCAGCTGATGCTGAGACTCAGTGATGTCCTCCACATCTGAGCCCCGTGGCAGCACTAAGAACAGACTCAATGCTGTGCCGTGCAGGACCCCTCTAACGGTGACAGGCACAAAGGGTCCCTGAGTATAGTTTATTCTATACCTTCTCTTCTCTCCTTCTTTAACAATGCTGCTGGAAAATTACGTTTACTTCAGTTTAAGCTCCCCTAGCCCTCCAAGGAATTTCCCTAGTGGAATTCCCCCGAGAGTCTGTTGCAGATCTTTGCTGTCCTGGACTGGGCTTCTTGGAGGACCACTGTCCCAGAACACTGCTGCATTGGCTTTTCATCCATCTTACTGTAGTTGTGTTTCTGAAGAAAAGCTTTCATTTTTCTACGACTGAGTTCCTCGTCTCCTCCAGCCAGCCCAGTATACAGTTACATACACGCTACTTTGGCTCTTCGTTGGGCATGGAGTGCCACAGCTACTGGAGGCCTCTAGGTAGCCTTTTGGACAATTCCTCAATATCACATAAAGAATTGTATTTTGCCTGTTTACATATGCAGTATTTTTATTTTGTTTCACTCATTTTTTTAATTTTAATTCTGAGTTCTTGAACAGTTTTAAATTTGAGGATTACATAAATCTAAAAGAACACAATAACATTCTATTTACTTTTCCTGGTTTTTTTTTTATATCTAGTATTTATGTTGCATTCCTAAAAAATTAAGAAATTTACAATTGAACAATACAGTGCAATAGTTGCAATACAGCAGCATAGATACCTATGCTATCAATTTTATTTGAATTCCATCCATTTTCTCCATATTTTTTTTTCATGTGTTTTAGGACCCAATGAGAAAAATCTCAAGAGGCTTAGCAGATCTGTCTCTCCAGTCTTCTCTAAACTTCAAGTTCTTAGTCTTGCTTTGTTTTTTGTTACCTTGACAGCTGGAGGTTGTATTGGTTGGATAATTTATAGGTAAATTGTAGCTTTGGCTTATCGTTTTCCCATGGTTAGAATGAGGCTGTGTGTCTGTGGCAGAATACTCACAGAGGCAGTACACTTACCACATGTAAAATGTAGTACATGGCTGCATCAGGACATTGTTATGGATTCTTACCACACATATAATGCAGTATATGGCCACATCATGACACTGTCATGGATTCTTATCACACATATAATGTAATGCATGATCACATCATGACACTGTCCTGGGTAACGTTAACCTGCTTGCTTGTGCAAAGCAGTTTGTCAGGCTTAAATTGTCATTTCTTCCCTCTTATATTATATATATATTTATATATTTTATATATTTTTATATTCTAGCACTGTGAGGGACAAAGTCCAATCTGCATTCAAAAAGTGAGCTGCTAAGCTTCACTTGCCGTAGGGAATTTGTGTACAGATCTACTCTCTGGAATTATGTAGTAACAGAAGCAGTTCACCCTACCATGTGTTTGTGTCACTATGATCCGATATTATAGTTTATATTGCTGACTGCAATTTCCAGCCTTGGCATTAGGGGTCAGGTTGAGGCCCTTGACCTTTGGCCTTTATTTCCACTTCTTAAAAACTTAGTACTGTGCTGCTTTTCCTTCTTTGTAGTTCACCAACTGTGGCTTGTCACTCTGACGGCGTCTAATTCAGTCAGAAAAGGCATGATTTTTTTTCTAGAGAAAGTCTAGCTAAGCCAGGAGGAATTATTTTATCCCTGGTTTTGATATTTAAAAAGAAAAAATAAACCTTACACTGAGAAGAAGCAGTTATACAGTTTATAAATTGCCTTCAGGGGTAAAATACCTTAAAAATGCAAAATTCATCAAAACACTCTGTTGACACACTTATGTTATTATCATCAATCATATTCTGCTGACATTAATGATATATTGTTCTCTTACTAGAAAAATCAGCTGGCTTAATTGTTGATTTTTTTTTTTTTGAAAAAAATTCTTGGCAAGTCAGAGTAATTCATTTGGATTTTCAAGGGAAATTTTTACAGTATAACGATCTGAATTCTGATTCTCAAAAGTTGTTAATCACTGAAAATGAACTGCATCCCACATGCGGATTGGCAGTGAGGGTGGATTTGCTTGTTTGTTATGATTGTGGATTTGATTTCTCATCTCAGCAAATATAGAACTGGATGCCCTTATGGTGCATCTCAAGATTGATTTGACAGCTTGAGAGGCCATTTAGAGAGAGAGTTTAGGGAAGATGTAAGTACTTGATATTGCATTTCACTCTATGTCATTTTCTCGAGTGTATAAATTCCTTGAGAACTGAAACTTTTTAAACGCAACCTTTAAGAGGAGGATTCAGCCATGACTGCCAGCACAAATAAAGTTCAACTAACTGGGTGCTGACGTACCTGCGTAAAAATAACATTTATTGCATAAGCTTGTACGTTGTCTCCAAAATCCACGATAGGTTTGGTAGAAGGTTTTAACTTATAGGCCTTTCATGGGGCTTTAATGCAATATAGAATCAAGAATGCTGGCAGAATTCAGTTGATCTTCTACTTCTTCACCAAGTAGAAACAGGGTAATGTCTTCATAGAGTGCTTGTAGACTTGAGAAATTATCCCACTCATAGCAAACCCATGGTAGTTGCTCCCCTCCTCCCCCCCAACCCCCCAGCCTCCCCTCCCCCGCAGCTGTGTAATTCACACGGGGTAGAGAAAAACACCTAAAGGCTAAAGGCTTGGCTTTCTCTCTTTCCCAATAAGCCTCTAATCACTTAGTTAAGTCTCCTGGGATGGTTTTTGTCTCAGCTGTCTCTTGAGTAATCTGAGAGTACTGCTATAGTGTGAAAAATAATAATTAAAGACGCGTGTAAATGTACCAGCTAAACACGGACCTATGGCCAGTGCTTAGTTATATTCCAGTGCCTCGTGAACTGTTGAAAAGAATGGGCATCCTATGGTTACTGATGTCTCTGGACTGACCCCATGGCTATGTCTGCTGGCTGGTGTCGGCAAGGACAGTGACCCTTGTCATGTCCCTCCTGGATCCACCCTTCCTGTCACTTTCAAAAGCTTGAGCTCTTTCTTATTCCTCTGCTTGGTTCTAATTTGGGGCTGGGAATGGGCATCCGTAGAAGCGTTGTTTTCAAGATTGGTCTTTTGCACAGTTTGGGAGCTAGGATCTGAGCCAGAGAAACAACACATGGTACATATTTGATCGCGCTAAGTGGGACGTGACAAAATGTGATTACTTCTATTTAAATCTAAAGAGATATATACGTCCCCAAGCTGGAGGATTCTATAGAACAGAAGAAAAAAATGGCTGCTGGGTAGGCATACCACTTGCTTAGTGTGAGCAGAAGTCTTCATGTGTAAGAGTATTGGTGTTAGAGCCACACATTGGCTCTTGTAGTTTCTGCCCTCCCCGTCTCTGCTGCCAATCAGAAAGAGCCACATTTTCCAGACTCCCTTCCTCTTTGACATCTGTATAGTCTCAGCTAATAGGAGGCCCAGGCAGAAAATTGAAAGTCAAGAGGGGAGTGAAGAAACCAGACGCTTCTCCTCATTTCTCCTTGCTGGCGTGTCCTCGCCGAGGCCCCCTTTCTTCTGTACCTCAATGCTTTTACAGGACAAAGAAGGCCCTCCCTGCTACTGCGGGGCTCTTCGATTGCCCTTGTAGGCTTGTAGTAGCTTCTCGTTACTCATAATGACTGGGTGATTTTACTCATTTCTGTTATGGAAAAACATAAAACAGACAAGCAAAGCAAACGCCTGGCTGTGGCTGTTTCCAGACTTGACCCTGTTGCTACTTGCTATGCCTTCCGTTAAGTGTCAGCGTGAGCGGTAGCCCCTGCTATGTTCTACACAAATCTGGCTGGTGCACCCAAACTCTGTATGTGTTTGCTGCTAACGGTGAACGATGGGCCTGCTCTTGCTCTGAGCTGCCTGGGAAGCTATGCCTTCTGACCAGGGCCTAGCCAACAACCACTATAGTTAGAGATGCAATCAACCTCTTACTGCAGCCGAAGGCGAGGCTGAGGTGCCATTCAGTGCTGCAGGGACCAGACTTTAGCCAAGCCCAACCTGCTGGGCCTCTCACGTGTCTCTGCATTACCTCCTCATTCCTTTAAAACCCGTTCTTGAATGTTCATCCCTCTCAGTGATCCCGCTGTGCTTACCCCCCACCTCTGCCTCTGCTACTCGAAACCGGAGTTTACAGTGCGTCCACAGAGGTGATAGAGAAAGCCTGCTCGTCTGATGGGGTGCATAGATGGGAGTGAGGGGCGCCATTTCCCAACAGTTTGAACAGTAATGTGGAGGTGAAGGCAGCAGCGGGCAAACATCCAGATGAGTGAACGGTTGGCGGAGCGTTTACGTCTTAGAACTGAAGCGAAAAGGAGGCTTACTAAGATGTTTAACATCGATAGATAGTGTAAGAGGGCAGGACTGTGGGTGAAATGTACCTCTGGGATTAACGTGAGACTGCCCCCAATGATTAGACCATGGCGCTTCTGACGTAGTGAATGGATTACTCCATTGATTGGTTCATCATACAATGAGAGAACAGAAAGCTACGAAAGGTAGAAGGCAAAGCCTTCCTGGAGGATGTGGGTCACGGGCATCCGTATCTCACCCTGGTTTCTTTAAGTACCCCCTTCCCTTTTCTCTGTCTCTCACCTATCATGGCCAAGTTCGCCTATCAGACATCCTTAACACGTGATGCTCTGCAAGACAGAACCAGCGAGGTGAAGTGCCCTGAAACAGTGAGCCAAAGTAAACAGTTTCTCCTCTACATTATTTCTCCAAGTGTTTGCTCGCAGGGAAGAGAAAAACAATGTATTTACTAAAATCAGCAGGGTGCACAGGGGCTAGAAAGGTGATACTGTGCCTTTGACCCACTAGAGTCTGGAGATTTAGGCGGTGCAAATGTCTGGGTGGCGATGAGAAATGAAGTCTGGTGCTAGGCTAGAAATCCAGACTCTAAGATAATTATATGAAGTCAGGCGTCCTCAGAGTTGAATCACACATCTCCTTTTATGGAAGAAAGGCTAGCATGTGTAGTCTTGTGGAAATGCAAATAGGGCTGTGCAATTTGGTGGGAGTAAAATCAGGACTAGCAGAAGCAGCTAAACAGAGCTGCACCAGGGGTAAAGTCACCACCGCAGACTGTGCACAGCCAGGGCGCATTTTATTTCGAGGAAGCATATTTGAGAACGTATTTCACAGGAGGAGGGATGGGACGCACTCATCCATTCCCTCCCAGCATTCTCTGCGATTCTGTGTTGTACGCTCTGGGTTGGCAGAGTGATGTTAAAATCACCGAGCTTCTCTCTCTCCCTTCTGAGGACTCTAGATCAAGGCTTGCTGTCACACAAAATACATCAGGATGTAGCCAGTGGACTAGAGTCTTCCCCAGACCTGGTTACTACAGTGTGGCCACAGGCAGAGGTGGGCAAGTGTATTACAGTCATGCATAAGAGTTGACCATCAAGTACATATGCATGTGGGGCTCAGTGTGTTCAAACCGCCTGAATATAGTCTGTCTTTGTGTATAGGGTAAAGGATAGGCACAAAGTAGTTTAAAAAAAAAAAACCTGGCTTACTGCAGAGTCAAATCTGACCACACACAGAAATTAAGCTCTGAGATCTTGAACACACTGGTCCTAATTTACTGGTGTGAGAACTGAGGTTGAACACGTAGGAAATGCTTGTCTTCATAGCTCTTTGCGTCCATATGCTGGGTTTTCTTCAAACTCAGACTAAATCCTCCTTAATTTGCATAACTCAGTTATTTCTGAGGAAGGGTAATTATTCCAGCGAGGCCTTGGGTTCTCTGCTGAGTGCCACCGTCTCCAGCCTAAGTCTAGATCCGTCTCAGTGTGGGGCACACCTTGCTTCTGCTGGACTTCTCCAGGCACACGAAAGTTGGGTTTTATCATGATATGAACAAGTTGGCAGTAAACTTGTACGAACAATTATGTCTTTAGAATATTCAATGCAAAGGGAGATGTTAAGAGAGGAAAGAAACAAAAGATTCTGGCAACAGCCATCGGATGAGGACGGTGGTCCTATGTTTCTCCTTGAGAAACAAAACAGTCTTTCATCTCACGTCTGGGGGATGGCCTTTCTCATTTGACACATTCATGTGTTTAGAAGTTTGGCCTCTCACACCTCCCTCCCCAGTGGAGAGGTATTGAACGGTGATGGGACTGTAAGAGGTGATCTGTGAACGATAAGTGGGTCATGGTATCTTTGTAGGTATAGGTCAATGCTCTTCTTTTGGCTGAGTCTGGCAGGAATGGATTCATTCCTAGTTGTCAATGAGCAAGCCTGGTGTCTTCTGACTCTGCTCTTGCTACATACCTTAGGTTTGAGGGTCTGTATTTTTTTTCTATTGCCCAAAGCCTCTACTAGAAAGAAGAATTATTTTGGATTGTAATTCCAGAGACACAGGCTGTCGTGGCAGGGGAGAGGTGGTACCAGGATGTCAGGCAAATGCGAAGCCGAGAGAGCTAAGTAGAAATTGGACAGAGGTAACAAACTCTCAGAGTCTGCCACCGAGGATGTATCTCCCATCAAGGTTCCGTCTCCTAAAGGCTCCACACTCCCCCCACACAATTCTGCTAATAGGGTTAACAAGCGTTCGAATACGTGGGCCTATGAGGCAGTGTTTCTCTTTCAAAGAACCACACCATGTGACCTCCTCGGCATCTACTACTGGAGGTCCTTTCATTGTTCTGACACATGCGTCATTGCTATGACATGTTGTGTGCTAGCTAGAAGGTTCTCTTGAGGAGCTGAACAGCTGGGGGTATCAAGTTTGAAATTTTATCCAGCAAAACTGTGGCCTAAATAACAATGATGATGATGGTGGTGATGATGATGATGATGATAATGATAATAATAATCTTCTCTTTCTTTTCATAAATTTCTCAGATTCTTATTTGGGGAGTACACAATAGACAAGGTGGAGTGTGGGCAGTTGGCAGGAAAGGGAAGATTTGTTTTCTGGAGAGCCTGACGTAGCCTCTAGTACCTGTTTTTGATATCCCCTGTACCTGTTTCCATCAGGTAGAAGACATGCTGGGAGGTAGCAAAAGTACAGCAGAACATGTATAATGTGAACTGATATTATATGTTCATGATAAAGTAAGTCAAAATTCTATTTGGTTGTCATAAGAATTAAAATAGCAACTGCTACCCGTTACCCCTCGACGTCTGCATATCACTGCATGCAGAACAGCTTACACTTAATGGTATTGTTGGTCATTTTGAAGCTGAAAGTCAGAGCCAGCTCTGATCCCACTCCCGCTCCTGACCTGGCAACAGCGCTCAGGTGTCCTCACTGTCTAATGAGACTAACGCTCAAAGTCGGGATTATTTTCCAACTCATCTGAATACAAAAGTTGCCGTGCCTACCAAGCACGAAGCCAGGCTCTGCTCCAAAGCTTCTATTAGGCTCTTTGGGAGAGCAAGTGCCTTTATTTTCCCAGATGGGTGGAAAATGGCATGTTTGTGCTCACATTAAGCCTTTTATCAGGGGCGCTTGCCCCTGTGGAATTAGACTAAATTCAAGGTAGCTCATCAAGCGTGTGCCAGGGCTGTGTTCCCTGCCCTCAGAAGAGCCTCCGACTCAGAGCTGAGTACTAGCTGTTTCATAAAAATGCTGTGCATACTGAGTGAGCGTGCTCTGTGTCTTTGGAGACAAGGGCATTGGCAGCCGGAAAATACTCAAAAGACGATAACAGAGATGATTCCCGGGGTGCACAGAATCCTTAAGCCTGTGCCAAGGACCGATGCTCGTTTCTCCCTGAGCTGTTAACCTCTCTTTTGCTGCTAGATACTTTGGCTCTCCCTCTGTGCGTAGGAGGATGCTAAGCCTGGGTTGTGGCTCCGTTTCTGTGTGGCCCTGGGCCGGTCCCTTAACTCCTGCCACACTTTGTTAAACACGCATGGGAGAGGATGGTAGAGCCTGGTAGAGGCTCTGAGAGGTTTTGCATCTGCCCGGGAGGATTCTGGCATGTTTGGACAGGTGAGCTATTAAACAACATTCAGATGATTGATCTTATGGTGGGAGCTTTCCCTTTTCAAGCTTTCTCCTAGATAACAAAGCGATGAGAGGTACCGCCTGTGACATCCTTAGAGGAGGGATGAAGGCAAATAGGGATTACCAGTCTCTGTGTGTTTTGGATTAAGTCTTCTTTGTCAGAAAATAACGTGGAATTTGAGGCTTAATTGAGATTTGGTCCAGTTTTAAGTGTTATTTACATAGCTTGGGGGAACCAGTCTGACGTTTTAAGAGGGCTCACAGCAGATCTGCATAGGTTCTGTAACCAACGGTCCTGTGCTTCGACAGCATTTATGAGAAATAACCCGGCTGGCAGCTGGATTTCTTGGTATTTTGAAAGGGCAGGTAATATGCATAAATAGATTTGGTGGCTTTCTTAAGGTTGTTTGTTTTTAAACTAGAATGCTCTACCCGTGTTTTCCTTTCTCCTGATTTCAAATATCTATCTGTTCCTCAAAGCTACCTGCGCTCCGGAGCCCGATGTGGTTTGTGTGGTTTGCACGAGGTTGATGTTTATTTGAATAATCTGAGGCAGCAGAAAAGGAATACGTTTAATCACCTAACCTTTACAATGAGGAACATTTGAAATGTCAGCATTTTATTTCTGGAGCAGGTGAGCTATTACATTTATTAGGCTTTTATTTATTTATTTACACACCGCAGCTTTTGGGAAAAGCATTTGAAACAACCTTGAACTGCTTCTAATAAAGGATAAGAAAAAAAATAAGCAGGGAAAAAAGATGAGAGAGTAAACCGAGTGCGGAGGCGCTTCTGAGATGTACCTAAGGGCGTAGAAACGGGGCCCGGGGCAGAAATGACTTGTGGAATTTTTACTAGTCAAAAGAAGAGGACACAGTCTTCTGGCTCAAAGCTCACAGCAAACATTATATTATAAATATTGGTTAAATGCATCCAGCAGATACTTAAATACATGGTAAGTAGTCCTTTCCTGTGTCAGGTGCCCGGAAGCGAGAAACGAAGCAGGTAGGTACGAACCCCCTCCTCGGGAGGCCCGTACCCCCTCCTCGGGAGGCTCGCAGCGGCAGCCACGGTAAGCGCTGTACCTGCCAACGCCATAGCCAGTTGAACAACGTTGCTTTCATCTAATTTGTGGAAATCGTAACGGTTCTTAGAGTGTCTTAGAGGGCTTCCCGGTCTCTCTAGTCAGACTCCAGAGAAGCAACAGACATCAACCAAGCTAAGGAAACAGGAGAAGCAGCTAGGTGGACTGGAGAGCCATTGTGCCTGGGCAGAGAGACAGAGCATGCGCCAGAGAGGAGCCTGTGGGGGCTAGCCTCGTCAGCTGGGGCGGATCCCTCAGGCCTTGGTTCTTCTTCTAGTCAGTTTGGTATTAAAGTGTGACTGCTTTCTTCTGGGTTTACCCGGAGAATTGTATAAAGACGTAGCAGGTGTATCCAGTAAATTATATACAGCCTTACATTGCTTTTCAACTAAAATGTAGTACCCTTATGTCAATTCTCCCAAACTTTTTTTTTCCTTTTAAACAAAATACGTTTGTGAAATCTAAAAAGCTAGAAAACTTTGGTCTACTAAACCTTTTGATATCGCTGGCTGGAGAGACATGAGATTAGTGCAAACTGAAGCTTCAAAGCATGGTCTAGTGACAGAGCATCCTCCTGTGACGAAGGGGGGCGGTTTTCAAAACGCACAAGTCATGGCTTCCCTGAACAGTGGTTTGGGTTGAGCACCATGTTCGGCCGGTCGCTGGGTTTGTGGGGTGAGTGGAAACTGCATCCAGTCCTGTTTCTGTTACCATGTCATGAACATGGAGGACGGTGGGATCCGCGTCGAAGAAAAAAAGGCGACCTTTGCCCTTTATCGCAAGATGCTGGCTGGTTGTAGGGCGTTCACGTCCAGTGGTCTAATGTAAGACCCCAGGATCTATGTGCAGACTGAGAATGGGATGTGACATTCATTTAATGAGACACTTGTTTAATGAGCAGGCCCGTTCCTGGTTGCCTGGTAGTTGGGCCCCGCCTGCCAGCTATCGCTGAATTATGATGCGTCTATAGACCTTAGAAATTAAGTTGGCAAGAGGGGCAGTGCGGGAAGGGTGCATCCTGATAGCCCAGCCGTCCAGTGGGCACGCCATTATTTTATAGAACTGAGGAAGTTTGGCAATAGGATTCTGAGAGAGAACAGGGAAGATTGCCTATTACAGAAGTTAGAAACTGTGGGTTATAGAGAACCTTCTCTAGGCAGCACTGACTGCCCTTCGGGCCTGATGACCAGAGTTCGAGTCCCTGACTCAAGAGCCTATGTTGGAAGGAGAGAATGGAGTCTTAAAAGTTGTCCTCTCCTCTCCATGTGGATGCTGTGTGATGTGTGTATCCACGTACGCGCATGTACCTGTGCGTGTACACACCTGGTAATCATTGACGATGACGATGAAATGATAAAGTCTTAACCTAGCCAATCTTGAATGCAGCCTTGATTGGACAATGTTTTCCTATAGCCCCCATTATAAAGTAGAAATGATCAACGTCCAAGAGCTTTTGAGGAAAATCCAGACAGCTTCATCTCTGGCCGTGGCAAAGATCCTAGCTGAGCCTTCTGCTATGTCTTGCAAGTGCCACCCCCCCCCTTAAAAAATGCCTACCAAGATAAATTAACTACAAAACAGGTCGGAGGGCTGCAGGGCAGATTGACCAGCTCCAGAACATTCTTTTGTAATTGACCAATTATGTTGGAAACTATGCTGAAAACAAACACTTTACTTAGCTAACGCTCACTCTACTTCCTGCAAACAAGCAATTACCTAACTCATTCCTCTTCCTCTGTTGCCAGTATGTGCTTTATGGAAGAAAATCAGAAAGCACAAACAGAAAAAAAAAGAGGGGGAAGAAAAAAATTAGAAAACAAACAAAAATCAAGTCATCAACATATTATGCAAAGAAACAAAATGAGCATTTTATTTGTGCTGGCACATTTTTTTTTTTCTGCCCGCATGTACCTTGTGGCTGCATGCATTTTATGTAATGTATGAGCTGTGCCAATCTTTGCTCTTACAGTAGGACTCGGCCACCTAATGTTGCATGAGATGTTTAGTGCGAGTCTCTGGAATTTTGACCCTTGTTTGTCTTAATCAACATTGACCCGCTTGTCTCGCCGTTTCCACCATGTAGGCATTTTGTTCTCTAACCCTTGAGCAAACAATTCTCTTTCGCATTGTTGCTGACACCTAGCCTCACTCCTAAGGACTTTAAATTCCTCCAGCCACCGACTACCTGTGGTTAGGTGGACTGACTAGTTTTATGTCATCTTAGCATAGACTAGCATCATCAGAGAGGAGGGAGCTTCAGCTAAGAAACTGCCTCCATTAGATCTGGCTGTAGGGCATCTTCTTAATTAGTGATTGATAGGGGAGGGCCCAGCACACCGTGGGTGGTGCCGTTCCTAGGTTAGTTATCCTAAGTTCTACAAAGAAAGCAGGCAGAGCAAGCCATGAAGAACAAGCCGGTAAGCAGCATCCCTCCATGGCCTCTGCAGCAGCCGCTACATCACGGTCTGGAGGCCCTGATTGAGTTCCTGTCCTGGCTCCTTCAGTGATGAGCAGCAGTATGGAGGTGGAGGCTGAAATGAGTCCTTTGCTCTCCAAGATGCTCTGTTCACTGTGTTTCATCACAGCAGTAGTAACTCAGACTAAGACACTGGGCCCTTTCTCTGTAGTTTCCTCTTTTCTTCCTGATTCCGTTCTATTTCTCACTCCCAATGCCTTAGGAAACTGCATTAATAAAATGGGAGGAGAGTTTAGAGTCCAAAGGACGAAGCAGGAAGGAAGCGGGTCTCACACAATGATAAAGTCAGCCAGTAAGGCAATGTTTGGACTTGTTTGTTACTCTCTCTCACAGATCTGATTTTTAAAAAGTGGGTATGATGTCATATTTCTCGAATCTGGCTTGTCCAACCGTTTTTACTAAGAACAGAGTTAATGCAATGTTGCCCATTTAATAACCAGCTCATTATTGATATTTAAAAACATTTAATTTTGTGTATCTATGTGTGTCCATGTGTATGTCTGTGTACATGCCAGTGCATGTCTACAGATGCCAAAAGAGGGTATCAGATGCCCTGGAACTGGAGTTCCGGGTGGGTTCTGGTAGCTGAACTCAGGTCCTCTGCAAGAACAGCAAATACTCTCAACACTGAGCAGTCTCTCCAACTCCAGATTCCATTTTATAGTTATCTATAACCATCTGTGTGTGTGTGTGTGTGTGTGTGTGTGTGTGTGTGTGTGTTGGATGTTTGGAGTATTAATATGGACACTCACAATCTCTGAGTGGCTCAGCCTGCCTCATGCCACAGACACTATGGCAGCTGTGGTAATTAATACTCAGACCCTCTGCTAAGGGAGCATCCGTGCCCGGCAGTGCCAGCTTGTAAGCCTCTGGATCCACTGCCTCATTGCTCTTTCCCCATGGCTGCCCCAGTCAGTTGCTCAGGATGGCTAGAGATATTAACCCACGCCTTTAACCATATGATCCCTCTGTGGGAACTTATGTATGGCTAATCCCACCTAATGCTCCGCTTAAAAGTCCCAATGATGGTTCAAGAGGGAACCAAGACACATTATGGAGGTCTAGTAGTTTATTAGAAGGATTATTAGAAGCATGGAAAGATGGACGGACAGATTATAGCAAGACAGGGGTTCTGAGTTCAGGCTTCAGTACCAAGGATAAGCAGTAAGGTGGGGCTCTGGGGAAGGGAATAAGGACCCACATAGATCTCATGTGTTTCTGAGGATGAGAGTGGTGTCACAGGACGTCGCTAGCTGGGCTCTCTGGTTCCCTTCCAGGAGGCAGGGAAGGGACACGTGTTTACCAATAATCTGTTTGATGTAAGCTCACTTCCGTAGGTGAGAGATCTGGCGGCTGGAAGTGTGTCAGTCAGAGACGCTGAGCTCTCAGTTGGGTGTGTGTCAGCATGTATGAGGACGTCCTTCTGCCTGGGAGTCTGGAGTAAGCCTTCACCGTTGCTTTAAAGGAAGCTTCTCTGGAACTCTGCTGGTATCTGAGATCTTTCTTCCTTGCCTCTCATCACAGGTTCCTCCTCTGTCTTCTAGAACCACCCGGTCCCCTAATGAGCATTACCTCAATATTGTCTGCTGCATCAATCCATCTTCTCCCCAGAAGAACCCCAAGTACGGCACACATTCAGCAAGTGACTATTAAAAACCGCGAAATCTATTCCTGGCAATCCTCTGTCTACCAGCTTCTCTGATCTCTTATGGACTAGATAGATGTTCTTTCGGAGAGTGAAAACCCCTAGAGGCCAACACTGAAACATGCAAATCTAAGTACGCCCAGAGTCACAGGCTTCTGTTACATTTCTATGCAGGAACAGATGTGTTTGTTCATTCACAGGTGAAAACACATTCTGAGCATCTCTTATGCTAGTTAACAAGTCCTTCAATATTGATAGAATTAATCGTCATTAAGGCACTTGTATCAGCAGTCTCGGAATGCGTGTTCTGAACAGATATCCATCAGTTGTCCTCAGGGAACAGAGGAAAACCAATGCATGCACTCACCCTGTGGGCTGTGCTTTCGCATGTGATTGTGTAGTATGATGTGAACTTTACTTACGACCGTGAACTTCATCTCTAGTGGTGAAATGGTACGTTGCACAAGCATCGACTATGAAGGACGAATTTTGGTTCCTATTTTTTTAACTATTGGTTTCTGATTTATCAAAATATTTTATACACGACTTTTTAATCAACATTTCTACAAGTAGTATTATTGTGTTTCCAAGTCCTACGGGGAGGAATTTGTACCCTGGGCATTGTTGTATTTGAAGGTTTCGCTCGTTTTGTTATGTGTAAAATGCTAAATGTACAATCTAAAAAAGTGATGGGCGATTTCTGAATCATCCACAGAAGTTATGTTCTAAAATTCACAATCTTCCTGAGTGTAGAATTTAGGATGCTTCTTTTGTGTCCTCATGGTTTCTTGGTAGGTTCATGATAAGGTGGGCGTGTTTCTACTTGTAATCTAAAAAAATTACATTAAAAAAAACCTATAAATTCAGTTTCATGAAAAGAATGTGATTGTCACTTTCAGGTGAGAGTTTTGGGACAAGATGAACTTGGTAGTTTCTAGAGGTTATACATTTGTGTCCTGTGAGTCTATAAGAGTTACAGATATTTAGAAGAGACCTTGAGTTCAATTTTAGGAAATCTGAGCCTAATTATCAATGATGAGTGAAACAAACAAATAAACAAACAGACCAGCACAACAAACACCCACTGCAAACCAAGTCCTAAGCACAGGTCAGTAGGATCAGTAGGGCTGTCCAGCATCTTTTGCTTCTAAGCCCCCGGTAGCCTGTTCCCACTCTCAGAGGTAAGCCAGAGCAGAACACTTTGCAGAAGAAGATAAATGTTCTTTTCAGCTGGCTTTGCCAGCAAGACCTGGAAGAGACAGCAGGAGATTTTTAACCTGTTTTCAAGATCACCAGCTTCGTATGTGGGCCTGCCTGTCCAGAGCTTTCCCCTAGGCGTTTGAAAAATGGTTCTATCACCGGCAGTCTGTCTGTCTCCTTTCACCCCGCTCTGTTCTGGGCTGTTTTCCAGCCCACACGTCCGGATGTCTGCGCTCTCCCCGGGAGTTCATTGGCCTCTGGGGACCACTCACTCCCAGGCCTTTCCTTCTCTCCTCTCTTGTTTTTACATCCTCTTTGGTGGAGCGCTTTCCACGATTCTTCGCAAGGGGAAGATGGTTATTTCCTGAAGACCGGGTAAGTCTGAACGTGTCATTCTGTTCTCAGACGCTGTGAGTCGGAGGTCATCTGGTTTAGACGGCGTCTCCTCCTAGAATACCCCTACGGCACAGCATTTTCCTTTTGCTTGAAAGGCATGCTGGTGTGAAGGTTCTGATCCGCAATCTTTTTCTTCCAGGGAGTCTGTAGAGTTTTTTTTTTTTTTTCCCCTTGTGTTTTGAAATATCAGAAGGAAGACTCTTGAGTTTTTCCATCTACTGCTTCTGTTCGGTAAGGTTTTCCCTGCCTTTATATTTTAGTAATAGAAACTTACTTCATACCTTCTGGCGATTTTGTCCAGTAGTTTCTCTTCACTTTCTGTTCTCTTTCTCTTCTTCCTGCCCCTCCCCCAGCTTTCGACCGCTGTAGTCTGACCTTTTTCTCCGACTTTTTACCTCCGTATCTTTTCCCACTGCTGTCAAGCAGCCTCGCTCTGGTTTACCCTTTCCCAGTGACTTCCGCTCTGCTCTTGTTCCCAGTCTTAAGACACATGGTGTGTTCATCTTTGTGGCGTTTCCGTCCCCTTTCATGGAGGCAGCATTTTCAATCCCCCCGGGGATGCTCATGGCGGTTTAGTCCCAGGCAGTCCCTGCATTTGTCCATTTCTTTCCTACGTAGTTCCTACACTCTTTCCTACGACTTTGGGTGGAGGATGCTCTTATGTTTTAATTTCCATCTTCCGAGACAGCTTCCGAGACAGCGACCTGGGAGTCGCTGAATCTTCTTAGTATTAAGAACGGGAATCTGAGATGCCCATAGAGGGCTCCAGGAGCCTGCACCCCGGAAGATGCCTTTCACACTGGTTTGCTTTGGGGCGGGGGGAGTAGTTCAGGCAGTGGATTTATTAACTATTAGATCCTACCAGTTCCAGTGTGTGCCTGGCTTATAAACTTGGATATTCACGTTTTTAGGTTTGTATTTACTGTAGGGAACAAGCCTCCAGATATCTCCCAGAGTAGGCCCAATTACTTGGCAACATGGATGGGGGAAAGGACCTGGAGGGAAATGGAATGGATAATTATTTCCTCTTAAATGGCGTAATCGCATCTGGGGCCTTTTTAAAACAAAAAACAAAACAACAACAACAACAAAAAAAACTTTAGGCAGGGTCTGGCATTCTGGACCTCCCCATGCTGACCAAGGTGTCTTCAAACTCACAGAAGTGCACATGCCTCTGCCCTCTCGGTGCTGGGATTGAAGGTGCTTGCTATTATTCCTGGCTTGTCTCCATCTTTAAGACCCTCTGACAGCTGAGGGCTTCCCTTCCACGCCCCTTCAGCTGCTGAGGAAGCTCTCCACTCCTCCCCTTGGTACAGCAGAGGGGGTCAGACCACGCAGATAGACTCGTCTACAGAGGCATCTCCTAATGCAAAACATATTCAGTGCATCTTCAATTCCCTCTCCCACCACTGACCCTTCAAGCAAATTCCTGGCTTGCTTGCTACCCAGCTCTTCTTAGGGAGATCCATGAGGATGATGATGATGATGATGATGATAATGATGATGGTGGTGGTGGTGATGATGGTGGTGGTGATGATGATGGTAATTTTGATGCACTTTTTCTTATTTTTCATGTGTAGATGATATCACCATCTACATCAACCTGCTTTTATTTTTGAACATTTTCAAATTATTCCTTTTATTGTGTTTTAATACATTTCTCTCACCACACTGTTTCTCCCTTCTCTTTCCTCCCTAAAGCTCTCTCTTATACTCCTCACAGCTTTCTTCCAAGTTCATGGTCTCTCTCTTTTTTTCTCATTAATTGTTCTTGTTTAGTTCACCATCAATTTACTTCCAATTTATAAATATATAATATAATATGTGATGTGGGATAGAATATAGAATATATGTTTAGGCAGTCAGGGTGAGACTTTATGGGTGTAACTTCTGACATTACTTTAGATTATATATTCAGACATTATACATTATAGATTATAATATTATATATTGTATCACATATCATGTATCATGCATCATATATCATATATTACATATCACAAATCATATATTGTAATTAATATTACTGTCCACCATAATACAGATGTAAAGCCTCAACTAACAGGCTAGAAAGAAGCTACACTGAAAGGGAATTAACTATCTGGTTATAACCCTAACCCTAACCCTAACCCTAACCCTAACCCTAACCCTAACCCTAACCCTAACCCTAACCCTAACCCTAACCCTAATCCTAACCCTAACCCTAACCTGGTATCTGGTATAAAAATCCTGTTAAGAAATGCAAAATTAGGATTTGAAAATGCAGTTGTCTGCTTGAAACAATGATTCCACCTATTGGTGATCTTATTTCGTTTTCACAGTTAATTTGTAGATGAGGAAAGGTTGTTTTTATGATTAAAATACAGATGCAAATACAGATCTTCACAATAAAAGCATAAAGATGCAAATTAGATATTCTTAGCCACAGACACCAGAGTCAGCGAGTCGGATTAAATGTATTACATACCTTTAAAAAAAATGCCTATGGTATAATCATGCATATGAGTATGTGAGCTTTAAAAACACAGAGAAAAGCATATCTTGCCTGCTGTCCTGTACTTTATCTTACTTCACTGTGCTTCTGAAGATTATTCTATAGCCACGCACGATCACATCTGCTCTATACTTCTATTGGGTTTTGTGAACTAGGATAGAACTCAGAGACATAGATGACGTGGGACATAACCAAATAAATCACCACAAAAGAAAAGCCTCCCGGGTTAGCCGAGCTGTACAGTGGTCTCAAGATTTTGCAAGGTTCCTTCAGGTCCCTTCCAACTCGGCCCTCCTCAGTGGATACCTCTTCTTACAGCCTGTGGACATTCTTTGCACGTTTAATGCTTAAATATTTAGCTTTACACGCTTGCCTGCTGTTATAGTTCTAGGCAGTTGGATTTAAACACGACGGACTGCTCTGTGCTCGACTCGGGGTTCCTCTTTGTCCTTCCTTACTGCGCGTCTATCCGCTCGCCCTGCACGATCCCCCTTCTGCCGGGACCTCAGCGATAATTTAGTTTTCCACTCTTCTGTACCCGCTGTTATCAGGTGCTTCTCTTTGGGCTGTGACAAAATAACGGGAGAGAAAAAGGACAGAAAGTCGAAGAAGGATGGGGTTGCTTTGCTTCACAGTTGCTGTCAGGGAACTCACAGCCCGCAGAGCTTGAGGCGGCTGGTCCCATCGCATCTCTAGTTGGGATGTGGGAAAAGATGGACGCTGGGATCCGGTTTGCTCTTTCCAGTTTATTCAGCACAGGACCCCAGGCCGTGGGATGACAATGCCCCCATTTAAAGAGGATGGAGATAGTCTCCTAGAGAGGTGCGTAGGGATTTATTTCTATGGTGGTTACAGATCCCACGAGGTGGACAAGCCCAGTTCACTGCGGGCTCCCTTACGGGCTTCTGCAGGTTTATTACCTGCATCGTTGGCTCTAGGACCACATGTCAGCTGGAACTTTACTGTCTTCGCAAGAAACGGAAGCAACGTAGGACTTCTGTTTTTGTGTTTGTTTGCGCCTTTTCTAAACTTTTGAGGCCACCGTTGTCCCTTCCTGTCTTTAGTTCATACTTAAAATATGAGTGTCAATACTCCGTTCGGTTCACACTTCAAATGTTTGCCCTTTCAGATTTATTGCCGTCATTGCTGCCACCGCTATACATGTTTAAATTTGTCTTATGCTTGCCAATTTATCAAGCTGGTAGGTATTTTCTTTTAGCACTTAGGAGATATTTATTACTATTACTTGTGTTTAAGAGTCAAGCAATATTTACTGTTTTGGAACAGACTGTCTTTTTTTTTTTTTTTTTTTTTTTTTTTGGTCCTTTCTGGTTATTTGAATATTTTTTTTTCCTTTGTAACATTTTACTATGAGGTAAATTAATTTTTTATGGTTGAGGGGCACTATGCTTTTTGGATCTGTAACTGAATGTCTTTACGTTTTAGAGAATTCTTATTAATTATTTAGTCAAGTAGTTATTATATGCTCTGTGTTTTTTTTCCCTGGGCTATCACTTAAGGAATAGATCATAACATGAAAACACACACACACACACACACACACACACACACACACACACACAGATTCTCTTTATGTCACACACATTCTCACATATTCTCTCTTTTATATACACACAATCTCTCTCTCTCTCTCTCTCTCACACACACACACACACACACACACACACACGTATATACACAGTATCTGTTGCTTCTTGTCTTCCATGCTAATGTCCATCATTTTGTATCTCTTTTCTTCATTCAGGAAGGTTCTTTCTGACCAACCAGCACCCAAGTTATTATTGTTTCGCGCTGTTAAATTCCCTAGTTTTGCTTCTTTGAACAAACCCACTGTACAAATTACTGTAAATTTAAAACCTCAGCATTTGAAGCTTTTCTGATCATTTGGTTATTTTCTTGTCTCTGAATACTTGCTGTTACATTTTTTTTTTGTGGTGTATCACAATATATTTGCAAAATATAGGAATCGTTTTCAACCTTGTATAACATCCCTCAGAGAAGATTTATGTTCTATTTTGCTGGGACACTCATCCTTTAGGATCAAGTTGATCTAATTTCATTCACACAGTATGTGGGAAAATACTAACTTGCTCAAGGTGGGATGGTAAAACCTTTCAAATTATGCCCAAGTCCACCAAGTATCTCCTGTAATGAGTTGGAAGATAAGCAGAGTTCTGTATGATTTGTATAGATATTTATTTTATCTATACATATGCATGTTAGATTATTATTATTATTATTATTATTATTATTATTATTATTTGGTTTTTCGAGACAAAAAAAGCCCTGGCTGTCCTGGAACTCACTCTGTAGACCAAGCTGGCCTTGAATTCAGAAATCTGCCTGCCTCTGCCTCCCAAGTGCTGGGATTAAAGGCGTGCGCCACCACCGCCTGGCTGCATGTCAGATTTTAATTACTTCCAAAATATCATTAAGGCAACCCTGAGAGCAATGCATCTGAGGTTATTGTAATTGCCTGAGTGTTATTGATGTGAAGCTGAGGCAGGAAGGGATTATTGATTTTGGCCATGGAAGAATTTGGGTTTCTAATCCATCTATTTTATAATCTTGATCATTATAGCAGAAGAACATCTAATATTTATGCCAATTCTTCTGAACTTAGTTATGTTCCTGGCTTCTCTGGATGTATTTAACTAAGAGGTAATGTTATTGGTAGAGTAATAGGGGGTTTTCTTTCAGGGGCAAGTTTTGTGGATGGTTACCAGGGTAACTAATGGTTGAATTTGTATGGAGGCTTCTACCCACACTCATTTCCACACAAGTACACACAGATAACAATTAGAAGTGTGCATCCTCTCATTAAAGAGAACGCACAGTATTTATCTTCCTGAGCCCATGTTACCTTCCCTAATATAAGATTTTCCACTTTCATCTACTTTCCTGCAAACTTTATACTCCCAGTAGTCTCAATTTTCTTTATGGGTGAATAAAGTTTCGTTTTATATAGGTATGGCATTTTTATTACCCATTCGTCTGTTGATGGAATCATCTATCCTGTTTCTGCCTTTTCCTTTAGATACAGAGCAGCAATGCTCACGGAAGCACATGCGTCTCTGTGCTATGATGCACGGTCCAGTCCCTCGTGCACAAGCCTGGGAGTGGTGTAGCTGAGCCATATGAGAGTTCGACTTTAGCTTTCCATATTTACTTCCATTGTGGTTGTACTATGAAGCATTTCTACCAACAGGTCTTCATGGGGGCGGGGATGGAGGGGGTTACAGAGAGTGGTGTAGAGGGAGCAGAGCACTTGTTATATAAAAGAAAAGAGGAGAATCCTGGAGCTGTAAGTGGCCAGAGAGAACAAAGAGATGAGGATAGACGGTCGTCTAAAGGTAAGCATGTACAAGGTCACAAGGAAATGTACAGCATATCTGCTAATTTAAAAACAACATGGAGGTGGAGTGGGCACAATGCATTGCTCTCGCAGGCAATTTAGAACTAGGGTAGCAAATTATTCAGCGGAATGGTAAATTTTAGCATTACATGGCCAGGGGCAGTTAGGAACAGAGTCTTCCTTCCTTTCTTCTTCTTCTTCTTCTTCTTCTTCTTCTTCTTCTTCTTCTTCTTCTTCTTCCTCCTCCTCCTCCTCCTCCTCCTCCTCCTCCTCTTCCTCCTCCTCCTCCTCCTCCTCCTTCTTCTAACTTTGTCCACTGAGTATGAGTTCTAAATGTATTATCTACATGCCACTTTTACAACTCCTAGGACATTTGTGGATTGCTTTTGCATCACTGTGCCTAGAATACCTAAGAGAAACAACTGAAAGGCGGAGATGCCTCCTCGCGCGTGGTCGTAGAGGTGTCCAGCCGCTCAGAGCTAGCAAGGCATGGCAGAGTGGCTCAGTCCCATGAAGGTTCAAGCATACAGATGTGGCTTGTTGACATCCCAATGGATCAAGAAGCGGTAAAGACAGACCTGACCCAGGGGCGGTTTTCACCTTCAGAGACCTATGCCTAGTGAATAGCTTCCGCCATCCAGGCCTTCCTAAAAATGCTGCCTCCTTTAAAATGGCCCCGTATGTGTTGATCAGATGGCTCAGCCAGGAAAAGCATCGGCCACCAACCTTAACAGTTTCAATCCTTGGGACCCACATGATGGAAGAAGAGAACTGATTCCTGCAAGATGTCCTCTGACCTCCACTTTTGAGCATGACCATGTACACACACACATACACACACACACACACACACACACACACACTCATGCGCATGCACATGTGCATGCATACACACAGAGACATGTACACACACATACTTATCAATAAATGTAAAAGCAAGATAAGAGCATCATAAGCCGGTGCCATGCATTCGAATCATTCAGCCACTGGAGACATTTCAAACTCCTTAAACTGTAACGGATACTTAAGAGAAAGGACAATAATATCTGCTATATGGACAAAGGGACTCACTGGAAAATAAGTTCCTAATTTGTTGCAGTTCCTAACTGGGAGGAGGGACGTTTTGGGATTAAGTGCGTGCTCCTAAAGACTCCTTTGCACCGAGAGCAACAAGTATGGGGAAATTGCATCTTGGGACTTGGAAATTCTTGCTGGATTCTTGTGTAATGTTTGTTTACTGTGTTCCTTTCCACAATGACTGCTCAGGCTGCTTCAGCTCCGATGGTTGGCTAAGTACCCAGAGAGCGTTTGATTAACTATGCTATGAAGCAAAACGCCATCCACTGTAGAGGAAACTTACCCCAGAATAAATTCAGATCATTTAGTCAAAACACTACGTTTTCAGCATGTTAAGTCTTCTCTGGGAGGAAATGCCATAGGATCTCTCTTAGAAGCACGAATAAACAAAGCACATTTTCCCCTCACAAGGGAACATAAGTGTGGTCTACCATGCGATTTGGAACTAGCTGACTTGACCTTAGAGAGAAAGAGACCAGTAGGGAATGAGTCTTGAAGCTGATTTTGGAGAGAATACATACCAGACAGAACTCTTCATTGAATGCCCAGAAACCAGGTGCAAGCCAGCCTGATCACAACTATCAAGATGGAGGAGATGAACAAAAAGCTGCCTTTGACTTGGTCATGTTACATGTCAATATGAACTCACACTTGCTGAACTCTGGAGAGAGCCAAAATGTCCTAGCAGGATTAAACATATTTTGAAGACTATGAACTTAAAAGTGGAGGAGAGGTCCTGACTCAGGGCGCCAAGAACAATGGGCATGACACTCGTTTACACTCTACTCGGTGTAGAAACAAAAGCTAGCCCTGTCCTTCTGGCAAGCAACCTCTTTTCAATCTTGGCTTTTCTGTAGATGCCTTAGCTTCTACTGCACACTTCTCATGTTCCCAGAGAAGGGCCCCATGAGTGTCCTCCATTCTTCCTCAGCCATTGCTGGGGCAGAAGCTAATTATTGTTATGATGTCTACCCGAAATGCCCAACAAAAGCCAGGAGCGAGATGGGCCTCCCATCCTGTAATGCTGTTGGGAGGTGACAGAATCTTTAGGAGATGGGCATGCTAGAGGGGAAGGTCATGAGGGGTGTCTCTGAAGTGACTATCGGAACTGTGGCAATTTCTCCTCTTCTGTGATTCTATGCTACTCTGAAATGATCAAATCGATCTGCTTTGTGCTTCCTGCCACAGTCCCACGAGCAGTATGGAGAGAACTTGCTCGGAACTCTTTATGATGATAATACAGAATATATTGTCCCCCTTTTAAGTTGATTTTCCTAGGTTATTTAGTCATGTGTAATGGAAGTTGACTGACACGGTTATTTACTGCTGCATAACAAATGTTTCCTGGAGGCTGAAAAAGCACAGATTGATGGTTATGGCTCCAGAGGCTCTTGTGGTAGGATGTGGGATCTAGAGCGGTTGGAGGAACTGCTTCTGAGCTGTTCGTGTTACTATGAAGTTTTAGCTTTCCTACTTTGTCATATGGGTCTTTCCGTAGGGTTGTGCACATATGTAGTAGCTGGCTTCTCCAAAGGTGAACAGCTGTAGAGGGCAGTAGGTAAAATAACTTCATCTTAGAAGTGTTGGATCACAATTTCTGCTGTATTTCTTTTTTTATGTTTAGTTTGTATCATGCTGTGAGTCACACATGCACATGCAAGGTGTGTGGGCGCCTGCGTGAGTGTGCTCGTGTGTGTGTGTGTGTGTGTGTGTGTGTGTGTGTGTGTGTGTTCCTCTCATCTCTAATTCTGTTCTGCTTCATTGACCAGAGGAATATTCCTTCTAAAGAAGGCTTTGGAATCCTTGAAATGCGCATCATGGCACTTCGAAGTCCAAGGCAAGAGGTGAATACGTGGTACAATGTAATGGACTCCAAAGCAGCCCAGATCAGCGTCTGGCAAAGACAAGCGACTGCAGACTGCAGATGGCTGTGGCCATGTATCCAAAGGCTGTTCAGTATTCAGTGCTCAGGAAACACCCCAAAGAAGCAGAGATTTCTGGCTCTAACTAAATATAGGACCTTTGGGGACTAATTTGAGCCTGTCTTTAAAGTTGCTGTTTATTTATCTTTTTACTTTTGGATATGAAACAAAAAATTTTATTCTCTAAGTGTCATAAATGTTGTATTATGGCCAAAACAAAATAACTAGAAAGGAAAAGGATATAAATACCCGCAGGTCCATCCTTTTTTGTTTTATAAACAGGTGGAATGTGGTGCTTTTTCTCATCTGCTAGTCTGAAGAGTAAACGATTAGCTGCCTCTTGGCTTTCCTAATATGCTGCATTTTTATACATATGAAAAATGCAAGGTACTAATTTGGGGACTCAGAAAGTTGGCAAGAATAGACATGTAATCAAAGAAAAACATTAATTATAGCCCCATGGGTACTAGTGAAAATGGGATGGTTGATACACAGGCAATGTATCCAGAAAAAAATATTATTCATAACAAGTATGTATAAAAGAGGGAAATTAATGCAGGGAAATATGTTAGGAGAGATGACAATCAAGTAGACTGTGACAAGAAACCCAGATGTTGCCTGACTTTTCCAGGGAAGACATAAAGAAATGAGTTTTCTTCTAATAGCTTAATGGCAGAAAAGAAAGATTCCCTCCAAGTACAGTTAGGTGAACCAATGTATTTTTGGGAGGATAAATATAGGACTCTAGGTTGACTTAGAAACAGCTGTATCACTGCAAGATCCCATGCTAGCACGGGTTTTGATCCATGAAATATTTACCATTAGAGCCCCACTTCCTAATCAAACTCCCAGCTCCTATGTATTCTACACCTTCGAGGGTCATGCATAGCTGGGGGAGGGGCAGGTGGAAATGAAAGATGGAATTTCAAATAAGAGTTTAGTGATACTTACCCTCTCTACTCTGTAGTGGTTATAGCATCATTATTATCATTCCTATAAACTTAGTTATCACTATAATGTTTTGCTTATTACCATGATATAATCCAAGGTATTTGATATACCACTGAAATGATCTACACAAAAAATTCAAAGACTACCACACTTATGAAGCCAAATAAGAATATAAGAATCCTTTCTTTTGGGCTCTTACACTGGAAAGACTCTTGGTTGGGAAGCTCAGGGTATAGCATTTCTAAAGTCAGAAGACCACAATTAAATCAATTTTAATTGAGTAACCTTGTAACATCTGTCTTCACAAAATATAGTCATTATTTCATACACAACATGACCATTAATTAAGATTTGTACCATTTTCTGTTATTTTAGTTAATATTTAGTTTGTATAAACATTAATTATTTTGGCTAATACATCTGTGCCATGATCAGGGTCATGGAAAATCCAAACTGTGTTGCCAGGGCAGATGTAGCTGTTAAGGGGAGGTAGGGTGAGGAGTATGTAAGTAGACACAAAAGGACTAAGGACAACATGGTGTTACCTAGTCACATAAGCATTATAACAACCCAAGCTTATGATTCAATAGTCATGTCACATCCGATGGAAATAGCTTCACTACAACACTTTCCTGTCTTTTGGCTCTTACATTAATTCTGCCCCTTTTTACATTATGTTCTCCAAACCTTGTACCTTGTGCATGTGTGAGTGTGTGTGTATGAGTGTGTGTGTGTGTGTGTGTGAGAGAGAGAGAGAGAGAGAGAGAGAGAGAGAGAGTATGTATACATAAAATGTGTTGGGTTACTATGCCCCCCAGAAACCATATAGACAGAAGCCACAGCATAATAGAATACAGTATAGACCACAAAAAACAGTATCAGTAGATAAAGTTTCTGAAGTAAGCATCACTTACTGCCAAAGGGGATTTCTTCCATTATTGTGGACAACAGTAGCGATCTTTGGGTATGAATATAAATGTTTAGAAGACAGTTTGACAAACATATTGTATCCATTTAACAAAACAATACTAATACCCTTCTTCAAGGGACTTATGATTTCACAATCACATGTTTTACCCTCAAGTGTAGTATGAGACATGAGCTCCCTTCTGAATAGCAGACCCTAAATCTGATCAGAAAGTAATTGGTTTCACCTATTGTCTTAGTCAAGGTTTTACTGCTGTGATCAGACACCATGACCAAGGCAAGTCTTATAAATGATAACAGTGAACTGGGGCTGGCTTACAGGTTCAGAGGTCCAGTCCATTATCATCAAGGCGGGAGTATCGCAGCATCCAGGCAGGCATGGTGAAGGAGCTGAGAGTTCTCCATCTTCATCCAAAGGAAGCCAAAAACAGACTGGGCATCCTCAGACAGCTAGGAGGAGGTTCTCCAAGCCCACTTCCACAGTGACACACTTCCTCCAACAAGGCCACACCTTCTAATAGTGACTCTCCCTGGGGCAAGCATATGCAAACCATCACACCTATAATGGTAGTGCCACTATGACCCCAATAGGCACATTTTATCTCACAGGCTGATAGAATCACATATGGTACATGTGGCTATGCTGATAAAGTCACAGCTCATAGCTTGGGTGACAATTGAGCAGCCTGTGTAGTACCTTATGGTACTACAAACACTTCACCCACAGGAAATAAGGCTTCAGTTTAGTTCCATCTTCTTTTCTATGTGTTCAACTAGAGCTTGGGGTTTCTCCAGCAAGGAACTTACATCCAACAGCTGTTCTAATAGTGAGTACACTGTGGGAGACCTCAGGGGGACTTCACGGCCAACACCTCGAAGGGAGGAAATTGAATTGGAATTCATCCTGGGACCACCAGTCATCATCCTATATGGTCTTTACAGACAGACAGACTACTCTATTAAAGAAGCAAATGGGGTTGTTTCGTGCCATGAAAACTTCCTAATAATCATCTGTGACAGCAGGATTTTTATCCTATGGAGGTGAGGAATAAGGAGAGAGAGGAGAGAGAGAGAGAGAGAGAGAGAGAGAGAGAGAGAGATTGAGAATTGAAAAGAGTTCCAAGATACTGTTATAGCAGAAAGTACATGTATTTTTCAATAATGGGGTAGAGTTACTTGACTTTTTCTGAGTTTGTGAACTCATTATAAAGTAGTATATTTATCAAGCAGAGAGGCTTTTGTGAAGAGTTGCAACTGATGTTATGAGAGTCTGTACAAATGGTCAGGGCCTTCCTGAAGCTGATCTCTAACTCCCCAGATTCCTGCTAGGTCCTGGCTCACTGCCACAGACATAGAGGAGTTGGTGGGATCACCTAACTTCTTTTCATTCACCTCTTTGGTGAATTATTGTTCAAGCTTTAAAGCCTACCAGAGGCTTACAACCACAGGTTCAGGCTGCCTGTCACCATTCCCTCTAGAAACACCTGCGTAATGTGAATTTCCTCTCAAGTGACAAGGACAAGCCCCTGTGTTGACTTTGCTCCTTCCTCAGCTCCTCTGGAATGTTCTATTACCTCACAAATTCAACAGTTCTGCCTCATCATCTTGGGTGCTATGGTTAGAGTATATGCCATGATCAGTGACTTCATGTCTACGCTCCAGTGTCTGCCCTGGTGAATTGTGACTATTTTGTTTATCTTATTCTTTCTGTATTGTCCCATTATCTGATTTTCTTCAATAGCCACAGGTGTTTGACCCCCAGGAGGGGCTTAATCACCACAGTTTTTATTGTCCTCTTACCTTTATACCCTGCCCCTAGACAGTACCTGAACCTCACTCTCTTTTTAATCCCTATCCACCCTTTTTTACCTGATAAATATCGGGAGATAATAAGCAAGATTCTTCCCACATCTCTGTTTTTATTATTCAAAACAGTTCCTTCTGGGTAGAAAAATCAACACCATTTGCTATGTTTTATAATACACAGCAAGGGCCAGATAGATGCCACACCAACTTGCTTATAATGTTATTTCATAGGTGCTATTTCAAGGCCTCTAATAGATTACCTAGTCCATCTGAACATTTGAGGGTGTGCTCAGACTCACATGGCATTCCTCATTCACTGCGGAAGTGTGCCGCCACATTCCACATAGAAGATGGTTATATTAGGACTAGCCTGTAGATACTCGGCCCTCAAACAAATCAACCTCAATTACATGTCTTATGACCCACAGCAAGAGCCAGGAGGCTGTTTCACCTAGACATATCATTGATGTTGTCACATCCCTATTAGGATGCCGATTTCTAGGATATAATTTCCTAGGGACATAGGAAAAAGAAAATAATTTCTTAGGGCATTGGTCACCTACATGTTGCAAGGCAAACAAATGCATTTACTGGGTTTCATAGCTAGTCATATCATACTCAGAAGAAATTGCTTCACTACAACCCTGGGCATGTGTGGAAGTCACTTCCAAGCTAGAAATTATTCTATCAGATTTCAAATATGAGGTTACTTCAGGAAGGTCGGGGTCCCAATAGGAATTTGAGCTGTGGCAAAATAAAATCTTCCCAATATAATTATTTAGTATGGTGTTGATTCTCCTTGAAATTGTTATCCCATATGTTACCTCCTTATTAGAGCAAGTTTTTGCAGTGACTAAGGCAGATCCAAATGCTGAAAGATGCCTCTGGCAAATTCTATTAGCAGGATTGCAACACACACTCTCAGATTTTAGAGAAAGACTGCTACCTTTTGCAGGGGTTATTTTTAGAAACTTAAATGATTCAGATTCTAAATCAAGAAGATACTTGAATTTTAAATTCAGTGGAGACGAATCTAGAACCATAAAATGTAAGGAAGGACAGAGATGAATTTTCCTGATAACAATTTATCAAGCTACAAAGGACAAATAAGTTTAATGAACTTATTGTTTTCATGTCTACCGAGACTGCCATTCCGGTAGCCATTTTTCACCCATTTCTTATGGCTTTGTGAAAAGATTCTCTGAAAAATTGTGGCATCAGGCTAACAAGATGGATCAGTGAGTAAGTATTTGCTTAACAAACAAGTAATTTGAGTTCAATCCCTGGGAACTCACAAAAGGGAGGAGAGAATTGTTATCCTCTGATACCCCTTGTAGTTTCAATGAGAATGGCCCCATAGGCTTATATATTTGAATGTTTGGTGCCAAGTTAGTGGACTGCTTAGGAAGGAATAGGGGGTATACAGAAGTTGTAGAATCTACCTCCTCACTTGAGGAAACCCAAGGCCAGGCATGTGGCAGAAGAATCCTTTTATGGAGGCCTGGAGAGGCCATTGCATGAAGCTGTGAAAGTGAAGACCAGATTGCACTGAAGAATAGGAGGTGTTTGAGATGTTAGAGTCATGAGGTACCTCTCAGGGAAAGCTACAGACAAGATGTGAAATAAATCCTAGAGAGAGAAGTCTGTATGTGTAATCTACAAAAAATGGATGGAGTATAAGACAAGGCATAGAGATACAGAATTTGGAGTTTGTCCTGCTGGGATTTATTTTTACTTTGGTCCAGTACTTCTACTCTGTGCTCTTTTTCTTCCCTTTTGAATAAAAATGTGTATGCTATATCATTGTATACTGGAAGTGTGTAATTTACTTTTTTGATTTTTACAGAGGATTACCATTAAAAAAGGATTGCCTCGGGTCTTAGAAGAGATGTTGGATATGGAAACAGTGTTGAGACTATAAAAGACTAGGGAACTTTTGGGGTTGGACTAAAAGCGGTTGGCTTTATGATATGGCCATGGACCTACAAGAGTCATGCAGTAGAAAGAAGCAGATTTCATGAGAATGGCTATCATAAGCTCATGTATTTGAATGTTTGGTTCCCATTTGATGAACTATTTAGGAAGGATTAGGAGGTGTGGCCTTGTGGGAGGAGGTGTGTCCCTAGGGTAGGCTTTGATGTTTCCAAAGCCCAAGCTATTCCCTACTAGTTCTCTCTCTTTGTCTCTCTGCCTCTGTCTCTCTCTGTCTCTATCTCTCTGTCTCTGTCTCTCTGTCTCTGTCTCTCTGTCTCTGTCTCTGTCTCCTGCCTGTGGATAAAGATGAGAGCTCTCAGCTACCACCCCAGCACTATGCCTGACTGCCTGATGTCATGCTTCCTGCCATGATGGGTGTGCATAAAGCCTCTGAACCTATAGGCAAGCCCTAAATTAACTGCTTTCTCTTTAATTTGCTTTGATTCTTATGTCTTTCCACAGCAATCAAACAGTACCTAACAGATCCTTCTAATGTATACACACACACACACACACACACACACACACCACAAATGATAAGTAACACTAATAAAGTAAACTATGGCATAGGAGAATGACTTTTAAGAATAAATAATGTCATCATTAATACGTAGAGTGTCTTCACTGCCATCCTACCCTCTGACCTCTTGGCAGCACCACCTCAGAAAAACCATAGGTGATGGAGGAAAGCTTGCAAGTAGATGGGATATTCAATATTATATCTCAGTGTAACTCTTCTCAATGAAAAAGGCATAGAGATCGGCCCAGTATCCATTCTGGGACCTATCACTCAAGGAAACAAAAAACTGACAGGAGGACTGAAGAAAAAGCTGAAGGTGTGGGTCACTTAGAATGGACTGAGAGTATAAGATAGCCCCAGAGCCCATTGAACAAGCATGTAGAAGAGGCTCAGCTGCCCTGACTCTGCTCAGGCTCTCTCACTCATCTGATGGCCACTTTTGCAGTGGGACCTTTCTGATGAACAATGAAATGGGACACGGAAGATGTAGCCACTGGAGTAGGCAGAGAGGCATCATGTACACTCCACAGATAGCATTCCTGTCATCCAAGCAGACAGTGCTCCAACCATATGTGAGTGATCCACCTGCCCACGTTCTAGACCTGCCCACACCTCTGATACAGCATCACAACCAGCTCCATATTGAGTATATTTCATTGCTCCCATTAAAATAATGCAACTGTATTCAATTTTCCTTCTTTCTCCTGGATACGCTTATGAAACAGTTGCCAACCACAGACTTTCTAAACGCCTCATACTCAATCTTATTATTCCATTCAAGCTGGCTGTGAAGGGAGTTCCTTGGTTTAAAAAGATGACGTTGATAAGCAAATTCAAAAGTAATGAATTGTTTCATCTTCTCTATTGATAAAAGTGCTAGTTTTCTAACTGGGTCAAATGGCCTCTAATATGATGTCCTGGAAACTCACAGGACATCTTTTACCTGACAACACAGCAAATTGCAGAATCCTGGTGAGACTCTTGACTCTGGTCTCAAAGTGCTTTTTCCAATAGCTCGAAGACCTGGGGTGAAGAGACAATGATATACCAACAATTCCAAGCCCTTAACTTCCTTGCAAAATATTGACTTTCTTTCAGTGTCACTGCTCAGTAGTATACTCAGGAGAAATGCTTTCTTTCATCTCGTAGTAAGTATGGTCCTTCTGACCTAGGAGATAAAATGGGGTCACTTGGACTCTTTGGGACTGGAGAAAAGTGGCAGAAAGTGGAATCCAATCCTATTTGAGGTGATTGAGCTTGCCTCATAAGGGGAAATGCAAATGGAACTGGGAGGGTTATGCCAAGGTAGTAGATTTTTTTCCTCTTCCTTGTGTACTCAGTGATAGTTCATACTGAGTTTCCTCATCCTCTTACGGACAAAGTCATTAAGAACTGACAGAGCTCAAGCACCAAGGCTTGGGTTACTCTACTGGGGGGATGGCTTAGGTATAGCAGAAGTTAGTAATCACAGTCAGTAAGATAAGGAGAAGATAGTATCAGTGGTCCTGGCTTAGACATATGTTACAGAAAAATGGAGAGTGTTTCCTTGCTTCCTATATTATAACTTAGGATAAACACCATCTTTTATCTCCAAATGCTACACAGAATGTGGTGGTGGTACAGGGTGCCTCTTAGACTATAGGATAAAGCAGAGTGGGAGCAGGAATGAGCATCACCTGGAGCAGTAGAAGTTAAAACAGGGTAATGGTTTGCAGGCTGGCACCAGTGCACAGATATGGATTATTGCAATATTACTATGACATTAGTGTTGAAAATTCTGTGCTTATTGTATGTTATAATAAGTTGAGGTTTGCAGAGCATGCTCTTTTTCATTTAATCTTTAACAATTCACTTTTTTTTAAAATTTTATTTTCTATATTCTATGTTTACATTCCAAAGGCTTTCCCCTTTCCCAGTTCCCACCCACCATAGTTCCCATAGTTCCTCTCCCCCCCATCTGTTCCCCAATAATTCCCCCTCCCCCCTCGGTTTCTTTACTAAACTGGAAGCAATCTTTACAGGCCCAGGGTCCTCTCCTTTCTTCTTCTTGGGAATCATTTGACTTACTAATTGTGCCTTGAGTATTTAGGGCTTCTGGGCTCATTAATATCCACTTATCAGTGATTGCATTTCAGGTGCATTCTTTTGTGATTGGGTTAATTCACTCAGGATGATATTTTCCAGGTCTAACCATTTACCTACAAATTGCATGAATTCATTATTTTTAATTGCTGTGTAGTATTCCATTGTATAAATATACCACATTTTCTGTATCCATTCCTCCTTTGAGGGATATTTGGGCTGCTTCCAATTTCTGGCGATTATAAACAAGGCTGCTATAAACATAGTGGAGCATGTGTCCTTATTGCATGCAGGGGAATCCTCTGGGTATATGCCCAGGAGTGGTATGCCAGGGTCCTCTGGAAGTAACATGCCCAATTTTCTGAGGAACCGCCAAACTGATTTCCAGAGCGGTTTTACCATTTTGCAATCCCACCAACAGTGGAGGAGTGTTCCTCTTTCTCCACATCCTCGCCAGCACTTGTTGTCTCTTGAGTTTTTAATCTTAGCCATTCTGACTGGTGTGAGGTGGAATCTCAGGGTTGTTTTGATTTGCATTTCCCTGATGACTAATGATGTTGAACATCTTTTAAGGTGTTTCTCGGCCATCCGAATTTCTTCTGGTGAAAATTCTTTGTTTAGCTCTGTGCCCCATTTTTTGATAGGGTTATTTGGTTCTTTGCGGTCTAACTTCTTGAGTTCTTTGTATATATTGGATATTAGCCCTCTGTCGGATGTGGAGTTGGTGAAGATCTTTTCCCACTTTGTTGGTTGCCATTTTGTCCTTCTGACAGTGTCCTTTGCTTTGCAGAAACTTTGTAATTTTATGAGGTCCCATTTGTCGATTCTTGATCTTAGAGCATAAGCTATTGGTGTTCTGTTCAGGAACTTTTCCCCTGTGCCCAAGTCCTCCAGGGTCTTCCCAAGTTTCTTTTCTAATAGTTTCAGTGTGTCTGGTTTTATGTGGAGGTCCTTGATCCACTTGGAGTTGATCTTAGTGCAAAGAGATAAGTTTGGATCAATTCGCATTCTTCTGCATGTTGACTTCCAGTTGAACCAGCACCATTTGTTAAAAAGGCTATCTTTATTCCACCGGATGGTTGTGGCTCCTTTATCAAAGATCAAGTGACCATAAGTCTGTGGGTTAACCTCTGGGTCTTCAATCCTGTTCCATTGATCTGCTTGCCTGTTGCTATACCAATACCATGCAGTTTTTAACACAATTGCTCTGTAGTACTGCTTGAGGTCAGGGATATTGATTCCCCCAGAAGTCCTTTTATTGTTGAGAATAGTTTTAGCTATCCTGGGTTTTTTGTTGCTCCAGATGAATTTGAGAATTGCTCTTTCTAGATCTATGAAGAATTGAGTTGGGATTTTGATGGGGATTGCATTGAATCTGTATATTGCTTTTGGCAAGATGGCCATTTTTACTATATTGATCCTGCCAATCCAGGAGCAAGAAATATTTTTCCATCTTCTGAGGTCTTCTTCGATTTCTTTCTTCGAGGACTTGAAGTTCCTGTCGTACAGATCTTTCGCTTGTTTGGTTAGAGTTATGCCAAGATACTTTATGTTGTTTGTGGCTATTGTGAAGGGTGTTATTTCCCTAATTTCTTTCTCTGCCTGCTTGTCCTTTGAGTACAAGAAGGCCACTGACTTGCTTGAGTTAATTTTATAACCTGCCACTTTGCTGAAGTTGTTTATCAGCTGTAGAAGTTCTCTGGTGGAGTTTTTTGGGTCGCTTAGGTAAACTATCATATCGTCTGCAAATAATGATAGTTTCACTTCTTCCTTTCCAATTTGTATCCCTTTGACTTCCTTATGTTGTCTAATTGCTCTTGCTAGAACTTCAAGTACTATATTGAAAAGATATGGAGAGAGAGGGCAGCCTTGTCTAGTCCCTGATTTTAGTGGGAATGCTTCAAGTTTCTCTCCATTTATTTTGATGTTGGCTACTGGTTTGCTGTAGATTGCTTTTACTATGTTTAGGTATGGGCCTTGAATTCCTGCTCTTTCCAAGACTTTTAGCATGAAAGGATGCTGAATTTTGTCGAATGCTTTTTCAGCATCTAATGAGATGACCATGTGGTTTTTTTCTTTCAGTTTGTTTATGTAGTGGATTACATTGATGGATTTCCGTATATTGAACCATCCCTGCATCCCTGGGATGAAGCCTACTTGATCATGGTGGATGATCGTTTTGATGTGCTCTTGGATTCGGTTAGCAAGAATTTTATTTAGTATTTTTGCATCTATATTCATAAGAGAAATTGGCCTGTAGTTCTCTTTCTTTGTTGGATCTTTTTGTGGTTTAGGTATTAGCGTAATTGTGGCTTCGAAGAATGAGTTGGGCAGTGTCCCTTCTGTCTCTATTTTGTGGAATAGTTTGGAGAGTATTGGTGTTAAGTCTTCTTTGAAGGTCTGGTAGAATTCTGCACTAAAACCATCTGGTCCCGTACTTTTTTTGGTTGGGAGGCTTTCTATAACCCCTTCTATTTCTTTAGGGGTTATGGGACTATTTAGCTGATCTACTTGATGCTGATTTAATTTTGGTATTTGATATCTGTCTAGGAAATTGTCCATTTCCTCCAGGTTCTCCAGTTGTTTTGAGTATAGACCTTTGTAGTAGGATCTGATGATGTTTTGAATTTCCTCAGTTTCTGTTGTTATGTCTCCCTTTTCATTTCTAATTTTGTTAATTTGTATACTGTCTCTGTGTCCTTTGGTTAGTCTGGCTAAGGGTTTATCTATCTTGTTGATTTTCTCAAAGAACCAGCTCCTGGTCTTGTTGATTCTTTGTATGGTTCTCTTTGTTTCTATTTGATTGATTTCAGCCCTGAGTTTGATGATTTCTTGTCTTCTACTCCTCCTGGGTGAATTAACTTGTTTTTCTTCCAGGGCTTTAAGGTGTGCCATTAAGCTGCTAGTATATGCTCTCTCCAGTTTCTTTTTGGATGCACTTAGAGCTATGAGTTTTCCTCTTAGCACTGCTTTCCTTGTGTCCCATAGATTTGGGTAGGTTGTACCTTCATTTTCATTGAATTCTAAAAAGTCTTTGATTTCTTTTTTTATTTCTTCCTTGACCAAGGTGTCATTGAGTAGAGTATTGTTCAGTTTCCATGTGTATGTGGGCTTTCTGTTGTTTTTGTTGTTATTGAAGACCACTCTTACTTCATGGTGATCTGATAGAAGGCATGGGATTAGCTCGATATTCTTGTATTTGTTGACATCTGTCTTGTGACCAATTATATGGTCTATTTTGGAGAAGGTCCCATGTGGAGCTGAGAAAAAGGTATATTCTTTAGCTTTAGGATGAAATGTCCTATATATATCTGTTAAATCCAATTGGTCCAGAGTTTCAATTAGTTTCACTGTGTCCCTGTTTAGTTTCTGCTTTCCTGATCGGTCCATTGAGGAGAGTGGAGTGTTGAAGTCACCCACAATTATTGTGTTAGGTGTAATGTGTGCTTTAAGCTTTAGTAAGGTTTCTTTTACGAATGAGGCTGCCCTTGCATTTGGAGCATAGATGTTCAGTATTGAGAGCTCTTCTTGGTGGATTTTTCCTTTGGCCAGCAAGAAGTGACCTTCTGAGTCTCTTTTGATGACTTTAGGTTGGAAGTCAATTTTATCTGATATTAGAATGGCTACTCCAGCTTGTTTCCTGAGACCGTTTGCTTGTAAAATTGTCTTCCAGCCTTTTACTCTAAGGCAGTGTTTGTCTTTGACACTGAGATGTGTTTCCTGTATGCAGCAAAATGTAGGGTCCTGTTTCCGTATCCAGTCTGTTAATCTATGTCTTTTTATTGGGGAATTGAGTCCATTGATGTTAAGAGATATTAAGGAATAGTAATTATTTCCTCCAGACATTTTTGAAATTGTATTTATTTATTTTATTTATTTTTTATATTCGAGAGGTTACCTTCTTTTGGGTTTGATGAGAGGAGGTTTCTATCTCGCTTCTTCCCGGGTGTAGTTTCCGTCCTTGTCTTGGTGTTTTCCCCCTATTATCCTTTGTAGGGCTGGATTTGTGGAAAGATATCGTGCAAATTTGGTTTTGTCATGGAATACCTTGATGTCTCCATCTATGGTGATTGAGAGCTTTGCTGGGTAAAGTAGTTTTGGCTGAAGTTTGTGTTCTCTTAGAGTTTGCATGATATCTGCCCAGGATCTTCTAGCTTTCATGGTCTCAGGTGAGAAGTCTGGTGTTATTCTGATAGGTCTTCCTTTATAAGTTACTTGGCCTTTTTCTCTTGCTGCCTTTAATATTCTTTCTTTGTTTAGTACATTTGGAGTTTTGATTATTATGTGACGGGATGTATTTCTGTTCTGATCCAGTCTGTTTGGGGTTCTGTATGCTTCTTGTATATTCATGGGCATCTCTCTCTTTAGGTTGGGGAAGTTTTCTTCCATAATTTTGTAGAAGATATTTGCTGGCCCTTTAACTTGTACATCTTCATTCTCGTCTATACCTATAATCCTTAGGTTTGGTCTTCTCATTGTGTCCTGGATTTCCTGGATGTTTTGGGTTACAGCCTTTTTGCATTTAGTATTTTCTTTGACTGTTGAATCAATGGTTCCTATGGTATCTTCGGCTTCTGATATTCTGTCTTCTATCTCTTGTATTCTATTGTTGATATTTGCATCTATGGCTCCTGATTTCTTCCCAAGGTTTTCTATCTCCAATGTTGTCTCCCTCTGCGATTTCTTAGTTGTTTCTACTTCTGTTTTTAGTGCCTGGATGGATGTGCTCAGATCTTTCGCTTGCTTGATTGTGTTTTCATGTATTTCTTTGATAGATTTTTGTGTTTCCTCTTTCATAGCTTCTACTTGTTGGCCCATGTTCTTCTGTATTTCTTTAAGTGATTTTTGTCTTTCCTCCTTATTGTCTTCTTCTTTTTGATCCATCTTCTCCTGCATTTCTTGAAGTGATTTTTGTATTTGCCTTGTAAAGGCTTCTAACTTTTGATCCATTTTCTCTTCTATTTCTTTACGAGATTTTTCTATGTGTTCAGCTACCAGCATCCTGACCAGTGATTTTATATCCAAGTCTTGTTTTTCTGGTGTTTTGGGGTATCCAGGGCTTCCTGTTGTTGGCGAACTGGGTTCAGATGCTGTCATGTTGTCTTGATTTCTGTTAGTGACATTCCTTCGTTTACCTTTTGCCATCTGGTTATTTCTGGTGTTAGTTGACCTTGTTGTCACTGGCTGGTGTTTGAATCTCCTATGAGGCTGGGCTTACCTGTTGTTTCTCTACTGGTGGTTATGCGTGATTGCTGCTCAACGGGATCACGAGCTGGCTGCCACCCACTGACTTTGTGCACGGCCTGAGGTCTCCGGGAAGTGTGGGGGAGTGCAGCAGAGCCTCGGCAGGTGCTGCTGGGCCTGCCTAGTAGCGAGAGCCTAGCAGATCCCCCCACGTGGTAGCCCCTGATGGAATCTGTCTACCTGTTCCTTTCCAGCTGTGTTCTGGTTGCAGTATGGAGGCCTGCCGCTATCGCTGGTCCGGGCTCCTGGGGAGCTGGGTGGTGCCGGTTGCCTCGGTGCACGGCCTAAGCTCGCAGGGACGTGCTGCAGATCCTAGGCGCCTGGGCCCGCCTGTGGGCGAGAGTTTAGCAGCTCTCCCTGCTCTAGCCCCAGGCGGAGTCTCTATCTGCACCTTTCCAGCTGTGTCCTGGTTGCAATATGGAGGCCTGCCGCTATAGCTGGTCCTTACTCTTCTTAATAAACAAGAATTGTTGCTTATCCTGGTTCTGTGGGCAGGGTCTGAGCACCTGGCAAGCTGGCTAGGTCTGGCTGACCTGCTACCGGCTGGATGGGATGCTGCAGACAAGATGGCGCTGCCTGCAGGGGGTTTGGGGTCTGGCCTGCGAGCGCAGAGCTCAGGCACGGCCGCTGTATTCCAAACCGCTAGGCTGTGCGCAGTTCCTGCCCCCGACCTGAGTCCCCGGAGGTCTTAAACTCGGGCTGTCTCTGGTACCTGGTTCCGCTGGCAGGGTCTCAGCACCTGGCAGGCTGGCTACGTATGGCTGACCTGCTACCGGCTGGATGGGATGCTGCAGACAAGATGGCCAACAATTCACTTTTATTACATTTCTCTGATGATTTTGCCTATGGCATATTAGAAACAAATGGTATTGCCCCCTCTCTACAGGCAGCTTGAGAAGCATTGACCTCTATGAACAGCAGCAGCCTGAAAATTCACGCAGGCTTTCAATTCTTGACGCAGTTTCCCACTGGGAGGGTAGTGAGCAAGTTTGCCACACCTATCAGAGTATGTGTCAGTGTTAGTGAGGAATCTCTGGCAGAGGGAGAGAGAGAGAGAGAGAGAGAGAGAGAGAGAGAGAGAGAGAGAGAGAGAGAGGCAGAGGCAGTGACAGAGAGAAGAATGAGGGTGACCTGGGCAGTTGAAGCTAATGCACAGAGATGAATTAACACTGTAGCATCTGTCTTTGCTGCTTTCTCTCTTCCTCATCTCGGTAGTTGATGGATTAGTCATGGAATCCTTCTCAGGACAGAGATGCATAACCAAATATTGGTCTCTAAGAAACCTATAAAGTGGATCAGAGACCCATCGAAGTAGCAGTTTACTGGAACCCAGTGGACCAGAGCTCTGATGGTCTGCGGCGTTCCTATTGATATTCCTGGCGTTGTGTGTATCTCTACTAAGGTTGATTCTTAATTGATCTTTCTTCAGTTTCAGAGTTTCTTAAGCTAAGAAGACATAGATCCCCCATCTCTCTCTCATCTCTCACTCATCTGTGCTCTCTCCTTTTTTTCCTAATCTGTTTACTTGTTACTAAACCCGCATTGACGATATTGTCTTAGTTACTGTTCTATCGCTGTGACCATGACCAAGACTCCCTACATCCTTCTTACATATTTAAAGAGTTCCACTCTCTCTGACTAAAGCATTCAAATATATGAGCCCTCTCATTAAAACCACTGCCGAGAAAATGGATTTTGAAGTTTTGAAGACATTCATTAAATTTCTCTAATTTACTTTTCAAAAAGTTCAAAATTAGCTCATGTCGTTACCTGTGATATAAATGACTTATTTTTATTGTTTTTCCTACAACTGAATATTATATGTGAAATATTATATATATGAAGAAGGGGACAGGGTTAAATATCCCTAGTTAAAAATTTTGAAATCTGAAATGAAGTGTTCCAAAACAATGGCATGATGCCACAAGCAGAAAAAATTGCCTCGTGAAACTTCATTTCATATACAAAGTTATTAAAAATCTTATATAAATTTACATTGATTATATAATTATGTGTGTATATATGCATATACAAATTAATTTCATGTTTAGAGTTGACCAATCATATACCAAAATAAGAAAAAACTGAAATAGAAAATACTTTAAGCATGAAGCATTTTGGACAAATGACACTCAGCCTGTAAGTATGCACCTATCTATATATGTCTCTTCGACATTTTTCTAGGTTGGAAATGGGGCATTATTTGCATTTTTTCATATCTTTGCACAAATCATTGAAGAGTGAACTTTGGATGGTAAGAAGTGTCAGAATATTTTTATCTGCAAGTTATAAAACTAAATTCAAATTAAATTAGACAGAAAGGGTTTTATTAGCATATATGCAAAGATACCAGCATAGCTGATAAGAAATGAATTTAAAAGTATCGATCCAAGTTAGGAGAGCATGTCTATTGGGTCACACTTTTGCTCATTCTGGTATATGTAATCACTTGCTTTCCAACAATCAATCACCCAAATTGATTAATGATCCTTTTCAGAATGAAATGAAAAGTGGAGAAGACTGAGTTGAAGGTACTGTTGCTAGGTAGGACCAGATGTCTTTGGTGTTCACTCCTCTCATCCTGTGTGGAAGGCTATTTTATTTTGCAGGAACTATTGCTGCTGCAAAATAGATTTTGATTAAAGTTTAGTAAGTGGCCTGACTCTTCCCGAATCATTTACCTACTGCCAAGAGAGATGGGTTGTCATGAATGTCCATGCCTGACTTCTTAGCCTATCCTCAGTTGGAATAGTACGACAGGAGATTGCGATTAACTGAGATTAATGATCCTTTTCAGGATGAAATGAAAATTGAAGAAGACTGAGTTGAAGGTACTGTTGCTAGGTAGGAAGAAATGTATTCTACTTCTTAGCGGGGGCTCTAGATTTTTGAGCAGATGGCAACAATATGAATAAGATCATGTCATTCATCATCTAAAGTGGGGCGTTTTGGAGAAGAGGCTTCAGTGAATAATTAATGGAATACGCACTTATCCTATCAGAAGAAAACTGAGCAAATGTAAAGGAGCTATTGGAACTGCAGCACTAACTAATCTTGTTCCTGGTGTCTAAGAAAGGCGATGGCTGAAAAGCCATCCAGGATTTCACAATCACCATCCACCACTTGCTAAGAGAAAATAACTACTTAGAACATGGACAAAGATTCAGAAAAGGGTCATGACTCACAAAAGATTAAGCCTGTGCAAGAAACTATCAACCTGATGATTGACTCTTAGGGGAATAATTTTGCGGTGATGAATCATGCTTTCAATGTGAGGTTTCATAGCAGAGTGGGTAACAGAGTGCTCCAAATTCATGAGCCTGGTATAATAATTCAAAGTCTTGACTGACATTTGCCAAGTGTGACCTTGAAGAAGTTATTTGGTATCTTTATATTCTTGTCTTTGCCTATAAAATGGCAATTATAGCATTACATATGATTATTATTAGGAATACATATTGATATTTTATATAATATATATAAATTACTTACAGATAAATATTACTGTATGGTTAGAATTCTGAAAGGTTAATGTACCCAAAATAGAATAAAGAAAAAGAAGGTTTAATCTCCTAGCAAACATTGTCCATGCTAATTCTTTCATTTATCTTCATTTAGTTAAAATGCCAATTGCTTCCTGCAAGATCATTACAAAAACAAACAAAAATCCACCAAAAGATAAAAACATTAAAGAATAGCTGGATTCTTCTCTTGTGGTTTAAAAAATGCCTTTGGCATTCTTTATTTTATAACTAGAAACTTTCGAAGTACTTTCAGGACTAATACAAAGAAAAGTCTCTTTCATAAAACTCTGTTTTCCTTTGTTTGATTATTGTAATTAGCTTTATCGGTAATTAAAGATTGGACAACCTAATTATTCTGGATAATGGATAGAGGAACAAGATAGAGAAAACTGATGCTGTTGGTCCGGCCACCACTATGCTCACCATCACCAGGACAGCTGCACCAAGAGCATCCTGGTTAGATTCTTCACCCAAGTTTTCTGACCGTGGACCCAGCTGCCATGAACTTCCTGCTGTTCCTCTGAGCTCAGCGACCTGTGCCACACTCCTTCACCAGGCCTGCTGCACCAGGATCATCCAGGCTGCCCACCCAATGAGTGCCACATCAGAATTATCCAGGTTAGGCCTCCTTCCCAGAGACCTGCTATACTAAGAACATCCAGAGAGAAGCAGATGGTAAAGGACCAGAGTAAGAACACAATCAACAAGGGCCAGGGCAACATGGAAGCTTCAAAGCAAACCTATCTCACTATAGCAAGCCTTTGATGTCCTAAAACAACAGAAACACAAGAAGATGACCTCAAATCCAATCTTATAAAAATGATAGAGACTTTTAAAAAGGAAATGAATAGTAAAGAAATACAGGAAAATACAATTGAATAGGTGGAAGGAAATGTACAAAATTGTTCAAGATCTGAAAATGGAAACAGGAGCAGTAAGGAAAACACAATCTAAGGGAATCCTGGAGAGGGAAAACATAGAAAAGAGAACAGGAACAATAAACACAAGCATCACCACCAGAATACAAGAGATGGGAGACAGAATCTCCGATGTAGAAGATATGTTAGAAGAAATTATTCATCAATCAAAAAAAAAAAAAAAACCAAAAAAACCTGACACAAAACATTCAGGAAATCTGAGACAGTATGAAAAAACCTAACCAAAGAATAAAAGGAATAGAAGGTGAAAAGTCCCACTTCCAAGGACCAGAGAATTATTGTCAACAAAATCATAGACATACAAGAAGCTTACAGAACACCAATTAGATTAGACTAAATATGAAAATTCTTCCGCCACATAATAACCAAAATACTAAATCTATAGAACAAAGAAAGAATATTAGACCAAGTAACATACAAAGATATACCTATCAGAATTACATCAACTTCCTTTCTTTTGTTTTTGCTGGAATGGAATTAGTTCATGCGTTTTGTTGGATGAAGTCAACTTCCTTGGGTAGGAGATCTAGAATTTCTGTAGGGCTGGATTTGTGAGTAGATATTGTTCAAATTTGCTTTTGTCTTGGAATATCTCATTTTCTCCATTGGTGGTGCTAGATATAGTAGTATAGTTTGATATTTATAGTCTCTTAAAGTACAAAATATCTGTCTAGGCCCTTTTAGTTTATAGAGTTTCAGTTGAGTCAACGGACACAATCCCTAATAAAAATATTTAAACTAACAGAATGGATGTGAAAACAGGACTCACCATTCTTCTGCATACAAGAAACACACCTTAGCAATGAAGACAGTAGTTTCCTCAGAATAAAGGGCTGGAAAAAAAGTTTTCAAAGTAATAGACCAAAGAAGGAAGCTGGAGTAGCCATTCAAGTATCTGATAAAGTAGACTTTCAACCAAAAGTAATTAAAAGACATGGGGAAGGGCATTTCATAACTTGTCAAAGGAAATGGCATCTCAATTCTGAACATCTCTGCCCCAAATTAAAGGGTACTCGCATTCATATAAGAAACATTCCTGAATCTTAAATCATACATTGAACCCCGCCATATTAATAGTGGAAGACTTCAACATCCCATTCTCATCATTGAGATAGAAGTTAAACAAAAAATATAATTAAATTAACATAGGTTATGAATCAATTGGACCTAACAGATATCTATAAAACATTTTTATCCAAACACAAAAGAATATGCCTTCTTCTCAGCTCATCATGGAACCCTCTCCACCATTGACTATATAGTTAGTCACAAAGAAAGCCTCAACAGATACAAAAAAATTGAAATAACCCCCTTTATCTTATCATACGACCATGGATTAAAGCAACAGACATGGATAAACAACAGAACAAAAGAAAGCCTACAAACTCATGGGAACTGAACTATTCTCTACTCAATAATCACTAACCCAAGGAAGAAAGAAAGAATTTAGACTTTCTATAATTCAATAATGAATGAAAATGAAGAGACAATATGCTCAAACTTATGGGATAAAATGTAAGAGCTAAGAGGGACATTCCTTTCTCTTATGCCTTCTAAATACTACTTAGTGACTTTATAAGAAATCAGTAAGTTTGCTGACCTGAAATTTAAAAATACACCTGAAAGCTCTAGGGAAAGAAATAAGCAAACACACCCAAGAGAAGTAGATGGAAGGAAATAATCAAACTCGGGGCTGAAATCAATCAACTAGAAACAAAGAGAACAATAGAAATAATTATCAAAACCAAGAGCTGGTTCTTTTTGAGAACATCAACAAGAAAGACAAACCCTTAGCCAAACTAACTACAAGGCAGAGACAGTTTATAAATTAATAAAAGCAGAAATGAAAAGGGAGATACTACAGACACTGAGGACATTTCAAGCACCATCAGATCTTATGTCAACAAGTACTGTACTCCACAAAACTGGAAAACTCTAAATAAAGTGGAAGATTTTCTAAATAGATACTACTTATCAGAGTAAAGTCAAGTTCAGGTAAACTATTTAAATATTTCTATAACCCCTAAGGAAATAGAAGCAGTTATTAAAAGTTTCCAACCAAAAAATAAGCTCAGAGTCATATGTTTATACCAGACTATCAAAGAGGAACTTATAAAAATATTCAAACTATTCCCCAAAATTGAAATGGAAGGAACATTGCTAAACTCATCCTATGAGGCCATAGTCCTCAACACATAGACTCAACAAAGTAAGAGAATTTCAGACCAATTTCACTTATGAACATTGAATGCAAGAATACTCAATAAAATACTCACAAGCCAAATCCAAGTATACACAAAAACCATCATGACCAACTTAGCTTCATTCCAGGGATGCAGGAGTGATTCAATATACAAAAATCCAATGTAATCCACCATATAAACAAACTAAAATTAAAAAAAAAAACACAGTCACTTTATTAAATGCTGAAAATGCCTTTGACTAAATCCAACACTCCTTCATGTTAAGTCTTAGAGAGATCTGGGACTAGCTGGAATCCTGGGACAGGGGAGGCTTCTGGGAATCTAGGTGGATGATCCTAGTTAAGACTCCTGGTAGCATCAGGGGATATGAAGTGGCTACCTCCCATAGCCAGATGGGATTTCCAGTGAAGGACAGGTAATATCAACCCACCCAAAAAATCTTTTACCCAAAATTTGTCCAACCTATAAAATGTGCAGGGTGAAAGGTGAATCAAAGATTAAAGGAATGGCCAATCAATGACTGGCCCAACTTGAGACCCATCCCATGGGAAAGAGCCAATCCCTAACACTATTAATAATACCCCGCTATGCTTGTGGACAGGAGCCTAGCACAACTGTCTCCACAGAAGCTTCCTTCATTCATCAGGAGTTAGAAACAGATGCAACAGAGACCCACAGTCAAACATCAGATGGAGCTTGTGTATTCCTGTGGAAAAGTTGGGGGACAAAATTGATGAACCTGAAGGGGTTAAGGACACCACAGGAAGGAAGACCTACAGAATTAACTAACCTGGGGCCATAGGGGCTCATGGAGACTGAACAACCAACCAAAGAACATGCAGGGTCTAGACCTAGGCCCCCTACACATGTGTTGTAGATGTGCAGCTTGACTTCATGTGTGTTCCCTAACAAGTGGAGGGTGGGCTGTCTCTGACTCTGTTGTCTGCCAATGTATCCCCACCCCCTAACTGGACTGCCTGGTTGAGGCAAAGAACCTAGTTACAGATCTACTGATATTAAGTATTTTACATATATCACAATGTATAATTTAAATGCTTTAGTCAGTTTGGTATGTCTAGACAGCAGTATGTCACAGTTTTTATTTGTCTATCTATTGGTAGGCACCTTGTTCAAGTCTGCACATTGACTATTTTGAATAGTGGATCAGAAACATAGGAATACAGATATATGGCTAATTTGTATTTATTTTGAATTTAAACTCATTTCTTGAGGGAGAGGGCATGACATGGCATATGTGTGGAGGTCAGAAGACAACTTACAGGAGTCAGTTTCTTCCTTCTACCATATAATTCACAGAGATGGGACTCAGGGTGTCAGGCCTGGCAAATGTTTTGTCCTCTGAGCCACCAGGACACTAATTTATATTTGAACCAAAAGTATGCAAAAGTTTCTATTTTTAATCATCATCATCATTTTTTTAAAAATATTTTTGATAATAGCTAGACTACCAAGATTGAGATTATATCCCATTATTGTTTCAATTTGTATTTCCCTGATAGTAATTCTAAGCAGTTTTTCATAAGCTTGTTTGACATTTCAGTAGCTTCACTTGAGAAATGTTTATTCAGATGTTATGTCTCTTTAAAAACTGGATTATTAACTCCTGCTTGGGATCGTCAATGGCTATAACTGATCTGGGCTTGGATAGGCATTTCTACTCTCCTTCCTATCTACCAGCCCGTAATACCTAGAAACATAAAGGAGTGTTTTGGTTATTATATGATGAAGGGACATTCTTTTCTGGTCCAGTCTCCTTAGTGTTCTGTATGCTTCTTCTACCTTGATAGGTGCCTCAAAGGAGGAACATCACAGTACCATCAAAGGAGGTACAAGGAAGAAATGGAAAGGAGGCTCTCAGTCTTGAAGACAAGGCAGAAAAAAATGGCTACCTCAGTCGAAAAATATTAAATATAAAAAATTAGACAAATAATATCCAGTAAATCTGGGACACTGTGAAAAGAGCAAATTTGCAAATAATAGAATTAGAGGAAGGAGAAGAAGAAACCCGGTCAGGGGCACATATAATATTTTCAATAAAATTATAGACAGAAAAATTCTAACCCAAGGAAAGAGATATCTATCAAGGTAGAAGAAGCATACAGAACACTAAGGAGACTGGACCAGAAAAGAATGTCCCTTCATCATATAATAACCAAAACACTAAGCTTACAGAACAAAGAAAGTATATCAAAAGCTGCAAGGGAAAAAGGCCAAGAAACATGGGCAGATACATCCATTATAATAACACCAAACTTCTCAGTAGAAAGTCTGAAAGTCAGAAGATCCTAGAAAGATGTCTTAAAAACTCTGAGACTGATGTGGAGAAAGAGGAACACTCCTCCACTGTTGGTGGGATTGCAAAATGGTAAAACCACTCTGGAAATCAGTTTGGCGGTTCCTCAGAAAATTGGGCATGTCACTTCCAGAGGACCCTGGCATACCACTCCTGGGCATATACCCAGAGGATTCCCCTGCATGCAATAAGGACACATGCTCCACTATGTTTATAGCAGCCTTGTTTATAATCGCCAGAAATTGGAAGGAGCCCAAATATCCCTCAAAGGAGGAATGGATACAGAAAATGTGGTACATTTATACAATGGAATACTACTCAGCAATTAAAAATAATGAATTCATGCAATTTGTAGGTAAATGGTTGGACCTGGAAAATATCATCCTGAGTGAATTAACCCAATCACAAAAGAATGCACATGAAATGCAATCACTGATAAGTGGATATTGATGAGCCCAGAAGCCCTAAATACTCAAGACACAAATAGCAAGTCAAATGATTCCCAAGAGGAAGAAGGGAGAGGACCCTGGGCCTGTAAAGATTGCATCCAGTTTAGTAAAGAAACCGAGGGGGGAGGGGGAATTATTGGGGAACAGATGGGGGGAGAGGAACTATGGGAACTATGGTGGGTGGGAACTGGGAAGGGGGAAGGCCTTTGGAATGTGAACATGGAATATAGAAAATAAAATAAAAAAATTTATTAAAAAAAAAAAACTCTAAGACCACAGATACAGCCCAAACTACTATATCCAGTATAACTATCAATCACTATGGATGGAGATTGAAAATATGCCACATTAAAACCAAATTTAAGCAGTATCTATTTACCAATTCAGCCCCTTGGAAGGGATTAGAAGAAATAGTTCGTCTGAAGAGATTAAGCACACCAAAGAAAACAAAAATAAATAGTCCTCAACGAGTCAAGTAAAGGGAGAAAAATCTGCACTATAACAACAAAGCAACAGGAATCAAGAACACTGTTCATTGATAATTCTCAAAATTAAATTCCCATAGAAAGACTCAGTCTAACAGACTGATTTGAAATTAGGATCTTTCTTTCTGCTGCATCCAGGAAGCACACCTTAACATCAAGCATAGATAAGAAGAAATGCTCATCATCTTTAGTCATCAGGAAAGCAAAATTACACTGAAAATTTATGTTATACCTGCCATAATGGCAAGATTAATAGATCAAATGACAGCTTATGCTGGCGAGGATGTGAAATTAGGAAAACACTCATCCTTTCCTGGTGGGGGTGAAAACTTGTACCACAACAATGGAAATCAGTGATGTAAGTCCTCAGGAAGCTCAGAATAGATCTACCTCAAGAGCTTTAGGTGTATGCCTGAAGGATTCTACAGCATATTACAGAAATATTTGCTCAACCATGCAAACTTCTCAAGAAACCCACTACTGTGTTTTTAAGTGTTTTATGTGTGTGTGTGTCTGTGTTTTTTATGCTCTTTCTTTGTTTCTTGGTTTGCTTTTTAAAACTTTGTTTTATTCTTGTTTGTTTTTTCTGTTTGTTTTCTTAAGAAAGAAAAGAAAAAAGGCATGATGTAGAAAGGGTGGGGAGGTATGGAGGATCTGGGAGGAGATAAAGAAGAGGAAACCATGATCAGAATATATTGTATGAAAATTATTTTATTTTCAATAGACAAGCAAACAAAAAGCCCTAGCTGTTGGGCAACAGCCCATACTGTTGATTTCCTTATTCATTCTTGGTATTAATGCCTTGTTGAATGATTAGTTATTTTCTGCCAATCAACAAGTTGTCCCAATATGGTTTCTTCAGCATGAAGAAGTCTCTTATTTTGATATAATTCCAATTGTCTACTCTGACTTCATTGCTGATTCTTTTAGAGCTTTATCTAGACTATCCATTGTCTTCACTGATGTTCTTAGTCTTGTAGTGCTTCCCTTATTTTCTTCTATGCATTTTGTATTTTTGTTATTACAATTAGATTTTTGATCAGTTGAAAGTTTAATTACATTTTTGCTGTACTGGTGTTTTACCTGCATATATGTCTAGGCATCTATTTGTATGCCTGGTGTCCATGGAGAACAGAAGAAGGCATTAGATGCTGTGTAACTGAATTTATAGGTGGAGGGAGTCACCATATTGGTGCTGGGAGTTGAATCATGGTCCTCTGGAAAAGCAATCAGTGTTTAACCTCTGGGTTATCTCTCTAGCCTCAGATGAGTATATTTTTAAAGTTAGTCTAACCAATAGTAACATTGGGAAGTGATAGAACCCTAAATAGATAGGCCTAATAGGATGTCTTAAGTCATTGACAACATTGCTAAGTGACTTTATTGCTTTCTCTCTCTCTTTTCTGTGTTGGCCAGGATATATACATCATTTTGCCCCACCATATTATGCTACCACAGGCCTGAGGTGATGGAACCATATGAGAACTGCTGAAAATTTCTAAATTTTGATCCACAGTAGTTTTTTTAAAATAGGTTGACTATCTCAAGTATTTTTGCATAGTGATAGAAAAATGACCAATAGATTTTTGTATAATGATTGTGTGTCCAACTATTTTAATAGATTTACTTAGCACTTCTGCTGGACTCCTTTAATTAATTTTTTCACTTTTCCTATCTACAAGTTATGATGTCTCTAAACAGGGATGACCGTTTCTTATTTGGGTGCCTTCTATGTGTTTTTCTTGTCTGGTTGTTCTGGCAAAGACTTGTAGTACCACATTGATAAAAAGATGAGAGGCCATCCATGACTTGTTCCAGATCATGGATGATCTACTGTCAGATTTTCCTCACTAATTGGCTAAAGGTTTCCCCTACAGCTTTTTAAAAATCAAGGTACAGTTCTTTCACACATAATTCACTGAATGTGCTTATCAGGACTGGATGTTAGAGTTTATTGAATACAACACCTTGTATATATTGAAATGATCATATGCTTTTTGTCTTTTGTTTTATTGAAGTCATGTATGGCATCAACAGATTTACACACAGTGAACCATCCCTATGTCCCCACAGTAAATCCTGCCTAATTGTTGTATAGTTGAGAATTTCTGAATCTATGTTTATCAGGGATGCTGTTTTTGACAGTTTTCTACATTTGGTGGTATTCTAGTCCTTATATGCTTTTGTTATCAAAGTAGTGGTGGCTTCATTGGGTGAGTTTAGGAGAATTCATTCATTTTCAACATTTTGGGGAGGGATAGTTAAAAGTTAGTGTTAATTCTTCTTTAATAGTTTAGCAAAATTTACCAGTGAAAATATCTGGTCCCAGGTTTCTCTTTTTGTGGATACATTTTATTACTGATTCAATTTTACAACATGCTATTGGCCTACTCAAGTTTTTTTTTTAATATCTTCATAGTATAATTTTAGTGGATATATGTGCTCAGAAAGTTATTTCATTTAAAATTTCAAATTTGTTGATATGGAAATTGTTCATAATAGTTCTTAATGATCCTATGTATTTTGTTGGTATCATTCATGATGGCATCTTCCCAGTACAATAATTTACAGAGCCTAGGCAGGCTGAATATCTCAGGATAGGACTCTTGGCTCCTCTATTAACCAAGATTTCTGAAGAGGATGACTCCATTGATTCTCCAAGCTATCCCTGATGAAGCTGGCAGGCTGTTATGAGAGGCTGTAAGAGTTTTAAAAGAATCTGTGCATAAGACCATGGTACTTAGGGTCTCCAAAGATTAGCATTCGCTAGTGATTAGTGTTGGGTAAGATGCATTGGGCAGTCTGTTTCTCTGAGTCAGTGCAATTGGGTGCATTCATTGCTATCTCTGTAAGTGGGCTCATGGCATGTTAGCTTCTCCAACAAGATATCATTCCAGATAAAGCTCAGAAAGTAAAGGCAGATGTGAATAAGGCTGATAGGCAGAAGGAACAACAGGGCCAAAGAGTCTTATATTGTGTGTTCTATGTATAGGGAAGAGCCTCTAAGTGAGAATCCTTGTTGAAGGACAGGACAACAGGATGGAATATGGAAAGATGGTGTCAATGGATAAGACTACGATGCAGCTGACACGTTTATAAGAAGTTGAGTTTGCTTGAGAGAAAAGGTAGAGGATTCTATATTGTTTGAAGCAAGTGGCAGATGGGCTTTAAATAATGAGACTAAAAGCTACCACAGGGAAACACAATAATTTTGTTTTTAGCTGCAAATCATGCCAGGTGGGGATCTCACTGTCAAAACCTATGTCAGCACAGGTAAAGATGCCGTGGTCACAAAGCCTCTCACCCATCTGTTATTCACTGGTGGTTGATCTCTCCTCTCTCACAATCCTTGCCTGAATTTGCAACATCGTTTCTGAGTCCAGAAAATTCCGCAGCATTTCTAATTTTAGAATGGAATAGAACTGGATAGAGTTTGGCTGGTGGGTACATTGGTAAACTTAATTTGTATGAATGAACATATCTGTTTGTCAAAATAAGTGCAACTTAGATGTTTCTGAAAGTGAAAACCTATCCACCAAACTAGCACTTTCTCACATTTCCTCTCTACCGTCTTCGCTGATCCAACACTTAGCCAATCCAACACTAAATTTATGGCATTGAAGTACAAATAGTTATTTTGTAAAATGTCAGATTCATTATTTCTCAGTTATTTACTTTGAAGTTACTTTACTGTTTTATAGGCTTATTTGTATAATCCTCTTGAAAACAGGAATTTGCTCATTTTTTTTTTTTTTTTTGTATTTGAAAGAAATAACAAGATTTCCTGGAGAGTCAAATAGGCATCCCTGCTCTTTTCTGGTGGAACAGAAATCTCTCATGTTTGTAAAATGATGCTTCAGTTGAAAAAAATCAGTATTTTCCATTTTATTTTTTATACTAAAAAGAAACGGGAACTTTAAGGCAAATGTGCTTTTTTGGTTAGAAACCTTCCATACACAACATAAGGTACATTCAACTAGCTATAAAATTCCAATGGCTCATATCTAATGTTTGTAGCTTCAAATTAAATGTTACTTGCACTATTATCAAGCACATGAATGCCTCTTTATTTCTGGTAAAAGATAACACGACTTCTTTCTGCATTTTGCTGAGATAGAGAAAGAGATGGGTTGTTTTGTTTTGCTTTTCTAGACTTTGTGATATAGAAAAAATACAAGGTCTAGTTCTTGTGCTAGAAAAGCTTCAGCTATTTTTCTTGACTGATTATTTTAATTTGGTATCACTTCTAAACACCTGGAGACATCTGAGGACTCATTTCAAGGTAATTTAAATGTATTGCTTAATTAACTATGTAGGGGTGTGTGTGTGTGTGTGTGTGTGTGTGTGTGGTCGTTCAGAACAGCCTGGAGAATGGACTCGGAAGTTATAAAATCTAGATCCTCTCAACGGTCTATCCTACTGCCTATTTCCTGTTGACTTTTAACTATTTACTCAATCTCTCACACCTGTTAAATGGGTACTGCAGCTCCAGGCACTAAATCAACGCTTAGACAATCGAGGCAGGGAGCTAGGCCACAAGTTACTGTGGACATCCTCCTGACCGCAGACTCTTTCAGTCTCATAGTTCAAATAGTGGTAGCTGTTTTTCAAATTGATTACAGAGGTTTATTTTGGGACGGGTTGGGGGTGGGGCCGAGCATTGCAAGATATTGAACATGCTTTCCGCTATACTTTATTAACTCTCATAGACTCAAAGTTATAAGTAGGAAAGGGTGAATATGTTGCGCCTTGTGGTGATGGTTCCACTGTCAAGCGTCCTATAATGATAGTCAGTTGGCTTTTTATTCATAAGAAACTTGAGACTTTCTGGCTGGCTTGCACCTCTCACCGCTGACCCAGCTCCACTTCAGGGTAACCACAAGCTCATAGTTTCCCTTTCTAACTTTGGAGGACTCCAAGTTAGTCCTACATAGTACTGGACAGAGGAATTCTGCTAGCACAGAAGCAAAGGGATAGTGACAGTGTGTTTCACATTGTCCTCAGTTTACCTTTTTCACACGACTAACTTGCATTTGAATGGTTTCCTGTTGCAATCTTAGTCACGGGCTGGTTTCCTTTATCAACCGTTACAGTTGTACTGGTGTACCCTGTGGCAGGAAATATTAAAAATGAACGGCATGGTTCCTGCTGCACCCTGCTACTCTCTGCCCCAGTAGGCAGTCTTTCCTTCTCTGGTTCACCTGCTTCGGCATCATCTGTACCTTCTCAGCCTTAAACCCACTGTGGTCTATGGTCCCAAATTCCTGTAACTCAGTAAATCAAAACTCTAGTTGCTTATAATTAATCAGTTAGATTTATCTATCAATAAATTCTCAATTCACAAGATGCCCAAACAATAATTTCAGAGCCAATGGTTAATGATACAAGCTGCCCACCTAGATGAGACAAGTTATCCCAATTATTATATCCCTATATAATAACATATTATTATATCCCTATCCAACATTATAGCTACCTGTGGCTATTTAAAGCCACACTGAATCCGAATCGTCCTGTTTATCCTCTATCTTGGTTCTCCTCCTTCTCCTGTCTCAGTCCCTGTCCCTGCAACTCTTAGCTCCGCCTCCCTTTGCCATGTCCAATCACAGGCTTCGTGTTGCATTAATATTTAAAGTGATTAGACAGGGAAAATTCTGCTACAGGGCCCTTTGTAAAATGTAAGTATGACTTCCTCATTAGCTCTTGAGTACTTCGTATGAATTCCAAGTATGGCTGACATACCCCTTCTTTTTTTTTCTTTTTTTTTTCTTTGATATTTTCTTTATTTACATTGCAAATGTTATCTCCTTTCCTCATTTCCCTTCCAACCCTCCCCCCTATCTCATCCTCCCTCTCCCTGTCCACTAACCCACCCACTCATGCTTCCCAATCCTGGCAATCCCCTACCCTGGGGCAACTAGCCTTCACAGGACCAAGGACCTCTCCTCTCATTGATGTCCAACAAGGCCATCCTGTTGCTACATACGCAGCTGGAGCCATGGGTCCGTCCATGATTATTCTTTGGTTGGTGGTTTAGTCCCTAGGAGCTCTGGGCGTACTGGTTGGTTCATCTTGTTGTTCCTCCTATGGGTCTGCAAAACCCTTCAGCTCCTTGGGACCTTTCTCTAGCTCTTCCATTGGGGGCCCTGTGCTCAGTCCAGTGGTTGGTTGAGAGCATCCACTTCTGTATTTGTCAGGTACAGGCAGAGCCTCTCAGGAGACAGCTATATCAGGCGTCTGTCAGCAAGCACTTGTTGGCATCCACAATAGTGTCTGGGTTTGTTAACTGTATATGGGATGGATCCCCAGGTGGACCAGTATCTGCTCCATACTTTACAACCATTCTTGAAATCAGTTTGGAGGTTCCTTAGAAAATTGGACATAGTACCTGAGGACCCAGCTATACCACTCCTGGGCATATACCCAGAAGATGCTCTAATATGTAATAAGGACACATGCTCCAATATGTTCATAGCAGCCTTATTTATAATAGCCAGATGCAGGAAAGAACCCAGATATCCCTCAAAAGAGGAATGGATATAGAAAATGTGGTACATTTACACAATGGAGTACTACTCAACTATGAAAAACAATCAATTCATGAAATTCTTAGGCAAATGGATGGAACTAGAAAATATCATCCTGAGTGAGGTAACCCAATCACAAAAGAACACGCATGGTATGCACTCACTGATAAGTGGATATTAGCCCAGAAGCTCGGAATACCCTAGATACAATTCACAGATCACATGAAGCTCAAGAAGAAGGAAAACCAAAGTGTGGGTACTTCGGTCCTCCTTAGAAGGGGAACAAAACACCCATGGGCGGAGATACAGAGACACAGTGTGCGCAGACTGAAGGACATATCCCTTCTACACCTTGCCTGCATTTTCTCCTCCATGTGGCTGCTTCGTGATATCACTTAAGATTTGTGTTTCCATATGGCTGCAGCTCTGTTCTGTTTTCTGTTAGAATATCTAACCCCTCTTTTTTTTCTGTTCTTCCTTCTGGGTCATTTTCTCCTTGTTCCTCAAAACCGATGCTTTGAAAGTCTTTCCTAAGTCCCCTACCCCGGCAGACTCTCGTGTTAGAAAGCACCCCGTGAGAGCTCTTATTGCTGCTCCTCATCTCTGCATTGTGATTTATTTGTTTCATAATCCACCTGTCTTCTGGTACCACACTGAGCTTTTTGAGATTAAGAACTGGCTGGCTCATCCGTGTAGACTTTATGACCCGTAGGTGAGGTTCAGCTTGTCTATTTTTAGTGGCCCAAAAGATGTCAGGTTTGCTGTGTGACAAAAATCTTAGTCTTGTTTCTTAGAGGGGGGGTCAGGATAAATGTGAGGTACTTGTATCTTAGAATCTTAACATTTTCCAACTCTAACTTGGGATAGGATTGTGTATACAATACAGGGCTGCGGACACGAAGCTTTACAAACAAATGTTATTTGGCGGGATTGACCCTGGGTGCTGCAGAAACCTCCCTGGCACAAAGCAAACATGCTACCCAATGTACTTTAGGAGTGATTCACTGAGCTGTGCAAGCAGTTTTTCTTTTCTTGTGTACCAGGCAGTCAGGTTAGCAGCAGCGTTAAATCCTAAGGACAGGAAGTCACTAATCCAAGTGTTCAGAAGCAGAAGTGCTCGCTGAAAGTAGTTTATCATAAAGCATCACGGGATAGAAGTTCTAGGCCAGATCTGCAGCTAGGAACGAGTCTTTCCAGGATTGGTTTGAGCCTGCTCTGCACCCCAAATCTTAGGTTTTGATGTTCAGTTGCAGCTCATCCAGACCCACACCTCAATATGGAGAATCAAGAAGGCTTTCTACTTCCTGTTGCTGAAGAGAGGGCATAATATGGATTTAATATGGAAGGATTAAATTCACACGAGAAATGAGGTGCACTGAATCTATCTCTATGCATTCCATAGATGTATCTATAGGTAATGCTTTGACCCGCATAGGATGAAATTCTAATGTGAGAATTAGGTGGCAAATCTAAATAATCACCGGGAAGCATCCTATGCCTGTGTGGCCTGATTCCTCAGAACAAGCTCACTTCTGAATTTTGTAAATATTAAAGGAATCCACCTGGAGTTTAGGTTTCTGGGAGGGGAGAGGCAGGCCTTGTTCTGCATGTGTGAACCCACCAACCGCTGTGTGATGTTTTTCTGAGCCACTTTTCTTGTACTACCTGAGTCTATAAATGTATTATCCCACATCTTCAGTGCTGATTCCTTGAAAATGACCAGAGATCTTCAAGGTACTCTAGTCACTTCTAGGATGCTACAACCTCCTTTCGGTCTTTGGTCATTGACTCGCTTAGATTTTATCTGAGAGCAGAGTTTTTTAAATTCCTCTTCTTTTTGTAACCTGTTTTTATTTATCCGTCCCTAAACCTGCATCTTATTCGGCTTCCTTGCTGCAGAAATGCTGTTTGTTCTCGTCTTCCTACAAAATTAAAATTCCGTTGCACACGGTTCTGTTAAATTATTCAGTGAGCTCAAGAGAGCAGCAGAGCACAGATATGCGACCTTGGCTTTGCCCACACGTTTAGTGTGCCGTCGGCATTATTGACAAGTTTTAAAGGGGGAGAGGCTACTCTTTTTAAAGAAGTTTTAGGCTTCGCATTTGTATACACTCAACCCTTCTCCTAATGGAGTCGTCTTCAATTGTTTCCTGCTTTTATGTGCTTTGACAAGGTGCCTGCTGTCTATTTTGTTTCCCGGGATGATTTCCTTTGTTGGTTTTTCTTCCTGTGATTTTACAGCATCCTCGGTAAAAACAACAACAACAACAACAACAACAACAACAACAACAAAAAACAAAAAAAGAAAAGAAAAGGCCACTTCGTCTGACTATATTCCTTCTTATACACAAGGCTGCTGTGGAGGGTTGTATAATTGATCTCTTTCCCCTAAAGCGGCATTTCATGCATGATTAGAATCAAAACTGGGAAATGGTCCTTGAAGGCACCAAAGCCATGCCTGGATTTTCTCAGGCTACTATCGCCCGCCCTTCTAAATGCTTTGTCTTGGGCTTTGATTCCAGTATCCCAACCTTACGGGAGAGGAGATCTGTGAGCAAGCAGCCGGAGCTATCCCCACTGTGCCCAGTAAGGAAGTGAGGGCAGTGATGGGTGAGGCGGAGATAGGAGTGAGTCAAGGGCGTGACTTCAGGTCACCGCTCAAGCTTCAGGCGGGCAAGCTCTGGACTGCAGAAGGTGTTTTGCATTCAACCCTACCACTGCAGTAGGCAGTGGAGAAGCGATCCAAACCCAGGCTTACCGCTTCTGCCACGCCGTCACTGTCTTCTGAAGAACTTTGCAGTTACGGACCAGGAAGTAGCAGCTGGATAGTTCACTTACAAAAGCTAAATTGATTGAAGCAATTGTAAAGGACCTGGGCAGGCCATTAACTGCCTGCTAATTAGAAAAAAGATCAGAAATTAAATGAGTATCTGCCCTGGTTAGGATTTCTATTACTGTGATAAAACATCATGACCAGAAGCAGATTGGCGAGGAGAGGGGTTTATTTGGCTTCTATAAGTCTAGACACGTCCATTGACCATGAATGAAGGAAGCTAAGGCAGGAACTGAGGCAGAGACCAAGGAAGATACTGTTTACTGACTTGCTCGCCCTGCTCGCTCAGCCTGCTTTCTTATAGAACCTGCTCAGGAAGTTCCGCCCACAGTGAACAGGGCCGCCCACGTCAATCATCGGTCAAGAAAATGGACCACTGGCCAATTTGGTGATGCCTATTTTCCCAATTGAAGTTCCTCTTCCCTAATAACTCTAGTTTGTTTCAGGATGTCAAAAGCAAGCAAGCAAGCAAACAAGCAAAAACCCTCAAAGCCAAACAAACAAACATACAACAAGATGGAATTTTAAAAAATAAGTATTTTATTATACTGAATTTACCAACCACACTTGGGATTAACTCTCTTGGGCCAGGTTGGAGGTTGATCAAGAAAAAACAAAAACAAACAGACACACAGACAAAACAAACACTCAGGTCTCAGTTTAACTTCTACATTTCTGGATGTCCTCAGAAGACCTCGACTCATGTAGAAAGACCAAATTCAACAGATCCTCTTATGAGTCCTCCATCGTGAGAGCTACAGCGCCTACAGTCTAGGCCTGACTCGGAGAGATTCACAGAGACTCCTGTCCCCCACCTCCATAACATTCCATATACTAGGGCTAGAGAAACGACTAATCAGTACCTACTGCTGTTTTTCCAGAAGACCCAAGTTTCATTCTCAGCACACTTATCAGGTACCTCACAACCACATATAACTCCAGCCCTGGATTCTGTGTACCCCTGCGTTCCTGTGTGTGCATACATATGCAAATACACACACACAGACACACACACACACACACACACACACACACACATACACACACTCAGACACACACACTTAAAAATAATACATGTAACCTTTTTTTTTTTAAAGACCCCAAACAGTGAATCATAGTATCTTTCTTCCTCAGTAGCTGTCCCAAGAGGTCAGATTTACTACCAGAAAGAAAATAGGAGTGCTGTTGGTTATAGTAAAATTCGGACGCGTGGGCTCTCCTGTGAAGGAGTCTAGGTGCTCTGGTCCTTAGTGATGGTTTGTTTATTAATGGGGTTGTTGATGTTCCCGGATTTCGGCACCATTGATGGGATTTAAAAGAGAGAAAGGGTATTAGTGAGTATGGCAAGGTGACGTGGGGGAAGGGGATACCTAAGCGGGCCCATGCCTAGGCATCCCCTCCCCCTAAAGGACCATACACACACACCAAATGGTATAGAATAGAGTTTATTTAGAGAATAAGATGAGAGTAGTAAAGAGAGAGAGAGAGAGAGAGAGAGAGAGAGAGAATAGAGAGAGAGTGGAGGCCAGCCATGACCATGTGGAGAGAGGGGGGAGGGGAGCCCAAGAGGGGCAGAGAGGTGAGAGGATGAGAAGGAGAAGGGAAGAGAGGGGAAAGAGAGAGAGGAGGGGCAGGCAGCCCCTCTTATAGTGGACCAGGCATGTGGGGCGGGGCATACTTGGCTATTGCCAGGTAACTGTGGGGTGGAGCTTGAACAGAGTACCAACACTTAGGGCTTGCAGCTAAGAAAGCGGCCATTTGCTTTTTCTGGTTGGCGACAAGGCCACCATCATCTTGACTCTACTTTCCACTCTTGTCTCCAATCCCTTTCTTCCATCCTCATTGTTCTACAATTACACCTCTCTACCTTCCCCAGAATGTGCCCGCACAGACTCTTAGTCTGGTTTCTAAAACCAAACAGAAATCCCAACCAATAGATCCGAAGGCAATAATGGTACCCCCTAGAGAGTCAGACTTTCAATTTAATCTATGAATCCCCAGTGTGGTGGAGTTTTGTTGTAAAACATCAGGGGAGATATTTGCATAAAGAGAAGGCAACTCTAGCCCCATTCTTTTGTTCTTATTCTGTCTCAACAAAGTCAATGCGATTAAAATCTAAGTAGATGATAAGGAGAAATCCCCAGGATGCTGCAAAGAGTTTTCCTCCTGTTTCCATTTGTTTTGCAAATTGGCTCAGCGCCACGGACCCTGCGGAGAGACAAATTTTAAGAAATGCAGAGGGGGAGGGGTGTAACCTGGAATTTACTTTTCCTCAAAGGAACTCAGAAGGTAGAAGGTGCCCAGTGATGTGGTGTACAGCTCCTTTGCAGAACAGAGCCACCGACTTGTGCTGTGGTTTCAGCGGACTGGAAACCAGTGTTAGCTTCATGTTGATAATGTACAGGTTCAAGACTCTGGTCTGGTTCCCCCAAGTGATGTGTGGCACCTCTGTCATCTGGTAGTGACAGCGCCTCTCCCTTTGGTCTGTAGCTGTTATGATGGGCACAGGGCTAACTGATCTCTCACCCTAATGTTACCATAGTAGAAATAGCCTTTGGCTTTCTCCTTTGACTGATTGCCTTTAGCATCTGGATTCCTTTTCCTCATAGTCTCTACAGACGGTGGTTTCTCCTTTTCTCCCTCACATCTGGACTCTAGCCAGAGTATACCAGAGCAAGCAGCTTCTAACATTTGAACCCTTTTGTAAACGTGCTGATTGCAACCTGGACAACCAGTTCCATCCAAGGTAGAAGCTTTCTGCTTCTTTGAAGGAGAAAAAAAAATTAAATGTCTAAAAATAAAACCTAGGCATAAAAATAGGGCCAAATACTCATTAACTGCCTCACTCAGCTGAATGCCGGAACGATTTCTACAGTGTTAAATCACGCTTTTGTGTACTTTCTTCATGGTACTTTATCTTAGATGATAAGTAGGTTACTGTAATTAGTCATTTTATTCAAAATACAGGAATTAAGTTGTCTCAAGGACCCAATTTTCAGCTCATGCTTATGCTGACCCTCGGGCAGGAGTACTTGTGTTCACGAATTTTTGAGGATATACATTATGGGCTACTGTGGGGAAGGTGAAAGAAGGCGTCACAGCATAGCGAGCTTAATGTGCAGGGAGAAGAATTTAAATCTTCCTCTTGGTGACGAGAAGCCGCTGTCGGATTTAATTAGGATAATATCATGGGATGACTTATATATATGAAAATATGGTTCTTGACTGTTGTGTTGACAGTGAGCTCTAAGGAGGCAAGGGTAACCCTCCAGATGCCTGTGTTTTAGGTTTCCGCATAAGAGGCAGCAGCCAGCGCTCTGGAGCAGCATGAAGACAATGGAGAGGGAGAGAAGCGCAGGAGAGTCAAGCCAAGGGGCTTGATACGGGGCTTGAGGAAGTGGAAGGAACAAGCTTCATTTTTGGCTTTAAACAAGTGGGAGAATTTGGTGTCAGTTACTGAAGTTAGTACTTGAGGGAACACATGATAATTCGTACTGTTTAGCTTTGGAGAGAGCGGGTACAAAACAATCAGAAGGGAAAGGCATGTATCAAAGGCCCAATGCTGACTTAGTGATGTCTGTAGAATGATAACAGAGGCTAAACTACAAATCTTGGTTCAAAAGGCATCTAGTTCTATGAGCTCACATACAGAGGGTGTGGGTAGAGACAGCAGAAAGCTTAGGAAAAATTTTTGTTTCTACATAATCAGGGCAAGCAGAAGAAGAACCATCAAAGGACCAAGGGGTCCAATGGAAAGGAAAGTAAGGAAACTCAGTACCTTGAAGCCAGAGCAGAGTCTTTTATGGGGAGCTAGTAGTAAACTGTGCTGACAGTACTCAGAGGCTGAGTAAGAGGACAGATGACATCAAGTGGAAGTTCTTAGAACAGTAGAAAAGGCCAATTTTGACATGGTCTACAAACAGAAACCCAGAGTAGGTTAAGGGAAGCCTACTAAATGAAAATGAAGACAGTTACTTAGGAAATTCTTTTAAGGATTAGGGAAGCTAGAAATAGGTAGATACATATACATACGTCCTTATATACATGCAAACATACATGCGTACATATATGCATACAGATGAAATACTCATAAAGATAAAATTAAAATAAATATGTCTTTAAAAAATGAATTTACTAGTTACTAATATCCTCATTCATAGATTGTCACCATGATATAATGCATATTAGTATCTTATACATGTAGGTATAAGAGGAAATGCATCTAATTTTAATAACTAATACCACTCTATAATAGTTTTCACTTTACCAAATACTTGAGCTCTTGCTTTGAACGGGTGGAAGCTAATAGTCATGTTATGAAAGTTGACCTTGTTTGTATTTTAAGATTTGTTTTTTTCTTTGTTTTTCTAGTTATTATGTAAATCTACTTTAATAAAACAAACAAGTTTAACAGAAAATGAACATATTTTAATAGAAAATCTGAAAATGAGTCAAGTTGAAGAAACTCTGCAAAAGTTGCAAATCCAATTACTTCCTTCTAGCATTTAAGACGTAAAATTGAAACTATAAATTATCATGCTATTGGATTTTGTTTTGATGGAGGAGCCTAATTTAAATTTTTGGAATAATTCTAATCATTCTAAAATTTTCTATCCTATGGCATATTTAAAGCACATTCTCAATTGCACAACTGCCAACTGGTTCTTTAAAATCTTCCAGTGATTTTAAGACAAATTATAGGCTATTCTTTAAGACACTGTTTCTCAAAGAGAAAAAAAATTAACTATAATCCCATCATTCAAGAAAATCAGTCGTATTTTATTTGAAACTGTGCTGTGTGTGGGCAAGTAGCTAATCATCTGTATTAGTTACTCGTCTGTAGCTGTGATAACACACGAAGAGCAGAGGCAACTTTTGGAAGAACGAGTGTGTTTGGACTTACAGGGTCCAGCGGGTAAGTAGTCATCATGTGGAGAGGACATAACAACAGGTGGCAGGGGCAGGGGCAGAAACAGGGAGCTGAGAGATCTTTATCCAGAACAAAAGGGGGCTGCGAGGGGAGAGTAGAACCAGACTACAGACTCTCCAAGTCCATACCCTACCCAAGTGACATCTCCCTCTTCCTTTAGCAAGGCCACATCAAGTAAACCTCTGTAAATAGGACCACCATGGAGCGACCGAGTGTTCAAATACCCGACCGTGGGCAACATTTCACATTCAAACCACAGACACTGTGGGCTCCCCTGCCCCCTTTTAACAGCAGCCTTGTGGTTTACACTAAGGTTGGTGCTATGCTTTGGCTGTTTTTATATGCGATAATAAACAACGCCGTAGTTATCGCTGGCATTTAATATTGAATTGAATTTGGCTTTAGTCTATTTTACTATAAAGGCAATGTATTCATGCTGTAGAAAGCTTTATAAATAACAGCTATTGTCTAGAGAGCCTCTGTAGGATCACTGCCAAATCCCTGTTCATTCAACAGCCATTTATCAGCGACTAACATTCAGCACGCCCGGCTCTCGGTGTGACGTCAACCCTTTAGCATTAATATCATAATGTAGATGTGGTGACAGATCCTGCTAGTGTCCTGTATGTAAAATAAATAAATAAATAAATAAATAAATAAATAAAATGTGCTCTTACAAAACAAGCAATCAAACAAACAAACAAAAAACAGGAGCATGGTATTTAAAGTTGCATTTTAACTAGATTTTCTCTGGTGCTACAGGAAGAACTTCCATGCCACCGAATTTATATAAATACTGTGTGTAGCGGCTATGGCAAATTATCTGTGTGGCTGTATAATAAAGTAATCTCCTGGAGTCAGACATTGTAGTTCCTTTCAATCCTCTTTTGTAGTTACAATCCATGACGTGCTTTTTTTTTTTTTTTCCTTTTGCCTCTCCTCTTCAGCACAGTCAACACAGTTAACGTGACCTCCGTAAGACGTGGAGGCACAGACGCTGCTCCATTTAGTTCTGTGATCACACTGCTCCCTTATGGATCTCCAGCTAACTGCCTTTGTAATCCAGGTGTTAGTCATTTGTACCATCTGAGATGAACAGTAACCGCGAAGGCAAATGGGCTATCGATTGTGCATTCCTCATCCAAACTGCTTCAAGATCTAAAACATTTTGCGCACTGACCTGACTCCACAGATGGGATCTTCTACAGCTGGCCTTGGGTGACAGGTCACAGGGAAAACATAGATTAAAAAATAAAAATAAAAATTGCCATTAGGTTATGGGTGTAACATGTACATGGAATGTAAATGAATAGTACTTAGTTTGGGGTCCTGTCCCTAAGTCATCTCATTATGTTTATTTAAATATTCTGAATTTGACAAGGTCCAAACCAGGCCTGATTTTAGCTATGGGAACTCAAGCTTTATCTCCTCAGCGCTGGAGACTTTCCTGAATGGTCGGTTTGTTGATTAGCAAAAACAGCAGGCCAGAAGTCTACATGAGAGTAAAAGAAATCATATTTTCTTCTGTGTGTTCATTTAAAGCTTTTTCTAATGCTTCAGTAGTAGTGTTTGCTACTAAAGTCACTAGGAAGGGGGTGTTTGACTGATTCCATTTCTGAGTAGAAGTTGGGTACCTCAGTTTGACAGATTTTCAAGGTTCCATCAGAGATTCTTTTTATTTTAAGCCATCATTAACATTTTTATTTTAGAGAATGCCATTGAGATAAACTGCTTTCATAAGCATCAGATCTTAGAAGGCTTATCACACAGTTAAAAGAGCCAGCAATAATTAGCATCAGAGCAGAACTATGCAAAAGTCCCTTATGAATTGAGTCAACTTGTGCTAGGGAAATAAAGTTCAGAACCTTCAGTTCAATAGGGTAACCGAACTATCACACTAGCCAAAATAAAAATCTTAGGCCTCTTACAAACTTAGAGAATGGTTTCATTACACAAATAGACTTTCGGTAAATATATCATTTACATATTTAATATATATTAGTAACAAAATATTCTTTTTATTGAAAATAATTTGTATGCAGTATTTTTTGATCATGATTCCTTTCTCTCTTCTCTCCTCAGATTTTCCTTATATTCCTATCCATCCAACTACATGTCTTCTTTCTATATCTTTAGAAAACAAACTAGAAATAACAATTAAAATAATCATAAATTAAAAAAATAAGGAAAAAGTACGAGTAACACACACAATCTATTGAAAATACAAAATTTTTTTAATAGCAAGATCATCCAGATTCCAGAACCACTGCTTCTGAATGTAGTGAAAACAGCCTTTACAGGTCACTTGGCACATGTGAAACATATAAACTCTTAACTCTTTTAAATATGTTAAGATATAGATACACAGCTATACAGCTGAAAGTCACAGGTGGTCACTGAATGTACAAAAATCACTTTAAAATAGCTGCTTACAGAGCAATTACTTAAAAAAAAAAAAACATAGCCCAAAAGGATACTTGAATGAACCTTTACTTTCTCATTAGTTTTATTTGTTTTAAATACTTTTATTAATTCCTTGAGAATTTTACCCAAGGTGCTTTGGGCCTATTCACCCCTCCAACCCCTCCCATATCCACCTCCTTCTCCTCTTATTTCGAGTCATGTACTGATCTATGGTTATTGCAATATGTGATTAGAAGTCATTTTATTGCCGTGTCCATTTAGATGAATATATTTAATTCTGCAAATATATCATAGTTTCATTACCTGCTCACCAAGTATATTTCTATTTTCTGGCTATTCCGACTAGAGAAGCAACGAGTTTTGAAGCACACATACCTCTGTGGTAAGATGCACTGACCTTTGAGTATCTGTGCAAACGTGGTAGGGCTGGGACACATGGCAGATCTATTTCTAGCTCTGAAGAACCTCCACACTGATTTCCATAATGGCTCTCCCAGTTTGCACTCCTAGCAGTGATGAATAAAATGTTCTCCTTTTTCCATATCCATGCCAGCATTTTCTGACTTATTTTTAAAATCTTGGCCATTCTGATTGGAGTACAGCAAAAACTCGGGGCAATTTTAATTCGCACTTTAATGATGGTGAAAGATGCTTAATTTTTATTTTTTATTTTGTATTTCATCTTTTAAAACCTCTCTGTTTAGTTCCATCTGCTATTTTAAAATTTTAGCCTTTATTTTCTTGATCTTTAGTTTACTGTTGTTTTGTTAAGGTTTTCTTTGTATAGTGTAGACACCAACCCTCTATAAGATGTTTACTTCGTAAAGATTTCCCCTTACTGTAGGCTGCCCTCTTTGTTGTATTAAAGTGTTTTGGTTTCACGTCCCACTTGTCAGTTACTGGAGTGAAGCAGTAGAGGGGTGGAGCCCAGCAGCCATCAGCCAACAGTCACTTCTTTCTTCCCCACTATTCCTTCCATGTTGTATTTCTTAATATAACGCCACAGCTCTCTCATTTGCTAGAGAGACTCTAAGTCTCTCTGGAAGTGTGTCAAGGCACGGAAGAGAGCAACGTCCACGGAGGAGTGGACAAGGTCAAAGGGCACAACAAAGCCACACCAGTGTCCAGTTGTTCAACCTTAAGCGGTACTGACAAAAATCCAAATAATTTCTTCCAATGTCCATAATAGAAAGTTCTCTCTCATTTTAATATCTTAGAATTCAGAGAAGAAAAGAGGACCGAGTTACATTTTTTAATGATTGCTCAAAGAATGGGATACTGTTTTCAATGCAATAATGTAAGTTTTCATTACAAAACCCCCCTACCCTACTTGTATTGACTTATTTTGATTTTTGAAATCTTTTCACATTCACAATAAAGCAATAACAAAATCTGATAAGTCAAGAGGATTATAATTCTATATTTATGTCTGGAATAATATTCCTAAAATCTCATGTGTGTGTGATCTATTTTGAGTATGGCCCTATTGCGATTTGAATGTGAATTGTCCCTCACAGGCTCACATGTTGAATGTTTTGAGAGGTTCTGAAAACTTAGGAGATGGGGACTGTAACACATATTCTATTGGAAAATTATTGAGTATGTACGTGAAGAGGTGTAGAAAAGAAACCACTGTAATGGCTACTCCATGGTACGGTTTAGGGGAAGGATTTTATTGTGAATAAGAGAATGAAAATATGCAGAGGCATATAGATGAGTCCAGATCAGGGAGAAAGAGAAGTAGACTGAGCATGGCCAGGACTAGGAGAGATGGGAGATCAGCAGGAGAGAATCATGAAGATGACAAGATACCGAGAAAGCAAAGAAATAATGGTAAGGAGATAAGGGAAGTTGGAGAAAGGTCCAGGAGGCTAGCATAGACTTTGAAATTTCTAACAAGGAGTTGTGATTAGGGACTGAAGGAGCCTGCAGGCCAGCATGGGTTTTGATATGCAACCACAGGTTCACGACAATAATGTCTCTTCTGCCAGAGGTAAAGGAAATGACTCCTTTCGGTAGATGGGAACTGCTTTCCCAAGTTCCTGAGGAGCGCTGGCTTTTATATCTAACTACTAATAGTCTTACTGTAATCCAGTGTGAACTTATTTCCGGATATATGAGCTTCCTGAGACCTTACAGTATGCTGCTTAATTTTTTTTGAAAGTGGGTTCTGAGAGTGTGGGGAGCCTCCTTGTGTAAGACTTGTCTGTGTCCTCTAACATCCTGTCCTGAGTCAGGCTGGCCACTTGGAGCTCCATAACAGGGAGGGAGCAAGCAGATGAACACGTAAAAAACATTGTGTTCTTAAGAGCAGATAGGAGGCAAACCATTCCTTACAGAATTACTGTTGTTTCTCCCATGATATATGGTATATGGTATATGGTATATATATATATATATATATATATATATATATATATATATATATATATATATAATGCCTCCAGTGGAAACAGGAAGCCAGAAGTTTCTCAATGGAGACACCCTCAGTTGGGAATTCCAGCAGCGATGTGATGGTGTTACTTTGTGTATTCTCTCACTCAGACTACTCTAGTTATTTCTGCTGTATACTGCATGCACCTGATTGATGATGGCATTTTGCTCTCTGCCTGTGGTTTTTATCTACCTGCTGTTTGCTACCTGTCTTTATACTTTTGTTCCCTGTGTGCTTAGTAAAATCACTTCTTTGAAGCTGAAGGTATGACTATTGACGACCACACTGAACAAAGGCATAGCTGGCAGAAACAGGTCATTGTGGATCACCTTGAGAGTTGTATCTTGCTTTTGTCTCCTCTCCCCTTGTCTGTTTCCTCCGGCAGATGTTCTGGTCATTATCGTGTTTTGCCTCACTTCAGAACCAGAAACAACAGTTATCCAGGGTGGACTGAGTCTTATGAAACAATGTGCTCCAATAAATATTTTCTCCCTTAGGTTGTTTTTTTATTAGGCATTCTCTCACTATAATGAAAAAAATAATAAACATAATACATATTCTAAAGCCAAAGTCAATATATTACTTCATTTCTCTTTTTGATCTCCTGGCCCATGTGGACTTGGGCTGAGACTAGCTTCTAGACTACTAACAGATTGTTGAACCAAGAATTGTCTTCAAAATGCTCCAAATGCTTAATTGACTCAGTGAAACTAATTTTCCCTCAGTTTTAGGTTCTTGTGGTTCTAGCTAACTTAAAAGAACTATTAATATAATAGGAGGTATCAAAACTGAGTTTGATCATATTCACTCTTTCCTGTACTCCAGCAGCGGTTTGGAGAGAGACAGACTCTCTCTGTTGTTGGACAAATGGATTAGAAACTAATATGCTTATGCTTCAGATAGTTACCGATCTCACCATTACTTTGATTCAAATAGATATTCAACTGAAGGGGGAGATACTCTATCACAGTGTCAAGGCTTATTTTCCATGACTAGCAATCCAGGGCTTTTTGAAGATGTGGTCATCAGGCTATTCTGAGTGGAGGGTCACTCAGGTAGTCTGGACATAAGTCCTGACAAGCAACTGTCACTAATACTTCATTTTGTCTCTGTTCCCGATGTTAGACATGTTCTTCCCAGCCTTCTTCAGGTGCCTTATTAGGAATAATGAGCAACTCATTTGTGGATGATATGATCACGATGCAATTTTCCCTTGCCCATTGAAGAGTGGGTCTCAAGTTGTAATTCACTGGAGAAATGAAGAAAACTATGTTCATAGTTACTATCATGGCATGGATCACTTGGAGACACAGTACCTTAGATATGCAAATAGGACATCCCTCTTTCATCGAGAAATTCACAATGGGGATGCCTCTCTCACTGTCAATCTACCTCATTGTTTTAATGCTTAATATCACAGACAGTGCCCATTGCATAATATGTCTTTGGGCACGTTATGATTGATATAACCATTTCCCCTGTAAGTGGGTATTTGGAACTTCCACTGTTTTCCATCACAGACTCTGTTGTGATGAATGTCTTTATACTTGTATGAAATGATGAGAGATTATCTGAAATAAAAGTAGCAGAGGTAAGATTTTAATTTTCTAATGACATCATCAGCATAAGAACAATCATTTCCCCTGTAGCTCTGTTAGCACTGAATATCATCAGTCTTAAAAATTTCTTCCAATATGGTGACTAGAAATACTGAATTAAATTTAAATTGCCTTTTTGTAATTCAAATTAAGTTACTGATATTATATGATTTTATTCTCTCTGTAGTAACTATAATGTAACTCTAGCCATATTATATGATTAATGTATTCATGGTTGCCAATGGTCAAGTTTATGTTTAATTAAACTGGCATCCAATTAAAGCATAAGAATTAATTGAAATAGTCTCATTGCCTATTCATAATTAAATATGCTACCAAGAATTCTTGTTGATATGGTAATGTCAATGATGAGTGTGCTGATCTCACATGGTATGTTAGACAGTATTCTTTATTTCAGTCATTTTTGCACTCTTATGAATTTACTATCAATGCAGTTGTATTTTGTTATTTTAACACACACTATTTTCATTGACATAGGTACACAATGTATTTTTATCATATTCAATCCTCATTTCATATTTGCAACTTCTCTTGGACTTATGTATTCTTCCCAAATTTATATTCATTTTTTCTTTTTAAATAACCCATTGAATCTAATTAGTGCTGCTCATATATGTGTTGATATGGGGGCCATCTACAACAGCATGGTCAACCTACTAGGGGAACATACTCCTAACAAAAACCACCCCTTCCCTAGCTGGTATCAACTGTCAGTAGCTCCTCAAGTAGGCATGGAGGCTCATGTGCCTTGTCTTCCCTATTCTACAACACTGAACGGCTCGATCTTCTGCGGGTCTTGTGTAGGCAACCATAGCTGCTGTAAGATCATGGGTGCAATTCTTTTGTCATGTCCAGAAAACACTGTTGTGCTACAATTGTCCCAGCCTCTGGCTTCTTAGTCTTTCTGTCCCTTCTTCTACAATGGTCACTGAGCATTGAGATGAGTGTTGTCAAATAGATGGCCATTTATGAGTGCACCTGTTTTTCAAGGCATAATGCTATCACAGAGCGTAGTGTACTGACATATACTTGTAATTCTCATATTAGGAAGACTGAAAAAGTCAGGTCCATGGCTTGAGGCCAAACTGCACTCCATGAAAAGAACCTGTTTCAAATGAAACAAAGCAATTATAAAGATATTACATATGAAAGTGACTATATGTAATATAGAACTGCTTCCATATGAGTTAGGAAACCGTAAATATCACGTGACCATTCTGTTGCAATATTTGCTGTAGTGTAGTGGGCCAGAACAGGAATTACACCATCTCTGAGGTATACTGTCAAGTGAGTATGAGTGTGTGTAAGTGTGTGGCACAGCAAGAGTTGTAAACAAAAATAATTAAATTCCAAGTTTTCCTTTCCCAGCACTGGGAATGACAAATATAAGATTATTTATTAATAAATCTCTACACCAAATGCTTTGGCTCATCCCCTGACTAGCTTATTTAACCCCACTTAAAATATTCTATGTCTACCACTTGGTTAGTTACCTCTTTTTGGTCCGTGTCCCACTTATTCGTTCCTGTCTCATTAGCATCTCACTTGAGTCTCTCCTTATTCTGTCCTGGGTTCTGCTACCTGATGGTTTACCTTAGTCTCCTTCACCCCTTCTTTGAATCTCCCCGTGTCTCCTTTTATTCTCTCGCCATTTCTCAGAATCGTCTCTCTTCCTGCCAATGTCGCACCTCCTATTTCCTGCCTTCGCTCACTGGGCATCAGGGTTTTCTTTTCCCCCATTGGCAGACAATGATGCTTTTAAGAGATTCTCTCTACAGAGGGTATTTTGTATAACAGAGTTCTGTACTGTATTGTGTGCTTTGGGAAGGAATCTTTTAATATGTTGTCTTATATAATTCTTACTCCTTCTTCCTCTGATTCTTTTAACTGTTTTATATCTTGGAACAGAGTTGGATATTAAAAAACAAAATTCAAATAGGCCGAGTCAGTATCTAAATAGTACCGAGAGTGCTACATGAACTCTACAGATTTTGTCTCTATTTTATTACTCCGTGAGGACATTAGATTTGTCAGGTAAGTAACTTTAGAGAATACAGATTGTTATTTGTTGTGAGCCTAAGGATAGCCTTTCTGTTCTTCCTGGGTAACAACACCTGAACTTAAACTTCTGTAGTTTTTGTTTGGATTTAAGTGAGAAATCTTGCTCATAGAGCTTTTATTACATAGATATTGATAAGGAAGCTACTGACCACAATTCTCCATAACTCAGTTTCTCCTGTGCAGTTTTCCACACACCTGTAATGAAACATGTAAGGAGGAATATAGAGAGCTTTCTGGTATGCAGTATCCCGTGTGTTTATTCTTGTTCTCGTATCACATGGAAAATGGACAATGCAGTTGTCTCTGAAAGCAGTCCAGAAGAAACTGGGGCTCCTGGTCCATTTCATATTAAAAGTACACAGCATATTACAGGATCAAATTCATCTTTTGAGTGTGCTATTGAAAATTCTCTTCTCAGGCAAATACGGAGAGGAGAGCGGGCATTTGCAGGTGGGCTCCATTGGATGTTTTGTGTACAGGTGCTATGTCCAAGGCTGGGAGGTAGACGGGATAAACCTACAAAGAAGCAAACAAGAATGAAAACCCATCTGCAGCTGGGATAATTTGGCTGCATTGGTTCTGAGCATCAGCTCCTATTCATAAACTAGAACTACCTATCTTACTCGGTATTTATATACTGAGTAAAAACACAGGGAATCTGTCCATGAATTTTTGTTTATCTCTCTATGGCTCCTCCTCCAAATAGAATTTCCTACCCGCATAGAAATTCGTATCTCTTAGTAGGTCACAAGTTCTGATTCTCCCCAGTTAAAAGATTTTGACTCTTATTATTGCTGAATTTTGAATATTAATCTTCAAAAATATTTTTATTATACTTATTTAGCGGAAACATAATGCTACACTGTGCCTGTGGAGGTCAGAGAATAATTTGTGGGAGCTGGTTCAATCCTTCTACCATATGTATACTGGCTTCTGAACTAAGGTTGCCAGACTTAGTAGCAGGTGCAATGTTTCAGAGTTGGAGGAATTAGAATCTAGGGCCTTTCTCCATGGAAGACATCATCCCAGAGCAACTTGAAGGTCTAATATAATGTTAGAGGGAAAAAATCGAATAAAATAAATAAAATAGAATAAGGACAGCTTTTCTTGTATGAAAGACTACAGTACAAATGTCAGAAAGCTTTTCCCACAAACGTTAAGTATTACCACTTGCATTCCTTCCTAATCACAAGGATAATTTAGAAAATGCACCCAACAGTTTGGCCTTCACTTTTTATTTACTTTTTGGTTCTGTTTCTAGGTACTCATTGGAAGAATCAAAATGAATTCATTTCACTCTGGTGTACAGTCAGGAGCATTTTTTCTTGATCAAATCAAGATTTCCATGTTACTTGGCCAAGGTAGAAAATGGGAGATATTCTGTCTTGGATTGGAATATGTGCTCATCGAAGGACACGATTGCTATTAGCCTTCAATTCTCATGGAATAAAGAGCTGACAGGTCACAGTTTCTTCCTCATGACTTTGAGAGATCTTCCTGTGTGAGATAGTGGAGAATACTTGTGTATAATGTTTCTCAACTGAGTATACTTTTCTCACTGCCCACAGGTTGCATGTAGGTAAGTTGAAAATACTACTAGCTGATGAATTTTGGATGTTACAATAAAGGTTTCTTAAGACTTTTCAAAATGTCGCTGGTGGAGCTACTTTTGCTCACGGTGGTAGGAGACACACCATCTTTTGATCAGTTACTCCAGGAAGATTTCTTTTTCATTGTTTCTGTAGTTTTAAATGAAGGGTCACATGCACATTTTGGTGGTTCTAAGTTAAATACCTACAATTCCTGCTCACTGACCTGTGTAATATACACCCTATGGTCTTGGTTTGAAAGCTGAAGATGAAGGCACAGAAGAAGTTAAACTGGGTACTGCTGGATGGTGGGAAACATCTATTAATTTGGTGGCAACAATGACAACATAATATATGAAGCACATTCTTGATGTACCCAGGTCTGCTCATTTTTCACTACTTTCAGTTGCCAAAATCTTTGTTTATAAGGAATGGCTCTGGTCTACTGATCAGAGTCAAGGTATGTGAGCCATGAAGCTGGCTTTCCGGGTGAGGTGGTTGATTTCCCCACCCTTTCTCTATGACCCTGGCACAGAGGAAACCCTAACAGTTCTCTTTCATCCCTTAATAAGGATATTTGGTATTACAATACTTATTATGTGTCTCAATAATTTTTAGTTATCCGTGTGTTATGTGATCTTCTAAGAAAGCTTCTATGCTCACTGATAAAATTACTTTTGATAATATAGAATGGAAAAATAAGGATGCATTTATTCCCATTTTTTTCTCCCCAATAAGAGTGTTAGTCTTATGTAAAATGCAGTGAAGCCCAAATTCTATTTTTAAAACCGTTGCCTCATATTGGATTCATTTTGGAGTATAGAAAAACAATCAGGAAGTAGCTGTCGGAAGACAACATATGCCCCATTTCCTTAAGCAGAAATTTAGATTTCAGTCCACCAAAAGTAAAGCATCGGGGCAATTCCAGCTCCGGAAAAGATTTTTTCCAGAACCTCTCATTCTCAAATAAGCTCTGTACAGTGCAACCTGGAGAGATTCTTCCTTCATTCCTCAAAAAGAGGCTTTTAGCAGGAGCATCCCAGCAGAGAAGAGACCAGGACGAATATTCATAGTCCTAGGTATGAATTTTGAACTGAGACCTGCTTTCTTGGCTTTCTATATATTACCATGATAAAACACCATGACTAAAAGCAACTCCTGAAAGAAAGCATTTAATTTGGCCTCACAGTTGCAGAGTAATAGAACCCATGGCCATTTTGGTAGGAATTAAACCAATAAATAGGTCTGCATGATGCTGGAGCCGTAGCTGAAGGCTTGCATCTGGTCTACTAGGAGATAGATAGTTAGATAGATAGATAGATAGATAGATAGATAGATAGATAGATAGATAGATAGATTAGAGGTGATATAAGGTAACTGGGAATGGTATGCTTTTGAAATCTCAGAGCCCACTCCCAGAGATACATATTCTCCAACAAAGCCTCACCTCCTAATCCTTCCTAAACAGTTCCACCAACCAGGGACCAAACATTCAAATATATGAGCCTATGAAAACTATTCACATTCAAACTACACATTCCACTCCCTAACCCCTAAAGATGTGTGGCTATATTACAGTGCAAAGTGCATTAAATCCTACTTCACAGATCTTCAGAGTCTTCCAGTCTCAAGACTGTTTAAAAGTCCAGTCTTTTCTGGGATGCAAGACAATCTTTTAACTGTAAACTGCTGAAAATTCAGGACTGAAACTCAATAGGACAAACTCCAAATCCTTTAACACTAAGTATGATGTCAAAGGGCTTAGATGGCTTTGCTGAGTGCAAAACGCTTCACTCTTTTGGGATTGTTCCACTCCCTGTATATAGCAATCCCTGGTAGATATCTCATGACTCTCACATTTGCAGCCTCTTGGGGTCTCTAACATAATCCACGTTTCACCTTCAGAGCTTTATCCAATGGCCTTTTTAGGCCACCATGCTGGGAGTCCCCTGCTATGTGTCTGGTTTCAGCAGTTTTCTTTAATGGCAGAGGGAAATTCCATAACTCTTTACTCCTTCCAAACTCTAAAGCCAGATCCACCAGGCTAAGGCTGCCAAGTGTGTGCTGTGTGCTTGGGATGAAGTTTGCCCCTCTTCTTGAATGACAGTAAGTTTTTGTTCCTTGTGAGGTTAGGAAAAGGCTTTTGCTTTTCAGAAGTTGCTGGATTCTGGGTGGAGTCTTATCTTCTAAATTACTACTATGATAGCCCATTAAGTTCTGCTTACAGTGTTCAGCCATTTTGCTAGTTCAAATTCCAACGACTTCTCCATTTCTTCAAAAACCAAAACACAACAAACAAACAAACAAAAAAAACAGCTTGTCCAGGTCTGTCACAGTAAGAGCCCACACCCTGGTACCAACTCTGTCTCTGATACTCTGTCTTATTTACATTTCTGTAAATGTACTAAGATACCATGACCAAGGCAACATATAGAAAACAGTTTATTGAAGGGCTTACAGTTTCAGAGGTTAGCATCACAGCAGAGAGCATGGGAGAGGGCAGACAAGTAAGCATGACACTGAGCAGTAGCTGAGAGCTTCCATCCTCACCTGTAAGCATGAGAGAGGGAGGGAGGGAGGGAAGGAGGGAGGGAGGGAGGGGGGAGAGAATTAGGAATGGCATGAGCACTGAAACTAATAGAAAAGAAACTGGGGAAGACCCTTGAGGACATGGGCACAGGGGAAAAGTTCCTGAACAGAACACCAATAGATAGCTTATGCTCTAAGATCAAGAATTGACAAATGGGACCTCACAAAGCTACAAAGTTTCTGTAAGGCAAAGGACACTGTTAGAAGGACAAAACTGCAACCAACAAATTGGGAAAAGATCTTCACCAACCCCACATCCGACAGAGGGCTAATATCCAATATATACAAAGAATTTAAGAAGGTAGACTCCAGAGAGTCAAATAACCCTATTAAAAAAATGGGGTACAAAGATAAACAAAGAATTTTCACCTGCAGAATTTTGAATGGCTGAGAAGCACCTTAAGAAATGTTCAGCATCATTAATCATTAGGGAAATGCAAATCAAAACAACCCTGAGATTTCACCTCACACCAGTCAGAATGACTAAGATTAAAAACTCAGGAGACAGCAGGTGTTGGCGAGGATGTGGAGAAAGAGGAACACTCCTCCACTGCTGGTGGGATTGCAAGCTGGTACAACCACTCTGGAAATCAGTCTGGCAGTTCCTCAGACAACTGGGCATGTCACTTCCAGAGAACCCTGCTATACCACTCCTGGGCATATACCTAGAGGATTCCCCTGCATGCAATAAGGACACATGCTCCACTATATTCATAGCAACCTTATTTATAATAGCCAGAAGCTTGAAAGAACCTAGATGTCCCTCAATGGAGGAATGGATACAGAAAATGTGGTATATATACACAATGGAATACTACTCATCAATTAAAAACAATAAATCCATGAAATTCTTAGGCAAATGGTTGGAACTGGAGAATATCGTCCTAAGTGAGGTAACCCAATCACAAAAGAATACACATGGAATGCAGTCACTGATAAGCGGATATTGATTAGCCCAGGAGCTCTGAATACTTAAGACACAGTTAACATATCAAATGATTCCCAAGAAGAAGGAAGGAGAGGACCCTGGTCCTGGAAAGGCTTGATCAGCAATGTAGGGGAATACCAGGACAGAGAAGTAGGAGGGGGGTGATTGAGTAATGGGCGGAGGGAAGAGGGATTATAGGACTTATGGGGAGGGGGGAACTGGGAAAGGGGAAAGCATTTGGAATGTAAACAAAGAATGTAGAAAAAAAGGAATGGCATGAGCTTTTCAGCCCTCAGAGCCCACCCCCAGAGACACACCTTTGACAACAAGGCCTTACGTCCTAATCCTTCCCGAACAGTTCCGCTAACTGGGGATCGAGTACTCAAACATATGAGCCTGTGGGGGCCATTCTGATTCAGACCACCACACTTTGATTTCCATCCTTAATTACAAATTTCCATTTTCTGCCTTGCTAGGAGATGTCACGGCATACAACCGTGCCTAAGCTGTGGCATTTGGGATTCCCAATGTTTAGATCTGCTCAATGAAAACTTCCTTGAACTGAATGGTCCTAGCAGTCTTTTCTAAACTGATCTGCTGAGTTAATATGTGACCTTGTGGCAGTTTCTTCATTTGATCAGGGACTGAGGGTCACAGATACGACTGGATGCAGTTAAATGGTGTGGGTTTTTTTTGTTGTTGTTGCAAGGGAAAATATACATCTTATCACCATGAATGGCCTATGACTGTTCCCTTAGGACTGTCTTCTCCAAGCGAAAATAGAAAGTACTCTTGCCTGAAGGTCTGAGGAGAACTACTGGCTAACACAGGTTTCCATTCTTAATTATGCCTTTATTTAAAAAAAAAAAAGATGTGTTAATTTCCTGATGTAATACAAAATAATAGAAAATTGAAATGCAGAGCAGAGTTCTTGCAGTTTGAGTTTTAGGATTCCTTTCTCTCCTAAGTTTCTCCTTCATCTAGACCCAAATTGGTTCATATTATTGTGGCCATAGGTTTCTTGTAACAGAGAGCCTGAGATCAGACATATTTATACTAATAGTTTATTTATACTAACTTTTGAAAAAAATTTGAGGGCCCCTTCATTGTATGAAATGTTCTTCATATTAATTCTTTCCCCTTTGCCATAAAAACAGATCTTAAAAGGTAAACTTACTACGCTGGTACATACCTACCCTCATCTGTCTTGCTTCAGTTAGAAGACTTTGAGTCAAGAAAGAGTATCACAGAGAAAATTTCCTGGATTTTGATTCCCCCCTTTACTGTTACTTATAGTGACAGCTGTACTTTACTGTGAACTGAGAAGAGACAACAATGACCTTGCGGGTGATATGGAGAACTTGGCTTTGCTAGTGGGTTTCTATACCCTTATTATTAACAACGTATGCAGGAAAGCACACATCTACACAGCTGGCTGTGGATGCAAATACCTTATTTTTCTGAGAGTCATTCTACAACTTATCCATATCCATTAACATGCTGCCACTTTTACCTAACTATTCTGCTTTCTAAAATTTGTTCCAAGAAGGTGATCAGAGGCACGATAAAGTGCGTATGAGCACATTCCCTGTAGCTCACTCTTAATAGTCCCAGGTTTTTACTATTTTAATCACTAGTAGGTAAGATGGTTTAATTAACTAAAAAGTTAAGTGTTCTTTTATATATAAAAAAAGTTCCAAAATACTCAACAGGATGAGCCAATCGTCGTGTACTAAAAAAAACAGCTAGAGGGTAATAAAATAAAATAATGCTTTAAAGAGTTGTCTTTGGAGTGGCTAGGTCATGGATCTCCCAGCTTCCCACCTGATGCAGGTAATTCCTTCCTGTCCCTGGGCTCTGCAATCTGCTGCTCAGACTCCCTTCTACATTTGGTGCTTTCAACAGTTTCTATCATCTTGAGTCACTGTTTGAAATTCTTGACACATCAAGAACATTTTTTTTCTAATTTCTGTGAAACAGGCTTGTATTACCAATCATTTAAAATGGTGGCTTAAGATACTGTGACAACCAATCCTTAGACCTCTGTAATGAGTATATATAATGTATATGTGTATATAATGTAATATATGTACATTAACGATCAGTCCTTGACACAGAAGGAATCTGTACAAAGTAGGGATTTCCACATTCCAGGAAATGTGAATCCTGGAAGGGGACCGAGTGCAAAGCAGGCTTGAGAAACAGGTCTGTGGGACGGCACACTATCTCCTTGCCCACTAGCATCAACACCAACACTAGCATAGTGCTCCCCAAAGCTCCTCCTCATTCGCACTGCCTCCAAGAAAGCCCCAAGTTTTCTGGGGATTCAGATAAATCTCATGCCCTACGCATGAGTTTCTTGCAAACACAAAATTTTAGTTACCAGAAAACCATTATTGAGAATGAGGTTTTCAGGGTGACAACAAGAGATCCTTTCGCCAACCCTGTAATCATTCAGTCTAATAGGCTGGCCGGCCTCCTTGCTTGTTACAAATGTCACTTAATTGACTAGAAACAGTCAGAGAGGATATAGCTCAAGTAGTCTAACTTGTTTCCAGATTCGTTTTCTGGCCTAAAATAATGATCCTGTGGTTGGATTAAATTCAAATTATGGGAGATGGGTTCTCACATGCTACTTAATATCAACAGGGTCTACGATGAAAGTCTACCCACATCCAGTCCCACAGAAACACGCAGAACATTCGGAACTGTTCAGAGTTAGCAAAAAGGATAATGCATCCCAACCCCCAACTACCGCATCTTAATCAGAGCCAAACTTAAACTTGAGGTGGCAAGGGGAGAGAAGAGTTCCCTTATCCTGAAATGGAAGAGTCAAAACAAATCACTCCCCCATGGAAGAGTGACCTTCAGTGAAAAGACACAGCCAGAGGAAGGAGGCACTACAGGGAAAGAGCAGAGGGGGTGCGAACCTACTTAACTCTTTCTCTGATCTCCAACCAAACCAGCGACCAGATACAGATAGTTTGCTGCTGCTGCTGAATCTTACCTGGTTCCTCTGACAAAGGTAGACGTGGATTGTCGTTCTGATGATGTAAGCGAGCACAATTCAGGTCAGGTTATACGCCTTTTGATTATAAAGAGAAACGTTCGATATTTCTACAGTTAGATATAATGAAAGCATATTTGGAGCTGTTACACTAAATCCCATAAATTCTTACCTGTCCCCAGGTTTCTGGTTGTTGTTTAACTTACTATGATTCACATGCTTTGATTTTTAATTCCGTTTTCTATCACTTAAAAGGCCTGCCCTGGAGGCTGTGTTTAAATGGTCCAGAGTTTTCAGCAAGGCTAGGCTTTTCTGACAAAAGTCATCTATTCTTGTGCTGTAACTGCCACTGTCAGCCCTTGCTTGGCCAGGACATTTCCATTGTTAGTAGCCAGTGGAACCCTGGCCAACAGCTGTAATGAGCCAAGAATTGCTGATTGGCTGACTTGTCTTTATTTTCCCCTTTGGAACACTTGAATCAATCAGAGAAATGTATTGCTAATTTGGATGCCACGTTTCTCCAGTAAGTGCATTTTGAATGTCATTTGTTGGAATAAGATATGAACTGGGAAGTAGCAAAGGTAACTCACAATTATACAGATATGGAAAAGAGGAAGAGTTCACATTCTTGCGAAGAGAATTTTCTTTTGTTTTCCCTTTTTATTAGTGTGCTCCGTCTCTGTCCATCAGGTTAGTAATGGTGATAACTCCACTGGATATAACGAAAGTCATCATTTTCTTAATTAAGCCATTCTCAATGTAAAGATGCACACCGGAAAAAAAAAGATATATGGATATATGTGAATGGTGTTATTTCGCTGAATACACATGGATGAAATTCTCAAAGAATAAATTTAAAAATAAAACAATAAAAGACCACCTAATGAGAAGAAAAGATGTGCAAAGGAAAAGAAGGTATGAAGTAATGAGCAAACGAAGGAACAAAGGAACAAAGAGACAGACAGACAGATAGACAGACAGACTTAGAACTGAAGTCTATAATCCCAGCACTCAGGAGGTAGACACACAGTAGGCTCAGGAGTTTGAGTCCAGCCTGAATTGTATAGCAAGATACAGTCTCAAAAAGCATTATAAAATCATTTTTACCACCACCAACAAAGGAACTGAATTTTTCTTTACTAACTTAAATATCATCATATAAGGTTTGTGTGGGGGGGGCGGTTGGAGAAAGTCAAGAGGAATTGCAGAATAATGTAGTGAAAAAATATAATTAGGTTTTTCTCAGTGAATAGGAACTTCGTATTTGAAGAGACAAGAGGAGTTACCCTCCTTATCTACTGCTGTTATTTGTAAAGATATCTGGTGGCACTGTACGCCTGGATGCTCACCAGAGTCTGCCCATGGTGGTGGTTCTGATAAATACGAGATTGGGCTAAGACAGAAAGGAAGAGACTCAAATAAAAGTGGAGGCAAGTAGGTCATGGTTTTCATTCAGGCCCAGATTTCTGGCTATCCACACTTTCCAGATATTTCTAGGTCCCCAGGGGGCTAATCCTTCACACACAGTGTAAAGTTTGGTTCATTTCACTGCATCAGTTTTTATGACTTAGTATGTTCTACTAGTCAGAATATAAGTAAGGGTGAACTGTGTTGGGCTTGTTTTCAAAACATTTAAAACTCAGTAACTTCTAGTAAGCACATTAGAGTAGACTGATATGTCTCAAGCTATGTCACTATGGGTTTCCTGTCTCGTGGAAACCCTGTCTAAGAGACATCTTGCATCTTGTCATCCCAATTTTATCGAAAAGCAAAGCAAAGCAAAGCAAAGCAAAGCAAAGCAATGCAAAGCAAAGCAAAGCAAACAAACAAACATAAACCAGCCAACATTATTAAGTGTCTAAGATAAAAGTTGTTATTCTGACTTGAACAACAGACACTGATTCATATTCTTGCTTCTAGTCTTTTTAGAAGAGTCATCCAGCAAGTGAAATCCTACACTTGACTTACAAAAAAAATCCTACACCTGACTCACTGCACTTACCTGATGATTTACCTGAGAGACTTTGTCATCTCATTCTTCCTCACTGTCAGTCCAGTCAACGACTTGCCAGACTGGGCAGTTCCACTCTCGTGAAGACAGTCACTTATTTCCTATGCATGGCTTTGAACGCGGCCCTACAGCTCATGCATTAGAAAGATTGTGTAACAATGTCAGAGGGAAAGGCCCCAATTAAAAAAAAAAAGACAACATTGTGGAAATAAGTTGATTACCTACAAGATTGGCTTGTTCTAAAAGCACCTCTTTCTCTTGACTTCTTTTGACTTCAGATGTTGTATCCAAAAGGCTCTCATTAGAGGATAGCATCTTGATACCGGACTCCCTAGCTTGCATAATTATAATTAAATGTCTTTCTTTATATAAATTAGTCACTTGACTGCAATACCAATCAAGGACCTCCAGAACTACACTGACTCTTCAAGATGTAAGCATCAATCACTGATCTGCTATCTCCAGTAAGACAGTGGGTACCTGTGTGCAAAGGATTCCAGTCCCACTTAGGAAATAATTGTTCTATTAATAAACATTACTGTTGCAGTCACTCTAGGCACTCACGGTGAGTTTCCACCTAGAACTCAATAAAACTGTATGATTAGCTCTGATGAGAACAGGTAGAACACTTGAATAAATCATAGAAATGTATTACTACTTGGCTGCCATGTTTCTCCAGTGAATACATTTTGAGTGTTGTTTGATGGAATAAGATATTGAAAAGGAAGTAGCAAAGGTAACTCTCACAAGTACACAGATGGAAAAGAAGACCCATGCATGGCCTAGAAACAAAACAAGATGACCAATGTGACACAGTATTATTCCCTGGTTTTAGATAATGGTTGTATGAGCATAACTGGTTAGAATTAGGGTGGTGAGTTACAGGTTCCTGGAGAGCCAGCATCTCCAAGACTGTTTTAGGGACCAAGGTTTTATCATCTCTAAACTTACCTGTCTGAGTTAACAACTGGTGACACCAGGTTGGTACAGCTGCTGACAGCTAGCTCTGAAGACAATTTGAGGAAGGCTTCAGGCTCAGTTGGCATTATTGTTCTTCAGCCTTCTAAGAGGTTAAGAGTGCCCAGTAAATGCCCTGCAGGGAGAGACTGAAGAGCTTGGCTGACATGATGGCCGGCTGCCTTCATTTTAATAATCAACTTAGAGGAAATAGGCTGATGTCAGTACTAAGGAGTTTGTCAACATAACTGGGCTTACTTGTGACTTAGGTCATTACGTTTTGAAGGCTGTAGTTCATTGGGAAAAACAAACTCTGAAGTGTGGTGTAAATGACAGCCACATAATCTTCTCTATCAACTGATCTTTGAATATGGTTTTGGTAATCTTTGTATACTGCTGTGCTAGATACTCATAAACAGTACTGTGCTAAGGATTCCAATGTAAAGAGAACTACACTGAGATTATAATGTAATCGGATCAATTATAATACCTCTTCTACCTAGTGAGGAGGGAGAATAGGTAAGTAAGATTAGCATGTGAAAAACTGCTTTAGATACAACTGTGTTTCCAGCTCAGTCCTTTGTGGATGGAAGGACCTAAAACTCCTGTAGTGGTGTCCTTCAAGGCTGACATTAATTGGTCATGTCAGTTGGTGAGCTAGCCAGGAGGTAAGATTTGTGTTTCTAATCTCTTAAACTTCCAGCTCATTTTGGGGTGAGTGATAGGAACTGCTTCAAACTGTGAGCAGGAGGAGGAGGGGGTAGTCAAGGGTTTTTAGGGGCACTGGTTGCTTGAAAATTACCTGGACAGGATTATCTGGTCACATGCCCAGGTTAGGAGTTGGTCTTCATCAAGGTACCCTACAGAACAATACACTGTCCCGCTCCTGTGTCAGTTCCCAGATCAGGACAAAGGATCCTTGAATATTTCCCTCATCTCTCTCGCTGATGGATGTATACCCCCCCTCAGACTTCTTTGCCATTCACACCCCCTGATGGAAATAGTTGATGGCATAGGGAGGGGCTGCCTGGGTGCTTATGAATACTCAGATACTGAGTGTTCCAGGAACAGCCAGATGGAGTGATGCCAGGAAACCCAGACATTTGGGGCTCCGTGCTATGAATGTGATGAAGCAACCCTGAGTCTTGGGATACCCGGTCCAGACTGGCACCACTGAATCCTGATACCACCCTGGGCTCCTGTGAGCTGCTGGACCTCCCATGGCTCCACACATTCTCAGCCTCTTCTGGATTTCTTGCCCAGGTTATGAGTTGGTCTACATCAAGGCACCTTACAGAACAATACACTGTCCTGCTCCTGTGTCACCATATTCTATCCCAAATCTATGTCACCATATTCTACCAACGTTCAGTTGGTGTTCCTATTGGTTTGCTATAAAAAAAAAAAAAGTCAAGCCCTGAAAGCATGGATTTAACCTCCCAGGTAAGACACTCCCTGAAACAGGTTCAGGAAAAAGACTGCCCATTTCAAACGTGGGTGGCAATATGGAAAAAGATTAGAGCCATTGGTGGCAACAAGCTTCTTTTCTGATGGACCTAACCATTTGTAAGGTAAAGTGTCCGCCTTTTTAGAGCAAGAGACTTTCTTCAACCCAAGTAGAAAGAAATGAACTGAGAGATTCTATAGCCAGGGCTTGCATCCTAGTCCTATGAAAGCTACTGCTGAATGTTGTCCCTGGAGAGACAACACCAGGGTCTGAATCAACATTCCACACTCTCCATAAGCATTGAAGGTATTTTTTCTTTTAATTTTGAAATTGTAATATAATAATTTCTCTCTTTCCTTTCTCTCTCCAGATCCTCCCAGACCTACCTCCTTCCTCTCTTTCAAATCCATGTCCACCTTTTCACTGATATTGTATCAATATGTATATACATATACATTCTTAAATACAATCTGCTCAGTCTGTATGATGTTTCTTGTATATATGCTTTTAGGACTGCCACTTGATATTGGATAACCATTTGGTGTGCTCGTCCCTGGGGGAGATTATTTCTCCCACGTCCAGCATCCCTTAGTGACCTGCAGTTCTTTGTGTAGGGATGAGGCCCCCTGGCCTTTCCCTCATCTACCTTGGCATGTCTATTGGTATCACCCCGGTTCATCTCATGTGTAGGCAGTCATGTCGGTGAGACTTTATGAGTGTTCCTTCTGACATTCCTAAGAGGCATCGTCTCCCCTCAAACTCCCTGGTCCCTTTGCTCTTAGTTTTTGATCAGACCCAGCTCCTTTACAGAATTCCTCCCTTACAATGCTAAGATCCTTACTGTTTGTTTTACCTCCATGGGGAAAGATGATCTTGGGTGGAAGCTAGGGCACATGCAAACGAGTTATTTGTTCAAATCCCATTGACCATCTTCCCACAGCATAGACACACCCAGATCAGAAACGGAACCCTTGGCAGTTACAGGACCCCAGCAAGTGCCATCTATTATTTTCATAGACTCCTCATAGGAATGAAAATTATACTAAAAAAATTTGCTAATGTAAGATCAGAGAGGTTACTCAAGGAAGTGGGTGTTTCTCAACAGGCTAAATGAGCTGCCTACGATATTAAGGTTACCCCAACTGCCTCCCCGCTACCTTTTATCCCCTAAATAAGAAAAGCTATTAACCTAAATCCACTTAACAAGATTCACCTCTTGATCTCTTGTTTATATTGGGGCCTTTCTTACAGACTTCAAAGATGCAGAGATGCAAACTTTCTATTATATTTTACTCATCATGACACTGATTTAATGTAATTCTGTCATATGTGTTCATAATTGCTTTGACATAATTGTTCTTACGTATGATTTTAACCTGAGCCAAAACTCAATCTGAATCCACATTCTTGCAGCTGAGTAGAAAAACCTGTGGTCGTTAAGTCTTTCTGCTCCTATTTTAACTAACTTTATGATCCGATCACTCGCCTTGGCATGCCTAATTCGAGATGTGCATGTGGTGCAAGCAAAGCCAAGTGTTTTAAAGGTGATTTTATGACTTTTATTTGCTTGTTTTGTGGGGCAGCCACACATGTGCCACGGGGCATGAGTGGATGTCAGAAAACAGCTTTCTGGGGTAAATTCCCTCCTTCCTCCATGTGAGTTCCAGGGATTGAATTCAAGTCTTCAGGCTTAGCAGCAAGCACCTGCTGAGCTACATTGCAGTCTCCATGATACTTTGTAAATTTGCCATTATGTGGTCAGGAAGTAGGTGCTATTGCTTGACTGCCTGTGGTTCCCCCTCTCCCACTTGTTTGCCACTGAATTTTTAAAAAACAAAAACAAAAACAAAACAGTTTTTCCCCAAAGATCTTGATGATTTTTGGCCAAACAAACAAACCAAAACCAAAACCAAAACCAAACCAAACAAAACAAAAACCCGGTCATTTTAAGAAAGACCATTGTTGAGTGTACAAATGGTATCACATGTGCTTGATTCTATTACATTTAAATATAATTGAGATTCCATTCTCTTTTACAGTGTATTGAAAGCAGTGGTTTATCTCTGTAGCTCATCATGCTACTGTGGAGCAGTAACCAGATACCTTTAAAGAAGGAGACAAACACAAAACGCATCTGAGACATCAGCCATTTATCCTGCCTTTTATTGAAGGCAGGATAGATATATGTCTAGGAGTATTAGTGTGTGTTATCTGTATTTCAGATATAGCCTTTCATGTTTTCACTGGAACGCACATTTTTTATTAAGAAAAAAAACCATGTTTTCTAAAGACGAATAAGGTAAAGAGGAACTATTAAGAAAAAAGATGTAGAGAGTTATAAGTAAGGTATATTTTTTGGCAAAGTACGTTAAAGTTAAAAGGTAATGATTTCAGATGAGAATGGGTTTTCTATTGTAGTTTTGACCTAAGTAAAAGATTGTTCCTAAAGGGAAGTAGGAATAAAACATACAAAAACAAACAAACAAACAAAAAATAACTGGAACCCTAACCCACATTGCAGAAAGTTAAGTTATAAAGAGGTTTATGAAATTCTATAACTCAAAGATTCTGTATGCACATGATTAAGTTGATGATAATTAATGCTAATTAAAAATTCTAAGTGTCGTGCTTTTGATGGGTACTCATTTCGTGAGTCAGTCTGCCCAGATGTTAGGAGGAGCTGCAAAAGGATTCAGTGGCGCCTGAGACACTCCAATTTTTAATAGTAGAGACATAACAGAGACAGTCCAAAATGCTCCAGGGAAGTAATCCTAGGCGAAAGAACAAGCCAGATTGATAGTCTAAACCATGGGAGATAATATATTGTACCAGGCTAATAAAGTACCTGCTACTTCAGAGAAACCTCGGGCAGAGGTTTCTAAAGGGTAATGCTTGCCATAGCTATGGGGAACCAAGACCCTGGGAAAAAGCTGCACTCGACAGAGTTCTAAGAAAGCATGGCTTTCTCCACTCTGCCCAAGAGGATGCTGTTTGTCTGAGTGGAGGACGGACCTTCAGACACAGTGATGGATCTATTTAAGGTCTGGAAGCTGTCTGTCCCAGGTTTCCTTTTGAAAGCTGGACTCCAGCGCCGATAACCGTTGAGGTGCCTTGGATAACTTTTGATGTCACAGTAACATGGTCAATGGGATGCCACTCAGTGCTTTACTTGATGAGCTAAGATCCCTTATTAAAATGCTGTTGGGAGTGCCCGCCCCAAGGCTGAAGGAGTCCTTGTTGCCAGCTTTACCTTGCGCCATCTGAACCCTAAGAACAAGGCATAGTGGTGGGAGTCGCCACCTAAAAGTCAGGCACTGCTTCCCACACGGACAGCTAGCTGGCTTTTCCCTCGACTCTCTAGTATGCAGATAATTAGGGCTTAGAGCGATAGCAGCTATATAGTATAGCCTGCAGAGGCCACAACAAACTGACCTTGATAATTATCCCAAAATAAAATATAAACACATCTTTTACAGGACGTGGAGAAAACGGGCACAGTAATACATAAACTGACTGAAGATGCCGGATGGGCTCAGGGGAACATAAAATTCAATTGTCCAACCAACAAAAACCAATTATCAAGAGACCTCATAACTCATGTTACTGTCTTACCCACTTGTGGCTTTTGTAAAAAAGGAGGATAGAGTCTACAATTCAAAAACAGCAACCACCACCACCACCAACAACAACAACAACAACACCAGCAAAAAACCAACAGTAAAAGCCTGTCTGTTCTGTCTGCATAATTTACTCTTGAGGTAGAATTAAGTCACTACTTTTCTTTAACATAGTATAAAAAACAAAGTTGCTCACACCTGTCTTAACAGATAACCTTGCTTGTCCAGTTGATACCTGGGAGAAAAGGAAACCTCAGTTTGCCTTAGTTAAGGGACTTCTCTCTATTGGACTGGCCAGTGGACACGTCTATGGGGATATTTTTCTGATTGCTCATTTACGTAGGAAGTCCACATTAGGCCTTAGCTACTCCTAGGCAAGCTCACCAGGGCTCTGTAAGAATAGCAGCGGAGGGCCAAGGGAAGCAAACCAGTCAGCAGGAGTTCCTTCGTGGTCTCTCCTCCAACTTCAGTTCTTGCTTCCGGTTTCCTGCCTTGGTTTCCTGGACTCCCTGTCCCCATAGTTCAAAACCCTAGTTTGGGGTCCTGAGCTTGAAGTAGCCCTGACCTTCAAGAGGCTCAGCTTTGACTTGTCTGAGCCAACCGTGGCCCTTGTTGTTCTGTTACCTCAAAACTGGGTCAGCACAGGCTCTTTAAAAAAAAATCTAGTTAATGAAGTAGGAGGAATAGTACTCCTGTGGGAGTCTAGGAGGGAATGGTGCTTTGTGTTTTGACAGTGGGAAGCCCCTGACTTAATCTCAGAGCCTTCAGAGTGAATGGGATCGGGTGTAGAGACAGAACTCCTGAGAATGACAGAAAATAAGATCTGCAGTTGAGATTCAGCCTTACACGGGTGTGGGTGCCAGGCCTCCCTTGACTCTAGGTCAGTTAAGCCATGGCTACGAAATGAACCTGGACATGGGGCGAGAATGAGGGCAGTGTCTACAGAGCAATCCAGACCCCATGCCTTATTATGAATGACCTTCAGAGCAGAGCTGGGAGGGTTCCACAGTGGCTGCTGGTGGTCTGGGTGCGTGGGAGCTGCAGACTTGCCTGTCCAGGACTCTACAAGCCGAAGGAAACTGGCAGGTTGTGGTGGAGCCATCCATCTTGACAGTTCTCGCTGATCTTTGCCAGCTCGAGTGTTTGGCCTCTGGTTATACTGTAGGAGGGATCACAGTGCCATTTACTGACCTTCTGAGTAAGAAATGAACATCTGCTCCTTCACATTTGCCAACCTCATCAGCTGGGAATCTTTCTGGTATCCGGCTCCAGCTTAGAACCCTATAGGGCAGAATTCTAGGACCCATCGCTCCTGCTTGGCTACATTGTAGCAATACAACACCTACCTGTAGTTTGCCGCTCACTGTCTTAGGTGAAACAGTTTACCTTGGCAGTGAAAAGTCCACAGGAGCCTCCAAGCGTGTCATTGAGGAAGGTCTTAATGGCACATTTGACAGGCCTAACTGGGGCACGGTCTGCAGCACAGCGCTTAGCCACTAGAGCTAAAAATAGAGACCTGAATGAAAGCGCCAGTTTAGCAGTCAGCCACCTTCATAACCACTTGCCAACCTGCCCTCCCGCCCCATGGAGCACAATTAGCCTAAAGATGTCTTCTATGAATCTTATATATTAAGCGGCAACAGGGATTAAAAGAAAAGGTACTCTTTTAACATTAAGAAATTCAAGAAATTTCTTGTATCTGTTTAATCTTTGCTGCTCAATGTTACACGGTAGCTTACTTTCATTCGAGGATCAAAAGCTCCGGCCACTCCGAAAGCAAATGGCGCTCCATGTAGTTTTTACATTTCTTTAATCATCACTTTGTTTAAAGTGCCTTCTACACTACATAAACAAGTCTTTTTCAAGTGCTCTCTTTCAAATGCAATTTAGGTTTTGATTCGTAGATCGGCACCCTGCTTTTATTTCTCTGATCAGTGTTTATAAAAAAAAGGATCTCCTTATTTTCTCTAGAACCTGGAAAACAGACTGTACGCCAGTGTGTTTGTTCTAGGACATTCCAGTGACTGTGAGCAGAGGCGCTCGCCCAGACCTGTGGTGTGAGCCCTTTCCAGAGGTTTGCAAAGATTTCTGAAGCTCTCCATGAGCTTCATAGGGAGGCAGGGAATTGAGATTATCTGCTACCAGATAGCAGGCCCTGGCGACTCACCCCAGGGACATGCTCTGCTGTCACTCTCCCTTTCTGTCTCCCCTCTCCTACTGGAAAAGATTCTGTAACCACAGTTGCATCAGGAAACCTTTTCCCCCGTATTTACTGCAGTTGAAGGATCTGGAGCTCTTGTGCGAATGGGGGGCAATCAGTCACCACACTCTCCAGCAAGGTTTCCCTGTTCATCTCCTGCCAGAAGCAATTTCTGCTTCACTTGTTTTATTCATTCTTGGACACCTCCTAGACAAGGTGAAACGGGTGGGTGTGTTTTGAAGGCCCCGTGACCCCCCTCAGCTGAGGACGATTGGAGCACATGGGAGGCCCCTCCCTAAGCAAATCCTTTCTATGGCCTTGCTGGACAGGCTCTGCACAGGGGACCCTGAATCAGTGGGGTGGCACTTCTCCATCTGAGGCCACCAGTCAAGCCACTCCCCTAGAGCCCTCCACCTGGGCCTTGTGATTGAGACAGCTGTCCAGGCAGCAGTGAGAGATCTCTGAGCTACCAATGACTCAAGCTCCTCAGACTTAGATCTCAGTGTCTTCCACGTAGCCAACTTTGAGCCTCCTTCGACAAGGTCAGTATCTATTATTGGCAGTCCTATCAGTTTACAGAGTAGGATTAGTAGTCATCCAATTCTCATAAATAAAAAGGCTAGGTACTCACCAAGTTTTGAAAATGAAAGGAGACTGTCATCTGCACTGGGGACTGTCCTAACTGCTTTATAGCCATCTAATGAAGGGTAGCTAATATCTCATTTTTCTAATCTCGTTTAACGTGTTTTTCCTAAAGCGAAATCTCATTTTAAAACTTTGTTCCGGGGGGAAGATCTCAGTAAGGAAGCTGAGGTCCCACTACCCCTGCCCTGGCCCCTACCCAGCATTCCTTCCCTCACTTTGACCAGAAAATGAGGTCACTAGCTTCTGCGGCTGCACTGGAATAGCCAGTTAATGAAGCACCGAGCTGCGGCAAGGTCCATTGTCTGAGCTTGGGGGAGTATTTGGGATAAGAAGCAGAGACCTATAACCCAGCACTGGTCCTCCTTGCTGTGTGCCACTACCTCCACATTAAGCATCTTCCCTCCTAGGTCGACATAGATACAGGACAACGCTGGCTATATTCTAGGGTACCATGGAAAGTGTTCATTTGGGATTCCCAGCAGATTCACTTGAGCTTTCCATATCATCTTTGCTGCATGGATTCATGAACAGGAGTCTACGCACATGAGCTGAGGGTGCAAACTTGGGTCCAGTTAATCCTGACTCAAGCAATTTGCAAAATACATACATACATACATACATACATACATACATACATAATCTTTCTTCTCAAATTACCCCTTCAATACTACCTGGGAAGGTTTTTAACTAGATTCATCTCTTGTTATTCTTTTAAAAAAGAAACAGAAGACAAAAATCTGTTACACTGGTCTGTGAGATGTTTGAGCCTTAGGCCAACACATTTCAAAAGTTAGAACCCTTGGATATCTATCTCATTTTTCCAACATTTCTTTCTTCAGCTTTGGGTTTATCGACTTGAGTGAGAGGCCGCCATCTCTGCCCTTTCCTTGACTTCATTCAGCCCGTGTTGCTGCACCTAATGCTCGGAAAGGTATTGATTGACTTGTGTGTCTTATAAATATAAAAATAATACTAAAATAAAAATAACCCACAATCTTTATATAGATTTTTTTTTGCATGTTTGCTCTGACACAAACTAGTTGAAAGTATGAAAGGAATAATCAAGACTTTTGAGCACTGAGTGGGAAATCAAGTTTGGTTTTATTCCCAACCTTTGTGGCAGACGCACAAGGTCCATTTTGACAGCTGTTTAATCCCTGGCATCTCAGAACGTGGTTGGTAGTTTCCACCAACTGTAAATCAGAATATCGCGTGCACAGGTTTGCCATGTTGTGAAACAGCTGCAGCTGCTTGCTTTATCATTAGTCCAATGCCTCATTCTTCTCCTGGGCAGAGGGCACAGACCTTAAAAGGTGACACGAATCAATGGGTATTCATTAGATTCAATGACATTTTAGCCCAAATCATTTAATCAGTTCAAGCCCTCCTAGTAGATAATATTCTCAGTCATAAACATACATATTATGTGATATATGGTAGTTATTAGTGATAGTCTATGAACCTGTGAGACTGTGGACTAGCAGCCCAAGAAGGGCATTTATATTTCAATGTTGGTGGTTCTGTCAATAGGTGTACTCCAGCTAATCTGAAAAAGGGCAATGTGAACTGTATATTTATCTAAGATTTGATTACAAGGATGCCCCAGTGTGACAATTATATCCAAAATGTGTCGAACTTTCTTTTGCTCAGCTAATGTCTTTCAGAGGACATGTTTGGTTGTAATTCCAAGGTCAAGGAAGAATGCTCTGACTTCCTGTAGGGGAAAGCTGCCCCCCATCTCTGTCTCTCTCTGTGTCTCTCTGTGTCTGTGTCTCTGTCTTTCTCGCCCCCTCTCTCTTTCTCCCTCCCTCTCTGTCTTTTAATCATTAGCCATAATCCAGATTTGAGCAAAACCAGAGACTGGGCAGACATGCGGCCAACCTGGTCCCTTCTGCCAAGCTTAGCACACGGTTATCAGCCAACAGCAACAGCTGGGAAATCCACGACATTGCAACCGCCTCTGGAAATTTCTGCCACCTCCAGTTGCTGCTGTGACTTTGTGTTCTCAGCTGAACTTCATCCGTTGGAGTCTAAATTCAGCTCAGATGCTCCTTGTCGGTCTCTGCCTGAAATGCAGAGATCAGCACGTGAAGGTCCTTTGGAGGATCCTGTGCTCCATTCGGGGCATAGGCTTTGTGTGAGGAAATGAGGGTAGGAAACATACATCATCTCAAAGTTGTGATTGATAAAACTTGACTCTACCTGCTCCATATTTTAAGAAATTAGTAATTGTAATTTTGAGTAACAACGGGGACATTTCTCTTGGTCCAGACCAGCTGGAAGTCAAAAGACCCTAGGGTTCAATTTGGTCTTCTGCCCTTCCATCTCAGCCAAACGATTCTAGCCCAAATTTTCAGTAGGAGAAAAATCCATTAGCAAGTCATTACAAAATCCACGTGTGCAAACCAGGAAACCAAACATCCTTCCAACAGTCTATCACTTGAACTTTCCAACTGACTCAGCTTCAGGTAATGGGTTATAGGAAAATGCAAATTTCCTGGAATTCTGGTATAAATACCAGAAGGCTGAGGAGAAGTCTTTAAGTTCTGTGGACCTTGGTGCACCTGTTCTCACTGCCTTAATAGTATCCAGAGCTGGAGGAAGGTGATCTAGCTGGTGGGCCAGTTTTTCTCAACTGTACTCTGTGAAGCTCATGTTATTTTGAGAAAGGAGAGAAAAGGTAAGCAGGTAAATTGAACCGTTCATGCCCGCCCCCTCCACTGTCATGTACGTCATTCCAATTCAAAGCTCTTAAACTTCCCAAATGAAGAAAACATTTCCACTTATGGAAGCTTGAGGAACTGATGTCACGTCTACCACTTGATGTTCACATTTCGTTACTGGCTCCATCTGCTGGTAAACTTATGTTACTGGATCAAAATACTTGAGGCAATCCTTCCAAAGTTTTAGAGACAGCAAAACATGCTTCATTCGCCGGTTCCTTTTAGTCCGGAACTGCAGCAGAACACCATGTAGGAACATGTGATGGAAGAATTGTCTTATTTCTCCTGGCAGCCAAAATTCAAAGACCACGTGAAGCTCAAGAAGAAGGAAGACCAAAGTGTGGATGCTTCAGTCCTTCTTAGAAGGGGGGGGGATATTCACTGAGGAAATGCAGAGACAAAGTGTGGAGCAGAGACTGATGGAAAGTCCATCCAGAGACTTCCCCACCTGGGGATCCATCCAATATACAGACACCAAACCCAGGTGCTATTGTGGAACGAGAGCCTGATATAGCTATCTGCTGAGAGGCTCTACCATACCCTGACAAATAAAGAGGCAGATGCTCACAGCCAACCATTGGACTGAGCATGGAATCCCCAATGGAGGAGTTAGAGAAAGGACTGAAGGAGCTGAAGGGGTTTGCAACCCCATAGGAAGGACAACAATATCAACCAACCAATACCCCCAGAACTCCCAGGGACTAAACCACTGACTAAAAAGTACACATGGCTCCAGCTGCCTATGTAGCAGAAGATGGCATTGTTGGACACCAATGGAAGGAGAAGCCCTTGGTCCTGGGAAGGCTCAATGCACCAGTGTAGGGGAATGTGAGGGTGGTAAGGCAGTAATGGGTGGGTAGGAGGGGGAGCACCCTCATAGAAGAAGAGGGAGGGGGAATGGGATAGGGAGTTTCCGGGTGGGGGTACCTGGAAAGGGGGTAACATTTGTAAATAAAAAAATATGCATTAAAATAACATGAGGGCATGGGTACACAAGCGAAGGACCAGCAGAGCTTGAGATAAAGGAAGGCAAGGAGAACCAGCATCCCAATATCTCTTTGTTGGCGTGTCCTCAGTATCACTGTTCTCTAAGTCCCAGTTTGCAACATTTCTATCACCCATCAATAAGGGTGTATGATAGCAACCAGGTCTTAAGTATAGGCCTTTGGGGAATATTCATGATTTAAACTATAACATTCTGCTCTGATTCCCATAGCTTCCTGTTTTACTCAGCACAAAACAAATTAGTCTTATGTTCAGAATCTTAACCAGCATTAGCCTTATTCAACAGTACAAATCCAGAGTCTACTCTGATACTTGAGACAATTTCTGGATGTGGGCCTTAAAAAATCAAAACAAAGAGCTTACCTGTAAGATCGTGGCATGGGATAGCCATTACCAATCCAATGAATTGGATTCTGAGTCAAGAAAGGAAGGATCAGACCAAACCAAGACAAAAACTCCATGGGACAAATTCTCAAGTCTCCATGTCCTGCATCTTGGGCACATGATAGCATACTGACTTCCCAAGGGTTTTGGTCTTGTATCTATGGATTTTCTGGCTTCATTCCACATGACCTTTCTCAGGTTGGCTCTGCACACAGCCCATAGCCTTATTATGTCTAAGTCATATTTCTATGGCTGTGAGGAAATACTTGAAATAAATAACCTAGAAGCAGGAAAGATCTATTTGTGCTTCCAGCTTCGGAGACTTCAGCCTATGACTACTTGGCTGTGTTGCTTTGGGACATGTTATGAAGCAGAATACCACAATGGTGAGCCTGTGATAGACCAAAGCCACTCACTTTATGGGAAGAGAGATTTTGAAGATATGGAGGAAGAGGATAGCCTCAATATCTTGATCAGGCAAACATCCCTTTGCTAGGTTCCAGACCACAATGTTTCAACCAACTTTCAATACTGTCACAGGCAGACTACCAAATCTTGCATACATTGCTTTTAGGGGACGTGACTGATGCAGACTACAGATGTTGGCATTTCTAGCTTCCCAAGGCTCCATCAAGGCTTTGGTTCTCACTGCTGTACATGTCATCCTAACAGTAGCTTCCATCAGGTACTCCGACTCCACTCTTGACTGTTGCCTTCTGAGCTTATTTTGAATTTTAAGTGGAAGCCTTCATGACCCCCTTCACTTTGACCTTCATCATGTGGTGAAGCGGTGTTATGTGGGTGCCACTAAGGTCTGTCATAAGTGGGACCTTTACCAGGGCCCACTTGACCATGGCTATAGTCACTTCTGAGTGTTCTGATGTCCATACTCACAGGGAAAACGATCCAGGGAAACAACTCCATCACCACCTCAGTGCTGGCTGAGGTCCAAAGACTCATCTTTCAAAGAAGAGTCTAGAAGGAAGTTTATACAGCCCCTCATTTGACCCCATGATGAGCAAGAGTTTGTCAGTTCCTTGGGTGCACTTAAGGAATCCTTCTTGCTGTCCTGGTACAAAGCACATGGTTTTCTAACACCATTGATCTCAGAACACTAGCAGCACTCCTATGCCCACATCAATACCTTTAAACCCACTTGCTTTGGGCCAAACTGTGATTCTTAGGTATTTCCTCTGTTTTGCTCCAATTTCTCATGATAAACTTAGCTAAAGTGGTCAACAGTATTCCAGTCACTGCCTGAACACCTTGAAATTTCCTCTGCCAGATCAACGTGTCACCTTCAAAGCTCAACCTCCCACACGGGCAAGTCAGAGACAGAACGCACCTGGACAAAGTGTACTGCCTGGGTTTTGGGTCAACTTGACACTAGCTGGAATTGTCACAGAGAAAGGAACCTCCCTTGAGGAAATGCCTCCATAAGATCCAGCTTTGGGGTATTTTCTCAGTTAGTGATCAAGCGGGGAGGGCCCATTATGAGTGGTGCTATCCCTGGGCTGGCAGTCTTGGGTTCAATAAGAGAGCGAGTTGATCAAGGTAGGGGAAGCAAGCCAGTAAATAACATCCCTCCATGGCCTCTGTATCAGCTCCTGCCTCCTGTCCTGCTTGAGTTCCAGTCCTGACTTCCTTTGGTGATGAACAGCAGTGTGAGAGTATAAACTGAATAAACCCTTTCCTCCCCAACTTGTTTCTTGGTCATGATGTCTGTGCAGGAATAGAAACCCTGACTAAGACACACAGTAAGACATTCAAATTACCTGCCAGAGTATGACAAGGGTGGTCTTTCCATCCTTTTCCAAATGAAACCTTACATTATCTGAAATCCTAGGCGCAAACCCTCTATTTTTGGAATTTCTGTGAGCATTCTGGTCTCTGAGCCCTCAACTTTCTGCTCACAGCGTCCTAAGCTTGCTTTACTCTGCTTCTCCAAATTTGCCAGTTCTAAATGTTTCCAAATCATACCACTGGACAGAGTCTGCAATGACCCAGTTTCTTTGGGCTTCTTTTCTGTATCAACAAGGTTTCTGTTAGCATGTAAGAAAATATCGGAGATAATCAGTCAGAGAAGAAAGGTCTTGTGCTATTGATTAATTGACTGACTGATTGGTTGGTTGATTTACTTTTCATGGTTTCAGGACTTTTGGGTCTTAATCAATTGGCCAGGTTGCTTTTATGTCTGTGACAAGGCACGTGCATCATAGTGACATTGAAGCCGGGAGGAAACTGCTCACTCTATTGCAACTAGGAAAGATGGAGTAGAGAGGGTAGAGGTACAGGGTCCCAATATGCCCTTTAAGATAGAAAGTGATAGCCTCTTGCAACTGGCATCTACGAAACCGAAATGGAAGTTCTTAGGTCCCAGTGTTTCTTTTAATCATACAATCAACCAGACTTCCTTCTGTCAGGCTCTTCATCTTAAAAGTCTCAGTGTCCCCCAGTAGCACTGAATCAGCAACCAGGCTTTTATATTTGATGGACATTTTAGACACTGTTAGAGATATCCGCTTCGTATCTTCATCTTTTATCCCTGACTCACCCACCGTGCCCCTCTACAGACCTTCCCTCAGCAACGTGGGTCACTGGCCCGTATTTATCCACATATCCCTCCTCTGTGGGTTTAGCTAAGTTGTTTCTACCATCCAGAAGCCCATTCCACCCAGAATGGTGGAATACAGTTCCACCATTAACTGTATAACTGATGGTATACAGTTAAGTGTTGGCTTTAAAGTTACTGAATCAGAAGTAGATACATAGCTTAGCCTAAGGAAGGGCTAGGGTTGAAATGGTTCTCTTCCCTTCCCTCTACCTCTCTTGCTTATGAAACGGAAAAGTTCATAGCTCTTTGTGCTTATAATAAGTTCTAATATCAATACAGGTTTTATTTATAATTATAGTGTACCATAGCTGACTGTGGATATTAATGATGTGTCTCTTACTTAGGAAGGCAAAGGGGTCACATCTTACTCTGAAGTATGGCATACTGTTTAACCCACATTTGTGACTGTGTGTCCCTTCCAGAAAAGAACTTGCCATTTAGCTATGACAAGTGCAGTTACCTGACAGCTTCCTCCACCTGCGGCGCCTTTGGGACCTGCCACCGCACTGGCAATGAGGCTACAGAGTGTCTCAGACTGCCTCTCTGAAGTAACAGGGCATACAGAATTACCCATGTCATTCATACCCGCGACACTCAAGACGGGAATCTTTTCTTAGCACCCTCTGTGCTGGAGGCTTTCCCAGAGCAGATCCCCAGCCAATCCTCCTTTACAGTGTCTTTGGGCTGGACCAGGCCTACACTGGAGCCTGAGGTTCTCCATTCCACAGTTCTGCGTGCACGTTCTTGTACTTTTCATGGGTAATACCTTAAGAACATCTCCCTCCTCTCTCTTCCACCTCTGTCTCGTCTCTCTGTCTCTCTGTCTCTGTCTCTCTGTCTCTCTGTCTCTCTGTCTCTCTGTCTCTCTGTCTCTCTGTCTCTCTCTCTCTCTCTCTCTCTCTCTCTCTGTGTGTGTGTGTGTGTGTGTGTGTGTGTGTGTGTGTGTGAGATCCTATGCATGGTGTTTCTTGCCAACATAGGCCTATCTTTCCACTTTTATGTGACTTCCAGGGACAGAACTCTGCTATCCAGGCATGTGTAACAAGTACTTTTACCCACTGAGCCATCATTTCTGCTTTCGTATTGTGTTTTGAACGGGCTCTCATTGAATTCAGTGTTTCAGCTAGACTCGCGCTAGCCAAGGAGGCCCTGGGAGCCACCCGTCTCTGTCTTCCTCTGCTGGGTTATATGTGCAAACACTCTTGCCTGGCTTTTGCTTGGGTTTGGGGACTCAAACTCAGTCTCTGTGGTTGTACAAAACTTGCTTTACCTTCTAAGCAATCTGTCTAGACTCTCGATAAATTTCACGAACTTTTAAGTCATCCTGGCATCTCCTTGAGTTAACCAATATTTTGTGTCCCTCTACCTAAATATGTTTTGGAATATAATTGTAAAATGTAAAAAAAATGTGTGGACTCTGACCCAACAGGAAGGCTGTACTTGTGTGCTTGAATCAACAGCCACGGTGGAAAACCAGCAGCAGGAGAGCAGCCACGCAGGGACCACATTCCCCTGCGGGACACTTACAAGTTCGTAATCTTTTGTTGCTTTATAGCAGTTTTCCTTGGCATCAGAGAAATTAAGGAAGACACATTTCCACACTGAAGAAGTACATAAAGAGTGAGACACATGTACAATGTGGAAAAGTCATAGAATGGCTGTGGCATGGTACCCTGTGCAGTGTGTGACTGCAGACTCTTCCCAGACACCTTTACCATGAAAAGAAACCTATATTTATATTCTTCTTAAACTGAAGGTTTTTCCCCCCAAGGGATGCCTCTGAATGGTTGTCACAAAACACCCTGCCTTATAGTTCAAGGGCCATTCTTATTGATACAAAGGGAAAGACTGAAAGGACCTAGCATTGACCTTTCATAGTTCAACAACAGATGCTAATATCAATAACGTTGGCCCGAGCATGATGGCACAGGTGCAGTAATCACAGCATTCAGGCAGTTATGTAATGAGGCAAGATGTTTGTGATTTGAATTTGGAATGGTCCCCACCAACTCATATTTTAAATGTTTAGGTCCATTTTGAAAGATATAGATACTTTCATGGAGTCTGACTGGGTGGGTGGGACCTTGATGGTTCTACCTAGAACCTCAGGCTTTTCCACTTGTGCCCAAGTTTTCGAAATAATGACTTGGAGACTGAATTGGTTTTGAATAATTTTCCACACCAAAGGTTTGGCTTGTTTCTGTTAGCTTGTAACTCTGTCTTGTTAATTCTAAGTCTCAGAATGCGGCTAGTTAGCTTTCCTCACATCCATGTGACCATCTTCCTCAGAATTTGGGGTGAATTTCCTCTTAAGCCTGACTCTATTTCAGAATCCTCTCTCCCTGCCTGAACTCCCATCTTTCATTTCTTGCCTAAGCTAATAGGACAACAGCTCTTTTATTGACAGCTGATGCTTCCATATAACATGCAAAAGATTCTCTCTGTATCTACCCGGTCACTTCCAGCCATGTTTTCTCTGATTCTTGTCTCTTATCCTGTTTACAAAATGCTTGTGCAAATTTCTGCCACCATGGAATGAGTTGTCCCTGCCTCCTGTCAGGGATTTTCATCTCTGGATCACAAAGGTAACTCAAACACAGGGAAAGCACACATTCGAGGCTAGCCTGGGTTATCACAGTTAGTTTGAGACCAGTCTGGCCTACGTGGCAAAATCTTGTCTAAAATACAAAATTAAACTAAACATGTACTGAAGAAGAGATGTGGACGTCCATTGAGTCCACATTATATGGCCTACCCTAATATCTTACACAAAATCGGTGTTTTCTGGCTTGATGGCAGAAAATCATTTCCGAGTTGACCGGCTCTACTCTAAGCAGACACTTGGATGTAATTGAGAAACACACCTCATTACAGCACATTCCAAACTGTAATGAAGAAACAGAGAGGAGATACAATGGGAAAAGAATGCATTCTTTGGGACAATACCCTCTCCTCCCAAATTATAGCTTTGTTGCTGTTATTCTTCATAATGAATGTGTTTAAAGAAGAAAACAATAAGAATAATCAATGAGAAAATAAAAGGAACACCCAGGCACTAACAGGCATCAGTTTTCTCTTTCAGCAAGGCAGCTTCCTCACCCTGTGGAAGATAGAGTAACAAGCTTTCATTCTCTCTGGGTGTTTACTTAGCTACACACACACACCATGGGTTCATTCCTCAGTGGCTTTGATAGACCCCATATGCTCTAAGTAAGTGTCAGACAGACTCATCTCAGAAGAAAAGAACCACTTATCTAGTAATAAAAGCCATGCAAGCCGTTCATTTCATCTTAATTAGCCCAAGATGATGCTTTTGAAGTGCCCTGCTTTCTTATCAACACCGTGCCTCCTGCTGCACGGGAAGGAGGTTTTGACATCTCTTAACAACTCAGTCTCAAGAAACAGAACTGAGACCCACACAGCCTGGCCCTGTGCTGTCAAGGGATCTATAACTGTGTGCCCACACAGCTTCCCCGTCCTTCTGGAGAGATCATCCTTGCAATGTGAGAGAACTAATTAGTGACACCTGGTCTCTGCGCTCGACACAGCAATGTGCCTACCTACTATGTGTAAGGAGGCCACTAGGTATTAGCATGTGAGCAAGAGAGTCTCTCTTTTATTGGGGAATCCAATTAGAGAGAAAATGTAGAAAGGAAGGTGTAATATTGAAATGTAAGCAAATGACCATATCATTGCTTCAGGGGTACATTGAATCCTTATTTCCTTTCTCCTTTTTCCAGTTGTTTGCTTAAGACCAAGTGTTGGTATAGAGGTTATATCTAGACAGTGTAGAGATGCCTCTTTCATATTTTTTTATTGATATCTGGTACCAGGAATCCTGTGGCCTGTCGTGTGTGTGTGTGTGTGTGTGTGTGTGTGTGTGTGTGTGTGTAACCAGAAAACAAGAGTCAAAATGTCCCCAGTCTAATTAATGAACATCCTGTACAGTCCGCTGGTGGGATGGCCACTCTGAGCCTCTTCTAGTCACTTCATTTACACATTGTTCTCACTCAGCCTCTCACAGGAAGGCATCTTTCTGAAAGTGCTGCAAACACTACGTGTGAAAAGATAAAGATGGTATAAATAGCTTTCCAACTCTTAGTGCAACTTGCTGGCTCTCATTTCCTTCTCCTCAAGCTCTGGATAGGGATGGAGCCAAATAGAAAGCATAAGAGCCCGAGGATGTAGAGCCTGTGCCTGGCGCTCAAGGTAATCCAAGTCAGAGAAACCAGCATGGTTTCCCAAGACGCCATTTCAGACCGGAAGTGCTCCCTGCGGCAGGTTCAGCTGCAGGGCGGAGAATGGCTTCCCTAAACAGTGGATAAATCTGGTGTTTGAGACCGTTCTCTACCCTTCCTCTTTCTCTATGGACCTCTGCATTGCGCTGGGGCTGAGAGTCCAGGTTGCTTTGCAGATTTCATGCCTGTGACAAACTGTGACCTCAGGCCACACACTAGTAACAAAGCTGCCGAGCATTTGCCAACTGGAAAATCAACGGAAAGAAATAGCCAAGGAAGGCACGCCATTCTCTTTCTGATAGGGGCCACCCAGTGCAGGCTCTCTGGGAGAACTCCCTCACCAAACGAGAGTCCGCTGAACTGTGCGAGCTCCTAAAATGACTGTGAGGACTCGAGGGAATGTGAGAGGTTACTTCAAACACAGGAGGTAAGCTGCCCTTCGTAAACTGCAATATTGCAAAATCGCCACCGCATGTGTGTCTTCTCTGCATGGGTGTCTCTAAGTCCAGACAGCAAGCTTGCACGCAGAAGCATTAAAATTCTATTCCATATGATCTGATCTCAAGCTCCACGCCCCACCCCCACCTTCATTCAGTTCAGCCTGTGTGAATCAGGCCCTGAATCTCTGTTACACACATGTCACAGGCAAGCCGACAGCCCTGCTTTGCAAGAAAGGCACAGCCGGGAACTTATAGAGTCACACAAGCAAAATGAATATAGTACATTAACTCAATATTTTTCTTTCTGAGGACCATGCTCCAGTGCTAAGGATGGAACCGTGGACAAAACAGACAGGAATCTCTCCCCTGCACGAGCATGCTTTCTCAGGAGGGGAAGCAAGCCAATCAAAGTGAAATATAGACTATATTGGATGAGGTCAGTTGCTAGGTAGAAAAAAAAATCGGCATAGAAGCGGGCAGCGGCTCCGTGGGAGAGGCTGAGGGCGGCCGCTCTTGCTGGGATCACTCATGTACCACGTCCTTTATTCTCCATGTCCCAAATGTCACCTCTCCATGTGGTATCTCTGACCATTATCTTAGGAATGAAGCCTGGCAGCCTGAGGCAGGAGTGGGCCTCTTCAGACTGACCCCATTCTTGCTCTTGTCTTTCAAGCTACTCAAGTGAATCTACCCTCTTTGGTTCTCCCAAGGAAGGTGTAACTGGGCGGGTGGGTCAGCACGTGTGTAGTTTCCTCCTGAATAAGCTGTAAAACCATCTTTTCGTAGCCATTTTGGACATCTACCTTCTAGGAAATTAACTCATAATTCTGTTGTTGCTGTTGTTATTATTATTATCATTATTATTGTGATTTCTATCTGTTGCCTGCAAGGACTTGTTATTGGTGCTTTGTGTTTAAAGTGATTCACCACCTCAGAGAGAATGGTGCATTACTAAACTGAACCCTACAGGTGCTATATAGTCTGATCTGTAATATGTAATGAGTATGGAGGGTTTGACCACACACCTCCGAAGTCTACTTGTTGGAAATGTAATCCCCCAAATCATACACTCACACTATTTATAAGAGTGGGCTTTTGAAGGAAACTAGGTAGGATTGGATGAGGTCAGAAGCATGAGGCCACTGTGGTAGCAATAGTGGCTTACGAATTGCTAAGGAGGGGAGACATGAGCTAACCCCTGTGCTGCGTCTCACCACGCTTATTCTCCAGTGTGTTTGTGACAGAGGAGCAAGACCAGAAGGGTGTGCTTAGGTCAACTTGGCTGCCCTCCCTGGGAAGGGCCGCTGTGGTGAACGGGAAGAGACACATTGTCACTGAGCAGGAAGAGGAGGGCACATTTCTCCCAAGTCCTCACGGCTGCCCCAAGCTCAAAACAAAGCAAGAACGAATCCGTGGACTGAGGTCAGACTGAAAAATTCTGAAGGCTGCGAGCAGACGATGGGAGTAGAAGTGGATTGTCTGCCGGGCATGGCAGTCCCAGACACGAAGGCCTTGAATTGGGGTTGTCGGGTCCTAGCAAGCTGCTTCTGGCCTGGATTCCGGTTTCTGGAACTGCTTTTTGTTGCTCAGAATGGCAGTCTATTCTACTTTATCTGGCCATTTTTGTAAGTCTTCAACTGTCTGCTCCATAGTCTTTCTGGTTCTTTCCAATGGACTCGCTGTCTTGTTTCTGATTTGGTGCTTTGGATACGTTTGTTGATTAAATAAAAAGGGAAGAGATGGAGATAGCCCAGTGGCCAGATGGCATTCACATCTGCTCATGAGTTTCAGTTCTTGGTCTGACTGGGCGCCATGTTTTTTTTTTCCTCTGTCTCTTTTCTTCCCACCAGGTTTTCTTTAATTGCTGCTGCCCTGGAGTCTGTGGACAATGAAGCGACAGAGATGGCCCCAGCCATGGGAGAGATGGAGGTTGAGAAGCAGGGAAAGAGATCAAAGGTGAAGTACCATATAAACGTTGTACTGCAACACGTGTGTTACAAGAAAGATGGCTAACTGGGACAATGGTTTTAACTGAACGAAAGTGCCGGAACATCATTTATCATTGAGTTTAAAAAGTAGATATCAGGTGATATCCGGGAACGGTGGGCACAGAGTGCTGTCTCCATCAGTTGTTTTCCCACTTCACTTCTTCAATTCTGACTCACTTCTGGAAATGTGTTCAGACTCCAGGCATTCGGCAGTAACAGATGTTCCCAGCCCAGGCACTCCACAGAGGCAAGGTTACTGTGAAGTCCGCTCTTTAGCTTTGGGTCTGTGTTTCATGGCAGTCATTAAGAACCCTGCCATTCTGGGGATATCACTCAGTAGTAGAGGATGTGTGCCTGGCATGCACCATGTCTAGGGTATAAGGAGCCAAATAAGAAACCGTATTGTGACTCTCTTAGTGCATTTGATGCTAGCTCCTGACCCATGCTTCTCTATCTGTTTGACCAAACGATCTTCAGCAGTTGAGCATGAGGCTAGCATGTAGAACATTGAAACAAAGAGTGAATAGCAGAGGCAGCTCTGAGTTCTGCGCTGCTGCAGAAGACTCAAAGTGACGTTGTTGGATAACTGGACAGGGGACGAACATTATCAAGAAAATCACCTAGTACACAGCAAGGTCAAGCTCACAGAGTCTTTGTGTGTGTGTTTCTTCAGACATCTGGCAAACAGCAGGAGAGATGAAACCTCTTTTCTTCTGTCCCTTTGTGAATTTCCACATTATGCAGATTATCTTTCCCTTGGTCAATAAACATCTTTAGCTTCTCCCACACCTCACTTCCACCAGAGAGAAGAATGTGCCGAGATAAAAATGGATGGTGGCGGCCGGGCGGTGGTGGCGCACGCCTGTAATGCCAGCACTTGGGAGGCAGGGGCAGGCGGATTTCTGAGTTTGAGGCCAGCCTGGTCTACAGAGTGAGTTCCAGGACAGCCAGGGCTACACAGAGAAACCCTGTCTCGAAAAACAAAACAAACAAACAAACAAAAAAGAAAGAAAGAAAGAAAGAAAGAAAGAAAGAAAGAAAAGAAAGGAAGAAAGAAAGAAAGAAAGGAAGAAAGGAAAGGAAAATGGATGGTGGCACATAGACTCCTCCATACCAGGAGAAGCTTGAATTTGACGGTGACCTGGTGGCTGTCATTTGGAGCAAAGGCTTTATTTTGTTCTCCCTGTGCCAAATAACTTGAGCAAACACAGATTAAAGCGCTCCACTCCCTTTGAATTTCAAAATGACTAATATAAAATCTAATTGCAGGCCCTCTCTCCACAGTCCCACGCTCTTTAACAAGATCAACGGCTACCCCTCCCACAGCAGGGGCCCAGCTATTGCATGTGTATGTACATGTGATGGGCTACATGAAAGCACTTTCCCGGGGAGTGGTAAGCAGAGACTAAAAATCAAGACATGGACTTACTCAGCGGTGGCCTGCAATTCTTGGTCCTTTCCGTCAAAACTTGCTCCTTCACGTTGACTTTGGCCATGGACATTTTTCTCAACGATACCTTCTGCTCGCTATGCTCTTTGGTAGAACTGCAGCATCTGCCCACAGAGGGTGGCTGAAAGATGCTATGTTTCCCACAAGGGTACACTGAAACTGAGTTTAGTATCACTAAGGAAAAGGGCTGCTGTGCTGGTTAGTGTTAATCCTCAGTTTGATGAGCTCTAAAATGACTTGGCCTTTGAGAGTGCCAGTGAACCATTATCCTCTTTACACTAATTGATGTGACAAGACCTGTCCACTACGGGTGGCACCACTTCCCTGGGCAGGGGATGGAGGACGGTAATAAAATAGAGAGAGACAGCTGAAAACTGCCATGCTCTTATTCATTCACTGTTTCTGCTCTTGCTTCTGGTTGTAATGTATCCAACTCCTTCAAGCTACTGAGCCTTGACTTGTCTGTTCTAAAGGACTGCACCCCTCAAATGTGAGTCTCTGTCCTGATGGACTCTATTCCTATGCTGTTAGTTTATAAGGACCCTGTTCTTCCTTGAATTGCTTTGTCAGGGTATCTTATCAAAACAATAGGAAAAGTAACGAAGATAACCACCACCAAAAAGCTTACATTATGTACTGACTGGATTTGTGTGTCAGCTTGACACAGGCTGGAATTATCACAGAAAAAGGAGCTTCAGTTGGGGAAGTGCCTCCATGAGATCCAGCTGTGGGCATTTTCTCAATTAGTGATCAAGGTGGGGAGGGCCCCTTGTGGGTGGTACCATCCCTGGGTTGGTAGTCTTGGGTTCTATAAGAGAGCAGGCTGAGCAAGCCAGGGGAAGCAAGCCAGTAAGTAACATCCCCCAATGGCCTTGGTATCAGCTCCTGCTTCCTGACCTGCTTGAGTTTTAGTCCTGACTTCCTTTGATGATGAACAGCAGTATGGACATGTAAGCTGAATAAACCCTTTCCTCGCCAACTTGCTTCTTGGTCATGATGTTTGTGCAGGAATAGAAACCCTGACTAAGACACATTATAAACTCCATAGAGGGTTCACTAGCCCCTAAAGCCATTTTTACCAGCCTGCTTTTCTTACCCAACAAGTAACTAAAGTGTGGATTCTAAATCGTCATGATAAAACAATTAAAGGCTCTAGTACAAACAACACTTACCAGGAAACACAAAACTGTTTCTAGATATTAGGTTTATTGATTCATATGTAGAAATAGATAAACGTAACAAAACCGGGACCCGGACATCTGTATTCATAACATTTTGTTTTTAGCAGCTTTAGCATTTCTTCTCGTGGTCAGGATAGATTGCAAGAGCTTATTTTTTTTTTTCTGGCTGAAAACAGGTTAGGTAACCTTCTCCCGACTGTATGGAGACTCAATGGACTCCTTCCCAGCTGAAGATGGGCCACGCCTAAGGCTTCCATTGTTCTAGCGAACTATGGAACATAGCAGCCCACCTAAGTGGCAGCCTTCTTGGTCTTCTCTTCTACCTTCTGACATGCCTGCAACATCTCTCCAACTTCCTTCTGAGTCTGAGTAACGTCAGCCTCCAGTTTCTTCTTCTGGCTGAGGAGGCTTGTGTTCTAAGGAAGGACAGCATTCCGGTTAAGCAACCTGAGGCCAGCCAATGCACAGGCACGCAGCTCTGGGTAGGAGCAATTGAGCACAGGTTGCCTTAGGCAGTTAAGCAAGATGTCCAGCCCCAGGTTGCTTAGCTACCCAAACAAACATGTTTCAGTGAAAAAGACTTTGCCTGTGTGTGAGTTCAAGACAAAAGAGATGTCAGCCTATATCACGAAGGAAAAATAAGTCCCGCCTGATCTTCACTGAAAACAAAGATTTAGTTTTTAACTTATTGAGGATTTCCCCCCCCCCCTGCTTTTTCAATGTGATAGAAACAAGTGTCCTGGGGCAGAAGTTGGAGTCACCTGCAGCCACCTAGAGATAGGTTGAGGAATAATGGATTCCAGTATGCTATTGCAGGAGGAAAACTGGCTGCCTCTCTTTGCCTACCTGCCTTCCTTCTTACTCTGCAGTGAAGAGGAAGAGGAGGAGGAATAGGAGGAGAAAGAGGAGGAGGAGGAGGAAGAGGAGGAAGAGGAAGAAGAGGAGGAGGGGGAGGAAGACGGAGATGGTTGTGGTAGGGGCAAAGCAGATTGCAGAAAGCTCAGCCCCAGTCCCTAGAACTCTATTAAAGGAAGGCCTTTGTGCTCCTCGCTGCCCCAGTTCCTTCCTGGCTGTTGTATTGGAGGCCGAGCTCCCCTCTGTAGCATCTGCCCTGTGTCTGAAGTACAGCTTTTGTGAGCACAGGAACCCTCAGCACAAAGAGTGCGTGTAAAAAGCATGGGCTGCCCGCTTTGCTTTTCTCCTTTGGATTCATCCTTTCATACCACTCTTCCCCTTCCCTCTGCTTAGAACCTTTCTCAGGGCAGATTAAGCCTCGAGCAGGGAAAGAAAGCATCCCAGAAGTAAGTGGATTTTCCTGGAAGCTCACTGCATATAACTCCATAGAAGCTCTTTATTTCTAAAGGAGGGCACAAGAATAAATACTGATTTATTTGTATAGTACTCATTAAAACTCTCCTAGGGAGGAGATGTTTAACATTTCCACAAGCTTAATGAGCTCTGCTTGAAGGAGGAAGCAGGGTAGGATGTATTGCGCACAGGGTCATCTGTATTGTCACAGAGTAGGTTTGAAAAGGACACGCCTGTCATAGGACAAAGCTATGTGGCTGGGTTGTGGCTTTAAGTGAGAAGGCTTTGAGGAAAACACGGTCACCTTGATTAGTGCTGCGTAAAGTGTGCCTTGTGATCGGGTATGGCACAGGAGAGACATCTGAGTCCCTGCTCCTCCAGCAGAGCCTCTGATGCAGGGAGTCTGTGGTGAGAGTCTCAAATCTGCACTGTTGAGTTAGTGGCTCCAAAACAGCTGGGAAAGTCTGCCCCAGGTTCAGACCTCCAAAGCGTATCGTCATTTCAACATCCTCTCCTCTTGGTGCCCCATTCCCTCTAGTTGAGCTCCACATTTCTTTCTTTTCTCTAGCCCAGTTTTTCAATCAACAGTTACAACATGGATGGAAAGTGATCCATCGCTAATAACAGTAGTACAAACAGCGATGATTAACCCATTAATAAAATCCACGATTCCATTTTATAGGAATCCAACTCATACTTATTTTACTTTACTTTTTAGATTTTATTTTACTTATAGTATTCTTTCTCTCTCCTTCTCCCTCTCCCTCTCTCCCTCTCTCCCTCTCTCCCTCTCTCCCTCTCTCCCTCTCTCCCTCTCTCCCTCTCTCCCTCTCTCTCTCCCTCTCTCTCTCACTCTCTCTCTCTCTCTCTCTCTCTCTCTCTCTCTCTCTCTCTCTCCCTCTCCCTCTCCCTCTCCCTCTCCCTCTCCCTCTCCCTCTCCCTCTCCCTCTCTCTCTCTCTCTCTCTCTCTCTCTCTCTCTCTCTCTCTCTCTCATGTTTGAGTGTTGCCAGAGATGGAGAAAACCCAAGGTCTTCTACAGCCCAGTTCTACACACCACTACTGAACCACAGCCCTGGCTCAGAGCAGCTCATTATATAGTTATATTTAGATTAATTTTCTTGAAGGAGAAAAATACTCACGTGTGTTACCTTGATGGGATTATGCATGATGTATGGAACCTATTGCTAGCTAGGACAAAGGAGTTGGACCCAAAGGTCAAACTGTAGGCACAAAATGATTGCAGCATCTTGCAGTTGGTGCTTTTCTGGAACGTTTAACCAACATTCTAACTGGGGACCATGGTTATTCTAGAAAGGGAAAGTCTTTGTGACATGAGATCATTTGCTCATCAAGGACTTCGGAACTCTGTCCACTAAATGCTCTTGGTATTTTCTAGTCATTGCTGCAATCAAAGGGACTTCATGGCTATCCCTCTGTGTCTCTGAGCATTCTAGTCTGTGCCCTGTTGCTTTAATATAGCCTTAACAAAAGTCACCAGGGTCAACTCTCTGGGAGATAGATTTAATGACATCACACTCAAATACTCACAATTCTCCTGCGAATGCCATTATCTTCAAATAAAATTCAAGCTTTGTCAGAACTTTCAGCCACCATGTATTTCTGCTGGGCCTCCCTTCCAATTCTGTTCTCTAGTATGTGGATTTCCCTTCAAATCCCAAGTACCCAACCCATGTTTCATCCCTGAGTCTTCTGTCTGCCTAGCTGACTTCTTCCATGTCTTTCCTAACTCACATGAAGAAAAATGTACATTTACCTAACTTTAGCTTGTGGGGAAGTATAGCTTCCTCTAGCGTACTCAGATTTGCTATACTTCTTGACGCACGTTTTCACTGTTTGGGGAAAGTGGTGATATTTTGTCTCCATGCAAGTCTTGCTTATCTGGCCTATGGAAGGTGCCCTAAAATCCCTTAGCATGTGGCCCATTTTAATGCATATATTTCCTAGCTACTATAGCTTCTACCAATTCCAGCAGGATTGCGATAGATACAAGAATATGATTCTGGGTCAGAGGTTTTGACTGTTGGATGGCAATCCCATCCCTCTGTCTTTCTACTAGAGGTGGACTCTACAAGTTCCCTCTCCTCACTGTTGGGCATTTCACCTAAGGTCCCTCCCTTTGAGTCCTGAGAGTCTCTAACTTCTCAGGTCTCTGGTACATTCTAGAGTCCTCCCAACCCCTGCCTCCTACTTCCTGCCTGTTTACATTCTCTCTGCTGGCCCTCAGGATTTCAGTCCTGTCCTCCCTGAAATACCTCATCTTGTTCCCTCTTTCCCCTCCCTGTCCCCTATCCCACTCAGGTCTCTCCCTCCCTCTGCCCCCTCCATGATTTCTTTCTTTTCCCTCCCAAGCGGGATTGAGGCATCCTCACTTGGGCCCTTTGGTTTGTTAAACTTCTTGAGTTCTGTGGATTGTGTCCTGGATATTCTGTACTTTTTTTTGGCTATTAGTGATCCACTTATTAGTGAGTACATACCATGCATGTCCCTTCTGAGTTACCTCACTCAGGATGATATTTTCTAGTTCCATCCATTTGCCTGAAAAACTCAGGGTGTCCTTGTTCTTAATAGCTGAGTAGTATTCTACTGTATAAATGAACCACATTTTCTGTATTCATTCTTCTGTTGTGAGACACCTGGGTTGTTTCCAGCTTCTGGCTATCACAAATAAGGCTGCTATGAGCATAGTGAAATGTGTGCCTCTGTTGCATGGTGGGGAATGTTTTGGGTACATTCCCAAAAGTGGTAAAACTCTGACCCAGAATTGTTCCTGTCTACAAGAACTGCAGGGACAAAAAATGGAGAAGACCCTGAGAGAAAGGAGGTCCAGTGACAGGCCCAAATTTAGATACAGCTTAATGGGAGACTCTAAGACCTGACACTATTATTGATGTTATGGACTGCTCACAAAAGGAAACTATTGTGACTGCCCTCAGAAAGACCCAACAAGCAGCTGAGAGTCAGATGCAGATATTTACACCCAACAAATGGACAGAAGCTGCTGACCCCTGTGGTTGAATTAGGGAAAAGCTGGAAGAATTTGAGGAGGTGGGAAGACCACCATAGGAAGACCAGCAGTCTCGACTGACCTGGACCCCTGAGATCTCTCAGACACTGAGCCACCAACCAGGCAGCATGCATCAGCTGATATAAGACCCCAGGACACACATACAGCAGAGTACTGCTTGGTCTGGCCTCAGCGAGAGAAGATGCACCTAACCCTGGAGAGACATGAGGCCCCAGGGAGTGGGGAAGCCTGGCAGGGTGGGGGTTGGGACATTCTTTTGGAGATGGAGGAGGATGTATGGGATGAAGAACAGGCAGAGGGCAGACCAGGAGGGGGATAATGACTGGACTGTAAAAAAAGATTAAATAATAATAATAATAATAATAATAATAATAATAATAATAAGTAATAGTAGCAGTAGCAAAGGCTATGATTCTACATCGCTCGCCCTATGTGCACCTCCATACTTCAGAGCATGCCAGCCTTACCCTAGAAGCTAGAATGTTGACGGTTATTCCATTGGTCAGTGGCCACGCAGAATCTTTGGATGTCTCCGAACTTTGATGAAGGATGATATTTTAAATCAGGGAATCATAGGAAAGCAAGTTTCTTAGAGAGCGTAGGCGAGCTAGGTATGATTCATTTCTCTCTTCCCCAGATAAGCATCCTTGACAATACATTTTTCTGACAGAAGGTTTAATGTTGTGGGTGAAATTGTATCTTTCCTCCCCACCTCCCAAAAAATCGTTGAAGACCTAAGTTGCAGTTTCTCAGAATGTGAACTTATTTAGAACTATGGTCTTGAATGAGGTAATCTATCTATACAAACAGATTATTAGGGTATGCCCTATTCAACACAACTAGGGTCTATAAAAAGGGCAACCCTGGACAGAGGCAGACACTCATAAGGTGAAGATGATGTGAACAAACACTGAGAATTTGATGCGAAGACAAGGGACTGAAATGATGTGTTGACAAGCCAAGGAAAACTAAAAGCTACCAGGAAGCCAGGTGGAGAGGCAAGCAAGGAGTCTTCTGCAGGTTTCAAAGGGAGCGCAGCCTTGAAGATGTCTTGATTCTGGCTGCCTAGTATCTAGGAGTGTGAGAGAATACACCATCAGTTGGTGGTTCTGTTATAGTGGTGGGAGTCTATCACATTTGGTAACAAAACCATCTGGTGCACATCTCTCCCCATGCTTCCCATGCAAAATCCAAGTCATGACCATCTTGTACAACCTAGGAAAAATCCAAAACCAAGACCTGCTGTCTTCAACTCACTGCACCAGGTAATGACAATGGCTTATTGACCTGACCTGGATATGCAAATTATCATGTCTTCTGTGGCTTCCATGTGCTATGTTTTTTTTTTTATTTGTTTGTTTTAACAAGCTCTGGGCATTTTCTGTCTACTTTTACAAGACCCTCAGCACCTCTTCTTCAGACTGAAGAGCGTTTTGCTACTCAGCCACAGCCACCTGCTCCTTCAGATCACTGTCCAGGTGTGCACTGTCATCAAGCAGTGGGTAAAGGTCTTACAAGAGAAAACATGGGTCTGGGGCAAGAATCCCTTTGAGTTCAACTTGGGAGGTGCACCTGTGCATACACGTCCTAAGCAGACCTCTACCAGGTTGAATGTAGTCCCGTTTCCTGTGCTTTTGAAGAATGGAATTTGCTGTTCTCACTTTTATTGCTCAGATCAATCTGTTGCCGTTAGTTACTGTACTCAAGCATTTCCATCCTGCAATAACTTCACTTGAAAATAACTTCATTTGACTCCGAAGCTGGCTCGAGGATATGGCTGGCTGTGACACCAGCCAGTTGGCAGACCTAAGTGGAGTTTTAATCTCCTTGAGATCCCTTCTATCCTCCTCGGTATGGTGGCCTGGGTTCTGCTTCTAGCTTGAGGATCCAGACTAGACCGAAGGGAGTCAATAGCCCATGGCTGTTTCCTCCTAATTTTAGAACAACATTCAGGAAAACATGTCACACATGCCCTGGTCTAAAGGGATGCCTGCTGTGTTCACAGCACTTTAAGAAGGAGAGAAATTAAAATCCAGGAAAAATACCAGACAATTAACAAACTGAGTTAGCTGTGTGTACTCTAATAAATATCTGAGATGAGACAATTCATAAGAAATTGGGTTTAATTTTGGGTCATAATTTCAGAGACTTTGGTCAACGGACCCTTGACCCTGTAGTTGAGGAACTGTTGTGACATGATACATCATGGCGGGTGCACATGACGACCTACTTGCTCCAGTATGGCTAGGAATATGGGAGAAAAGGAGGGAGAGAGAGAGAGGAGAGGATAAGACAGAATAAGAGTGAGGAACACACACACACACACACACACACACACACACAGAGAAAGAGAGAGAGAGAGAGAGAGAGAGAGAGAACCCAAGGAGAAACAATAGGGTCCAGCTTCCCAATACCTCTTTCATTACAGATTCTCTAGGTTCCTTCCACTAGGCTTTACCACCTAACAGCTATGCCACCTTTCACCAGCACCAAAGGCTGATGACAAAGCCTTTAAAACATAGACCTGACAGCTGGAAAGGCCCAGGGTCTCGGAGCCAAGCAGGCAGAGTCCCGCCTAGGCTCTGTGGGACATCCCCGAGCCCTCTGGTGAGCACCAAGGCTGCTTCTGCAACCAGCTCGCCGGCCCCTGGACCAGCGGTGTAGCGGCGGGCCTCCATATTGCAACCAGGACACAGCTGAAAAGGCCCAGGATCTGTGGGACATCCCCGCCCTCGGGTGAGCACCTAAGCTGCGTTCTGCAACCAGCTCGCCGGCCCCTAGACCAGCGGTGTAGCGGCGGGCCTCCATATTGCAACCAGGACACAGCTGGAAAGGCCCAGGTAAACACCCCTTCCAGGGCTACACTCACGGGGGTATCTGCTAGGGTCTCGGAGCCAAGCAGGCGGAGTCCCGCCTAGGCTCTGTGGGACATCCCCGAGCCCTCTGGTGAGCACCAAGGCTGCTTCTGCAACCAGCTCGCCGGCCCCTGGACCAGCGGTGTAGCGGCGGGCCTCCATATTGCAACCAGGACACAGCTGGAAAGGCCCAGGCTCTGTGGGACATCCCCGCCCTCTGGTGAGCACATAGGCTGCGTTCTGCAACCAGCTCGCCGGCCCCTAGACCAGCGGTGTAGCGGCGGGCCTCCATATCACAACCAGGACACAGCTGGAAAGGCCCAGGCTCTGTGGGACATCCCCGCCCTCGGGTGAGCACCTAAGCTGCGTTCTGCAACCAGCTCGTCGGCCCCTAGACCAGCGGTGTAGCGGCGGGCCTCCATATTGCAACCAGGACACAGCTGGAAAGGCCCAGGTAAACACCCCTTCCAGGGCTACCCTCACGGGGGATCTGCTAGGCTCTCGGAGTTCCTTGCAACCAGGACACAGCTGGAGAAGCCCAGGTAGACAGACTCCAACAGGGGCTACAATCGCATGGGTGGCAGCCAGCTTATGATCCCTTAAAGCAGCAGTCACACATAATCACCAATAGAGAAACAACAGGTGAGCCCAGCCTCACAGGAGATTCAAACACCAGCCACTGACAACAAGGCCAACTAAAACCAGAAATAACCAGATGGCAAAAGGAAAACGAAGGAACGTTACTAACAAAAATCAAGGCAACATGACAGCATCTGAACCCAGTTCTCCAACAACAGGAATCCCTGGATACCCTAAAACACCAGAAAAACAAGACTTGGATATAAAATCACTGGTCAGGATGCTGGTAGCTGAACACATAGAAAAATCTCGTAAAGAAATAGAGGAGAAAATGGATCAAAAGTTAGAAGCCTTTACGAGGCAAATACAAAAATCACTTCAAGAAATGCAGGAGAAGATGGATCAAAGAGAAGAAGACAATAAGGAAGAAAGACAAAAGTCACTTAAAGAACTACAGAAGAACGTGGGCCAACAAGTAGAAGCTATGAAAGAGGAAGCACAAAAATCTATTAAAGAAATACATGAAAACACAATCAAGCAAGCGAAAGATCTGAGCACATCCATCCAGATACTAAAAACAGAAGTAGAAACAACTAAGAAATCACAGAGGGAGACAACATTGGAGATAGAAAACCTGGGGAAGAAATCAGGGGCCATAGACGCAAGTATCAACAATAGAATACAAGAGATAGAAGACAGAATCTCAGAAGCCGAAGATAACATAGGAACCATTGATTCAACAGTCAAAGAAAATACTAAATGCAAAAAGGTGGTAACCCAAAACATCCAGGAAATCCAAGACACTATGAGAAGACCAAACCTAAGGATTATAGGTATAGACGAGAGTGAAGATTTACAAGTTAAAGGGCCAGCTAATATCTTCTATAAAATTATGGAAGAAAACTTCCCCAACCTAAGGAGAGAGATGCCCATGAATATACAAGAAGCCTATAGAACCCCAAACAGACTGGACCAGAACAGAAATACATCCCGTCACATAATAATCAAAACTCCAAATGTAATAAACAAAGAAAGAATACTAAAGGCAGCAAGAGAAAAAGGCCAAGTAACTTATAAAGGAAGACCTATCAGAATAACACCAGACTTCTCACCTGAGACCATGAAAGCTAGAAGATCCTGGGCAGATATCATGCAAACTCTAAGAGAACACAAACTTCAGCCAAAACTACTTTACCCAGCAAAACTCTCAATTGCCATTGATGGAGACATCAAGGTATTCCATGACAAAACCAAATTTGCAAGATATCTCTCCACAAATCCAGCCCTACAAAGGATAATAGGGGGAAAACACCAAGACAAGGACGGAAACTACACCCGGGAAGAAGCAAGATAGAAACCTCCTCTCATCAAACCCAAAAGAAGATAACCTCTCGATATAAAAAATAAATAAGATAAATAAATATAATTTCAAAAATGTATGGAGGTAATAATTACTATTCCTTAATATCTCTTAACGTCAATGGACTCAATTCCCCAATAAAAAGACATAGATTAACAGACTGGATACGGAAACAGGACCCTACATTTTGCTGCATACAGGAAACACATCTCAGTGTTAAAGACAAACACTACCTTAGAGTAAAAGGCTGGAGGACAATTTTACAAGCAAATGGTCTCAGGAAACAAGCTGGAGTAGCCATTCTAATATCAGATAAAATTGACTTTCAACCTAAAATCATCCAAAGAGACTCAGAAGGTCACTTCTTGCTGGCCAAAGGGAAAATCCACCAGGAAGAGCTCTCAATACTGAACATCTATGCTCCAAATGCAAGGGCACCCTCCTTCGTAAAAGAAACCTTACTAAAGCTTAAAGCACACATTACACCTAACACAATAATTGTGGGTGACTTCAACACTCCACTCTCCTCAATGGACCGATCAGGAAAGCAGAAACTAAACAGGGACACAGTGAAACTAATTGAAACTCTGGACCAATTGGATTTAACAGATATATATAGAACATTTCATCCTAAAGCTAAAGAATATACCTTTTTCTCAGCACCGCATGGTACCTTCTCCAAAATAGACCATATAATCGGTCACAAGACAGATGTCAACAAATACAAGAAGATCGAGCTAATCCCATGCCTCTTATCAGATCACCATGGAGTAAGAGTGGTCTTCAATAGCAACAAAAACAACAGAAAGCCCACATACACATGGAAACTGAACAATACTCTACTCAATGACACCTTGGTCAAGGAAGAAATAAAAAAAGAAATCAAAGACTTTTTAGAATTCAATGAAAATGAAGGTACAACCTACCCAAATCTATGGGACACAATGAAAGCAGTGCTAAGAGGAAAACTCATAGCTCTAAGTGCATCCAAAAAGAAACTGGAGAGCGCATACACTAGCAGCTTAATGGCACACCTTAAAGCCCTGGAAGAAAAACAAGTTAATTCACCCAGGAGGAGTAGAAGACAAGAAATCATCAAACTCAGGGCTGAAATCAATCAAATAGAAACAAAGAGAACCATACAAAGAATCAACAAGACCAGGAGCTGGTTCTTTGAGAAAATCAACAAGATAGATAAACCCTTAGCCAGACTAACCAAAGGACACAGAGACAGTATACAAATTAACAAAATTAGAAATGAAAAGGGAGACATAACAACAGAAACTGAGGAAATTCAAAAGATCATCAGATCCTACTACAAAGGTCTATACTCAAAACAACTGGAGAATCTGGAGGAAATGGACGATTTCCTAGACAGATATCAAATACCAAAATTAAATCAGCATCAAGTAGACCAGCTAAATAGTCCCATAACCCCTAAAGAAATAGAAGGGGTTATAGAAAGCCTCCCAACCAAAAAAAGTACGGGACCAGATGGTTTTAGTGCAGAATTCTACCAGACCTTCAAAGAAGACTTAACACCAATACTCTCCAAACTATTCCACAAAATAGAGACAGAAGGGACACTGCCCAACTCATTCTTCGAAGCCACAATTACGCTAATACCTAAACCACAAAAAGATCCAACAAAGAAAGAGAACTTCAGGCCAATTTCTCTGATGAATATAGATGCAAAAATACTAAATAAAATTCTTGCTAACCGAATCCAAGAGCACATCAAAACGATCATCCACCATGATCAAGTAGGCTTCATCCCAGGGATGCAGGGATGGTTCAATATACGGAAATCCATCAATGTAACCCACTACATAAACAAACTGAAAGAAAAAAACCACATGGTCATCTCATTAGATGCTGAAAAAGCATTCGACAAAATTCAGCATCCTTTCATGCTAAAAGTCTTGGAAAGAGCAGGAATTCAAGGCCCATACCTAAACATAGTAAAAGCAATCTACAGCAAACCAGTAGCCAACATCAAAATAAATGGAGAGAAACTTGAAGCATTCCCACTAAAATCAGGGACTAGACAAGGCTGCCCTCTCTCTCCATATCTTTTCAATATAGTACTTGAAGTTCTAGCAAGAGCAATTAGACAACATAAGGAAGTCAAAGGGATACAAATTGGAAAGGAAGAAGTGAAACTATCATTATTTGCAGACGATATGATAGTTTACCTAAGCGACCCAAAAAACTCCACCAGAGAACTTCTACAGCTGATAAACAACTTCAGCAAAGTGGCAGGTTATAAAATTAACTCAAGCAAGTCAGTGGCCTTCTTGTACTCAAAGGACAAGCAGGCAGAGAAAGAAATTAGGGAAATAACACCCTTCACAATAGCCACAAACAACATAAAGTATCTTGGCGTAACTCTAACCAAACAAGCGAAAGATCTGTACAACAGGAACTTCAAGTCCCTGAAGAAAGAAATCGAAGAAGACCTCAGAAGATGGAAAAATATTTCTTGCTCCTGGATTGGCAGGATCAATATAGTAAAAATGGCCATCTTGCCAAAAGCAATATACAGATTCAATGCAATCCCCATCAAAATCCCAACTCAATTCTTCATAGATCTAGAAAGAGCAATTCTCAAATTCATCTGGAGCAACAAAAAACCCAGGATAGCTAAAACTATTCTCAACAATAAAAGGACTTCTGGGGGAATCAATATCCCTGACTTCAAGCAGTACTACAGAGCAATTGTGTTAAAAACTGCATGGTATTGGTATAGCAACAGGCAAACAGATCAATGGAACAGGATTGAAGACCCTGAAATTAACCCACAGACTTATGGTCACTTGATCTTTGATAAAGGAGCCACAACCATCCGGTGGAATAAAGATAGCCTTTTCAACAAATGGTGCTGGTTCAACTGGAGGTCAACATGCAGAAGAATGCGAATTGACCCACTCTTATCTCTCTGCTCTAAGATCAACTCCAAGTGGATCAAGGACCTCCACATAAAACCAGACACACTGAAACTATTAGAAAAGAAACTTGGGAAGACCCTGGAGGACTTGGGCACAGGGGAAAAGTTCCTGAACAGAACACCAATAGCGTACGCACTAAGATCAAGAATCGACAAATGGGACCTCATAAAATTACAAAGTTTCTGCAAAGCAAAGGACACTGTCCGAAGGACAAAACGGCAACCAACAAAGTGGGAAAAGATCTTTACCAACCCCACATCCGACAGAGGGCTAATATCCAATATATACAAAGAACTCAAGAAGTTAGACCGCAAAGAAACAAATAACCCTATCAAAAAATGGGGCACAGAGCTAAACAAAGAATTTTCACCAGAAGAAATTCGGATGGCGGAGAAACACCTTAGAGATGTTCAACATCATTAGTCATCAGGGAAATGCAAATCAAAACAACCCTGAGATTCCACCTCACACCAGTCAGAATGGCTAAGATTAAAAACTCAAGAGACAACAAGTGCTGGCGAGGATGTGGAGAAAGAGGAACACTCCTCCACTGTTGGTGGGATTGCAAAATGGTAAAACCACTCTGGAAATCAGTTTGGCGGTTCCTCAGAAAATTGGGCATGTCACTTCCAGAGGACCCTGCCATACCACTCCTGGGCATATACCCAGAGGATTCCCCTACATGCAATAAAGACACATGCTCCACTATGTTTATAGCAGCCTTGTTTATAATAGCCAGAAATTGGAAGGAGCCCAAATATCCCTCAAAGGAGGAATGGATACAGAAAATGTGGTATATTTATACAATGGAATACTACTCAGCAATTAAAAATAATGAATTCATGCAATTTGTAGGTAAATGGTTAGACCTGGAAAATATCATCCTGAGTGAGCTAACCCAATCACAAAAGAATGCACATGAAATGCAATCACTGATAAGTGGATATTAATGAGCCCAGAAGCACTAAATACTCAAGACACAAATAGCAAGTCAAATGATTCCCAAGAAGAAGAAAGGAGAGGACCCTGGGCATGTAAAGATTGCATCCAGTTTAGTAAAGAAACCGAGGGGGGAGGGGGAATGATTGGGGAATAGTTGGGGGGGAGAAGAACTATGGGAACTATGGTGGGTGGGAACTGGGAAAGGGGAAAGCCTTTGAAATGTAAACATAGAATATAGAAAATAAAAATAACTAAAAAAACAAAAAACAAACAAAAAAAAAAAAAACATAGACCTTTGGGAGACACCTTCCATAGACTTCTTACCTATCTTTTGAAGCCGTGTATCCTTCTCATTACATTAAAAGGCTTCCATTCATTTACAAAACAATCGAAACAATTCAAGAATCCAAGTTCAATGTCTACTTCAAGATTCAAGACACGCTATTAGTTGCCAGCCCCTGAAAAGTTCAAAACAACTTACGTGATATGTTATACAATGGCAATGTATAACCATTCCACCCAAACAGGAGTAATAGATGGACCGGACCAAAGCGAGACTTAAACCCTGCAGGACAAACAATAAATACCATATAAACAGTAAAGTTCTCCAAGGTTAGTAGCCTAGACATATGGCAGCACATTGTGAATTCTCAAGGGCTCGGGAAGTCCTGCCTTGTAGCCTTGATGACACATCCACATACCTCCTGGCAGGCATCCCACACTTTCCATCTCAAGCCGCCTGTGATATCTTCATTGAAGTTTAGTATTCATACTCAGAGCTGCAACTCTACTGCCGTCTGGGTTTCTTGGCAGACACTTTAACACGTTCATACAATGTCTAGCATCTCAAGGCTTTAAAAAATTCTCGGTGGAAGCTTCCATGACATGGTGACTCTTACTTTTCGTATGGTTGTAAAACCAGGGTTGCTTGGATGCCTCGAGGCTCGCCATCAAAGCAAGTCATACCTGGCACGTATGAACTATGGTAGAAGTAGCTTCAGGGTGTCCAGATAGCTGACTGTGGAGAAGCAAATGCCAAGGATAATTCAAGAAGTGACTCTGAGAAAATACATTATCCGAGGCTTTTTTTTTTCCCCAGAGTAATTTTTCACTGAAATTACATGACAGTTTTACACCTTTGACTCTTCAATGGTAGGCTAATGCTTCTTTCCAAAATGCCTTCAAAGTATGGGTCTCATCACCCTGGTAAAGACTGGCTCCTTTATAACACTGTTAGCCTTGTTAGCATTCACAGTGCCCTCCATTGGTGCTTTATACAAATTCCTTTTCTAGCCAAAGTATACGTTTTAGGAATCTTTCTCTTCTGTTGCAGTTTCTAGCATTCACTGTAAATCTAATCAAAATCATCAAATAATCCCTACTTCACTGGGACTGCATTACATACTATCATGAAAACCAACAGAAAAATTTAGTTCATTGCCATTAAACTTCGATTCCAATAGAGTCTCAAGGCATAAATAAAATGAACTCGAGTTCTCTATCACAGTATAAAGAATAGGAGTCATAATCTAATTTGCAGTAGAGTTCTTATTTCTATCTGTGATGTCAGCAGCAGAAGATTAACTCTTTATGTCCTTAACCACATTCTAATCTTCTGAGTCCTTCCCGCAATGAACTTTTAAACGTCCTGTACACATTCTACACTTTCTCTAGTCTATTTCTCTGAAAATTTCCAAATCTGTCTTGCAAATCAACCATAATGGGTTCTAAACCATATCATCACATAGCGTTACATTAATGACCCCACTCATGATGCAAAATAGCTGGTCAGCAGTATAGGGAATTGAGTCTCAAGTATCATACCTACACATACATGCATCCATACATGCAAGTATTCTTCTGAGACATAGCTCTCCTCCCCTTTTGTGTTTTATTCTGAGATAAGTTCTCAAATTTAAATTGACCATGGGTGGATTTGAACGTAAAGATCCTTCCGCATTAGATCTGGATTAGCTAGGATTATAAGCATGTTCCACCAAGCCCAACTAAGCAACTTTCTGTTGTGGCCTTCACCGCTCTAACAAATACCTGGGATAAATCAGGGCATACAGAGACTTTGTAATAGCGTAAATTTGGAGGGTTTTCACTTTAAAAACAGAGATTGGAGGGTTATACTGTTGAATCTATGTCTATCACAGCACACCGATCAACATTTCTACAGCCCCCTAGCCCCACTCAGTAAAGAACCAGAATCCTTTCAAGGTTCCGATGGGGCAGCTCTAACTTTATTAAAATCTCTCACAAGTCTGTATAGGGCAGAATCTATATTTATAAGGAAGGAAGAATAATCTTATACTACTCTCAGTGGTAGAAAATGTCAGAACATGTCAGGAAAGAGGGGTTGAGGTTGAGACAAATGCTAGACCTCAGTTTAGCAATTCTGCTATAATATAATAATAATAATAATGCTAAAGCAATACTAAACCACCAAAAATAACATGCATATTTTTTCAAAGAGGTTCAGAAAACTCATCCGCTATGTGTTATTAAATTATTTTAATATTGTTTTCTGAGAACAAAACACAGCTGACAATATATTTGGAAACTGACAAAAAACCTGACAGTAATTGTGTGTTCCAAATAACAGAAAGCACACCAACCAAACAACCAAGCAACCAAAAATCTAAATCCGCTACAATTTCCATTTCTCAACGTTCTCAAGGATCTTTTACTATCACGTGATGAAATTATGGCTGATGTATCTAGCCTCTGTGAAGTATACTGTTCAAAGCCTTGATCATACAAGTTTGTACTTTTATGAGCCCTAAGTATCTCTTTCCTATCTTTGTCATCATAAAATAGACGAGAGTTAGCTTCTAGAAGGAGTGTGAATTGTGGTTCATTGTTAATTCTGACTTGGTCTGCCCTCAGAATTGAGCAAACATGAAGACATACTGTTTTAGCTTTAAGAGTGGTTGCTAAGTTGCTTATCGAAATGGTTTGTGGTCCCAGCTCCCCTGTCAAACTTACCTCATGAAATGGGCCCCACTGCTGAGCAGATATGACGGAGACTATTACGATGATTCTCATCCTTATCCTCTCTGCCTTTTCCTTATAGAAACTTCCAGAATTAACTGCAAAAGTACATCTGGCGTCAGAATCAGATTGTTCATTTGATTGTCCTAAGGCCCACACCCTGCCCTCTAAGGTTGATCTCCATGGTCTGCGGATGATTATGGCGAAGATTTGCGGTTGGATCAGAGGTAGGCTTGATTTACCAGGATGGCGTATCTCCTCACGGGAATTAATTTTCAGAAGGAGTTATTAAAATGGATGAGGAAAATGTCTTCTTGCCTCTGTAGCCCAGGGGTTAGTGTCATTTCTCCACTGGCCCATCTCACTAGCTTCCACAAATAAGGGATGATCTTTAATACCTGTTCATAGGCAGCATAATAAGAAGGTCCTTTTATTATGCTCCGAGATCGAAATCCTACAGGACTACATGGATCGTCAGCTAACTGAGATACTTAAGGGGTAAATTATATATCTACCAATTTGTTTGTTGACTCTCCAACCCTCAGACTTGAGACATGTGACTGTATTTGGAAATAGAACCTTTCATAGGCAATTGAGATAACAATGACCTTAGTCCAGCATGGCTGGTATCTTCATAAGAAGAAGGGAAGACAGCACGGGTGGGTGAGGAAGGAGGAAAGATCACTTGAGGACGTAGTGAGAAGGTAACTATTTGCCTGAGAGCAGAGGGCACAGGTCTCTGGAGAAACGGAACTTGGCAGCCCTTTCTTCTCAGATTGTATAGACTGTAGAACGATACGAACATGAATGTCTGTTGTGTAAGCACCCACGCTGCGCATTCTGAAACAGTGGCCTCCGCAAACACATGCAGTGATGCGCAGATCCGGCAGCACTGGCTTGTAGACAGTTTTCCATCTTCCATTTTTGCCCAGCCGGCTCCCTGTATACAGGAAGATGAACTCAACTTTAACCTGCTGTCAACTTTTTCCATACAGTGATACGTTTTTTCTATAACAAGCCGAATGCTTCAAATGGTAGCTCCCCCCTCCCTCATTGTCTGTGAAACGTCCTGAGTACCTGCAACAAGAAAAAATGTCATTTAAGAAAACTGGAAATGGGGCCTTTCAGATGGCTTGGTGGATAAAAGACACTTGCTGCCAAGTTTGATGACCCGAGTTCGATCTTCTGGAGCCTGGAAGGAGGAAACAGAATCCTGCAGGTGGTCCTCTGATTTGTACATGCGTGCACACATGTCATTCAAAGAAAACTGGAAATGATACAAGCCCCAAAATGCCTGATAAACAATTAACATACTGCATGCAGAGTAAAAAAAAAAGTTTTTAAACTCCAAACTTCCTCATGAATATTTTAAGGCAGCATAATAAGGAGGTCCTTTTTGTCTCTCAAACATAAGAAATCAAAGAAGAGAGCAGTAAAACCAGCATTAAATCTTACACTTTTGAAAAGCTAATGATTTTATAGCAGTAACGTAATGGGTCAACTTTTCTTTTAATATTGCTCATCTATTTCAAGAAATATCAAGGTATACTAAACTGAATGCATATGAGTGAACTTTAAATCATTAACAAGGTATTTTTTTCTCCTAAGAATCCTATTAAAGTTTGAAACACTAATTCCTGAAAACAAACTAAAATATCTTATTTAAAACTGAGAAGAGATTTAGTCAGTCAAAAAAAGTAAGTCACAAATTCATCTATAAATTGAAATTATATGGCAAGACTTAACGTAATTTAATTTGGAGGAGTGCAATATTAGGAAGGGAATGATGGTTGAATATCCCTGGAGAGCCAAGTCTATATACTAGGGAAAGCAAATGTTTGCTACAGTGAAATCTTACCATATTCAGTTAAGCTTTTCTTGTCCATGGCGGCTTTCAGACGACAACCGAAGAGCTGTGTGGTTTTTACGGAGACAGTGCTCTTTATGTATACCATTTACTGTTTGACTTTCTATAGAAAAGCCTTGCCCCGTCCTTCTCTAGTCACTCAAATCCAAACAAATAAACACATTTTATAGCAAAGAATTTTAGTTTATCCACTTTCAAGCTCATCTTCATTGGGTGTGTCTTGGAAGAGCAGAGAGTAGACCGGATAAGATATACCATGAACTTGAATCGACAGCGTTCTTCTTTTCTACTTCCTAATCATTTTGTGGAAACGATAAAACAATATGGGGGAAAACAATAGCTGGTGCTTCCGAAGGATTCAGTATGCCTCGGTGATGGCTCTTCTTCACTGTAAACACTGATTAGATTGAGAGACGACTGGGGGACTCCATGAAGCACAGCTCTAAGGATGACTGCGATGGCGTTTCAGACGGGAACAGATGGTGAGGGTTCTGAACTACTGAATTAATTCCTTGGTAGATTTGCAGAAAGATTATTGAGAGGTGGTGAAGGGCAGGGTAAATAAGGAAGTAGGTCTCTGGGAAGCATGCTCTTGGAAGGTCTGTTTGGCAGGCGCCTCCTCCTTCGGTCCTTCTAGGCTGACAGGATGGGAATTGTTCTGATGTCCCGGGATGTCACAGGACACTAAGACCTCCAAGATCAGAAATCAAAAGAAATATTTCCTCCCTTAAGCTTTAGCTCACTACTTTTTGGCCACAGGGAAGACAAAAGCGACCAACACATCCCCCATGCATCTTTATGTGCTAGGTGAATGAACATTGCGTGGCCCTGAGCTGCTCCCCCACTTCCTGTTTGTGAGATGGAGGTCAAGCACAGGCACCAGGCTCCCTCCCCTTAGTCCATCCGTCGGTGTTTGGACAATCCCTTGCTTCCCTTTAGCCATGCCGATGAAAACATCTGTATAAATAAAACCATCAACAGCTGAATCATCCAGAGAAGCGTAGAGGTCCTGATCAGGATGATAAGCACAGTACCCTGCCAACAGCAAGAGCTCAAATATTTGTAAGTAAATATTGTACGCGTATGCTTCCTACTCAGAATTTTATGTTTTTAATTTATTTTTGAAAATAAATGGATATTTAAACGAATACACATACGCAGTGTATTTTGATCTTCGTCATTCTCCTCCCCGCCCCCTCCCCCCTCCCGTCTCCAAAATCATAGTCCCCCATCATGTCCTCTTCCTCGTTTCATATCTTCTGTTTTAAACACACTGAGGCCGAGGACTGCTACTCCATGGGCACGCAGATGTCATGTCAGCCGCTACAGCGTGGGCAACTTACCAAGGAGCACATCCCTGAAGAAGCAAAGGAACCGTCCTCCCAGCAGCCATCAGTAAGAGCTCGGAGGTGGGGCCTGGGAGTTCCACGCCCATCCCCGCTGGAATTTCCATTGGCTTGATTGCTTGCAGGCAACCAGGGCTCCGGTGAGTTCCTGAGTGTGGAGGCCCTGTCGGGTCCGGAAGATGTAACATCTGTTCTGTCATTTCCCTACCAATGGGTCCAGGCTGGGTCACTTAGGAACTAGTGAGTTCATTCACAATTTGCTGCATTATCTCCGAGTCTCGGCCCTCTGTAGCTTTCTCTGTCCCTTCAGTTTCCTGGGTTCTGCATTATCAGACTGTCTGAGTTTCTATGGAGATTACAGAAACATGACCTTGAACCTCGTCCTACCTTCAGGCGATAATTTCCTTTGAGGTCTAAAATTTGTCGTATTATTCGTGATTGCTTGGACTTTCATGCCTACATATATTTTTCCCCTGGAATTCTACTCCATTTCTTCCTAACCCTAGACTCAAAACTAAATCACCAGATTAAGGCCAGGCATTTGCTGCAATCTGAACTCCCGCAGAGCAGAGAGGGTCTGGGGTGGTGCGCGCACTGTTCTGTGAGATGCTCATCTGTCCTGTCTGGATGTACCGATTATAGCCGCTGTGAGTCATCTGAGCTCGCGCCAGAGCCTCCGCCGCCCCTTCCTTTCCCAGCCCATCACAGCTCATGCTCCCTTCAGCTTTCTCCTCTTAACCTTAGCTGTTTGGATCTCTGACTTCCTTTGCACTGATGATTATAATTGGGCAACTGTTCTCCCGACATTCAGATGTACCTGACGCGACACAGACTCTCTGCGGATTCATTTTCCTCACAGGGTTTATTTATAGCTGCAGTTTGACGTTACCTGAAATCAAGCTTTTTTTTTTTTTTTTTTTTTTTTTTGCCCCCTTTGCGAAAGCAGACTTTCAGTTTTTGTTCTCTGTGCAAGGAAGTAGGACAGACTTCAAGGCGCAGTATTTTTGCAGAGCATCAGAACCTTCTTTGAGAGCCTGATTCGCAGCCTTTCAAGTAGACCAGGTTTTCTCACCACAGTCAATTCTATGAAATGCCAGAAAGCAAGAGCTAGGCTAACAAACACACAAGCCGCCAAATTTAGCTTGACACCCTTATTAAATATTGACCTCATGGGAATCGAGGCCGAAAACAAGCTTTGAGAAAGAAGCCAGCCTGCGCATTAATGGGCTTCCTTTGTTTTGGCTGCTACTGTCCTCCAGTTGCTTAACCAATGTATTGAAACCAAGTTAAACTTTAGGCTCAACCGATTTCCTTTTTAACACACAGTTTTCACTGTAGGGGAACTAATCCGGCAGATAAAATAATCATTGTTAATCACCCGTGTTTATAATTGTACCTTTGATCTGCACTCTGCGCAGCACTTTGACAATGTTGACTCCCTGATCTCCCTCCCCACCTTCTGTAGTTGGTGGGTTATTTTGTTTCTTTTTGTTTTCCTTTGGTTTATCTCTCGCCTTCCCCTAGAAGCTAAGCGATATCATGTTTGAAGTCACCGACTTGTTAGGACAGAATTAAGAAAAGATCCAGCAAGCGGGAGCCTAGTCACTTAGTCACCTGTCTGTGCACACCCTGCCCTTTCAGTAGGGAGACATCACCCACCACAGTGCACACCCGGCCCTTTCAGTAGGGAGACATCAGGCCACCACAGTGTCCTTTCACAGCAGGCAGGGACCTGCAAACACTTCTTTCTTTCTCATCAGGACAGGAGGTTCCTCTATGGCTGAGAATCTTCAATAGTTTTGAAGCCTAAGAAAGGAATTTGAATCAAGAATACTCAAATCTCTGTGTGTCTGTGTGTAGCATATGAGTGCATTTTGATGTTTCCTTGCGTCTCATATGACAGTAGAAAGAACTTAAGAAAACATATGGTGGGGGAGAACTGGGAAAGGGGAAAGCCTTTGGAATGTAAACATAGAATATAGAAAATAAAAATTAAATAAAAAAAATATAAAATAAAACCTGTCGCGATGAGCATTGCTTGCTTCCTGTGAATGGAATCACACCGATGCCCTGGCTTCTAGAGCACAGTGAGATTGGTTTTCATTTGCTTGGTTTTGGTTATGGTTTGCTTTGTTTGTTTTTGTTTTTGTTTCTGTTTTGGCAAGATTCCAAACGTCGTCCTAAGGGGAGCCACGTAGGATGCATTCTGTCCCTGAAAGGATTCTGAAATCAATACTCAGCCGCTGCTCGCCAATACGAGGACGCAGACCTCCAGTTGTCTGTTTCCTCCTCTTCAAGTTCCGCTTCCGCTTCTGAGAGTTGAAGCTGAGGTGGAGACTCTTCCTCTCCTTTCACTCTGGAGCTCTCTGAAGTGAGTATGTTAAAAGCATCCAATGAAGGGCCTGCTTGAATTGAACTTTTAGGTTTCTCTAATCTCAAAATCTCCGTTGCTGAAGCAGCTCTCTCCAGGGTTCCTGGGAGAGCTCTGGGTTCGAATCGATCCTAACGATCAGAACAGGATGAACAGGTAGTTGACTTTCCCCTCACAGAACTGAGATTCTTAGGCCTTTTAGCTATAGCTCAAGAACTGGAATTCTAAAGTAGTTTTTTAAAATAGAAAACTTCCAGGTTGGATGTGACTATATTTAAATGCTTACATTTATTATGCTTGAATTTTTCTAGACTATTCCACTTTTAGGATGAATCTGTCAAGGGTATTATAAATGTAGAACAAGGAAGGATGCAACTCCTAGCTGGTCTCTTATATTTAATTATAGACATTACAGAAAGATAGAGGGAAATACATTCAGGAAGCAAGCAACACAGTAGTGCCCTAATGCCACCAAATGCAGAATAGAATGGTTCAGGATGAGCTTGACAGATTTTACTGTAATCAGGACCCTTATTACGGTAGGAAGATCTACTGACTCTCTGAGTATTTAAATAAAGGTGAAGGATTTATTTCCAGGAATGTTATAAGATGCCTCTACTTTTACAATGTACATTTTAAGCCTTGTTCCAAAGACAGGATGCATATAAAAGCAGAGATGCAAACAAAACATTGCTACATATTAATGATGTGAGGGCCTGAGTGGACAGCTGTCCATGGGCCAGTTAACTCTGGACAGGTCTAATGATGAGCCAGTCTTCTGTAGTCCCAGGAATGCTTACCGTTAGTTCTCAAAGCAAAACAGAATAGTAATTCTCAAATAAAACAAAAGTTATGTTTCCTTTGTTCTTTTGGTGCTGACTTCAGTACAAACTCCAAGCAAATGTTTAGATAAAAACTTAATCTGGGGGGATGGCAAGTTCCTTCAGTTTCTTCAAGAGGAAGTTGACACGTTTAACCTTCTAGACTGCATGGAGAATGTGAATGCTTAGAGGAGGTCACTGGGGATAACATGAACTTATTATATATTTTTATATATATATAATTTATATATTATATTATATTATATTATATTATATTATATTATATTATATTATATTATATTATTCTTAGGCCTTTCAGCTATAGCTCAAGAACTGGAATTCTAAAGTAGTTTTTAAAATACAACACTTGCAAGTTGGTTGTAACTCTATTTAAATGCTTACATTTATTATGGCTGAATTTTTCTAGACTATTCCACTTTTAGGATGAATCAGCCAGATATATATGTATATATGTATACATATGTATAGCTATATATATATATAAATTACATATACAATATTATATAATATTTTTCTGTAAATACTAAAAAAAAAAAAAAAAGAAAAGAAAACCCTAAGAATCTTGTAAACGCATGCCCTCAGATCCATTATGAGGGGAGAATTCCACGGAAGGAAAGAAAGGAGGAAGGAAGGAAGGAAGGAAGGAAGGAAGGAAAGTAGAAAAAAGGAAATGCTGATTATTAGGTGGATAGGGAAGGAGAGTGGTTGAGTGGATTCAGGAAGGAATTGGGACAGGGGTTAATAAGATCAAAATATGTTGTATGAAATTCTCAAAGAACTAAACATAAAACAAAATCAAACCCCCAACACATGTCCAAGTTGATAAAGCCATGCCATGATGAGGCTGGTAGAATATACTGCCATCTAGTGGTGCTAATGGCATGCACTCTGTGTCCTCAATGTCATTTTCTGAGCTGAGTGATGGTTGGTTGAGCACACTAGAAGGAAGCTATACTGCACAGGGCTAAAGTTGGCGGTGGAAAATTACATTACATGAAACCTTTTACCATAAAGCCTTATAATTACCATAGCTGTTTCAATGGGCCCCCAGAAAGGATGGCCGGGAGCATCAAAGACCCGAAGTAAAGAAAACAGTTCATCAAGCAAACAAGAGCCAGTCTTGGCAGGGACACCAGTCTGCCACCTGAACTCATTAGATTATGTGAAGATATTCTTTACACAAATGTGGGGGACATGAAAGAACACACATGATCTAGAACAAGCTGAGCTGCCCACTGGAAAACTGCGCACAGTGCCGAGTGGACACATTTGCTTCCCTGGTCACAAACAGCAACATTATTCAGAGAGCTGCTGAATTTCAATGCTTCTGTGCGTCAGTGCATCAATCCTCAAAGGTTGAATCAAGACGATGGAGTTCACCTGGGCACAAAGAGGTCCCGCAGGTTTTATTAACCATCTTGTCAGTTCTCCGTCTTCTCTGGGATGAGGTCATCTTCAGGATCCTCTCAATTATGTAGCCTACACCGGGGACAAAGCTAGATGCTGTTTGTGACCTTTGTATCATAACACTGAAGATTCCACCAAATAGGTTGAGCTCTCAGAAGCATTGTCTGAGAATGCCACATGGAATCTCATTCAAAACCTCCCTGAAGTCTTTCTCTGAGTCAAGGGAAAGTGTGTCTAACTGATTGTTTGAAGAGGAGATAGCTATGAGACTATTTAGTCTTTTTACTTAAAAACAAAACAAAACAAAACAAAACAATACACTTATTTTACCTGTATAGATGTTTTACCTACATGTGTGCGAACTCACCAGTGTCATGCCTAGTGCCTCAGGAAGTCAGAAGAGGGTGTCAGATCCCCTGAGACTGGAGTTAAGGACATGTGGGTAGGTGACACACTATGACACACGTTGTTAATTGGGGAAGGCTGATCTTCCCTAATGTATTAGTCAGGGTTCTCTAGAATCACAGAACGTATGTGTAGTCTCTGCATACTAAGGGAATTTGTTGATGACTATCAGTCTGTAGGCCAGCTCTCCAACACTGATGAGCAGCAGCTGTGAGTAGAAGTCCAAGGATCTAACAGTCGCTCAGTCCCACAAGGTAAGCAGGGAGAAGAGAGAGGGTGAATTTTCCTTCTTCCAATGTCCTTACATAGGTCTCCAGCAGAAGGTGTGGCCCAGATTAAAGGTGTGTACCGCCATGCCTGGATCTGGGACTTGCTTTGTCCAAGATGACCTTGAACTCAGAGATCTCCTTGCCTTACCCTCCCTGGATTCAGGGCCACTGTGCCTCAAGATCTCCATGCCAAGATCCAGGTCAGAAACTTGTATCTCCCAGTCTCAAGATCAGGATCACAGGCGAGCCTTCCAGTTCTGGGTTGTAGTTCATTCCAGATATAGTCAACTTGACAACTAGGAATAGCCACTATACCTAGGAAGAATTTCCTCTCCCTGCTGATCTACCTCTGTTTCTTCCAGTGTGGCCTGGGCTTTGGCTTCCTGTTGATTCAATCACATGAACTTTTCCATTTCTGCTAAATTCTTGGTGCTGTTTCTAATTCGGTTCATGAGACTAGAACCAGTTCTGGGGAGAGAGGAAAGATCTATGTTGGAGAGGATGTTACATCTCTGACTCATGTTATAAGCATGACATTCCCTACAAAGGACTACTGGGACCTAATTCCTCCTTGCTAACTTTACGGCAAGGCTACCCTTTACTCTTACTTTAAGATAGAAGACATCCCTTCTATGATATATTTTCTTGCCAGCTGCCAGAAATGGTCTCAATAATGAGGATTGGGTTCTCAGAGCCTAATTCAGAGTCTTGTGCCTTGCACCTTGTACTGGCTAGTTTGGTGTGTCAACTTGACACAGGCTGGAGTTATCATAGGAAAAGGAGCTTCACTTGGGGAAGTGCCTCTATGAGATCCAGCTGTGGGGCATTTTCTCAATTAGTGATCAAGTGAAGGAGGGCCCCTTGTGGGTGGTGCCATCTCTGGGCTGGTATTCTTGGGTTCTATAAGAGAGCAGGCTGAGCAAGCCAGGGGAAGCAAGCCAGTAAGTAACATCCCTCCATGGCCTCTGCATCAGCTCCTGCTTCTGACCTGCTTGAGTTCCAGTCCTGACTTCCTGTGGTGATGAACAGCTGTGTGGAAGTGTAAGCTCATTAAACCCTTTCCTCCCCAACTTGCTTCTTGGTCATGATGTTTGTGCAGGAATAGAAACCCTGACTAAGACAAATTGGTACCAGGAGTGGGGTATTCCTGTGACAACCTGACCATGTGTTGGGGAGGACTGTGGAAGGACTTTGGAACTTTGGGCTAGATGGTCCATTCAGTGATGAGACCTCTCTGAGATGTTGTGGAGGAGCTTGGAAGATTATGTTGAGAACAGTGCAGAAGATGGAGGCCTGGCTTGTGAAATTTCAGAGGGAAAATTAAAGACTCTTATCAGGGCCATGAAGACTCTGTGGTTCTGGTTAGCTGGGGCTGAAGAATCAGCTGTGAGTAACAAGATACCAGAACCACTAAAGTGAGTCGTTGTGTTACTGGGACTATTGATGCTGGTTAGCTGGAGCTAAGAAATTAGCGGTGAGTAAGAAGAGACCAGCATCACTGAGGTGAAATCTTCTGGGAAGTGTTTTCTGAGAGCACAGAGGATGTGTTCCAGATAGCCAAGGTTGTGCCTCGTGCTGTAGCAGGACTTGGTACTGTGTAAGAGTCACCCAGGTGGTACTGCTTTTGAAGGCATGAAGGCATCATGAAGAACAGCTGAGGCTTGGTACACTGAGAGACCACGGAAGGCCATTGGTGAAAGTGTACCCTCAGTTGTAATTGATGGCCCAGGACTGAAGGGGTCATGCAAAAGAGTTGAGGCTTGGAGATGCCAGTACTATGCGATGACCACCAAGGAAAGCAGCAGCAGTGGAGTACAAGCAGCTGGAGCCTAGAAGACAAGGTGTGTGCTACAACGGGAAGAGCTGGAGAAGTGACCCAAGCCCTTGGAGGAGCCCAGAAGATCGTGAGTTGGATCCCAGACTTTGGAGTTTGAGTTTTGCCTTTGATTGTGACTGTGCCCTGATATTTTTCCCTCTTGAAAGAAGGTATTTTAGTGGAGCCCACAGTTCAGAGACTTGAATTTTTAAAAGACTTTGAATTTTAAGATATTGGACATTTTAAAGGGATTGAACTTTTAATATGTAAAGACTGTGGGACTTTTTACATTATTGAGATCTTGGGGATAAATAAGAAAGTAAGGGTTGAGGCTTAATAGTGATATGTTGGTGTGTCAAGTTGACAAGGGGTCAATTGTACTGGCTAGTTTGGTGTGTCAACTTGACACAGGCTGGAGTTATCATAGGAAAAGGAGCTTCACTTGGGGAAGTGCCTCTATGAGATCCAGCTGTGGGGCATTTTCTCAATTAGTGATCAAGTGAAGGAGGGCCCCTTGTGGGTGGTGCCATCTCTGGGCTGGTATTCTTGGGTTCTATAAGAGAGCAGGCTGAGCAAGCCAGGGGAAGCAAGCCAGTAAGTAACATCCCTCCATGGCCTCTGCATCAGCTCCTGCTTCTGACCTGCTTGAGTTCCAGTCCTGACTTCCTGTGGTGATGAACAGCTGTGTGGAAGTGTAAGCTCATTAAACCCTTTCCTCCCCAACTTGCTTCTTGGTCATGATGTTTGTGCAGGAATAGAAACCCTGACTAAGACACACCTATGTACACATACATGTAACTTCACATAGTTCTGCTTGTCGGGGGGCTGTGCCAGATTCTACAGAGTCCCTCTCACAGACCCTAGACCAGGAATCCTTGCACTTTAATGGGTATGCTTCTCTATCAACACCAGTGTTGGTCTTTGTGCCAGCCACCAATCAACACTGGGATAGAAACTTAAGTATCTACGGGGTTAGGGTAAGGGTTAGGGTTAGGGTTAGGGTTAGGGTTAGGGTTAGGGTTAGGGTTAAGTATAAGCAGGGCATCATCCACCAGCAGCCAAAACATGATCCTAGACAGGCCAGACAGACAGATCGGGTTCCAGATGGACAGTATCTTTCAGTCAGACACAGAGAAGTTCTGGTAAGCGTCTCATCAACACAAGCTTTTGACAGAGTGAGCCAGCCAGAAGTGACAAGCTTTAGCCACCTGATACTGTGTTATTGTGGTTGGTTCTGATTCTTCATGAAGAGAGGCTCTATTCTCTAAAAGGTATGTATGGTGCAGGGCCAAGAAGTACCAGGAACTCTGGAGCCGGAAGGATGGGAGTCAAGAACACACCTGCTCGTTCTTCTGTTTCTGAAGTGATATGCTATGATGAGTTAGGCCACGAAAGTTTTGTAAAACTGTAAAAAACTTACAAAATTAAAGACATCCTATGAAAATTCTTGTGTTAATAATAACTATTCTGTGCTTGGAGAAAATGCAGGGGAAGTTTGCATCAACTCTATGCCTTACAATCAATCACCAGCAGAGCTTAAAACAGAACAAAACAAGCCCCTAAATTCCAGTCCTATCCTAAGTATGGGAATTAGCTTCATCTGCAAGCCTGTAAAAAATGCAAATTTTTTAGGCTCCACCCACCGAATCAGAAAGCCTGTGGTGGGCATGGCTTCCTGTCCCCTGGTGGTTGCATTGCTGAGTTTGGGGGCTACAGTTCTAGCCTATCTCACAGCCCAGTCAGAGCTAGTCAAGTACAACACAGGTCAACAGAGAAGACTCTAATAGTAAGAGATTAGCTTTCAGAGCACATCATACACATCAAATTGGCTCTGCAGTAAGCATCCTGCTTTTGGGGATTGCTGTTTGGCAGCATATTCAGGTTTTAAAATTCATCCCTTTAACCCAGAAATTTCATTTCTAGGGATTTAGTCGTCTGCACTATTTTTACCAATGTGTAAAATGTGTGTGTACGACGAGGCAATGCAGACGTCCTTTCCATTGTGGCTAAGCAGATCTGAAAATGAGTAAGATACAGTTAAAGAAGTATCCATCACTCTTAATGTAATGGCTGCATAGCCTTTTACGTTTGGCAGTATGTGTGTGTTTACAGGGTGCTGTGAGCTCATGGTGGGTGTCCTTATGTACGTGTATATATGCCTGTGTGTGGCGGCCAAAGGTCAACCTTGAGTGTCATTCTTCATTGTCATTCACGTTTCTTTCAAGAAAAGATAACCCAATGGTCTGGAGCTTGCCAAGTAGCCTCAGCTGGCTTGTAAGTCCCATGGCCCCACCCATCTCTGTCTCCCAGCTCTGGGAGAGCACACCCTCTGACACACCGGAAATGTTTGTGTTTTGTTGGGGGAGGGGGGGTAGAGGGTTGAAATCATGTCCCTGTGCATGCTTAGCAAGCACTTCTCGGACCGAGTTACTTTCACAGCTTTGAAATGTATGCGGCAGGCCTTCGTGAGTGTAAATAGATGGGACAAGAACAGATCGAGTTGAGTGAGGTCACCCAGACCTGGAAAGACAAATGTCACATGTTATTTCTCAATGGCGGCTCCCAGCTCCAAGTCTCCAGATGTATGTACATAGCCTGTAGTTACTGCATAAATAATGGGACCATTGCCAGGATCGGAGGGTTGGGGAGCAAAGTAGAGAGGGGGACAGGAATGCAAGTGATCTGATGGGGGAAATGGGGAAGGGGGCTCTTTATGGATGGGTGCAGGACAGAATACAGAAAAAGGGGAAAATGGGTAAATAACAAGGATGCCTGAAAAGACCTCAAGGCATCACACTATTAGCTATCTCCCTAAAAAGAGAAAAAAAACCCCACAAAAACCAAAACCAAAACCAACAACAAAAAACCCCACCCTATAGTGTCTTAGATAGGGTTTTACTGCTGTGAAGAGACACCATGACCAAGGCAACACTTATAAGGACAACAGTTAATGGGGGCTGCCTTACAAGTTCAGAGGTTTAGTCAAGGTTCAGAGGTTATCATCAAGGTGGGAGTATGACAGAGTCTATGCAGGCTTAGTACAGGAAGAGCTGAGAGTTCTACATCTTCATCCTAAGGCTGCTAGGAGAAAACTGGCTCCCATGTGGCTATGAGGAGGGTCCCATTGCCCACCCCCACAGTGACATACTTGTTCCAACAAGGCTACACCTACTCTTACAATGCCACACCTCCTAATAGTGTCACTCCCTGGGCCAAGGATATTCAAACCACCACATATAGTGAACATAATTCTTTGTAAAAATAGACATGACCTCTTTTCATTTGGGCTGATAGTGATCTCTCAAACCAAAGACCACCTAACAGAACCTCAGAATCACACACAAGAAGTCCTTTTTTGAGTTTCTGTCCAAGGTTGTCCAAGAGACTCCTCAAACATATACCATGTGTTTGTCCCACAGATGTAGAAGGTAAGTTCTTATTACTGAAGACACCATGCACTCCAGAAACAGAGCCCAGAGACCCCTAAGCTGATACTGATCTGAATGACCCTTTCCTTTAGGCTAGATTTCACCAGAGGCACCATGCTTCCAATGGGAGACAATGAACAGTCCTACCCACCAATGATAATCCTGAACCCCATCAGTGACCAGAATGCTTCAGTAAAGCCAAGAGTGCAGTAGTGGCACTCACATCTTTGGGGTAACCAACCACTTCCTAATTGGACTTGTGACCTCTGCAGCAAGGAGAATACCATGCCTATGCCTGGTACTGCAAACCAAGATAACAAGCAGTGCTACTAAACTCATGGTTATTGGAGTATTCACAGCTAATACTTTATTAAAGCAGCATAATTTCTCACAACAATCGAAAAACATTTCTCCTTATATCCACAGATTAAGTGTAGTCTTCACTCATCATCAAGGAAATTTCAACCGATGGTGACCACTACAGAAAACCACAATCAATTATATTGCAGAGTTGAAAAGCATAGTCCCAAAGGCTATGTCTATAAAGCATTCCCACATCTATGGGTCAGGGAGCATTGCAAAAGAAGTAGCAGAAACATTGTAAGAACCAGAGGAGCTGGGAGCTTGCCATGAGATTGTGTCTCCTAGTAATATCAGTAGTTTCATCCACAAAGTTTCACAGACATGACCTCCCAAACAAGTTGAACAAGGATGATACCAATAGACATGCCAAAGTGTGTGTGGGAAGCTCATGAGGACTCAGCCCTACACAAAGAACTACAGGCCACTGAGGAAAGCTGGGAGCAGGAAAAATGGTCTTCCCCAGAGTCCATCAATTGTTTTCCAGTGTCAAGTGATCAACCCTGAAAATATGCATGTATTTAATATGTATATGTATATGTATGTATGTGTGTGTATTCTAAATAGAACCTGCTCAGCCCATAAAATGTTTCTTGTATGTACATGCAAATATATGTATATGTATATATATCACATATATATGTGCAACAATATATATGTATATATGCATATATATACATGCAACAATATTCAGTGAAAAAAGGGCCATGAATTTGAAGGAAAATTAGTGGGGTATATATAGAAGGTTTGGAGAAGGAAAGGGAAGAGAGAAATGTAATTATTACAATCTCAAGATTAAAATTAAAAAAATGCAAAGAGCCACCCGCTACATAGGAAAGCATTATAGCTCAGCAGTGACATGTATACACACTGGAGCCCAGACTGCTACTGTCAGCTATGAATTTAGAGACATTATCTAATCTAATATGACCCAAATCTAATGTGACCCAATATAATCTCCATTTAGAGATACAGAAACTGACATCGAGGTTCTTCCTCAGACAAAAAGAAATGAATGCTGGAGTATAGAATAGTGCCTGGCTATAGAATGCATTATAGAAATATTTTTTAAAAATACCTTTGTTATCCATCTCTCTCTCTCTCTCTCTCTCTCTCTCTCTCTCTCTCTCTCTCTCTCTCTGTGTGTGTGTGTGCATGCACATACATGCATGTATGTATGCTTGATGTGGGCTGGGTACCATGCCATGGCATGCATGTATGTATATGTCAGACGATAGGTCTGCCCAGTTGATTCTTTCCTTCTACCTTTAGGTTAGCTCTGGAGGTCATACTCAGACTGTCCCATCATGCTTGAACCACAAGTATCTTTTCCTACTGAGCCATTTAACAGAAATAGTTTCTGTAGAACAACATGTGATGGCTCAAAAGCTCACCATGAACACATACACAGAAACCTTGATAAAAATCATCAGTACCAAGAACTCAAGTGGCTCCCTTGGGGAGCAGAACTAGAAGCAAAGGTACAAAGTCAGTCTTGATTTTACAATCAATCTAATTTAGTACAAACAACATCTGTAGGAACAGGTGTTTTTTGTTGTTGGTTTGTTTGTTTTTTGTTTGCTTTTGTTTTCAGAACAAAACATTAAACTATGAAACATACAAAAGGAAACAAAATCACTGATAGGAACATACAAACAACACCAAGGCTCTCTACCCCAGGAACAGCCTAGACCTGAAGCCAGGTTGTCCCCAAGCCCTTGTCTTGCTTTGGCTGGGAGCCCAGCTGACAGAACCCTGAAGGTCCTAGTTCTGCCTCTTCAGGGTCTCCTGGGCCTTGGTGCTCTCCTCACAGGCTTTCCTGAGCATGAGGACCTCAGAGCTGAGGGCCCGGGCCTCCTTCTGAGAGGCCTGCACAGTGCCTGGGCCTCCTCCTGCTTCTGAAGCCAGTCAGCCAGAGTCTTGTCAAAGTGCTGCTGTTTCTGCCCCAGTGCCACCAGGTCAGAAAGGGCATCCCCCAGCTCCAGCTGGAGCCTATGCCGGGCCCTCTCCAGGGAGGCATTCTTGGCATTGGACACTTCCATGACTTCCGCAGTCTTCTGCAATCGAATCGCCAGCTTCTTCCTGAGGAGGAAGCCAAAGGGCTCGGGTACTGAGACCAACACAGGGCCAAAGCTGTCAGCGCCTCTAGCTCCAGTGTACACATGGATGTTACCCTAAAACTCAGGATCTCTTAATTGCTACAAATATGTCTATTGAAATATGTTAACAACTGACACAACTCTAAGAGCTTTCTAAGTTTCTTTAAAAACATTTTTTGAGAAGAAAATATTAAATATTATACCATTTGCCCCCCTTTCCTTCTTCCAATCGCTCCCATGTACACACACACACACACACACACACACACACACACCTCACACACAGAGGTATAGTATATGTATGTATGTATGTATGTATGTATGTACGCATGTACATATGTGTGTATTGTAGTGGTTTGAATAAGAATGACCCCCACCTGCTCATACATTTGAATGCTTGGTCCCTAGTTGGTACAACTGCTTGGGAAGGATTAGTAGGTGTGACCTTGTTGGAGGAGGCATGTCACTGGAGGACATTACCTCCCAGTCCCAGGCCAATTCTCTCTCCTTCCCTCCCTCCCTCCCACCTCCTTCCTTCTCTCCCTCCTTCCCTTCCTCCCTCCCTTTCTCCCTTCCTCCTTCCACTCTTCTTTCTCCTTCCCTCTCCCTCTTTCCCTCTTCTCCCCCTCTTCCTCTTCCCCTCTCTCTGTAGGCTTAGTAATTATGGTCTTAAAACACTCTGTCATTCCTTATAGCTCACCAGCCAAAGGTAGGGGAGGAAGGTGGATAATAGAAAAAGGGGGATGTGGACCTGTATAGAAGGGTTTCTTTAGGGTGAGCCCAATCTTCACCGTCAGAATTCCAGACCACTAGAGTCATCAGCAGTGGCTCTAAGAAACCCTGAGGCTCTGCTGAACTGAATGTGTCCACCAAAGCAGCAAGAAGCAGTCACCAGAGTAGCGCCAGAAGTTCTTTGGCACACGTCTCTCTGTCAAGTCAGAACAAGTGAAGATCAGAGAAGAAGCGAGGCAAACCAATGCCAGAGCTTCATCTACTGTCTGTCGGGTCTTACTTACGCTTTTTCCAGATATCTAGCACCATGCCTATACATCCACTACCACACCGACTCCTGTGACAATAATAGACTAACATTCTGAAGCTGTAAGCAGCCCCCAGTTAAATGCTTCCTTCTACAACACAGAAATAGAACAGTAAAGAACACACACACACACACACACACACACACACACACACACACATACACACACACTCACACTCACATTCACATTTGCAGGTATATGAATGGAATTAGAAAAGATCATCTTGAGTGAGGTAACCCAAATGACAAACAAATATTGCATGTTTTCTCATCTTTATTTCCTAGATGCAAAACTTGAGATGTGGGTATGCAATTTGGAGCAATTGAAGAAAAATGATCCTGGGGTGCAGAATAGAGGGAAGAATATCAGGTACAAGCTATTTTAAGGGAGAAATAAAGAAAACAAACAAACAGGTATGGGACTTAATTAGGGTGGGAAGGGAGAAAAATACAGAAGAGGGAGGAGGGCAATGTAACAATAAGGCTCCCTGAAAAATGCATAAGGAATTATATTATCTCTTTACTTAAAATGACATATAATAGACATAAGTCCATATATATTTATTTATATTTATATATATTTATTATATATAAATATATTTATATATATGGACTTATGTCTATATATATACATATATATACATATATACATATATATATATGTGTATGTGTATATATATATATATATATATATATATATATATATAATTAAAGAGAAACTTTCCCATCAGGGCTGACAATTCTCCTAAAAGTCGTAGACCATGTAACAAAAACCTCCAACACTAGTCATGAGAAGCAGCCGTGCTTCTTATTGTTGTGAGTGTTGTCCAAGACACTCCCAAAGCATATAGTTTATTCCTTTTGCCCTTGGCTACCTCACAGAGATTGAAGGTAAGTCCTTGTTTTAGCTTTGGTTTTACTGCTGTGAATAGACAGCATGACCAAGGCAGCTCTTATAAAGACAACCATTTAATTGGGACTGGCTTATAGGTTCAGAGGTTAAGTCCAGTATCATCCCGTTGGGAAGCATGACATCATGCAGGCAGACTTGGTGCTGGAGGAGCCAAGAGTTGAAGCTACATCTTGAACTGAAGGAAGCCAGGAGGAGTCTCTCTTCTGCAGGCAGCCAGGAGGAGGCTCCTTTCTATACTGGGTGGAACATGAGCAAAGTCCATCTCCACCATGATACACTTCTTTTAACAAGGTCACACCCACTCAAACAATGCCACAGCTCCTAATAGTGCCACTTTCCATGGGCCAAACATATCCAAACCACCACAGTCTTTATGGCTGAGGGTCCATGAACTTTTGAGGAAGGACCTCAGTGATCTGAGATGGATCTGACCTGAAGCCTTCTCTGTGAGAAGTTGGTTTCATAAAATAAGAAGGCATCATACAAGCTTCTAAAGGGGGAAATAAATCAGTAGTCCTACCTGCCATGATGCTACAATAATGATCAGCATGGCACATTATCCCCAAGGGTGCAGTCATGATATACATAACTTGGTGGTAACCAACAGCTCTCTAATTGGACTTAAGATCTACAGGAGTGAAATCATGCTTGATACTGGAAGACTATTCAATTACCTAAGGCTAGTAAAGTCATGGATTTTGAAGAAGAATCTATAATGGACCAAGATAATATCTAAATACATTCCAAGAATTTGTCCTTGTACTCACAGATAGAAGTAATTTTCACCTCTCACCAAAGAAACAAAGCAATAGATGGAGACTATTAGAAAAAAACACAACCAATGAAAATTCAGAGAACAAGTGACTATGCATCCAACTGATGCATCCATTACACAACTCCTGCACTTAAGGCTCAGAGATCACAGCAAAAGAGGGAGCAGAAAGATTGTAAGAGCTAGAGAAGCAGGAAGTTGCTGTGAGGTTGTGTCTTCTACAAATATCAGAGAAGCTTCAGCCATGAGGTCTCATCAACATGGCTGCATGAGGAAGACCTAAATAAGGACACCAATAGACATGCTAACATGGGAGGGAGAAATCTAATCTAGCCTCAACCCTGACCAAAAAACAAAAAACATATGAACTGAGTAGGTTGCATGTATACATTTGGGAATACACATGCATGTATGCATACACACATATATTGTATAGTACCTATGCACCATATTTTTATTATCCATTGAAAGACAATTAGATTATTTCCATTTTCTAGCTATAGTGAACTGAGAAGCAATGACCGTGGCTGGGCAAGTATCGGTGGAGAGGGATATAATGTCCTTTGGCCATTACCAGGGAGTGCTATAACTGGGTCATAAGGTAGTTGAATTAAGCTTCCTGAACACGCTACACATGCATTTCCACAGCGAAAAGAGTTTGTGATTCGACCAACAGTCAATGAGGGTTTCCCTTTCCCCACATTCTTTCCAGAATTTGCTGTTTGTAGCTTTGTTGATCTTTGCTATTCTTGTTGGGGGTAAGATAAAAAGTTGTTTTGATAGAACCAGAAGAAACAATATTGTTCTAATAATTTTACTGAGAGCAAGTGACTAAGAATTCCTTAGGCATGTTCAGTCCTGAAGGAGCTCTGTGGCTCTTGCAGCTTCCAGGGCACTCCTTCGCATTTTCCTGCTCGTTCTTCTTCCCCCTTATATTGCAGCTGTTAAAGATGGCACAATTCTCTCTGTCTTCCTCCCATCCGCTCCAGTCCCCAGACTAAAATTCATCCCAAATCCACCCATCCAGCGCCTACATAGAAGATCCCATTGCTCGTAATGGTCCTCAGCTCCCTTGCTGCTCCCTGCAGCTTCTCCTCCTGTGCAGTGCTTTATCAAACATCCTTCCCTGGCACTCCAGCAATTCAACACTCCGAGGACTTCTAACTGATGAAATGTGTTTTCTGGCTTACATCTCCCGCAGGCTGCTGGCTCTCCTATTCTTCTTCTACCATCGTATGTCTTAGATGAAAGAACAGACTATACAATAGCTTTCTCTGCTTTAACATTGTCAAATGGAGAATGGTCCCCAGGAATCAACATGCACCACAAAACTAATCAGTATCAGCTAGTCTTCTCTAGAGGAACAAAGCCAATAGAATGTATACGTAATTACAAGAGGGGGATTTATTAGATTGGCTTATGGGACCAGAGCCTGGATAGGTCCATAATAGCCATCTGCTAGACAAAGCGCTGGAGAAACCAGCAGCAGCTCATATCAAAAAGTTGGAAACGTCAGAACGAGAAGAACCAAAGATGCAGTTCCAGTTTGGTTCAGAAGGCCTGAAAATCCCTGGAGAGTTACCAGTACAATTTTCCCTTTAAAGGTTGTGCTTGGGTGTGCAGGGATATAGCAATAGAAAGCCGAAGGCATACATAAATCAAGTCATACATGTGCAAGCATCCCCTCAGTCCAACTTCATGGTCTGCTCAGGACCCAGACCACTGGAGACTGGTAAGGACATTTGAGACAGGTGTTCCCCATCCTGTTTGCCACACATTTTGGAAGATATACCTCGAAGTGTGTTTTACCCATTTTGAGGAAACTCTTTTTCTAGTCAAGTTGACAATCAAGACTGACTGTCATGCAAATCAACAGAACAAGGGAATAAACCCTTTGGTGAGTCCCAGAGAACCCAGTCTGTAATGAATACATCCAGAGAGACACTGGGCTCTAATCACACTGGCTTCCAAACTAGGTTATTTCACTTTGTGGCTTTCTTCTTCCTAGGAGGAGATTCTGAAACGTTACCTAACATAGAACAGGAGTCTTGTAACATAATTGCATGCACTTGTGACTTCTTCACAAAACTGATCAATATCAGAAAATAGAAGCTTTGTTTTTATGCTGGTGTGCGAGGACTTCGAGGTTCACTGGGTAGAACATGAAGCTTTAGAGTAACGAGCTGCCTCTGTTGTCCTGACAATGTGCATGGACACTTATTACCAATTACTTATTTTGCTTTATAACTTGCTCACCATAAGCCTGCATATGGAAGAGGTTGTGAGAAGTTTAGAAGATGAATTCTTGTCTTGGAGAATGTCGAACTCAGAGGCAGTAACTGGTGCTCAAGTGAGCTTGGTTCTGCTAAAACGACCAACTATGAACATCCAAGCCTGGAAGTCAAAGCAGGTAGGTTTTCCACTTTCCAGTTCAAAAACAGGACTCTATAGATTTTTGTTTGGCACTGTCTAGTTCCCTGGGGCAATGAAGAGCAAGTGGCCCACAGTGGTTTATTTATATGATATTCAGATGACCTTAAAGCAAAAGGGGGTCTTCAGATGACCATGTTTGCCCATTATGTTTCCTCAATTTTCACAATGCTGTAGAAATAATTGCCACAAACATACAAGGTCATAAAGCATTGTTCTCTATACAACCTTAAGAAAATATCAAAAAAAAATGTGAGAGATGGATACGCTCACTTGAAGTTTTCAATCATTGGGAGGAAAAAGAAATCTCACTTAGAAGTGAATGACAGATTTGGATACAAGGAAACATTTCAGGTCAATGTTCCACTTTTCTAGGGTCCAGGGTTTTACAAACACCCACTGGATGTATTTTTAGTAACTGTCATTTCTAAGCCCTTTGTGCGTTACGGTGGCTAGAGGTGGATCATTCGGTTCTCTTCTGGGCTACAGCACAGCAGCTGTTCTGCAAGTACACAGCCATCCCACTCAACGGTTCAGGTAAGGAACTGAAATAACAGTTTTTCTGGCTGAAGCCAAAGAGAAATGTATTGACCTGTCTTGCATCTTTGCAAGGTGTGCCAAACCAGGGGTGCTTGCTTTTGAATCAACTTTTACTGATGCTAAGCTAGTGTCCGTTTTGATGTCTTCTCTCAAATATACATTCTCTCCATGTTTAAGCAAAGTGTCTCAGTACTACACCATGGTACTGAGTCTTCATTCTGCCAAGCTTCAAAATGTTACACTTTCTAAACAAACAAACAAACAACAAAACTACTTTAAATTTTCATGTCGATTGCTGTTTTGGCTGGACTATCTGGCCACAAGCTCCCAGGTTTCGCCTGTCTCGCTCTCACCCATTGAGGGAATTGCATACAGGCCTGTATTGACATTCCTGGCTTTCACATGGGTGCTGGGAATCCAAATTCATGTCCTCCCCCTGTTTGCACATCAATCACTTTACCCACAAAACACTTGGCGGTGGCATCTTTTTAAGATTACATTAGCCTGCCACAATTCATGCTAAACCTGACCCTGGTAAGATAAGAGCAAAGAGAATATTGAGGACAAGAAGATAAGGAATAGTGAGTTTCTAATTTGCCATTAAAACAGGAAAGAAAGGCCTATTTGGGGAAATGTCAGCCTGTCTGTGTGGACTGCAGTAATAGACAGGCCTGGGGTTGTGGGAATAGCGATGAGCAGAAAAGCAGCAAGCGGGGGAATTTGCTATCGTTCTGTGGTAACAGTTTCATTTGGCATTGTGGTCCTCATACCATGCTGAGGTAGAATCGCTAAGACTTAACCTGGGCTTTTCAACCTGCTAATAGGGAAAAGAAAGTATTTTATTTCCACACATAAAACTCTGACGTGTTCAGTTCCTCCAGCTTTAAAACCGGGCTGCCCAATAGAATTCTAGGCGATGATGAAGACGTTCTACACCTGCATATATTGTAACTACCAGCCACATGTGGCTATTACATACTCAGTGGATCTGCGTGATGTTTACGTCTTTAAAAGTTGGATCTCTAGTTTCATTTAACTTGAATGAATATACATGAAGGTTAGAAAAACCTATGTTAGAGTCGTAGCCCTGGCTTTGATTGGATAACAGAGCTAAGATTAAATGAGCATTTCAATCATCTAAATAGTGGTCTAGCTAGCCAGATAGCATCATCCCCAGGGCCATAACCTTGTATAATAGGAAGAACCACAATTTAAGTAGTCTTTGCATGTTGTGCCCTTTTTACTGATTGATAAGGGCATCTCTGTAGGCAGTTGTATGTCTGGGGGCACAAGGTCTCATTAATGGCAATCTCAGTCAGACTTTCTTGGACAGTAAATGAGGAGCAATAAATACAAGGTGAATCTGAGGAAACTTGGGTTCAAATTGTGGCTTTTCCTCTTCTATAATATGTGTCTATCAAAGAACTGGTCCAGGCCATCACACTATAAAGATAGAGGAGGCAAATTGCCTGTCCTAAAGAGTCAAAAAAACATTCCGGCAAACATGAAATAAGTCCAACACTTTTGACACATAAAAGTTCTAATCATTGAAAAACAAACCAGAAGGGTATAATGCACAGTGTTCGGCTTCTCTACCTACTCTAAGTATTCCCTGAGGACTTTGGAGAAGGATTTTCAAGCAGTGGAGATGAGTCATAAAATCCTGATGATAGAGGCCTGAGATACAGACAGGAAGTCCTAGTAACTGAAGAGGAGCAAAGGTGGGGTATGGGGGAGCAGATGGAGACGAGGTGGCAGTAGGACCCTGAAGCCAGACTAAAAGGGGTCGGGTTTGTAGGCCAATCGGCAACCAGAGGGGTCTTCTAAAATAGAAACCAAGCCATGTGAGTATCTGCACATCCCTTAACCGTATAACTGACACAAGATGCATGACCCTGGACAACTTATCAGCCTTCTCTGTATTCTGATTTCATCACCCATAAGGCTATAATTCTACCCACATCAAATGACCAACCTACCATGAGACAAACATTTAGCACGAGGGCTGAGGTATGAACTTGTAGAAACTGAAAAATTCACACATAATGTAGAAAACAAATAAGTGAAAAAGAAGAACATAGTATAATATTTTTAAACAAAATATTTTCAAGTCTCTCCAGCATTAGAATGTATGGCATCTAGTAAGAGGGGGATTTTGAAGTCTTAACAGCAGTAACTGAATATGAATTAAGAATTAACTCTAAGTACCAGGGATCAAGGAATTCATCAATACCCTTAGGTAATATGCTTTCACCTTAAAAATCATTTCAATGGTGTCACGTAATAATATTTCTGCTCATAGGAGAAATGGCTAATTTCTATAATGTATTGGCTCCTTAAAAATAATATTGTGCAAACTCAGTCTTATTCATTTCATTTTAGCCTTCTATTTAATTGAATCTCATGGTGAGAAAGTCCCACTGAGCCTTGCTGTCCTTCTGTACAGGTAATGGTGCACAGTAGACGCAAGTCTGTGCTAAATCTTAAAAGCTGTGCAAGTGATATGGGTCATGGAAGAGCATCTATGTCAAGGTTTCTCATGGCGCACAGAAGAGAGAAGGGCTTCGCCACATGGAGCCTAAAGTATCTTCCCTGGTTTATAGAAGAAACTGAGGTCAACTGAAGAACTGTGAAAGAAAAACAAAAACTCACAGTCAAGTTACTTATGGAAATGCTAACCTCCTCTTCCAGCTGCTGCCTCTCAGTTGCTGACTGAAGTTATGCATTTCCCCGAGAGATGTTTTACCAACACACCCTTTTGTTTTTCTATTCTGCTTAGGAACTTGCCTACATGAAGATTCCATAAAAGACATACAATATGTTCTTTCTCAGTGAGTCCTTGTGACTTACTGGCCTTGGGAACAACCAAATGACTTCCATCTTCTTCTTAGGTTTATTTTTTATTTTTATTTATTTATTTATTTATTTATTGATTGATTGATTGATTGATTGATATTTAGCAAAAGCTTGTCTAGAACTCTCTGAAGGGAGCCTTCCATGAAGGGCTGGTTTTCAGCAGGCATGTTTCAAAAGGAGGTACTATCAGCTATTGTTTACTCAGAACCTTCTGTGCTCTAGGTTCTAGTGTTTAAATCCCCACAGCGAGAATTCTATAACTCATTTTTCTAAGGAGGAATATCCACCTATTTAAATATGACTGAACTCTCTCTCTCTGAAATTGATAAGAGTAAATTCAAATGAAGTTCCTTAAAGAACACATGCTTTCTTCTTTGCCATTCTTCTTTACTGATATATTGCTCTGCCGACTTTTGGCAGCCTATTTTTTGAAATAACTACAATTTGGGGGACTAATTCATAAGAGAAGAGATGTGTCAGTTAGCTTTCTGTCATTTTAACATCTGAAACAAACAACTTAGAGTGGTTAAAGGTTTTCTTTGACTCTGTTTTAGATGATTTAATTCATGATTGATTGACTCAACTGCTTTGGGTGAAGAAACACACCATGACGGGAGCACAGAGTGAACGAAACTGATGGCCTCATGCCCAAGAGCGGAAAGAGATGAAGAAGAAGTGGCTAAGGCCCCACGCCCTCGTCGAGGCCACGCTTCCAGCGAGTTAAAGATGGCTCGCTAGGCCCCTGCTTCTTTACATTATAACCCAGTAGCACCAAGCTGGTGACAAACTCTCTAATAAATAGGCCTTTGAGGGACATTCTAGATCCAAAATACAGCATTTTGTTTCATACCATCAAGGATGTGTGATCATTTCACGGTGGAAAGGATATTTAACTTGTTCGCAGGGGTTCCCAAAGTCTCCACTGTATCAACATCATTCTAATGTATAAACAAGAATCTTCCCCGAGACTCAAGGCAAATCCTATAAAGAAGCATTCTAAGAACAAAAGATAGGCTATGTATTTCCAGTATTTAAGTGTCACAGACACAAGCATCAACCTGTCCTCATTCTGAATTGTTTGTCTAGCTTCCAGGGTACAAAGAAAGGGGGTGGGTGCCCGAGAGCATGTAAAGCCCCACATCTTCAGTTTTGTTGGTTGCAGCCTACACAGTAACCTTTTCTGGTTGGTTTAACATGGTGTTTGCAGTTTCTCTTGGAAGAAATTATCCACTGCTGACATTTATTTATTTATGGAGTCTTCATAAGAAACTTTAACAGCTGATGCATCACTCTAGCAAGGGATACTTGAAGAGACTTCATCAGCCATACGTTACTGTTGGACATCTCAGGCCATTCTCTGAAATCTTTTTCATGAATAAGCAACACATGTGAAGTAAGTCAATATGAGCAATAACTAGTCCACTTACCGGGCATGGTGGCGCACGCCTGTAATCCCAGCACTTGGGAGGCAGAGGCAGGCGGATTTCTGAGTTCGAGGCCAGCCTGGTCTACAGAGTGAGTTCCAGGACAGCCAGGGCTACACAGAGAAACCCTGTCTCGAAAAAAAAAAAAAAACCAGAAAAACCAAAAAAAAAAAAAACAAAAACAACAACAACAACAACAACAAACAAAAAAAATAACTAGTCCACTTGAACCCCAGTGGTGTGTGTGTGTGTGTGTGTGTGTGTGTGTGTGTGTGTGAAAAATGAAAGGGAAAAATTTTACCACATATTTTTCCCTTGCTTATTTTATTACTTATAGAATGGACATACTGTGATTATTAGAAATTGTATTAAAGTCTGAGCTAATAATGATCAAAAGCACATAACACAATTAGCATAATGTTATAAGCTCAGAATGATTGCTTCCCACTCCTCTTACCACGAATAAGTTTTAAAGCATTGTAACGAAGTGTTTGTTCGAGTTAAAACAGTCATTTGCTGCCTTTTGGTACTATATAGAGAGTTAACAATTGGTGAAGAAGACCCAAATTTATCACATGTATTGCCAATTAATAGAAAAAAAGAGTAAGAAGTGTAAAATGAGCTCAGAAAGCAAGTCGGGAAGACAGCATCTGAGTAAGACACCCCCCACCCCCTTAATCATCTCTCCACACATTCACTTCTATTTCATGCATCAGACTCCTTCCTAAGAAATAAAGAAGTCACGGAAGAGGCCATAGTACCAAATTTTAATATAATAATAAGACAAAATAGATTCAAAAAGTCATCCCTCCTCTGAGTCGGAGCTTCTTTGAAAGAGAAAGCCTTCTACTTTAGAAAAGAAAATTGATAAAGCCTTTAAATACAGTATAGGGCCTGCAACAGTGATTCCGAGTACCAGGCAGATCATAATAGCTCTGGTTCAGCCAGGCCTACACATTCAGAATCACCAGAACTGTATTACCCAGGTGGTCAAAGGACTGTGGGAAACACACTTCTGATTTATATGTACCCCACAGGGTTAATGTGGGTACCATACTTACCTGAGCCCTGGGCACCAAAAGAAGAAGCAAGCCCCTTATTGTGGGGCTTGAAAACTGACACAGGATGTTGGCAGAGCTTAGTGCTGGTCAGAATCAACATCCGACAGAAATCAAAGGTTCAAAGTTGCGTTCAGAGTTTGTATATAAAGCCCCTAAGGCCTCCCTGGCATTCAAGCCAAGACCCGAATATGAACTAAAGCGTGGCCATGTCTGTGTGTACCTTGCATATATTAGGGCTGTTTTTTTTTCTTCAGGATTATACTGTTTCCTGGAATTGTGAGACTCTGGTATGAATCAGTTAAATGAATCAGGTGTAACAGATATATTTATAACACCCATTCCCCTAAACTTGAGAACCATTGTAACCTCCAGGCCAGTAGCCATAAACACAATGTCTAGACCTGAATCTTATAGTTCTGTATTTTCAACTTAGCATAATTCTTAGCTAAAGCCTATGTGCTAGTGTACTCCAAAGATTGTTTATGCTTTTGTGAGAGTCAGCTATAACCAACATTAGTGATGATTTGATTGTTGATGGGCTTTGCCCATATCTTTCTGGCCTAGGTAGAATAACCCAGGCAAGGCTCCATTACTTGGGTTGGAAGTAGTCAAGACAGGGAAGAAATCATAGGATTTCTATTTGGTAAAATAAAAATCAGCACTTATTTGGTAAAACCTAATCCTTCATGGATCCTAATACTGCCTTCTCAGGTCCTAGGCAGTGTCCATAGATTGGCCATCTTAAAAAGACCTTGGATCAGGCAGTGAAAATTAACAATAATTTACTAGATTTCTACCAACCATCAATGATGGTTGGTGATAGGATTTTTTGGCCACAGCTCTACTTCAACATAGTGGGTTTTTCCAGCAGTGGGAACCTTGGCTGTGTGTTGTTGTCAATGAGGCATTTGGGATAGCTCCTGCCCTACGGAGAGATTTTGAGGAATAGAAATAATTTTTAAGTGCTTCCCTTATATATTGGTTATTTTTGTTGCTATAATATAAGATCATGATGAAGGAACTGTATACAAGAAAGAATTTATTTGGGTATATTTTTCCGGAGGGATTAAGAGTCTGTTGTGGCAGGGAAGCCCAGTAGCAAGCAGCAGGCATGAAACCAGAAGCAGAAAGCTGAGAGCTCAAATCTTAAACAAAACAGAGAGTAAACTGAAAGTAAGCAGGTTTTTATTCCCAAAGCCCATCCTCAGTGACTTACTACCTCCAATGAGGCTGCACCTCCCAAACCATTCAAAACAGTGCCAACGCCTTCAGACTATGTCATCAAATACTGAGCTGGAGTTTTGGGAGGATTTTCATCCAAATTACCACACCACTGTTCATGATAAACATCACAGCAACTGTAGGTTTGATTAAGCCTTGGGTCATCTCATCCTCTAGTGTTGAATAACTGTAACATATCAACAGCAGAGTCACAGGGAACCTGGCTTTACAGTGCCATTAGGTACTGCAGTAAAGCAAATAACCACAGGATCAGAGATCTTTGCTTAGAGTTCTAAAAAGTCAGGTACAAGCTAAAGTGGATTATGAGGCCTATAATAAACCATTAATCTCTTAATAGACATATAATACTACACAGCGACATGTCTCAAGAAGTTTTAGGCAACCCAACATCTACTTCCTCCTCTCAGTGCTGGGATCCCATTTGAGTTAGACCTGTAAGGGCCCTATGCATGCTGCCACAGTTTCTGTGAGGTTATATGTGTGTCAGTCGTAGTGAGTTTGGAAGACACTGTCACAGGCATCACCATCACCCCTGGCTCTTACAATCTTTCCTCTTCCCTTTCTTCATTTGTCCTTGAGCCTTGAAGACCAGAGTCTATGAAGATGGCCCATTTAAGACTGAGTGCTCCAGAGTCGCTCAGTCTGCCTATTGTCCACTTGTGAGTCTCTATGTTAAGAAGCTTGAAGCACTGATCTTTGGGAATAGCAAATTTGTCATTAGAAGCCATTTTATCACTATGTTCCTTTAGCAGAGTAATACTTAGCTTTTTTCCTTGGTCCCAGGACTACCTATCTCTTCAGATTCTTGGCCATTTTAATAGTGTCAAATATGGGTTTGATCTCATGGAGTAGCCTACGATACAATGCTTAAAAAGAGGTTGGTTACTCCTATAACATTTATGCCACTATTGTACCAGGATGCTTTGCTGGCAGGTCACAGAGTTTGCATATTGGTGATATTGGTGATTATTTTCTTTCTGGTAGCATGCAGAGCACTTCTAACACAATGAATGCTCACCACTATAGATGAAGCTTCCAGTGAGACACCAGCCCTACTTTTCTGTGTTCAGTGACATCAGTGCTATCTTCAGCAACAGGATCTTATCATCAGGTTGTGAAAAAACAAATCAGTAGCCTTAGCAATAGATTGTGATGTTTGGGAGTTCCAGGGTACCTCTGTCTAATGACTCTAAAAGATATAACCAAATCCTGATACTAGAGGTTTCACATGGTAGCATAAGATGCTAGTTAGGCCATTTGGTGTCTCTATTTATGTTCCTTTCATACATGTATATATTTTAGGAAGCATAAATTTATGAAAATATCTGTATAAGTTTTTACATTTTGAAGAGATAATTAAATCATAGTGCTATTTATCTATGTAGAATATATGTATGTATGTCTCTATATATTATCATTATAACTTCTAATAAATTATTTTGTAGCTATAACTGAAGAACAAAGGACAATAAATGTTTCTATTAAAAAAATACAACTTCCAGACAAGCACGGTTCAGCTAATAAGCAAAATAACCTACCAGAAAGTGAAAAGACAGCAGATATTATGGGTGAACTGTTGGGTGGAGAATTTAAACTGCTGTTGTAAGGAATCTTGACAAGCTTCAAGAGAACATCAAGAACGATTTACTCTTCTGACAGACAAATTTAACAGATAAAAGGAAATAATTAGACAATCAGAAATCTTTGAACTGAAAAATACTCTCAGCAAAATTAAAAAGTGTTACAAGACATTAATAGCCAAAATGTATCAAACAAAATAAAGAATTGCTGAGCTCAGAGGCAGACTACTTGGAAACACATAGTTGGGGGAGCCAAAGGAAAGAGATTGAAGTGGGTAAATGAAAGCGTGAATACACTTTGGCCAGTGTGAGAAGAACAGACATTTGAGTTATTCAGGTTGCAGAAGGACTTGAAAACATGAAGGATAGAAAGCTTATTTAAAGAACCAATAAAATTTCCCCAACCAAGACAAGGCTATAAATATCCAGGTAAGGTTCAAATGTCAGTGGCGAGATCTAGTAAACAAGCCTCCTCTAAGACATTTTATAATCAAGCTCTCAATGCTGTGAGATTCTCAAGACATCAAGAGAAAACACACAAAAGGTGTCCCAATTTGCCTGACAGGAGGCTTTCCAGAAGTCTTATAGGCCAGAAGAGAGTAACATGAGATTTTCAAGTTACTGAAGGAAAAAAAAAAAAACTGTCAAGCAGGAATACTGCATCAACTCTATCCATTAGAAATAAAGGATACATGAAGCCATTTTCAGATAATTAAAAGTAAGAAAATTTATCCATTACACCTGTTAGAATGGCTAAGTGGAACTGTTCAATTTGAGGACTAATGTTTTTTTAATTAATTAATTAATTAATTTTATGTTCTGCCCGAAATTTCCCCTCCCTCCTTTCCTTCCAGTCCTTCCTCCCACCATCTACTTCTGTATTTCTCTTTAGAAACAGAGAGGCCTCTCATGGATATCAACCAGCCCTGGCATATCAAGTTGCAGTAAAACTGGGTTCATCTTCTTCTATTGATTCTAGAAGAGGCACCCTAGGATGAGGAAAGAGTCCCAAGGGCATGTATAAAAGTCAGAGACAGCTCCTACTTCCACATGAAGACCATACACACTGTTACATATGTGCAGACAGCCCTGGGCAGTCCCATGCCGGATACCTAATTGGTTGTTCAGTCTCTTTGAGCCCCTCTGGATCCATGTTGGTTGATTCTGTGTGTTTTCTTGTGGTGTTTGACCCCTTTGGCTCTTCCTCCACATCTTCTGCAGGATTTCCAAAGCTCTGATAAATATTTGATCGTGGATCTCTTCATCTATTTCCATCAGTTGCTACTTGAAGCCTCTCCGATGATTAGTTATGCTAAGCTCCTGTCTGCAAGTAGAGCAGAATACCATTAACAGTGTCAAGGGTGGGTTCCCTCTCATGGCGTACATCTCAAGTTGGACCACTCCATCAATTTATTCTCCATCTTTATCTCAGCATATCTTATAAGCAGGACAAATTGTAGGTTGAAGATTTTGTGGCTGGTTTGGTGTCCCAATCCCTCAATTGGAAGTCTTATCTCATTACAGGGAATGACCATTCTAGCTCCATCTTCCCCATTGCTAAAATCTTTTTCTTTTTCTTTTCTATATTCTTTGTTTACATTCCAAAGGCTTTCCCCTTTTCCAGTTCCACCCTCACCATATGTCCCATAAGTCCTCTTCTCTCCGCCCATTCCCCAATCACCCCACTCCCACACCATTTCTCTGTTCTGATACTCTCCTACAAAACTGGATCCAGTCTTTTCAGGACCAGGGTCATCTCCTTCTTTCTTCAGAATCTTTTGATTTGCTAATTGTGCCTTGAGTATTCAGAGCTTCTGGGCTCATTAATATCCACTTATCAGTGATTGCATTTCATGTGTATTCTTTTGTGATTGGGTTATCTCAGTTAGGATGATATGTTCCAGATCCAACCATTTGCCTACACATTTCATGAATTCATTATTTTTAATTGCTGAGTAGTATTCCATTGTGTAAATATACCACATTTTCTGAATCCATTCCTCCATTGAGGGACATCTGGGCTTTTTCCAGCTTCTGGCTATTATAAATAAGGCTGCTATGAACATAGTGAAGCATGTGTCTTTTTTGCATGTAGGGGAACTTAACTAGGGTCACTCTCACAGATTCCTGGGAATTTCTATTGCCCTAGATTTCTACCTTGTCTCAAAGATGTACCTCCTTTCCAGTTGTCTCTCCCAGTACTCTCTTCCTCTATCCTCCTGCTGATCCCCCCTGTTCCCATCTCAACCCTCACCCCCCCAGTAACTTCCCTGAATCTTCTCCACTATGTCTATTGGATTTTCCCTTCTCAATGAGATTCATGTCTCCCCACTTGAGCACCCCCCCTTGTTAATTAACTTCTTTGAGTCTGGGGATTATAGGATGGTTATCCTATACTTTATGGCTAATATCCCTTATAAGTGAGCACATACCATGTCTGTCTTTCTGGTTTAGTTTACATTATTCACGGTGATCATTTTTTAGTTCCATTCATTTGCCTGGATGGCAAATTTTCTGATGTCATTATTTTTAATTGCTAAGTAATATTCCATTGTGCAAATATTCTATATTATTTTTGTCCATTCTTCAGTGGAGGGATATCTAGGTTGTTTCCAATTTCAGGCTATTATGAATAAAGATGCTATGAATATAAGTGATCAAGTGTCCTTGTGGTATGGAGAAGCATTCTTTAGGTATATTCCCAGGAGTGGTATAGCTGGGTCTTGAGGTAGATCTGTTCCCAAATTTCAGAGAAACTATCAAATTGTTTTCCAAGGTGGCAATACAAGTTTGCACTCCCACTAGCAATAAAGGAGTATTACCTTGCTCCACATCCTCACCAGCATGAACAGTCTCTTGAGTTTCTGATCTTAGCCATTCTGATGGGTGTAAGATGGAATCTCATCTTTTTTTTATTTGCATTCCTTTATGGCTGAGGATGTTGAACATTTATTTATGTGCTTCTTGGCCAGTAGAGAGTCCTCTTTGAAGAGTTCTCTGTTTAGATATTTACCCCATTCAGCACAGATTTTTAATTGGGATATTTGGCTTTTGGATGTCTAGTTTCTTGACTTCTTGACTATATATAAAATGTAATTTGGATGTCAGTCCTCTCTCAGATATAATGATGGCGAAGGTCTTTCCCATTCTGTCAGCTATTTGACCTACTGACAGTGTACTTTACCTTACAGAAAGAAGATTTTCAGTTTTATGAGGTCCCATTTATTAATTGTTGATCTTAGTGTCTGTATGATTGATGTTCTGTTCATAAAGTTGTCTCCTGTGCCAATGCATTCAAGGCTATTTTGTACTTTCTTTTCTATCAGGTTTAGTGTATTTGGTTTTATGTTAAGGTCATTGATCCAGTTTGAGTTAAGTTTTGTGCTGGATGATAGGTATGGATATATTTGCATTCTTCTACATGTAGACATCCAGTTATACAAGCACTATTTGTTGAAGATGCTTTCTTTTTTCCATTATAAAATTTTGGTTTTTTTGTCAAAAAATTAAGTATCTATAGGTATGTGGATTTATTTCTGTCTTTGATTAGATTTCATTGATCAACCTGTCTGTTTTTATGCCGATAGCATGCAGTTTATATTACTACTGCTCTGTAGTACAGCTTGAAATCAGGGATGATAATACCTCCAGATGTTCTTTTAGTATTCAGGATTATTTTAGCTATTCTGTTTTTGCTGCTACTGCTGCTGCTGCTGCTGCTGCTGTTGTTGTTGTTGTTGTTGTTTTCCATATAAAATATCAAGGTCTGCAAAAGATTATATTGGAGTTTTGATGGGAAAATTGCATTAAATCTGTAGATCCCTTTTGGTAAGTTGGCCATGTTTACTATGTTGATTAGTCTTAATAAGGAAGAACACAGCAGACGGCATAACAGTGCACAAACACTCCGAACACTCCAGTGTTTCACAACCATGATTAGCCACTTAGACTTTAAGAATGAATCCTAAACAAAGGACCCACAAGAATGACATCAGAACATTGAAAGACAAGTGATATAGAAAAGTGAAAAATATGGCATCAGATTATTATAATGTGGGGAACTTGAGTAAAAACATTGATGTTTTAAAAAATATTTTTAGTGTATGCTATGCAAAGCAAAAGGTTTCATTATGGTATGTTACATATATTTTATTACATATCATATATATCTTGATATCATATACATATCATATATATCTTGATATATATGATATATTACAGTCTCATTTCCATATGAGACTGTATTGCACTTTGGTTATATTCACTCCCTCTCCTAATCTTTTGCTGACTTCTCTCCCATGCACCTCATCTGCTTCTACCTCTCTAATAGTCACTCATTAGCATGCATAGCCTTCTCCGTGAGCTTCTGCACATGAGAGGAAGTGATGGTTGTGTGTGAGGAGGCTTATTTCAGTTACCATTATGATCTCTAGTTCTGCCCATGCTCTTTCTAAAATAGTATTATTTGGCTTTTTCTGTGGTTGAGCAATACACACACACACACACACACACACACACACACAGAGAGAGAGAGAGAGAGAGAGAGAGAGAGAGAGAGAGAGAGAGAGAGAAAGACTACAGAATGGCCGCTTTGATTCTCAGATAGTATAGGTAGACTCTAAGATGTTCCACTTTTCATTTTTTAAGGAGCCGCCGCCATACTGACTTACACAGTGGCTGTACTGATTTAGACCCACGCACAATGTGTAGGTTCCTTTCTATACTTTGCCAGCACTGACTGTGTTTGTGTTCTTGATCTCAGATTCTGAGACTCAAATGAAATCTCAGTGTAGTTTTGATTTGCATTTCTGTGTCCGTCCTTGTACTTCACTTGAAAAATGAATGTTCAGCTCGTTGTTCATGGATTAACAACTGCAAGTTTCGAAACACGTTTTGTTTAGTTCTTTATATACTCTACATGTTATTCCTCTATTAGATTAATAGCTGGCAAAGGTTTTCTGTTCTGTAGACTACAGATTTATTCTGATGGTTAATTTGTTTAGATTATTTTTAATTTAGTGTGATTTTATCTATTAATTTACACTTCATTGTCCAGTTTTTTTGAATCCTATTCAAAGAGGCTTTGCCTTGTCCTAGATACTGAACTTTTCCTTAGATAGTATTAGGTCTTACATTAAGATCTTTGGTTCATCTTCCTCTCTCCCTCCCTCCCTCCCTCCCTCCCTCCCTCCCTCCCTCCCTCCCTCCCTCCCTCCCTCCCTCCAACCCTTCCTTCCTTCCTTCCTTCCTTCCTTCCTTCCTTTCTTTCTTTCTTTCTTATTCTTTTTCTTTCTTTTTTGTCCAGAGAGGACTAGTTTGTCCACCATGTAAGGATATCCAGTTTTCCCAGAACTATTTGTTTTAAAGCCTGCCTTTCCCTCAATGTATATTTTGACACCTCTGTGGAATTAGTTTTGAATGCTCTATTTCATTCCATTGTTTTTTCTTCCTGTTTTGCATTAGTACAATTTATTTTATGCCTCTATAATACAGTTTAGGTTCCCATATCATGGTAACTCCAGCACCACTCTTGTTCCGAATTATTTTAGCTACTAGACCCTTTGATATTTCCCTATCATTCTTGACAACATTTCTATGTCCTTAGAATGTGAGGATTTCACTAAAATTTAGGTTTGCTTTCAGAAATCAAGTCATTTCCATAACATTAACTCTATTAATACATGAATATGTGAGATCTTTACTATTTCTGTTCTTATACATTTTCTTCAATACTTTTCCACTTTTGATGTAGAAATCCTTAACAACTTTAGTTAAGTTTATATCTAGATATTTCCTTTTTAGGCTATTGAGGACAATGTGGCCCTGACTTTTTTTTTTTCATCAAATTCATGGTGGTATGGAAAACCTATACTTTTTTGTGCCGCTTTTATATATTTTTATTTTGAATGACGTATTTAACAGATCTGAGAATCTTCTGAGGGAGTCTTTAGACTCTTTTAAAAATAAAAACTGTGGTAGTCACTTACAGAGCTTGCACCATACTGCAATGCTAAGTGTGCTGCTTTTCTGAAATCTAACACAAAAAGACTAATTTTCCTTTTATCTTTTTTGTGGATGGTAGCCAACAGCCGAAGCATGTTTTTCTTGACTCTCTGGATTTTCTGAACATTTCTCTGAAGACACCTTACCCTCTGTACTCCTGCTTGCTGAATTAATTTGCTGATCATTCCTGTTTTCTTGGACCCTAACCCCAAAGGTTTGGCTATCTCTTGTCCTCTTGGCAGGCTGCTTGTGCTAGCAGATGCCAGTATCCACATTTGCTCGTCCTGCTGTTTTCCTTTCATGCTCTAACAGTCTGTAAACTTAAAAGAATAGGGCTGTGTCATCTGCCTATAGAGACATTTTGAATTCTTCCTCTCCAACTGAAGTCCACTCTACTCATTTAAACTGTTGAAAAGATTTCAATTAATTCATGAAATTCTTAGGCAAATGGTTGGAACTAGAAAATATCATCCTAAGTGAGGTAACACATTCACAAAAGAACACACATGGAATGCAGTCACTAATAAGTAAATACCAGCCCAGAAGCTCTGTATACCCAAGATACAACTCACATATCAAATGATTCCCAAGAAGAAGGAAGGAGAGGGCTCTGGTCCTGGAAAGGCTTGATGCAGCATTGTAAGGGATTACCAGGACAGAGAAGTGGGAAGGGGTTGATTGGGGAATGGGCTGATTGGGGAATGGGACTTATGGGGAGGGGGAACAGGACAAGGGAAAATCATTTGGAATGTAAACAAATAATATAGAAAATAATAAAATAAAGGTTTCAAGTTCTCTCTGAATTAAGGTAGTAGATGTTCACTCCAGTGTCCTGTTTCTGATATTGTTTTTTTTGTTCTTTAAAGTTTTTTTTATTCTGCTGAGATGTGATTTTTTTTTAATTTAGGTATATTTTTGTCTTGTTTTGTTTTTTTGTTTGTTTTTGCTTTTTTTGAGACAGGTTTCTCTGTGTAGCCCTGGCTGTCCTGGAACTCACTTTGTAGACCAGGCTGGCCTTGAACTCAGAAATCCACCTGCCTCTGCCTCCCAAGTGCTGGGATTAAAGGCGTGTGCCACCTCTGCTCAGCTAGGTATGTTCTTTATTTACAATTCAAATGTTGTCCCCTTTCCTGGTTCCGTCCTCCCTCCAAAAATCCCATAAGTCATCTCCCCTTCCCCAATCAATGCACCCCCGTTTCCCTGTTCTGGTATTCCTCTATATTACAGCATCAAGTCTTTCCAGGACCAAGGGCCTCGACTCCCTTTGGTATCTAATAAGACCATCCTCTGCTCCCGATGTGCCTGAAGCCATGGGTAACTCCATGTGTACTCTTTGGTTGATGGATTTTTCCCTGGGAGCTCTGGGAGTACTAGGTGACTCATATTGTTGTTCCTCCTGTGACGCTACAAACCCCTTCAGCTCCTTGGGTCCTTTCTCTAGCTCCTCCATTGGGAACTCTGTGCTCAGTTCATGGGTTGGTTGAGAGTGCCCCCCTTTATTTGTTATGCACTAGGAGAAGCTATATCTGGTCAGCCAGCATTTGTTGGCACCCACAATAGTGCCTGGACTTTTAACTGTATATAGGATGGATCCCTGGGTGGGGTAGTCTCTGCATGGTCTTTCCCTCAGACTCTGCTCAACCTTTTGTCTTTGTATCTCCTTCTGTGGGTATTTATTTTTCCCCTTTCTACAAAGAACCCAAGGATCCATACTTTGTTCTTCCTCCTTCTTGGTTATCATTTGATATGTGAATTGTGTCTTGGGTATTCCAAGCTTCTAGGCTAATATCCACTTATGAGTGAGTGCATACAATGATTGTTCTTTTGTGATTGGGTTATCTCATTCAGGATGATATTCTCAAGTTCCATCGATTTGTCTAAGAATTTCATATTGTTTCTGATTTTAGACTAGAGGGTTTTGGTTTCATTTGGTTTGTCCAAATGAACATGTAGCCTTTATTGCAGAAAGATTCTTCTATTCCTAGGTTCTTCAGGGCTTTTATCATAAAGGAAGGTTGACCATTTCCAGAGTCTTTATGGCAACTAAACTATGGTAAACTAATTCTTTAATTATTGTTCTTGATTCTAGATGATTGCTACATTATGTTTATTTGTTTTCAAATGCTAAAACACTCATGCATTCTCTATATGAAATGAACTTTTTGGCTTTAAACGCTTTATTAAATTTATTTTTTATTGCTGGGCGGTGGTGGCGCACACCTGTAATCCCAGCACTCTGGGAGGCAGAGGCAGGCAGATTTCTGAGTTCGAGGCCAGCCTGGTCTACAGAGTGAGTTCCAGGACAGCCAGGGCTATACAGAGAAACCCTGTCTCAAAAAAATATTTTTTGTTAAATGTATCTATTCATTTTACAGCCCGATACCTGCCCTTTCTATCCTCCCAGTGCCCCATCACATAAATCCTTCCCCCATCCCTCTTAGAAAGTGAAGTCCCTTCTAGGTGTCAACTCTCCCATGCCTCCCTTCCAGCCCCTGCCCCCATCCTCCAACCTCATGTATCAGAACTAGTCACATATTCTTCCACTTAGATCAACCAAGGCTGTCCACTTCGGGTGCAGAGTCCACAGGCAGGCAGGTAGGCAACAGGCTCCAGTTTTTTGGATGACCCATAAGACTCCATAAGACTCCACAAGGTCCATTTACTGTTCCAGCGTGAGTCTTTCATCTCTTTCCATTGGCTGTTAGGTGGAGCCTCTCAGAGGAGAGTTATGCTAATTTCCTCTCTGTCTCAAGCATAATGGACTATCATTAATAGTGTCCAGGATTGTTTCTTACCCATGGGATGGATCTGAATTTGGGGCAGTCATTGGTTGGCCATTTCCTCTGACTTTGCTCTATCTTTGTCCCTGTGCATCTTGTTAGTTTGTCACTGCACATCTTGTTGGCAGGATACATTTTGGGTCAAAGGCTTTGTAGGTGGGTGTCTGTCCTAATCCTTCTTTTGGGAGTCCTGTGGGGATACAGGAAGGAACCACTTTAGGGTACATATCCCCAACTGCTAGGAATCTCAACTAGAGTTGCCCACTTCGACCTTCTGGGGCCTCTTCCCACCCTAGGTCTCTGGCACATCCTAGAGATTGCCCCTGTCTCCCAATTGATCTCCCTTCCCTCTCCCCTGCTCTGGCTACATATGATTCTCCCCTGCTTCCTTCCCCATCTCCTCTTCCACCCAGTTCCTTCCTTCCATCTAACTCCAATATTTGTTTCGCTTCCCCTTCTAAGAAAGATTCAATCATCCTCTCCTTTTCTCTCCTTGTTATTTGGCTTCTTTGAGTCTACTGATTACCATGGTTTATTATTTCTTAGCCATAAGGGACATGATAACCATGTCCCTTATGGCTAATATACACTTATAAGTGAGTACATACCATGCATGTAATTTTGGGACTGGGTTACCTCGCTCAGGATGATATTTTGTAGTTCAATCCCTTTGCCTGCAAAATTAATAATGTCCTTGTTTTTAATAGCTAAGTAGTATTCCATTTTGTATATAGATCACATTTTATATATCCATCTTCAGTTGAGAGGCATCTAGGCTATTTCTAATTTATGACTATTATGAGTACAGCTGCTATGAACATAGTAGAATAAGTGTCTTTGTGGGATGTTGGGGCATCTTCTGGATATGTCTAGGAGTAGTATAGCCAGCTCTTGAGGTAGAAGTATTCTCAGTCTTCGGAGAAACTGTGAAATTTAATTCCAGAATAGTTGTACAAGTTTGCACTTGCACCAGCAGTGGAGTAGTGTTTTCCTTGCTCCACAACCTTGCTAGCATTTGGCATCCTTTGAGTTTTTAATCTTAGCCCTTCTAATGGGTGTAAGGGGGCAATCTCAGAGCCATTTTGATGACTAAGGACACAACATTTTTAAAATGTTTCTTGGCTGTTAAAGATTACTCTGTTGAGAAGTCTCTGTTTAGCTCTGTTCCCCATATTTCAATTGGATTGATGTCTAACTTCTTGAGTTCTTTATATAGAGTAGATATTAGAGCTCTTTAGATGTAGGGTTAGTGAAGATCTTTTCTGAATCTCTAGGCTGTCATTTTTACTGTCGGCAGTGTCCTTTGACTTACAGAAGCTTTTCAGTTTCGTGAGGTCCAATTTATTAATTTTTTAACCTTAGGGCCTGACTCATTGGTATTCTGTTCAGGAAGTTGTCTCCTATACCGACAAGTTCAAAGCTTTTCCACACCTTCTGTTCTATTATATTAAGTGTTTCTGGATTTTGATCCATTTGAACTTGAGTCTTGTATTGGGTGAAAATATGGATATATTTGCATTCTACATGCAGATATTGAGTTAGACCAGCACCATTTGTTGAAAATACTTTCCCTTTTCCATTGTATAGTTTTGGCTTCCATTCCTTTGATCTAGCTGTTTCTACCAAAACCATGCAGTTTTTATTATTATTGCTCTGTAATACAGCTTGAAGTCAGGGATAGTGATACCTTCATAAGTTCTTTTTTCTTTAGGATTGCTTTAGCTAATCTGAATTTTTTGTTTTTCCATATGAAGTTGAGAATTATTCTTTCAAGATCTGTGAAGAACTGAGTTGGAATTTTGATGGGGATTGCATCTGTAGACTTATTTTGCTAAGGTGGTAGTTTTTAAGTGATATTATTTGTAACATACACTTTTTTTTCTAACTGTATTAATTTGGAAGGATCCTTCATTTTGTAGTTTTGCCTACTGTTTTGCCAACCTTATGAATCTTTCGAGGAACCAACTTTTTGTTTCACTGATCCTTGATACTGTTATTTTCTTTTTCATTTTAAAATTTGAGCTTTGAGTTTTATTATTCATATCCTTCTACTAATTTGGATAGTCCTTGCTTCTTCAAAACCTTAAAAGGTTTTGCTTTTTCAAAACCTTAAGGTACAACTTAACCTTCTTTTTTATTTAATTTTAATTTATTTTACTTATTTACCTTATATCCAGCTCACTGCTGGGATATCTACTCCCATAATCTTTCTCCCATCCACATTCCCCTTGTCTTCGGAGTGGGTAGAGCTGCCTGGGTGGTGTCTTCCCACTCTCACACTTCAAGTCTCTTCTAGGATAGGCACTTCCTCTCCCTCTGAGGCTAGACAAGGCAGCCGAGCTAGTAGAAGATATCCCACATACAGGCAACAGCTTTTTGGATAGCTCCCATTCCAGTTGTTCAGGACCCACATGAAGTTAAGGTGCACATCTGCTACATATGAACTGGGAGGCAAAGGTATAGCCTGTGTATGTTCTTTGGAAAGTAGTTTAGACTCTGAGAGCCCTATGGGTCCAGGTTAGTTGACTCTGTTGGTCTTCCTATGTAGTTCCTATCCCCTTCAAACTCCAAATCCTTCCTCCTACTCTTCTATAAGAGTCTCAAGCTCCAGCTACTGTTTGGCTGTGGGTGTCTGTGTCAGTCTGAGTTAGCTTCTGGGTCATGCCTCTCAGAGACAACCTTCTCCTGTCTGAAAGCATAATAGAGTATCATCAATAGTGTTACAAATGGGTACTTACCCATGGGATGGGTCTCAAGTTGGACCAGTTATTTGTTGGCCCTCCCATCAGTCTCTGCTCCCTCTCCCTTGTCTGCATTTCTTGTTGACAGAACAAATTTTAGATTGAAAGTTTTGTGGGTGGGGTGGTGTCTCTATTGCCCCATTGGATTTTTGGCTGGTTACAGGAGGTGGCATCTTCAGGTTCCATATCCCCTATGTAGTAAGTCATAGCTAAGGTCACCCCCATTGATTCTTGGGCAATTCCTTTATCGCAAGTCTTTGTCTCATCCTGGAGATTATCCCTATTTCCTCATTCCTGTAAGTTGCAGATTTCCAATCACTTTCATGGCCATCTAGCCATTTCTCCCTTAAAAAATCGAGAGTGTGGTGTGAAAACCTCTGTTATTGCATAAATGCAGAAAGATTTTCTTTGAATAAATTGTGATGGGAAATTGGATAGCCACTCAACTAATACTGAAACTAAATCCCTTTCTCTCACCAATTACAACATTTAACTCAATGTAGATTAAAGAATTAAATGTGCACCTGATGTTCTGGAATTACTACAGGAAAACAAGGGAGAAATATATTTGGATACTAGAATGGAGAGGATATTTTAGAAAATATTACAAAAGTACAAGCAACAAAAACAAACTGGCAAATAGAGTTTTATGAAATTAAAACGGTTCTGAAGAATAGAGGATGCAATAAATAGTGTGAAGGGTTCAATTACAGAACGAGAGAAAATATTTTTAAATTATGTGTCTAGTAAGACATTAATGAAATTAAAAATTCAATAGCGAAACTATCGAATGTCTTAATTAAAATGGGAAACAAATTAACATGGACATTTCTCAAACGAGAATATATAGAAGTAAAGATCTATAAAAATGTATAGCATTACTAATCAGGGAAATGAAATTGCATATCAGCCAACTCAGTGAGAATGTCTAAGAAGGACAAGAACATCAACATCAAACTCTACAGATAACCAATGCTAGGAAGATGTGGAGAAAGGGAAACCCTTTCTTACTCTTGGTGAACATATAAATGAGTTCAACCATTATGGGAAAACAGTACAGTAGTTCATCAAAAAAATTAACTGGAAAGGATATTTCATCCGACCACAAGGACACTGGCTCAGCTATGTTCATAACGATTTTATTCTTTATAGCCAGAAGCTGGAAACAACCTAGACGTCACCCAACCAAAGAATGGATAAAGAAAATGTACATTTGTACAATGGAGTATTATTCAGATTCTTTTTTTTACAATTGTTTTATTTTCTATATTCTTTGTTTACATTCCGAAGGCTTTCCCCTTTCCCTGTTCCCCCTCACCATATGTCCCATATGTCCTCTTCCACCCCCCCAACCCCCAACCCCCCATCCCCACCCCCCTGCCTATTCCCCAATCACCACCCCACCATTTCTCTGCTCTATTCTGGTACTCTCCTACAAAACTGGATCCAGTCCTTTCAGGACCAGGGTCCTCTCCTGCCTTTTCCTTGGGAATCTTTTGACTTGATAATTGTGCCTTGAGTATTCAGAGCTTCTGGGCTCATTAATAGCCACTTATCAGTGATTGCATTTCATGTGTATTCTTTTGTGATTGGGTTAACTCACTTAGGATGATATTTTACAGATCCAACCATTTGCCTACAAATTGCATGAGTTCATTATTTTTAATTGCTGAGTAGTATTCCATTGTATATATATATACCACATTTTCTGTATCCATTCTTCCTTTGAGGGACATCTGGTCTCCTTCCAACTTCTGGTTATTATAAATAAGGCTGTTATGAACATAGTGGAACATGTGTCTTTATTGTATGCAGGGGAATCCTCTGGGTATATGCCCAGGAGTGGTATGACAGGGTCCTCTGGAAGTGACATGCCCAATTTTTTGAGGAACCGCCAGACTGATTTCCAGAGCTGTTGTACCATCTTGCAGTCCCACCAACAGTGTAGGAGTATTCCTCTTTCTCCACATCCTTGTGAGCACCTGTTGTCTCTTGAGTTTTTAATCTTAGCCATTCTGACTGGTGTGAGGTGGAATCTCAGGGTTGTTTTGATTTGCATTTCCCTGATAACTAATGATGTTGAACATCTCTTAAGGTGTTTCTCGACCATTCGAATTTCTTCTGGTGAAAATTCTTTGTTTAGCTCTGTACTCTATTTTTTGATAGGGTTATCTGGTTCTTTGGGGGTCTAACTTCTTGAGTTCTTTGTATATATTGGATATTAGCCACCTGTCGGATGTAGGGGTGGTGAAGATCTTTTCCCGATTTGTTGATGGCTGTTTTGTCCTTCTGACCGTATCCTCTGCCTTACAAAAACTTTGTAATTTTATGAGGTCCCATTTGTCATTTCTTGATCTTAGAGCATAAGCTATTGGTGTTCTGTTCAGAAACTTTCCCCCTGTGCCCATGTCCTCCCAGGTCTTCCCCAGTTTCTTTTCTGTTAGTTTCAGTGTGTCAGGTTTTATGTGGAGATCCTTGATCCACTTGGAGTTGATCTTAGTACAAGGAGATAAGAGTGGGCCAATTCACATTTTTCTGCATGCTGACCTCCAGTTGAACCAGCACCAACACATCTTAATGTCAAAGACAAATATTACCTTAGAGTAAAAGGCTGGAAGACAATTTTACAAGCAAATGGTCTCAGGAAACAAGCCAGAGTAGCCATTCTAATATCAGATAAAATTGACTTTCAACCTAAAATCATCAAAAGAGACCCGGAAGGTCACTTCTTGCTGGTCAAAGGGAAAATCCACCAAGAAGAACTCTCAATACTGAACATCTATGCTCCAAATGCCAGGGCACCATCATTCGTAAAAGAAACTTTACTAAAGCTTAAAGCACACATTGCACCTAATGCAATAATTGTGGGCGACTTCAACACCCCACTCTCCTCAATGGACTGATCAGAAAGCAGAAACTAAATAGGGACACAGTGAAACTAATTGAAACTTTGGACCAATTGGAATATATATATATATATATATATATATATATATATATAGAGAGAGAGAGAGAGAGAGAGAGAGCATTTCATCCTAAAGCAAAAGAATATACGTTTTTCTCAGCACCACATGGTACCTTTTCCAAAATTGACCATATAATTGGTCATAAGACAGATGTCAACAAATACAAGAAGATGGAACTACTCCCATGCCTCCTATCATATCACTATGGAGTAAGAGTGGTTTTCAATAGCAACAAAAACGACAGAAAGCCTACATATACATGGAAACTGAACAATACTCTACTCAACGACACCTTAGTCAAGGAATAAATAAAGAAAGAAATCAAAGACATTTTAGAATTTAATGAAAATGAAGGTACAACCTACCCAAATCTATGGGACACAATGAAAGCAGTGCTAAGAGGAAACCTCATAGCCCTGAGTGCCTCCAAAAAGAAACTGGAGAGAGCATACACTAGCAGTTTAACAGCACACCTGAAAGCCCTGGAACAAAAAGAAGCTAATTCAACCAGGAGGAGTAGAAGACAGGAAATCATCAAACTAAGGGCCGAAATCAATCAAGTAGAAATGAAGAGAACCATACAAAGAATCAAAAAAACCAAGAGCTGGTTCTTTGAGAAAATCAACAAGATAGATAAACCCCTAGCCAGACTAACCAAAGGGCACAGAGACAGTATCCAAATTAACAAAATTAGAAATGAAAAGGGGGATATAACAACAGAAACTGAGGAAATTCAATGAATCATCAGATCCTACTACAAAAGCCTATACTCAACACAAGTGGAGAATCTGGAGGAAATGGACAATTTCCTAGACAGATACCAAATACCAAAATTAAATCAGGATCAATTAGATCAGCTAAACAGTCCCATAATCACTAGAGAAATAGAAGGGGTTATAGAAAGTCTCCCAACCAAAAAAAGTATGGGACCAGATGGTTTTAGTGCAGAATTCTATCAGACCTTCAGAAGATCTAACACCAATACTCCTCAAACTATTCCACAAAATAGAAACAGAAGGAACACTGCCCAACTCATTCTACGAAGCCACAATTACACTGATACCAAAACCATACAAAGATCCTACAAACAAAGAGAACTACAGGCCAATTTCCCTTATGAATATTGATGCAAAAATACTAAATAAAATTCTTGCCAACCGAATCCAAGAACACATCAAAACAATCATTCACCATGATCAAGTAGGCTTCATCCCAGGGATGCAGGGATGGTTCAATATATGGAAATCCATCAATGTAATCCACTACATAAACAAACTAAAAGAAAAATACCACATGGTCATCTCATTAGATGCTGAAAAAACATTTGACAAAATTCAGCATCCTTTCATGCTAAAAGTCCTGGAAAGATCAGGAATTCAAGGCCCATACCTAAACATAGTAAAAGCAATATACAGCAAACCAGTAGCCAACATCAAAATAAATGGAGAGAAACTTGAAGCAATCTAAAATCTGGGACTAGACAAGGCTGCCCTCTCTCTCTCCATATCTTTTCAATATAGTACTTGAAGTTCTAGCAAGAGCAATTAGACAACATAAGGAAGTCAAAGAGATACAAATTGGAAAGGAAGAAGTCAAACTATCACTATTTGCAGATGACATGATAGTATACTTAAGCGACCCAAAAAACTCCACCAGAGAACTCCTACAGCTGATAAACAACTTCAGCAAAGTAGCTGGTTATAAAATCCACTCAAGCAAATCGGTAGCCTTCCTGTACTCAAAGGACAAGCAGGCTGAGAAAGAAGTTAGGGAAATAACACCCTTCACAAAAGTCACAAACAATATAAAGTATCTTGGCTTGACTCTAACTAAACAAGTGAAAGATCTGTATGACAGGAACTTCAAGTCCTTGAAGAAAGAAATTGAAGAAGACCTCAGGAAATGGAAAAATATTTCATGCTCTTGGATTGGCAGGATCAATATAGTAAAAATGGCCATCTTGCCAAAAGCAATCTACAGATTCAATGCAATCCCCATCAAAATCCCAAATCATTCAGATTCTTAAAAAGATAACATCATGAAAATTTCAAGCAAATGGATGGAACTAGAAAAAAATCCTAAGTGAGGTAACCCAGACCCAGAAAAACAAACATGGTATGTATTCACTTATAAGTGGATATAAGCTATAAGGTAAAAGCTAGACATGCTATAATCCAAAGAGGCTGGGCAACAAGGAGGGCTGAAGGTGGTGGACATGTAGATCTCCTTGGAAAGGGGGAATAGATTTTATGGGAGCGCTGGGGACAGGTAGGGATGGGAACCAGAGGGATTAGGTAGGGTGAGCAGAGGAAGAGAGTACTGGGAGACATGACTAGAATTAGGGAGGATTTATAGGGCAAGGTAGAAAGAGTATAATAGAAAGCCCTAGGAATCTATGAGAGTGACCCTATAGAAACTCTTAGTAATGGGAGAGATATAGGCTGATCAGCCAGCTTTTGAAATCATTAAGATTTATAGTAGAAGGATTAGGAAACTGGCTTGGCCACAAAACCTTCTACCTAAAATTAATTGTGCTTAAAAGAGTTGCTGGAGGAAAGGTGGCACAAAACTTGTGGGCATGGCCAACCAATGACTGGTCCAACTTGAGGCTCATGCCATGAGAGGGAGCCCACCACTGACACTACCTAGAGGGCAGGACCCCAAGGATGACTAGGCTTAGAGATCTAGGATTGAATGAAACACAACCAGTGAAAAAATTAACAGAACTGTCATATGCTATAGACAAAGGAAATGCAATCAGGATATTATAGAGGCATCTGTATTCACATGCTTACTGTAGCACTATTTATAATAGCCAGGAAATGGAAAAAAATAAGTGTGTAGCAACATCATTAGTGGATAGCTGAATATGTTACCTATCTATCTTGAAATATCATCTAGCCATGGAAAACTATAAAATCCTCTCATTTGTAGAAATCTAGGCTGAGCTGATGCTCAAATTAAAGTGAAATAAACTAGGCACAGAGACACAAGAACTACATGATCTTATGTAAAATATAAAGAGTCTGTTTCAGAGTTCGAGTAGAATGATGGTACTCACAGGCTTTTGAGTAGGAGAGACACTAGGACAGTTTAATTACTGTATCTAAGTTATATTTAGGAATAAGATGTTCTAGTGTGCTATTGCACAGTAGGATAGCTATTGATTACAGCTAATGAACTGTGCATCCCATAAGCCACGGAAAAGGATTTCAAATATTTTCTCCATAAATAAATGTACTGTTGAGAAAATAGATATGTTTAACTTGATTTCAACACCACACAGGAATATATATATACATATACACATATATACATACATACATTTAAGGCAAGAGAGATGGTTCAGTCAGTAAAGTGTTTGCTGTACAAACAGGACGACCTGATTTTAGATCAGTATTATAATCACCAAGCATGGCACTTTAGATATGAAGCTCATTGGGTTGGTATCCTAGCCAAATCACTGAGCTCAGTGGTCAGTGAGAGACTCTGTATCAAAAAAGATGGAATGTGAGAGTTAGTAAAGAAGACATCCAATGTCAGGCTATATGCATGTACACACACACACACACACACACACACACACACACAGACAGACACTAGCATGTACATTTTCACCCAAATACACACATACCATACAGATGTATACACAAAAGTAAGTTAATTCTAATAAATTAGATTGGTGAAAAATATTGTATATATTTAATTTTCCCTGAACAATGAAAAATTATTAAACTATTATTGAAATGGAAAAAAAACCAACAAAAACCCCACAAGTATGCCAACAAATTTTCAAGAACTAATTCTAGATGACTTCTTTGTACATAATATGTAAACCATTCTGTAAGAGCACATATTCTACATAAGATATATTCAGAATGAATCCTCAGATGAAAAATGCTCCTATCTTTTCTTAATACCTGCCATGGTACTAAGATGCTTTCACAGATCAATGAAGAAATTGAAGGTGAGTTTGACACCTTTAAACAATTAGAGTTTCTGAATGTGGCTAATGTAGAATGAAGGGTTGCAGCCTAGCTTTCTACCTATAAGAAATTTCAAAAGTTGGATCTTAGGTATAATTTCTGGAAACTGAGAAACCTTGGCAGAGACATGCCCAACCTTTCCCTAACACACTGAGTGAAAACAAAATTGAAGGTCTTTTGTGCAAATGAGCATGGGTGTGACTTGTGAGTGCAATGCACACAGGAGCCTAGGAAGAGAATCAGGTTCCCTGGAATGGCGTTACAGGTGTAAGTCTCTAAACTTGAGTACTGGGAATTGAATTTTGAACTTGAGTAGTCTACAAGAACAGTACACTTTTTTTGTTTTGTTTTGTTTTTTCAAGACAGGGTTTCTCTGTGTAGCCCTGACTGTCCTGGAACTCACTCTGTAGACCAGGCTGGCCTTAAACTCAGAAATCCACCTGCTTCTGCCTCCCAAGTGCTGGGATTAAAGGCGTGCTCCACACTTTTAACTACTGAGCCATTTCTCCAAAGCCCCAAATTCCAAAACTCTGAAGTTGTAAGATCAATTGAGATAACAAGATAACAGAAATGCATTCTGTTGTAATGCATTGCACACTGAAACAAATTAGATGGGAACAATGGAACAGCAGATGCAGACCAGGAAAATGATGAGGATGATATAAAGATGAAGAAGAATCTGGCCTATCAGAAGACTATAGAAAAGAGACACTGGACTAAGAGGAGGCTGAGATGGAGATGAAACAGGCTCAGAAATGGAGTGAGCACAAAAGAAAATAGACCATGCAAGATGAAGAAAGCTACCTAGAGTGATGTTGATAACAATGCCTATTCTAAAGGAGGGGGATAGTAGATAAGGAAGGAGGCTTTTGGGGGGAGAGGATGAAAGGAGATGCTGAAGAAGAAAAGAGAAAAAAGTGGATAGAGCAGCCTCAGATGCTGTAACTAGTGCTTCTGGGTGTTCCGAATAATCTCATACTTTTTAAAAATGTAAACTATTATATAGACAATATGAGTAACTTGTTTTGGGTTTGTTTACTTTTTGAGACAAGTTTTTTTTTATATAGCTCTGGGTGTTCTAGAATTTAGTATGTAGACCAGGTTGGCCACAAACTCATAGAGATCTGCTTGCATCTGGAACTAAATGCATGTGCCTCCATATGTGGCTTATATACTTTTTATAGGAAAGTGTGGTTTTGCTGGTTCTGTATTTTTATTGTTCTAAATAGGCCTTATCAGAGAAAAATCAGAAAAGAAATGGAAGTGCAAGGGAATGAAAGATCTTTTCTCAATTTGTTGGTTGCTGGTTTGTCCTTTTTGACAATGTCCTTTGCCTTACAGAAACTTTGTAATTTTATGAGGTCCCATCTTAGAGCATAAGCTATTAGTGTTATGTTCAGGAACTCCCCCCTCCCCCCTGTGCCCATGTCCTCCAGGGTCTTCCCCAGTTTCTTTTCTATTAGTTTCAGTGTGTCTGGTTTTATGTGGAAGTCCTTGATCCACCCTACATCCAACAGAGGGCTAATATCTAAGACATACAAAGAACTCAAGAAGTTAGACTCCAGAGACCCAAATAAATGTACCCTATTAAAAATGGGGTACAGAGCTAAACAAAGAATTTTCACCTGAAGAAATCTGGATGGCTGAGAAGCACCTAAAGAAATATTCAATATCCTTAGTCATCAGGGAAATGCAAATCAAAACAACCCTGAGATTTCACCTCACACCAGTCAGAATGACTAAGATTAAAAACTCAGGAGAAACCAGGTGCTGGTGAGGATGTAGAGAAAGAGGAACACTCCTCCACTGCTGGCGGGGTTGCGAGCTGGTACAATCACTCTGGAAATCAGTCTGACAATTCCTCAGAAAACTGGGCATGATACTACTGGAGGACCCTGCTATACCACTCCTGGGCATATACCCAGAGGACTCCCCAGCATGTAATAAGGATACATGCTCCACTATGTTCATAGCAGCCCTATTTACAATAGCCAGAAGCTTGAAAGAACGCAGATGTCCCTCAATGAGGGAATGGATACAGAAAATGTGGTATATTTACACTATGGAATACTACTCAGCTATTAAAAACAATGAATTCATGAAATTCTTAGGCAAGTGGGTGGAACTGGAGAATGTCATCCTGAGTGAGGCAACCCAATCACAAAAGAACATGCATGGTATGCACTCACTGATAAGTGGATATTAACCAAGAAGCTTGGAATACCCAAGAAACAATTCACATATCAAATGATGCCCAAGAAGAAGGAAGGAGTGGCCCTGGTCCTGGAAAGGCTCAGTGCAGCAATGTAGGGGATTACCAGGACAGGGAAGTAGAAGGGGGTTGATTGGGGAACAGGGGGAGGGAAGAGGGTTTATGGGACTTTTGGGAAGGTAGGATCCAAGAAAGGAGGAAATCATTTGAAATGTAAATAAAGAATATATCCAAATAAAAAATAAAAGGAAAATTAACAAGGGAATGAAAGACAAACATGTTCTCTCTCTCTCTCTCTCTCTCTCTCTCTCTCTCTCTCTCTCTCTCTCTCTCTCTCGTGTGTGTGTGTGTGTGTGTGTGTGTGTGTGTGTGTGTATGTTCTCTGAGGACTAGATCTGATAGGATCCTTGTACACACACCACAAACACACACACACACACACACACACACACACACACACACACACAATTTATTAAATCAGCTTATATTGAAATAGAATTTTATCTTAGACCTAGACCCTTAGAAACCCATAGTTATTTAGTCCTTGAGTCAGGATGCCTCACACCTTTGCAGTAGCTTTCTTAAACTGGAGAGGTTGACTGGCCTGTGGCTTCTCTGTCCGCAAGGCTGGGTGCCCCTGAATCCCCAACCTGGTTTGGAAAACCTGGAGAGTTCCTAGAGCACCAATGGGGTTTGAACCCTGGTCCACTAGGTGAACAGCGAGTTCTCTTAACCACCGAGCCACATCTGGAGCTCTTGCTTTTCCTTCTTATTCCATTATACTCCCTTATACCCTGAAGAAGGTTTGGGAACTTGTGGGCAACCAGGACTTTTAGTCTTATTCCTCAAAAGTCTGAGCTAAAACAAAGTCTAAGACAGTTTTTATTCTGAGAGGTAGCAAGCTATGTGGATATTGCCATCAGTACAGTTCTCTACCACCTGCTCTATTTACTGTGCATTCTTGACTGACACTGGATGAGATACTATTAGGAGGATAAAGAAGAGAGGCTCAGAAGATCTACTGAGGGAGCGTCTGTGTGCCTGCAACACTGGGGAACAGTTCTTGCTGACAATGAATGATATATGCTCCAGTTACGGTGTCTTCTCAAGTGGCTTGAACTATGAAAAGTATTCATAGTGCCTCTAAAGACTTCTTACCATTTTATCCTGTAGTTTCAAAGCATTGCTCGATGCAGCTTTTAACTGGGACATATAAACAGTTACAAAATAAGTCCATATTAAAATTAAGATGTGTTTTATTCTGAATGTCTTTTTAATGAAATAAATTGTACAAATGTTTCCTTGCATGGTTATTCAATAAAATATGAGTATCCCAATCAAACACAGTGAACAGTGACGTCCATTGCTTGATTTGCTCCAAGGCTCCATATTTAAGGCAATTAATTGCATTTTAAATCTGGACCACAGAAATGTGTCTCCTTTAATATGAATGTTGCTAGGTTTGTTTTTTTTTAAGTTTGTGTCAGCAAATTAATTGAAACTATGCATCTATGCTGGATTACATTGAAATCACTGAGTGTGAAAGTGCTGCTGCTGCCTTTTAGCTAAAATGTATGGCTTAGCATTTTAAAGTGAAAATTATGAAGTTATTTACGGGAAAACCAAACGTGCTGTAAAAACCACTAAAATAGAATATTTGAGATAAATTTAGTGGGGGCATTGGAACCTCCAAAAGATTATTTTTGACAAGTGAAATGCCTTGCTTTAGGTTTTGGGGATTTTCATTCTGCAGTATGCCAAACAATAAAAGACTTACTTTAGAAATAAAATCTATATGTTGACCTTCCTTTAATTACTATGTTGTACAATGAAAATGAGAAGTAGTTTGGCCTGTAAATGATACTGAATGCCTAAGACAAACTTTCAAACTTCCATAGCTTCTGAGTTGAAACTTCTTGAAAAGAGTTTAAGAGTGAGGTGATATTTTGTACAAGTTTTCCACCTTTTAAAATGGTGTTTTATTGTAGTGGGTATTCAGGGTATTATGCATTTCAAGAGTATTCTGCTTATAAACTCTGAAGGTAATGCATTTGAACAACTGCATCTTGTATATAGCTATGATTGCTAAAATCAAAAACAAAAATAATAAAGGATTTAAGAGTACTATTCTTCATATATTTAACAAAATATTTATTAATACATTTAAAATAAAATAGGTTTAAATTTCAATATAAGCTAGAAAAATAGTTATGTTTTTCAAATGTACCCATTTCTTTTGTTTTTTTATTAGATATTTTCTTTACATTTCAAATGTTATCCCCTTTTCTGGTTTTCCCTCCAAAAAACCCTAAGCTATCCCTCCTCCCCCCGCTCATCAACCCACCCACTCCCACTTTCCTGTCCCGGCGTTTCCCTATACTGGGGCATCTAGCCTTCTCAGGACCAAGGGCCACTCCTCTCTTTGATGTCCAACAAGGCCATCTTCTGCTGCATATGTATCTGGAGCCATGGGTCCCTCCATGTGTACTCTTTGGTTGGTGGTTTAGTCCCTGAGAGCTCTGGGAGTACTGGGTGGCTCATATTGTTGCCCCTATGGGGCTGCAAAACCCTTCAACTCCTTGGGTCCTTTCAGTAGCTCTTCCATTGGGGACCCTGTGCTCAGTTCAAAGGTTGGATGAGAGTTTTCTTCCTTTGTATTTGTCAGGCACTGGCTGAGCCTCTCAGGAGACAGCTTTATCAGGCTCCTGTCAGGAAGCACTCCACAATAGGGTCTGGGTTTGATAACTGTATATGGGATGGATCCCAGATGGGGCAGTCTCTGGATGGTCTTTCCTTCAGTCTCTGATCCACACCTTGTCTCTGTATCTCCTCCTGCGGGTAGTTTGTTCCCCCTTCTAAGAAGGACCAGAATATCCATACTTTGGTCTTCCTTCTTCTTGAGCTTTGTTTGGCCTGTGAATTGTATCTTGGGTATTCTGGGCTTCTAGGCTAATATCCACTTATTGGTGAGTGCATACCATGTTTGTTCTTTTGTGATTGGGTTACCTCTGTAAGGATGATATTTTATAATTCCATCCATTTGCCTAAGAATTTCATGAATTCATTGTTTTTAATAGCTGAGAAGTATTCCATTGTGTAAATGTAGCACATTTTCTCTATCTATTCCTTTGTTGAGGGGAATCTAGATTCTTTTCAGCTTCTGGCTATAATAAATAAGGCTGCTATGAACATAGTGGAGCATGTGCTTTTATTGCATGTTGGAGAATCTTCTCGGTATATGCCCAAAGTGGTATAGCAGGGCTCTCTGGAAGTACTATGCCTAATTTCTGAGGAACCGCAAAACTGATTTCCAGAGTGGTTGTACCAACTTGCAATCCCACCAGCAGTGGGGGAGTATACCTCTTTCTCCACGTCCCCGCCAGTACCTGCTATGACCTGAGTTTTTGATTTTAGCCATTCTAACTGGTGTGAGGTGGAATCTCAGGGTCATTTTGATTTGCACTTTCCTGATGACTAAGGTTGTTGAACTTTCCTTAAGTGCTTCTCAGCCAGTCAGTATTCCTCAGTTGAAAATTCTTTGTTTAGCTCCGTATCCCACTTTTTAATAGAGTTATTTGGTTCTCTGGAATCTAACATTTTGAGTTCTTTGTATGTATTAGATATTAGCCCTCTATCAGATGGAGGGTTGGTAAAGATTGTTTCCCAATTTGTTGGTTGGAAACCAACAAATTTTGTCCTATTGACAATGGCCTTTGCCTTACAGAAGCATTGTAATTTTATGAGGTCCCATTTGCCAATTCTTGATCTTAGAGCATAAGCCATTGGTGTTCTGCTTAGGAACTTTTCCTCTGTGCCCATGTGCTCGAAGCTCTTCCTCGGTATCTTTTCTATTCGTTTCAGTGTTTCTGGTTTTATATGGAGTTCCTTGATCCACTTGGAGTTGAGCTTTGTACAAGGAGATAAGAATGGATTAATTTTCATTCTTCTGCATGCTGACCTGCAGTTGAGCCAGCACCATTTGTTGAGAAGGCTATCTTTTTTCCACTGAATGGTTTTAGCTCCTTTGTCAAAGATCAAGGGTCCATAAGTTTGTGGTTTCATTTCTGGGTCTTCAATTCTATTCCATTGATCTTCCTGCCTGTCTCTGTATGAATGCCATACAGTTTTTGTTGCTATTGCTCTGTAGTAGAGCTTGAGGTCAGGCATGGTGATACTCCCAGAAGTTCTTTTGTTGTGGAGAATACTTTTCACTATCCTGGGTTTTTTGTTATTCTAAATGAATTTGCAGATTGCTCTTTCTAGCTCTATGAAGAATTGAGTTGGAATTTTGATGGGGATTGCATTGAATCTATAGATTGCTTTCTGCAAGGTGGCCATTTTTACTATATTAATCCTGCCAATCCATGAGCATGGGAATCTTTCTATTTTTGGAGATCTTCTTAGATCTCTTTCTTCAGAGACTTAAAGTTCTTGTCATATAGACCTTTCACTTGTTTAGTTAGAGTCATACTGAGGTAATTTATATTATTTGTGACTATTGTAAAGGGAGTTGCTTCTCTAATTTCATTCTCAGCCTTTTTATACTTTGAGTACAGGAAGTCCACTGATTTGTTTGAGTTTATTTTATATCCAGCCACTTTGCTGAAGTTGTTTATCAGGTTTAGGAGTTCTATGGTGGAATTTTTGGGGTCACTTAAATATGCTATCATATCATCTGCAAAGAGTGATATTTTGAATTCTTCCTTTCCAGTTTGTATCCCTTTGACCTCTTTTTGTTGTCTAATTGCTCTGGCTAGTCCTATATGGAATAGGTAGGGAGAGAGTGGGCAGCATTGTCTAGTCCCTGACAATTAGTGGGAATGCTTCAAGTTTCTCTATGTTTAGTTTGATGTTGGCTACTGGTTTGCTGTATATTGCTTTTACTATGTTTTGGTATGTGTCTTGAATTCCTGATCTTTCCAAGACTTTTATCATTAAGTGTTGTTGGATATTTGTCAAATGTTTTCTCAGTATCTAATGAAGTGATCGTGTATTTTTTTCTTTGAGTTCGTTTATATAGTGGGTTATGTTGGTGGATTTCCTTATATGGAATCATCCCTGCATCCCTGGGATGAAGCCTACTTGATCATGACAGATGATCGTTTTGATGTGTACTTGGGTTCAGTTTGTGTGAATTTTATTATTTTTGCATCAAAATTCATAAGGGAAATTTGTCTGAAGTTCTTTGTAGTGTCTTTGTGTGGCTTAGGTATCAGAGTAATTATGGCTTCATAGAACAAATTGGGTAGTGTTCTTTCTGTTTCTATCTTGTGGAATAGTTTAGAGAGTATTGGTATTAGGTCTTCTTTGAAGGAATGATAGAACTCAGAATTAAACCCATCTCATCCTGGTCTTTTCTTCATTGAGTGACTATTGATGACTGCTTTTATTTCATTAGAGATTATGGGACTGTTTAGATCATTTATCTGATCCTGATTTAACTTTGTTATCTGGTATCTGTCTAGGAAATTGTCCATTTCATCCAGATTTTCCAGTTTTGTTGAGTAAAGTCTTTTGTAAGTAGGATCTGATGATTGTTTGGATTTCCTTGGTTTCTGTTGTTATGTCTCCCTTTTCAATTCTAATTTTGTTAATTTAGATACTGTCTCTGTGTCCTCTGGTTAGTCTGACTATCTTGTGGATTTTCCCCAAAGAACAAGCTCCTAGATTGGTTGATTGTATAGATTTTGCTGTTGTTATTGTTGTTGTTTCTACTTGGTTGATTTCAGCCATGTGTTTGATTATTTTCTGCTGTCTACTCCTCTTGGGTATATTTGCTTCTTTTTGTTCTAGATCCTTCACATATGTTGTCAAGCTGCTAGTATATGCTCTATCCAGATTCTTTTTGGAGGCACTCAGAACTCTGAGGTTTCCTCTTAGGACTGCTTTCATTATGTCCCATGGGTTTGGATATGTTGTGGCTTCATTTTCATTAAATTCGTCTTTAAGTTCTTTCTTTATTTTTTCCTTGACCAAATTATCATTGAGTAGAGTGTTGTTCAGCTTCTATGTGTATGTGGGCATTCTGTTGTTTCTTTTGCTATTGAAAACCAGTCAATCTGTAGTGATCTGATAGGAGGCATGGGATTATTTCAGTCTTCTTACATCTGCTGAGTTCTGTTTTGTTACCAATTATAGGGTTACTTTTGGAGAACATACCATGAGGTGTTGAGAAGAAGGTATATTCTTTTAATTTAGGATGAAATGTTCTATAGATATCTGTAAAATTCATTTGGTCCATAACTTTTGTCATTTTCACTGTGTCTCTGCTTATTTTCTGTTTCCCTGATTTGTCCATTGGTGAGAGCAGGGTGTTGAAGTCCCCCACAATTATTGTGTGAGGTGCAATGTGTGCTTTGCGCTTTAGTAAGTTTCTTTTATGAATATGGATCCCCTTGCATCTGGATCATAGATGTTCAGAATTGAGAGTTTCTATGTTCTGAATGTTCTGGGTGGGTTCCTGTGAGCAGCTGTGGTGGTCCTACCTGCACTCACAGGCCTGTCCATACTCCTGGGAGGTTAGTTATCTCCATTAGCCACATGGGTATAGAGCCCCGTGGCAGGGGATGGTCTCCAGTCACAGACAGAAACTGCCCAAGTTTATTTTTTAGTTGACTATTTTTATCCTTTTTAACATTTTTTGGCTTACTAAAAGTTAGCCAGACTCTCACATCTGATTTTGACTTTACTCCATCAACAACATATTATTTGTGATATGTCTATAAAAAATATCCGGCTCTTATAGGCATGATGATGGGAAACAAAAGTACATTTTCATTATTTTGAAATAACTGTGTCCCAAATTTAATAAATCAAGTCATATCAAGAACACTTTTATTCTGCCCATTAAAATTATTGGCCTATCCTAAGATACACACACTGGTATGTGTGTGCATGTCTGTGTGTGTCTGTGTCTGTGTGTCTATGTGTGTGTCTATGTCTGTGTATCTTAGTTGCTGAGGATCAAGCCCAAGGCCTTCTGTGTGCTAGCTAAGTGCTCTACTGTTGTATAATACCCCCTATGAAAACACTGAAAAGATCCCTTACTATACATAATTTTGTAATATCATGAAGGGATGATTTGAAAAGTATGTATTCACAGAATTATGGAAATTTTCTAAATGTTGACACATTTCATTATACAGTATAAAGGAAGGAGGAAACATACTGTTGCTCAGTCTACTTCATTCACACAATATTTCCGACACCAGATGTGCATGTAGGATTTCTCTAACCCACATCAGCTGAGAACTTACAGCTTAACTCAGTTCTGACACATCATACCTGACTATCACATCAGATGCCAGAGGTCGGTGACCCTGGCCTGTAAGCCTGGTCACATTTCACATGATTCTTGTTCATATTGCTACCTATGCAGTACACTGATGGGCAATAAGCCAGGCATTTCACACCTTACTCTAAGGGTTTTGTTTTGTTGTTTGTTTTGTTTTGTTTTGTTTTTAATCTCCAGCAGCTTGTGAAACTCAATATTACTTTTAAGTATTGGCTTATTACATAAGACATTATGGAGTATACAGATGACTGGCTAAATGGGAGACATGCATAGGGCAAGGGACAGATGGTCCTGCCTTCTGCAGGAGCAACACTCCTTTGGAACAAGATCTGTCCAGGAAATCTCTAGAATGGAGTCATTTGGGAAAATGTAGAAATCTCATTATGTTGGCACAAATGACTTAATTGGCCGCTGGTGAATGAGTCAATATCCAGTTCCCCTAATCTCCAGGAGCCTGGTGGTAGTGCTAGAAATTCCCACCTCCAAAACATGCTCTGAGCAGCATTCTAGTGACCAGTTCTCCTGAAGCTATCTAGGGCCAACAATCCACACATTAGGAGAGAACAGGCAATCTTACCACTGCAGAGTTTTCAAAGGATTTAAGAGCTAGATACCAAGAATTAAAGATCAAACAGATATGCATTCATTCTCATGTGTACACACATAAAACACATAAAACATGCAACCACAATATACAATATATATAATATATACAAACAATGCATACAACACATAATATACACAGCATACATACAATAAACACAAACAAATATATAAAACACATGCAAACATACATACATACATACATACATACATATATACATACATACATACATCACACAGGAAGTACCCTTATCCTCTCCTGTCCTTGATTTCCTTTTCTGTGAATCCTGCTACCCGAGGTCAATTTGGGCTAGGAAACACAAAATGGACATTCTATAAATAAAAAGCTCATAAATTTTAAACATTTTGCTATTCTGAATACCATGAGGCAATCTTTCTGTCCCACACAGGACATGAATCATCCCTTTATCCAACATATTTATGGTGCTTATTCTATCAGCTCTTTAGTCATTAAGTAGAAAAAAAACATAACACATGTAGGACTTGGTACCATCCAAGCTTTCAGATATCCACTAAAGAGTCTGGAGTGTGTCCTTCCTAGATAAGAAGGAAGAACCATGGGTCTTATTACAGATCAAAATATCACACACTATTTCAAATTCATATGTGTTATTACCACTGAGCTCATCAAAACAATTCTTTAAGAGCTGAAGTTGTCAAGTTCATGGTGATATGTGCATGTTTTCTAAAATCTAATTTTTATCTAAATTCTGATTCTATAATTGGCCACCAGAGCTGTCAGTTTTATGTTGAAGTGACAGGATTACTTTGTTCCTTCTGGAGGAAATATCTGCATAAGTATAGTTTGTCTGTCAAGTGTTCTTTCCATTTACAGTGATACTTCCTGAAGAAAGCCACTCCCTTAGCTCAGACTTAATCACACACCCAATGTTACCAGGAAACAGAAGTTTGTATGCATACTTCTCCTGACACCCAGAACATGAAGAATAAAAATGCACACAGTTTAGATAAATTAAACTTGTACTGCTTCATGAAGGACTTATAAGTGAAGCTACTTCTAATGCTGAGTACTTATAAGTGAATACAGTAATTACAAGCACAATGTAGTACTAGGGTCTCACTGTGTAATGAATGACCTCCCAGTGATGTCCATATACTTGGGAAGAGAACTCAGAAAAACAAGAAACATCTGTATTATAATGACATAGCCTAACCTCACAGTCTCCTTTTGGGTTTTGAGCATTGCTTAAAATGGATCCCTCCTCCCCCCTTCCCCCATACATATACAGCAGAGGACTGCCTGGTCTGGGCTCATTGAGAGAAGACACACCTAATCTTCCAGAGACTTGAGGCCCCAGGGAGTGTAGAGGACTAGGGGGGGGAGGGTGTTATGATGGGGACATACTCTTGGAGATGGGAGCAGGAGGAATGGGATGTGGAACTCTGTAGAGGGTGGACCTTGAGAGGGATAATGACTGGACTGTAAAATTTAAAAAAAAGATTAAAGATCTTCAAAGATAGGGAAAAAGCAATTCTCAAATTCATCTGGAAAGGCAAGAAACCCAGAATAGTGAAAACAATTCTTAACAATAAAAGAATAGCTAAGGGAATCACCATCCCTGACCTCAAGCTCTACAGCAGAGCAATAGTGATAAAAACTGCATGGTATTGATATAGAGACAAACAGGTTGATCAATAGAGTAGAATTGAAGACCCAGAAATAAAACCACACATTTACACACACTTGATCTTTGACAAAGAAGCAAAAAACATACAATGGAAAAAAGAAAGCATCTTTAATAAATGGTGCTGATCTAACTAGCTGTCTGTATGTAGAGAAATAAAAATAGACCCATACTTCACCTTGCCCAAAGCTCAAATCCAAGTAGTTCAAGAAGCTCAACATAAAACCAGATACACTGAATCTAATAGGAGAGAAAGTGGGAAAGAGCTTTGAACTCATGGGCACAGGGGGAATTTCCTAAATAGAACTCCAGTGGCTCACCCTCTAAGATCAATAATTGATAAATGGGACCTCATGAAACTAGAAAGCTTCTGTAATGCGAAGGACATAGTCAATAAGACAAATTGGCAACCTACAGATTGGGAAAAAAATCTTTACTAACCCCCACATCCCATAGAGGACTAATATTCAAAATATATAAAGAACTCAAGAAGCTAACCACCCAAAAAACAAACAAACAAACAAACAAAAAACAAACAAACAAACAAAAAAAAGCAAAAAACCAAACAACCCAATTAAAAAAGATGAGGTATAGAACTAAACTTGAGAATTCACAACAGAGGAATCTTGAATGTCTGAGAAGCACCCAAAGAAATGTTCAAAGTCCTTAGTGATCAGAGAAATGCAAATCAAAACAACTCTGAGATTCTGACCCTTACACCAATCAGAATGTCTAAGATCAAAACCTCAGGCAACAGCACATATTGGTGAGGATGTGGAGAAAGAATATTCCTCCATTGCTGGTGGGATTGCAAACTGGTACAACCACTCTGGAAATCAATTTGGAGGTTCCTCAGAAAATTGGAAATAGATTTACTTCAAGATCTAGCAATACCACTTTTGGGAATATATCCAAAAGATGCCTCACCTTGCCTCAGGGGCACATGTTCCACTATGTTCATAGTGGCCTTGTTTGTGATAGTCAGAAGCTGGAAACAACCCAGATGTCCCAGGACAGAAGAATGGATACAGAAAATATGGTTCATTTACATGATGGAATAATACTCAGCTATTAAGGAAAGGGAAACATGGGGGCAAAGAGGGGAACATGATCTGGTATTGGGTGAAGGAAAAGGACGGAAGCCTTGAGGGTCAGCAGAAAGAATGGAAACAGGCGACCTAGGGAGCTAGGAGATGGGAGACTCTACAGATTGTACCAGAGACCTTGGAGGTGAGAGACTCTCAGGACTCAAAGGGAGGGACCTCAGATGAAATGCCCTACAGTGGGGAGGGGGAGCTTGTAGAGCCCACCTCCAGCAGAAAGTCAGGGCATTGAGTGAGGGATGGGGTTGCCATCCCACATTCAAAAGTCTGATCTATAATTATTCCTGTCTGAAAGAACTGCAGGGATGGAAATGGAGAGGAACCTGAGAAAAAGGAGGTCCAGTGACAAGCACAAAGTAGGATCTAGCTCAAGGGGAGGCCCCAATGCCTGACACTATTATTGAGGCTATGGAGCACTCACAAAATGGGACCTTTCATGACTGCCGTCTGAAAGACCCAACAAGCAGCTGAGAGTCAGATGCAGATATTTGTACTCAACCAGTAGACAGAAGTAGCTGACCCCTGCTGTTGAATTAGGGGAAAGCTGGAAAAAGTTGAAGTGGAGGGCAACCATCAGTCTCAATTAACCTGGACTCCTAAGATCTTTTAGACAGTTGATCACCAACCAGGCAGCATACACCAGCTGATATGAGGCCCCCAACACATATACAGCAGAGGACTGCCGGGTCTGGGTTCAGTCAGAGAAGATACACCTAACCCTCAAGGAACTGGAGGCCCCAGGGAATTTAGAGGTCTGGTGGGGTGGGAGGGTGGAGACATCCTTGTGGAGACAGGGGTCAGGGAAGAGGTAAGGGATGTGAAACAGTGAGAGGGTTGGCCCAGAGCGAAATAAAATCTGGAGTATAAAAAAAGAAAAAAAATTAATAAACAATAAAAAATATAATAAAAAATTGGAGGCCTACAATTTTAAGATCTCTGAGTGAAACATCACATTTAAACCACACAGAACACTATGTTTATAGAACAGAAACAGTATCTGTTGGTGGCTTATTTAAATGTTTGTAATATGGTCACCTCTGAAACTTGATATGAAATATTCACAAACAGGGCCTGATTAAAAGAAAAATAAAACATGGGTAGTAGCCAACAGAAGAAAATATAGTGCTGAACTCAATGAGGGGAGGGGAGGCTTGGGTAATTACAAGAATGACCACTGGGATGTCTAATATTATTCTGCCAATGGACAACTATTTGTGTATGCTACATACAGAACTAGAGTTCGTATGAACTCTAGGGTCAAGCTAGAGTTGCAATGAGTTATCATCATTTAAAACTTGTACATCTGGAAGAGGAAGCTATGTTGGTACTAGTAAGGAGACTAGAAGCCATCTCATATTGTTCACATCTCATAACTGTTAATAGCCTCAAATGCTGGCCATTTCTATACAATGGCCACATTCTAATAGCACAGAAAACCAAACTGGGGAACTGATAACAAGATTAATAATTAAAATTTTATCTTTTTTATTGGATATATTCTTTATTTACATTTCATTTCCCTTTTCCTGGCTCCCTGCCCCCCCAAAGGTCCCATATGCCCTTTTCCCTCCCCTTGTTCCCCCATCCTCCCCTTCCTACTTCCCTGTTCTGGTATTCCCCTACACTGATGCTTTGATCCTTTCCAGATCCGGGATCCACTCCTTCCTTCTTCTAGGACATCATTTGGTATGTGGATTGGTGTTCCAAGATTCTAGGCTAATATCCACTTATCAGTGAGTGCATACCATGGGTATTCTTTTGAGACTGGGTTACTTCACTTAGTATGATGTTCTCCAGCTCCATCCATTTCTCTAAGAATTTCATGAACTCATTGTTTCTAAGGGCTGAATAGTACTCCATTGTGTATATATACCACATTTTTTGTATCCATTCCTCCATCGAGGGACATCTGGGTTATTTCCAGCTCCTGGCTATTATAAATAAAGCTGCTATGAACATAGAGGAGCATGTATCCTTATTACATGCTGGGGAATCTTCTGGGTATATGCCTAGGAGTGGTATGGTACGGTCCTCTGGAAGTATCGTGTCCAGTTTTCTGAGGAACCGCCAGACTGATTTCCAGAGCGGTTGTACCAGCTTGCAATCCCACCAGCAGTGGAGGAGTGTTCCTCTTTCTCCACATCCTTGCCAACACCTGCTGTTTCCTGAGTTTTTAATCTTAGCCATTCTGACTGGTGTGAGGTGAAATCTCAGGGTTGTTTTGATTTGCATTTCCCTAATGACTAATGATGTTGAACATTTCTTTTTCTTTTTTTCTATATTCTTTGTTTACATTCCAAAGGCTTTCCCCTTTCCCAGTTCCCCCCTCACCATATGTCCCATAACTCCTCTTCCCTCTGCCCATTCCCCAATCACCCCCCCCACCACCACCATTTCTCTGTTCTGGTACTCTCCTGCAAAACTGGAACCAGTCTTTTCAGGACCAGTGTCCTCTCCTTCCTTCTTCTTGGGAATCTTTTGATTTGCTAATTGTGCCTTGAGTATTCAGAGCTTCTGGGCTCATTAATAGCCACTTATCAGTGATTGCATTTCATGTGTATTCTTTTGTGATTAGGGTAGCTCACTTAGGATGATATTTTCCAGATCCAACCATTTACCTACAAATTGCATGAATTCATTATTTTTAATTGCTGAGTAGTATTCAATTGTATAAATATACCACATTTTCTGTATCCATTCCTCCTTTGAGGGACATCTGGGCTCTTTCCAACCTCTGGCTATTATAAATAAGGCTGCTATGAACATGGTGGAGTATGTGTCTTTCTTGCATGCAGGGGTATATGCCCAGGAGTGGTATGACAGGGTTCTCTGGAAGTGTCATGCCCAATTTTCTGAGGAACCGCCAGACTGATTTCCAGAGCGGTTCTACCATCTTGCACTCCCACCAACAGTGGAGGAGTGTTCCTCTTTCTCCACATCCTCGCCAACACCTGCTGTCTCCTGAATTTCTAATCTTAGTCATTCTGACTGGTGTGAGGTGGAATCTCAGGGTTGTTTTGATTTGCATTTCCTTGATGACTAATGATGTTGAACATTTCTTAAGGTGCTTCTCAGTCATTCAAAATTATTCAGGTGAAAATTCTTTGTTTAGTTCTGTACCCTATTTTAATAGGGTCATTTGGCTCTCTGGAGTCTACCTTCTTGAGATCTTTGTATATATTGGATATTAGCCCTCTGTCGGATGTGGAGTTGGTGAAGATCTTTCCCCCAATTGGTTGTTTGCCATTTTGTCTGATTGACAGTTTTCTTTACAGAAACTTTGTAATTTTATGAGATCCCATTTGTCAATTCTTGATCTTAATAGCATAAGCTATTGGTGTTCTGTTCAGAAACTTTTCACCTGTGCCCATGTTCTCAAGGGTCTTCCTCAATTTCTTTTCTATTAGTTTCAGTATGTCTGGTTTTACATGGATGTCCTTGATCCACTTGGAGTTGAGCTTAGTACAAGGAGATAAGAATGGATCGATTTGCATTCTTCTGCTTTCTGACCTCCAGTTGAACCAGCACCATTTGTTGAAAAGGCTATCTTTTTTCCACTGGATGGTTTTAGCTACTTTGTCAAAGGTCAATTGACCATAGGTGTGTGGGTTCATTTCTGGGTCTTCAATTCTATTCCATTGATCTACCTGTCTGTCACTGTACCAATACCATGCAGTTTTTTTTGTTTTTTTTTAATACTACTGCTCTGTAGTACTGCTTGAGGTCCGGGATACTGATTTCCCCAGAAGATCTTTTACTTTTGAGAATAGTTTTAGCTATCCTGGGTTTTGTTTTTATTCCAGATGAATTTGAGAATTGCTCTTTCTAACTCTATAAAGAACTGAGCTGGGATTTTGATGGGGATATCACTGAATCTGTAGATTGCTTTTGGCAAGATGACCATTTTAACTATATTAATCCTGCCAATCAATGAGCATGGAAGATTTTTCCTTTTCTGAGGTCTTCTTCAATTTCCTTTTTCAGAGTCCTGAAGTTCTTGTCACACAGATCTTTCACTTGTTTGGTTAGAGCCACATCAAGATACTTTATATTGTTTGTGGCTATTGTGAAGTGTGTCATTTCTCTAATTTCTTTCTCAGCCTGCTTATCCTTTGAGTATACGAAGGCTACTGATTTGCTTGAGTTGATTTTATAACCAGCCACTTTGCTGAAGTTGTTTATCAGCTGTAGGAGTTCTCTGGTGGAGTTTTTTGGGTCACTTAAGTATACTATCATACCTTCTGCAAATAGTGATAGTTTGACTTCTTCCTTTCCAATTTGTATCCCTTTGACAGCCTTATGTTGTCTAATTGCTCTAGCTAGAACTTCAAGTACTATATTTAAAAGAGATGGAGAGAAGGGTCAGCCTTGTCTAGTCCTTGATTTTAGTGGGATTGCTTCAAGTTTCTCTCCATTTAGTTTGATATTAGCTACTGGTTTGCTGTATATTGCTTTTACTATGTTTAGGTATCGGCCTTGAATTTCTATTCTTTCCAAGACCTGTTTCTTTTCTAATATGAAACAGAAGATGTATGGATCCAGACAGGAGGAAATATGGGAAGGTACTGGGAGGCATAGAGGAACCATATGGATATATTTTAGGAAAACTAATCTATTTTCTATAAAAGAAAATTTCACATTAAGTTCACCCCCCATATGTTAGTGTGAAAAGGGTGAAGAAAATGGAGCTATATCCTGAGCATAATTGTCAGCTCCCACCCACTCATTCCATTCACTCACCCACCAATTTCCTCATCATAAAAGTGAGTAGAAAATTAATGGCAATATGTAGGAGAAGCCACAGTGTCTTAAAGCATTTCATGCAGATTTATTTCAGGACAGATGTACAGTTATTCTCTGGCTGTTAACATCTGAACTGTGGTATCTGCATACTTGCCACACTCTCAATGGCACAGAAAGCCAAGTGTGGAATTTCTAAGAAGACTTAGCATCTCAGCCAACCTAACAACATGAGAAGGTTTGTTGTGCCTTAGCTAGTGCTAAAATAGTTTCCTCTTCTAGCTTTCCAAGTTCTTAATGTTGATATCTCATCCCAATTGTAGCTTGACCTTAGATTTAGCATATAGAAAGAAGCCTCTAGCCGGGTGGTGGTGGCGCATGCCTGTAATCCCAGCACTTGGGAGACAGAGGCAGGTAGATCTCTGAGTTCGAGGCCAGCCTGGTCTACAGAGTGAGTTCCAGGACAGCCAGAGCTACACAGAGAAACCCTGTCTCAAAAAAACAAAAACAAAAAAACAAACAAACAAAAAACAAACAAACAAGAAAGAAGCATCTGCTGGCAGAAATGCTAGACAACTCAATGATTACTTTGTGTTAAAAACTCTGTTGATAGCCAATAATTTATTGCATATTGTCACCGGCCTGGAAAATGTATCTCTGAAGATATGATGCTAAACATAATTCTAGTTATTTGCATATGTCTTGCCACATATTCTGTGTTGTCCATAAACACAATGAGGCAGAAGGCAAGTCAGCGTAAACTGCAGCCAAAGATAAAGTTCAGGAATGGCAAAGATCCACAGTAAATGACTGAACAGTTAAGACAAAAAGATGCTGGCAATGACCTGAAAATACAATATAAAAGTCTAAAGAATGGGGAAATGTCTATAATGGTTTGACAGGAAAGAATAAAGTATGAGACATTGTACTACTTCTAACCTATCAAATATATATGGCACACCAATCAATGTGGGGCAAAGTTCTAGATGTGGCACAGACCACAGACTGGTGACAAAACAAAAACCCCTGTCATCATAGTGATTCCATTCTTTCAGATAGAGATAAACATTCTTTATTATGCCCTGTTTCTAGTTTATGTGAAGTTAATAAACCCCATTTTTAAAAGGCATATTGAAAGTGAGTTACTATATTTAAATACCATCATCTCCACAGGACTTATTTGCTCCAGATTTCCCTTTGATTAGCCCTCATCTCCAAGTCTCTAAAGAGTTAATGAATTGTTCCAAGGAGAGAGAAAAGTTAGGTCAGAAATGTAGGATACAGATGTGTTCGATGTGTGAGAGAAAAAGCAGTAGAAATGCCTACCAGGAAGTGGAGATTCAATCATCTAGGACAACGGTTCTCAACCTTCCCAGTGCTATGACACTGTAACACAATTTCTCATACTATGGTGACACCCAACCCTAAGCAATTTTTACTAATACTTCATAGCTACAATTTTGCTACTGTTGTGAATTGTAATGTAAATATCTGATATCCACGATATCTGATATGTGACCCCCCATGTGATATTAGGCCATTCTTAAAAGTTACTCAATGAGGGCTAAATGTTAAAAAAAAATGTCTTACCTAGTAGGTGTTATAGATAGCCTCCACCATCCTTTGACCTTGACAGTTGTTTCTGATGATTGCACATTATTTTTTGCTCTTGGCAGGTCCCTCTAGCAACAGAAATGTGACCTTTCTCAGAAAGTAGCATGCCAGTGCTCTCTGTAGGGATGACAGAGTTTCTGAGGATTAACCTGTGGGTTAGAAAAGTAGATTTGCTCATTACTCAGCCCCAAGGAAAGAGTAAGGGAGTGAGAGGAAGGGACCCTCACTATTCCTTTGACTGTAAAGATTTCAGTTTACACCAAAAGACACATTTTCTAAGTTGTGAAAGCACAACGTACCCTAGGACCTGGGTCTATGAGAGGCTCAACCTGTAGTTAATAGGGAAGATATATAACTTTCTATGTGCCAAGAGCCTCTGTGGAGCTCTATAGTCCTCTATACAAAAAGGTAAAAGAAAAAAGAAAGAAAGGAAGAAAGAAAGAAAGAAAGAAAGAAAGAAGGAAAGAAAGAAAGAGAGAAAGAAAGAAAGAAAGGTGTCAGACGTGGTTCTTTTCTGATATTATACTACAATCATTTCACGAGGGTATAGTGCCTGATTGATCACAGACCTTTAGTTTGTACAGTTGTGCATGCAACACACCAAAGGTTAAAAAATGAGGGAAGATGGGTACATAGAAGGGGAAGGAGGAAGAAGAGTGACAAGGTGGAAGGTCATGATAATCACTTTTAATCTTGCTTCTGGGACAAGATACCTAAGGAACACACTTTACTACGGGAAGGGTTTGGCTCTCAGTTTGAGGGTATAGTCCATTATGACAGGGAAGATGTGGCGTCATGAGCAGGAAGCTGCTGGTTCCATCGAGTTCCTGGTCCAACTGCAGGGATGATGCTGGTGCTCAGCTTGCTTTCTTGAGGCTGGAGCACCTACTGGTGGGAAGGTACAGGCCATATTTAGTTTTCCCACCTCAGTTTACCCAGTCGACTCCATGGACGTATTAAGAAGTTTGTCTCCTAGGTAATTCTCGATCCTGTCAAGTTGATATAAATATTAATCATGAGATGATAAGTCAGGCTATGAGCTAGCCAGTGGGTCTGATCTATAATACCGTAGCAACAAAAAGTGGGCAGTCAAGACAACTGTCCTGGGGAAGCAAGCTGAGGCTCCATGTGATCCTCTGAGGCTGGCACTTCAGTCAGAGTTCAGCTTGAGCGAACTGGCTTTTCAAGACTGAAGTAAAGGATGCCATTGGCCTTTGAACTTCTACCTGGTTTAGGTAAAGAGCGAAATGATCAAATCCTCTGGTCTAACAGCTTTCAACCTGCAGGTTGTGACTCCTTTAGGGGGTTGAATAACCTTTTCACAAGGGTCACCTAAGACCATCAGAAAACACAAATATTTACATTACAATTCAATAATGGAAAGAAAATTACAGTTATGAAGTTGCAATGAAAATAATTTTATAGTTGTAGGTTACCACAACTAGAAGAACTATATTAAAGGGTCACAATGTTAGGAAGGTTGAGAACCAGTGTTCTAGACACTAATGGAGATTTCCAAACATAAGGTCCTTAAATTAGACTAAGAATTGCTAGGTATAACATAAAAGATCCTGTTGACCCTTGCATTTGCTATAATTTGAATTTTCTATAAATTTTATCATTTGCCCCATTTTATTATTTTCTATTAATCTTACAAAGTAAAGAATTCATTATGACATGATATATATTGTATATAATATAGCATGATTATGTTCACCTGCTTTCCTTACTAGTTTTACTTTTTATATTGGTGAGAAATACCAAAACAAATGGTGGACTTCCATCTCCAATAATTATATAGAATCTTTTAAATATCTTTATATCTGTCTCTAGGTTGATAATAATGTTGATACCAGTAGCAATAATAATGCCAGTAGTGAAGAGTATTTGAGTGTTTATTGCATGATCCACTTTTGTCTTAATTCTTTATGGGTTATATCTATATTCATGGCAATATTCTTGTTAGTACTTCATTTATAGAGAGACAGAGTGCTAGGAAAGAGATAAAAAAGGGACCATGTCAGCAACATTGGGAAGACAAGGAAAACTGATGACAATGTGAAGCTTGGGGTAGTCTAATGGTGTTAGTAACTACTAAGAAATAGCAATGGGCAAAGGCCAGGAACGTTTAAAAATGGATGCCCAGGTTAGCAAATGAGCTGGGGGTATGTGCCCACACATAGCCACATAGAGGCCACAACAGGATATTAGGATTTATAATTCTATGCCCTGCTGTCTTAAGACAGGGTCTCATTACTTCCATTACATTAGTTGGACAACAAGCTGTTTTATGATCCTCTGGTCTCCATCTCTTTAATGCATTGGGTTATAGGTACACACAGCCATGTTAGCTTTTTTAAAAAAATATTATATTTGGCTTTTTGAGTGTATTTTCACCATATCCAACTCTATTTCCCTTTGCTATTTCCCACCATATTTCCTGGGCACACCAACCCCTCTAGACTTCATAACCTCCTTCATTTTGCATTCCAATGAGTTCACTCATTGCTACCCATGTGCACATGGGTATGGGGCCATCCACTGTAACATGTGCATCTGATTTTTTATGTTGATTCAGGAAGATTAAACTCAGTCCTTGTGTTTCCAAAACTGTGTCTTGTGCTTAAGCCATTTCTCTAGCCCTATTGGTGAAATATTCGAATCAGCAAAAACCTTGCTTGGCCATATCTCTACAATTTAAGCACTGTACGGATAATTCTCATCTTTAAACATAGTATTCCAAATGCCTTAAGAAAGACTCCTAATTTACACCTTCTTGTATCTTTAATGCAATGCTTGACATATTGTAGGAACTTAATAAATGCTTAAGACATTCAAATTATTACAGATTTAACCGGAGATTGGCCATAATACCCACTGATATTTACTGAGATCATAGTCAAAGTTTTGTCATAAGCTCCAGCCCCCAGAGTTGCTGTCTTAATGTGGTTAGAATATTCAAACCAGGTCAGGTGCATGCTCCTTGGGAAGCTGACAAGGAAGGCAATGTAGTTCCAGCTCACAGATGCTCCACGGCGCATACAGGCTTTGTTGGTTGTGAACTCAGACCTGGCAGAGAGTCAATGACCTATTTCCCATCCATCAGCTTCACAGAGGTTAGAGTATTAATGTTAATGGCCAGGTCTGCTCAATTACCCACATGTTCTACTATCATCTAGAAAAATGCCATCGTAGTGATAAATGAAACATTTCTAGGTGGTTCGCAGTTTCTAATTACATTTTGTGTGTTGAATACATTTTCTCTCACTTCGGAAAGTAACAGTTGGCGCCCTCTCTTTTCTCCTCGTAATAGCCCTTAAGATTTCAGATTGGCTCTGCTTTATGAGAGAGAAAACTGAGCATCACAAGAACAAAATACCTTATGCAGATTCACACAGATAGCTGTCTGAATTGGATTTGACCATAAACAGACTGTACAGGTGCAAACAAGAGCACACATAAGATTAGACCATAAATGCTTTAATATGAGGTAACGGAGGCAAAGGATTCATTAACTTAACATCCTAGCTGACTTATTTTGCCACTAGATAAGCCACCTTGATGATGCTTCCAACAACAAAGGATCAACTAACAGAGAAGGACAAACATATTCAGGTTTGAAAAGGTATTAGGTTTTATAGACCTGAATGTTTGCAGAGAGTGGAAAGGCCTATGCCTCTGTAAAACTACTAAGTCAATGGTGTGAAGAATGACAAGAGAAAGAGGTCATGAGTTCCTCATTATCTAGAAAGGTCCTCTGGGCCTTACATTTCTGTGAGTGGCTAACATATGTGGGTAGGCAAACGGGGTACTTAACCCAAGCACAGCTCCTCATGGTGGGTATCCACAGACAATGCTAACCACTCGCACAATGCTTGCAACTGATAATGCATATTTTAAGTAGGACATTCAGGAGAGAGTAAAGATACTTCCCAAACAGAAGAGAATTGTATGTTCAAAATAATTTGAACTTTAAGCAGGAAGCACAGATACACACACACACACACACACACACACACACACACACACACCAGCAAGTATTTTTTGATGCCAGAGAAGAGCTTGTTAATGGATTGATGCACAGTCATTCTAATGCTGCTTTTTAAAACGATGTCTAAAAATGTTGTGTCCCAGAAATGCAGGGCCAACGGGAATTCAAAATAATCAAGGTAATTTTGAGATTGCCAATCACTTCTAAATTGCCTTGGGTCTCTCTGTCAGTATAATATGCCTTTGTAAATGCTTTTGTTTCTACTGTACCAGTGGGCATTAATATTCTTGGCATCATAATTGGGAAAAGATGAAATAAACAATTCAAACAAAAGTTCAGCATAGCATATATGCCTTAGAGAATGAACAGAATCAATTTGCACGACCAAAAATATTTAAGGCAGCAACAGAATATGGTCACACACATACATAAACATAATTAGAGTTTAGGCCCTTCTCTGCTGTTTAATTGTGTGACCTTAGACAAGTCATTGAACCCATGAACACTAGGAGGCATGTGCAGAAGCTAATGCTAGTAATTGGGTTCAAAGAGTATAAAAAGCTGTGTAAATATTAATAAAATCCATTTTCTGCCTGAGAGATGCTTTCTATTTAAGCAAAGCTAAAAGACTACACAATTCAACATGAGGACTCTAAAAGTGCCATAGAAATTCAGGAACATGCAAAACGTTAATAGGAGAGGTTGAATTGAGAATTGTAGAAAAGAACATTATTTCACATAGCATGTAATATCGGTGAAAATGCATATCAGACGGATGGCAGGCATTTAAGCTGGCTGAAATGAAGGTCCATCTATCAAAGTAATGCCATCTAAAACTACCAGGGAGGATTGAGAGTCCTCACAGGCCATAGCGAACCCAGAGAGCAGAAGTTTGGAGTTCATTTTTAATCAGAGAAATAATTCACTGAAGTATGCATCAGAAGAATTAATCTGGGTGTTATTTTGGGTAAATTGGAACATGGATATGTAAGAAGCACAGAATGTACTTTAAGAAACCGCTGAAATACTCTAGATGGAAGGTAAGGACAAGCCCACGTGGGAGTAGGAAGCAGAACGGGAGGAAGGGACTCACTGGTGTCACAACTAGAAGCAAAGAAACTAAGAGCACAGGAGGTAGGATGAGCCAGACTGCCAGTGATAGAAGCCTCCAGAAATGCCAGCTTTGGAAGAAGGTAGCCAGCTTGGTTTTACATGCACTAGTTTGGGGGGGGGAAATGGACAACATTACCTATCTTTCAGAACACTAAAGAAAATTAGGGGCACTAAAGACAGATCACAGAGATCAAAGGGGGAGCTGGGTCATGAGGTATGTACCTCACCGGGATAAAAGGGTCTATAAGACAGTTGGCCAATGGACTCTACTGCCCAGGAGGATGGCCTGTGTAGACCCCTGATCCTGTAACTTATGAATGGCAGGAACCACACTGAGTGACACTTCATCGTGGTAATTTGTAAGAACATCTGTAATTTTTATCTTGGTCTCTTGGATCATTTGCTCTCAGTGTTGTAGATTCTCATGTTTAAAGTTAGCCCTCCCGTGGCAGTCATGCTCCGAGAAAGGCCCTACAAAACCTGTAGAGAGGCCACAGAGAGAATTAGTCAACCTAGTACAGCTGCTCTGTCTATCTCAGTCATTGATTTGATGTTTGAATGAAGTAACCTTCCACTGACCTGAGCCTCAATCACCATCTGTCTACAAACCTCATCATGCAACCCCATCCATGCCCCCCATAACCAAGAGACACAATTATAAACTTCAGTGACAAGCCTCTCAGATGGTCTGTTAGCTAGACCACCACCTCTTGCCAGAGAGACAGCTAAAAGACAGATGCAAATGCTTTCATTTTCTCCCAAGATGTGTTCTCTAGTGTCTCAGGAAAGGTCTTAAATATTGAGATTTGATTTTGTTTCTTGAAATGGGTGAAGAATGGTTATGTGGAATAATATTTTATTCATAGAAACAGGATCAAAAGTAAGGAGTGAGTGAGAAAAAACCCAAATGCATAAGCTGAAAAGATAAGTTCTACTTAGTGGCTTTGATCTTATCAGACCTTATTTATTGAAAGGAAATATTCAGGAAGGCAGGATTAGATTCCAAGGATGGATTTTTTGTATGAAATAAGTAGGGAGTGGAATAGAAGAATAAACTTCTATAAACAGCAGTGGGGTTTGCAGAATGTCAGAAAGTACTGGAATCCATGCCTAATGAGTATGAATTTACAATAAGCCTATCAACAGTGTTACAATTTTTACAGCCCACCAACATTTGTACAAAGAAGAGCTTCTGAGAATGATCGGGAATCTCACCTGAGGATATGGAGAGTGGGGTCCTTTGGAGTCTCGGGTGGGCTGAGATAGTGACACACAAAGCCTACAGGGCAAGAAGTAAGGCAGTGCTCAGCACCTAGGGAGAGATGGAATCCATATTAAGTGTGGAATATAAAAGAGATTGCCTAAGTGTTCATAGGGTTTATAAATGTTAAACATAGCTTGTTCAAACTTCCTGGGACCCAATTTGTTCTGATCCCAGATTTTGTTGGATTTGAGGATATTTCCACATGGACACTCAGATAACATCTCTAATCTAATCACAAAACTCACTTATGTTTTTATATATATATGTGTGTGTGTGTGTGTAGGTTTATATAATATACATATATAAATATATGTACACACATATGCATGCATACACACACACATATATATACATATACATATACATATACATATACATATACATATATATGTATATATATATATATTTACCAGAACTTGAATAATTGTACTTTGAATAATTTTCTATGTGTAAATGCTTTATGGTATAAAATTTTTCATATGTATCATCATATTAGATACTGATTTCTTTTGCAAGTTTTGGGCTATTTTTGACTGAAAAATTCCAGACTAAGGATGCTCAACTCATACTCTTAAAAAAGTAAGGGACGGGAAACAAAACACTATGAACTCAATGTCCTCCAAAATTCATAAATGGAAAGGCATTCTACATTACTCAGCGTTAGCGGGCAGATATTTTAAGAGGTGAACAAATCACGAATAGGATTAGTGACATTTTAAAGAGGAGCAAGGGGCCACTTGATCCATTTTCCCACCTTCCATATGAGGAGGCAGCAGAGGGACCAGTGTTAAAGCAGAGTGACCACAGACACTGAACCTTTGAGTACCGTCATCTTGCCCTTCGCAGCCTCCAGAATCAGAAGAAATGCATTTGCAATTGATAGATTCTCTGACATCAGGTGCCTTGTTACAACCACATAATAGGACTGGGGGAGACGTTAGCAAGAAGTGAAGGTATTGCTGTTAACAAATCTCATTTTTCTCAGATGGTTCCAAATCCTATCCATAAGGGGCAGAGGCTGCAACAGCTAGCCATTTGTTTTGCTTAATATAAAGCAAACTTCTCTCTGCTGTGAGAAGTTAGCTGCTACTCGTGGTCTGATATGAGCCCTTGACAGGAGAGTTCCTTGGGCATAGGGTCAGAGAGTGAACAGATGAAGGCTGCAGGGCATGTGATAAAATTCTCTTCTTGTGTTGGTTGGTTAAAGAGATGCTAGAGGGTACAGAAGGCAATGTCCCCCTCTCTCAGAAAGGCTGTTTGTGTCTATCATTCATTCGGACAGGCTTTTTAAGTATCTGGGCCACCCTTGGGGAGTGATCTCAACACAGAGTCATTCTTCAAGAAAGACAGAGCTACTGGCTTCACTTTTCATCCTACTTATGCCAGCACAAGAAGGCCTTGGGAGCAAAAGCGACTAGAGTTCTAACAACACTAGAAGCCACTTTCAAGTCATACTGAAATGATAGTGAAGGGTCTTAACACTGACTGCTAAGAAGGCCTGATCTATACAGTCTCAAGAATTATAGCGTCCATTATCAAATATCTCAAGTCAGCAGTCTGATCTTTTCTTCCAGGTTCAAAAATCTAAAAGGAACGCACAGTGCTGGTCATCAGCTCATCTGGTCAAGACGTCACCCACTTGTAGGTGCAAGGCAGTCTTAAGTAGTTCCCAGTTGCATGATTGACATTTTCTGTCTTACCCTCCAGCTCAGGTAAGCAGTCTGTGGTCTCCCCTTCATGTATCAGGTCTAAGTGCAGAGAGGTCTTTGTGAAGCTTCTGTATCTTCCTTATTTTTTCTTGGCTGTTTTTTTCCTTTTTCTTTTATTGGATATGTTCTATATTTACATTTCATTTCCCTTTTTCTGGTTCACTGTCCACCAAAGGTCCCATATGCCCTTTTCCCTCCCTGTGTTCCCCCATCCACCCTTTCTTACTTCCCTGTTCTGGTATTCCCTTACACTGATGCTTTGAGCCTTTCCAGAACCAGGGTCCACTCCTTCCTTCTTGTTGGACATCATTTGGTATGTGGATTGTGTCTTTGGTGTCCCAAGATTCTAGGCTAATATCCACTTATCAGTGACTGCATACCATGGGTATTCTTTTGAGACTAGGTTACCTCACTTAGAATGATGTTCTCCAGCTCCATCCATTTCTCTAAGAATTTCATGAATTCATTGTTTCTAAAGGCTGAATAGTACTCCATTGTGTATATATACCATATTTTTTGTATCCATTCTTCCATTGAGGGACATCTGGATTCTTTCCAGTTTCTGGCTATTATAAATAAGGCTGCTATGAACATAGTGGAGCATGTATCCTTATTGCATGCTGGGGAATCTTCTGGGTATATGCCCAGGAGTGGTATGGCTGGGTCCTTCAGAAGTATCGTGTCCAGTTTTCTGAGGAACAGCCAGACTGATTTCGAGAGTGGTTGTACCAACTTGCAGTCCCACCAGCAGTGGAGGAGTGTTCCTCTTTCTCCACATCCTCGCCAACACCTGATGTCTCCTGAGTTTTTAATCTTAGCCATTGGTGAAGATCTTTTCCCAATTTGTTGGTTGCTGATTTGTCCTTTTGACAGTGTCTTTTGCCTTGCAGAAACTTTGTAATTTTATAAGGTCCCATTTGTCTATTCTTGATCTTAGAGCATAAGCTATTGGTGTTCTGTTCAGGAACTTTCCCCCTGAGCCGATGTCTTCAAGGGTCTTCCCCAGTTTCTTTTCTATTAGTTTTAGTGTGTCTGGTTTTATGTGGAGGTCTTTGATCCACTTGAAGTTGAGCTTAGTACAAGGAGATAAGAGTGGATCAATTCTCATTCTTCTGCATGTCTAGTTGAGCCAGCACCATCTGTTGAAAAGGCTATCTTTTTTCCACTGGATGTTTACAGCTCCTTTGTCAAAGATCAATTGGCCATAGATGTGTGGGTTCAATTCTGGGTCTTCAATCCTATTCCATTGATCCACCTCTCTGTCACTGTACCTATACCATGCAGTTTTTAACACTACTGCTCTGTAGTATTTTTCTTGGCTGTTTTTAGCTAAGCTAAGCTTAACTTAGCTTGGTCTCACCTGCCTCCCCTAGCCTCTCATTCAAATCTTGCAGCTACTGGATGACAAGTAATATTGTTCTCCTTTTCTACTAGGACTCACCTGCTCCTTTCAACTTCCAGTTACTCTTCCAGATCCTGTAACCGAGTCTGCCGTAATAAATAATTCTGTACTTTCTCTAAATACTTTTAACATACTTATTCAATATCTTCTTCATTTCTTAAATCACAAGTGAAAACACTAACATGACACTTTCCTAATCTGTAATGAAAAGAAAATAGAACACATAACATGTGTGATTTTTCCCAAAGCACTACAAAGATCAGAATTAGAATATGGATGCCTTTTAGATCTCTGGGTATCTAATAACAGGCAACATCACTACAGCATGAAAGAAAAACTGAAGGAAAGAGCCCTCCCCTGAGGATGAGAAATCCTTCATACACGCCTGGTGGCAATACTTTGAGGGTTGGTTTAGACATAATGGGTTCTAGGACACTCAGTGGCGAATAGTGAAACCTTATATGAAAAAAAAAACCCGAAAGAAAAGAAGAAAGTTCCATCCATTTGCCTGTGAATTTCATAAAGTTATTGTTTTTAATAGCTGAGTAGTATTCCATTGTGTAAATGTACCACATTTTCTGTATCCATTCCTCTGTTGAGGGACATCTGGGTTCTCTCCAACTTCTGGCTATCATAAATAGAGCTGAGCATGACCATGTGTCCTTATTACATGTTGCAGCATATTCTGGGTATATGCCCAGGAGTGGTATAGCTGGGTCCTCAGGTCCAATTTTCTGAGGACTGATTTCCAGAGTGGTTGTACCAGCTGGCAATCCCACCAGCAATGGAGGAGTGTTCCCTTTTCTCCACATCTTCACCAGCACCTGCTGTCTCCTGAGTTTTTGAACTTTGAACCATTCTGACTGGTGTGCGGTGGACTCTCAGGGTCATTTTGATTTGCATTTCCATGATGACTGAGGATGTTGAACATTCTTTTAGGTGCTTCTTAGCTATTAGAGTTTTCTCATATTTTTTTATTTTCTATATTCTTTGTTTACATTCCAAAGGCTTTCCCCTTTCCCAGTTCCCCCCTCACCATATGTCCCATAAGTCCTCTTCCCTCCACCTATTCCCCAATCACCTCCCCCAACACACACACCATTTCTCTGTTCTGATACTCTCCTATAATACTGGATCAAGTCTTTTCGGGACCAGGGGACCAGGGTCCTCTCCTTCCTTCTTCTTGGGAATCTTTTGATTTGCTAATTGTGCCTTGAGTATTCAGAGCTTCTGGGCTAATTAATATCTACTTATCAGTGATTGCATTTCATGTGTATTCTTTTGTGATTGGGTTAGTTCACTTAGGATGATATTTTCCAGTTCCAACCATTTGCCTACAAATTGCATGAATTCATTATTTTTAATTGCTGAGTAGTATTCCATTGTATAAATATACCACATTTTCTGTATCCATTCCTCTTTTGAGGGACTTCTGGGTTCTTTCCAACTTCTGGCTATTATAAATAAGGCTGCTGTGAACATAGTGGAGCATGTGTCTTTGTTGCATGCAGGGGGATCCTCTGGGTATATGCCCAGGAGTGGTATGACAGGGTCCTCTGGAAGTATCATGCCCAATTTTCTGAGGAACCACCAGACTGATTTCCAGAACTGTTATACCATCTTGCACAGTTCTAAGAAACTCAGTACCCTAGCTTGGTACCCTAGTTTGCAACAGATTTCAACCTAGGAGACCTGTAGTAATACTATGGTTAGAGGAAGTTTAAGATCATGAATATGTGTATTCGTCTGATAACTAGAGCCAGAAAACATATACTAGAAAAAAGGCAAGTGAAAATAACTCCTAGCTCTTTGCATATAGGTGTGAATGCTCTAAAGAGCATCATTTCTTCAACAGAGTAATATTGTTGAGGCCCATTAAACCACCTTCAGCAATCAGCCATAGTTTAGAACAAAAAAGGAGAAGCATTGAATCTACTTTAGAATATATTTTACTTTCCATTATATAAAAGTTTCAGGGTTTAGGGAAGCTAATTTCTGCCTCTGCTCCTCTTTTTCTTCTTCATCTTCCTCCTCCTCCTCTTCCTCTTTTTGCTGCTGTTGGTTATGCTGTGTTCAGGGATGGAGAGATTCTCAGTATTTATGAGCACTGGCTGCTCTTCTAGAGGACCCAGGTTCAATTCTCAGTACCAACAAAGCAGTTCAGAACTGAATGAAACTCCAGTCCCAGGGGATCTGATGCCCTCCTCTGGCTTCTGTGGTCACTACATGCACATGATGTATAGATATACATTCAGACAACCCTTCATTAACACGGGATAAAAATAAAATCTCAAAATATGTTTATAATTCAAATAAAACCAAATACAAGCACACATACAAACTTAATAGATATAATATTTAAAAATAGGACCAGTTTCTTCAATTTCAGTTTAATAAATCTCTATAACACAAGATAATCTTTTAGGTTTGGGTTTGTTATGTGATTTATTCAGTTTACCGGTATGTTAGATGGATTATGAGGGGGCAACACAGAAAGCACAAACTCATGCATAAGACTGGACATTCTTTAAAAAGTTAAGATACAATTGCATCATTTAACACCTTTTAATCTCTCTCATGTGTTACAGATACCCTGTTCACTCTTGTAAACATAGCCTCTTTATTTTCTTATAGTTTTACACATGCACATGCGCATGCATACATGGGTAAATACATAATTATAAATAAATAAATAAATAAATAAATAAATAACACCATATCCTTTTAATATTACTTGTATGTATTTGAGGTCATAGCTGGCCATTTGGTGTTGGATAACCAATAAGGGGGCTTCTCCTTGGGGAGGACCATTTCTCCTGTTTTTAGCATTCTGTAATTGCTGCAGTTCATTGTCCACAGCAAGGCTACATGAGATTGTCCTTTTATGTTAGCATGGCTTTTAGTGGTGTGCTTCTTTAGGTCTTTTTTAGGCAGGTATCAGAATGAAGTTTCTCTGTAATTTCTAGGAAACTCAATCTCATTGCAGCTTTCCTGGCTGTCTGGATTTTACCATCGCTGCTCTTTCTTCCATGATATTCCCTTTGGTGGAATTAAATGAAAATGGGCCCCATAGACTCATATATTTGAAAGCTTGGTCATTGGGAAGTGGTTACTTGAGAAAAATTAAGAGCTATGCCCTTTTTGGAGTAAGTGAGGTCTTGTTGGTGGAAATGTGTCACTGGGGGTGGGTTTGGGACTTTTGAAATAACAAGTCAGTCCCAGAGTCTGTCTTTGCTCTTGTAGCCCGTGGACCCAGATGTAGGACTCTCAGTTAATTCTCCTGCTCCATGTCTGCCTGCACACCATCATGCTTTCCACTGTGATGAAAATGGACTACACCTCTGAAAGTATAAGCAAGCCTCAGTTAAATGATTTTTTTCTATAAGAGTTGCTGTGGTCATGGCATCTCTTCACAACCATCGAACACCCACTAAGACATTCCCTGGGCCTTAGTTTAGGAGTTGTGCTATATATGTATTAGTTAGGACTAGGCACCCCACAGTCACCTGTTCTTCCCATTTGGGTGTCTGTGATATTCTGTAATGGTCTCTTTTAATTACAAAAGGAAGCTTCTTTGATGAAAGGTAAGCACAACACCTGTCTGTGGCAATAAGGATAAGTATTTCGAATGTACTTAGGAGTCATTCTGGTTCAGTGAAATGGTGGTAGTAGGCAGTCCCCGAAGATCTATGACCTCACTAATCCCACGTAATTGACTAGTTCCTAGTACCAGCCATGATTTCCCTCCTGCTTAGTGTGCTTTAAGTCCAATTAGAGAGTTGCTGGTTATCACCAAGATTATATTATACTTGGTATTGTTCCCTTAGGAATATAATGTTATACCACTGAGCTAAAATCCCAGGCTGTATTTTTCACTTATTTATCTTCCTGACAACCTTTGGGCCAACATTATTAAATGCTGCAGTGCCCTGGTGAGAATATACTTAGGGGTATCATGCCATACTGGATGTTGTGGTGGTTTATAGGCAAGGCAGCTGGTTGAAAACTAATTCCTTTTTTATTGACTATTTCATTTATATTCCAAATGTCATCGGCTTTCCCGGTTTCCCCTATGCAAACCCCTTATTCATCACTCTCTGTCTGCCTCTATGAGGGTGCTCCCCTACCCACCTACCCACTGCTGCCTCGTCTTCCCAGCATCCCCTTGTGCTGGAGCATCAAACCTCCACAGGACCAAGGGCCTCCCCTCCCATTGATAGCAGCTAAGGCAATCCTCTGCTATATATGCAGCTGGAGCCATGGGCCCCTCCATGTGTACTCTTTAGTTGGTGGTTTAGACCCCAGAAGCTCTGGGGGTGCCTAGTTGGTTGATATTGTTGTTCTTTCTATGGGGTTGCAATCCCCTTCAACTCCTTCAGTCCTTTCCCTAACTCTTCCCTTGGGGTCTTTGTGCTCAGTCCGATGGTTGGCTGCGAGCGTCCACATCTGTATTGGTCAGGCTCTGGCAGAACCTCTCAGGGAACAGCCATACCAGGCTTCTGTCAGCAAGCACTTCTTGGCATCAGCAATAGTGTCTGGGTTTGGAGTCTGCAGATGGGATAGATTCCTAGGTGGGGCAGTCTCTGGATGGCCTTTCCTTTTTCTTGATCATATCATGTAAGTAATCTACCAGTTATGTAAGTAATATGTGACTGAGAAGGTACCAAGAAGTTAAGCATGACTTTTATTCCTAAAAATCTATTCTCTCCTTTCATTTAGTTATCATAGGATCCAATAGTTATCATTGAACCAACCATTCCCAAAATATATGTTAGAAATAACTTGGTGGAAATATTAAAAACTAAAAATTACTAACATATAATAATTGCACAAATTAATAGGATGTACTGTGACATTTTTAAATAAATTTTTGAAATCAGTAAAATTTGGGTTTTATGTAAATTGAAATTTTTGAGGTTTTGACTTTGTATGAGGTCAGATTTTTAGAGATATGCATTTCAAATAGGAAATCACTTAAAGATTAATATTGAGGATGTGGAGAAAGAGAAACACTCCTCCACTGTTGGTGGGATTGCAAAATGGTAAAACCGCTCTGGAAATCTGTTTGGCGGTTCCTCAGAAAATTGGGCATGTCACTTCCAGAGGACCCTGGCATACCACTCCTGGGCATATACCCAGAGGATTCCCCTGCATGCAATAAGGACACATGCTCCACTATGTTTATAGCAGCCTTGTTTATAATGGCCAGAAATTGGAAGGAGCCCAAATATCCCTCAAAGGAGGAATGGATACAGAAAATGTGGTATATTTATACAATGGAATACTACTCAGCAATTAAAAATAATGAATTCATGCAATTTGTAGGTAAATGGTTAGACCTGGAAAATATCATCCTCAGTGAATTAACCCAATCACAAAAGAATGCACATGAAATGCAATCACTGATAAGTGGATATTAATGAGCCCAGAAGCCCTAAATACTCAAGACACAAATAGCAAGTCAAATGATTCCCAAGAAGAAGAAAGGAGAGGACCCTGGGCCTGTAAAGATTGCATCCAGTTTAGTAAAGAAACCGAGGGGGGAGGGGGAATGATTGGGGAACAGTTGGGGGGGAGAGAGGAACTATGGGAACTATGGTGGGTGGGAAATGGGAAAGGGGAAAGCCTTTGGAATGTAAACATAGAATATAGAAAATAAAAAAAAAAAGTAAAAAGACATTTGCATGAAAAAAAAGAAATTTAAGATTTTTTAAATTAAAACACATTTAGATAATTTCCCCCTTCTTTATCCTATCTCCAACCCCTCCAATGTCCTTTCCCATCTTGCTACCTCTCAAATTCATGGCTTCTTTTTCTTTAGTTGTTATTACATATGTATGGAAAATGTATAAATACAACCTGTATAGTCCAAAAAAAATAAAAATAAAGTATATTCATAAGAGAATAAGATTGATTTTCTTGTTTGGCTCAGGCTTTATCAGGAGATAAGTATAAAAGTTCTAAATTATTTCAAGCCATTGTAATATGGCTGAGATACTCATTTAGCTCCAACATAATGTTTTTCTGACTGTATGTAAATACTATGAGTGCAGGCATTTTTAAAATTTACTTCATATACTTTTAATTACTTTCTCACATGGTAATATAGTGTGAAATAGTCAGATGGCCTAAAGTTTAATAAATATCTGTGTGTTATGAAATACCATTTTGAAATCACACGTAGCTATGGAACTTACTGATTTTCAGGATAATTGCTTTCTAATCATAAGGAAAAATAATCAGAAAAATTAAATTGCTAACACTGATTGCATACAGTGGGTCGTGCTCTACGCTCACCAGAGTACAGCAGCATTTAATAATGTTAGTGCAAAGGTTGTCAGGAAGATAAATGAGCGAAATATACAGCCTGGGATTTCTGCTCAGTGCCTCATTCATGGAAAAGATTCAACAAATAAGCTATGTAGTTTTAATTACCCTCAGAAGGAAATTTAAACTTAAAAAGTAATTTACTCTAGGGTCATGGATCCATGGGGTACTTTACCTTGGAAATTGATGTTATTTTCCCACATTTTCTACAGTTGGCTTAGGCTAAGGACATCTTGGCAGAGAATTTTCTATCAAATTACTGGTCTCCATCATGGATCTCAATACAGGTGAGCACAGGTGTCAAGTAAACACTGGAGAGTCTTCAGCTGGGGTTCAATGCTGAGCCGCCGGGGTAACTCATTGGAGAACTTAACTGACACATTCCGAGTCCTTCCTGACTCTGAAAAAGGATAAAAATTTAGAATTCCGAAGAAGAAAACTATTTTACTTAAATATTTTTAAACTTTAAAAATCACAAATGAATTGACTACCATGAAAATTCATTAGATCATTTACATATTGACATTCATCTCTAGCTATTAGAAGCAATGCTCATTTTCTTCTAAGAAGAGCCTCTTTTGAGTATTTGGTGTGGATCCTTCCAGATTTCTTTTTCTTCCAGGTGCTAAAATGTGTGTATTATGCATATTATGTAGTTATAGAAAGATTTTTGTACTTATACTATGTCTAGTATAAATTTATACATATACAACTATAACATAGCCAATTCATATATCAGGATGTCTCTATGCTGCTTCCACACAATTTCATTTACAATGAACTAAACATTGTATTCCATTTTTAGACATCCTGTAGCTTATTTTTGAATCACTATTAATAAGCCCAGAGTTTTCCCGACATTTACTTTTACAAATAATGTTGTCCATATACATACTCCCTCTATCCAGTGTAGTTTTCTGGGGGTGGGGTGTGGGGGGTGGGGTGGGAACTGCTGGGTTGTTCATAGATATGTGGGTCTTTAATAGTCATATGAGATCATGACTCACAATATCAGCATATTTATGTGATTTTTCAGAAAATAGATTAACATTTCATCGCTTTATTCTGACTTAGGCTATGACACTAAATGAGCCCTCTGTGTGTTCTGTGCCTTTATGCCTAATGAGCCGTTCATGTTGTTATTATTCCATAGACTTTCATTGTTCTTAGTATGTACTTTTTACATCTTCTGTAGACATCTGTCTAATTTGTCTCACCTTTAGCTGAATATTTTTGTAAAGTGGCATCACAGTCACCAGTACATTTCTTTTAGGTTTTGGCTCCCTTGTGATTTGTTCAAGATTAATTAACCTGCCAATTTCCTAGGAGTTTTATCACCATGATTTCTGTTAATTTTTAACTGTTTTAAACAAGTACCAAGTTTAACAGCTTCCTGGTAAAGTACCAGCAAAGTCTTACCAAGAACAGGTCTAATGGCAAACATAAGATCTACCCTTTGAAAATATTTAAGTGCACAATGCAGTACTATTAACTATACACCTGCTGCCATACAGCAACTCTTTAGAGCTTAATCATCTTCCATATCTGAAGCATTATACCCACTGAACAATCACTTCTCCCAGGAATTATATAATTTTATTTTTTTGCAATTTATTATTCTCCATACGCCATAGCATGAGGCATTTGTCCTTTTATGAGTGGCTTGTGCTATTATGCTAGGCTATTTTATCTCTTCCAAGCACATCCCAAGTTCAACAGTCTCCTAGTATAACACCTGTGAAGCCTCACTGCCAGCAGGTCCAATGGCAAACCATCCACACAACTGAAAAAGACACAGAATCAGAGCTGCTCACTAGACAGCCTTCCATTTTACTGCAGACCCCAATTATCAGTGTGCTCTGAGCTTTAACCTGACTGTATCTCGTGCTCAGAGTTAATTATTTCCCTTCTTCAGTTTAATACAAATGAGTTGTAAATCCTTAGTGGTCAAAAAGAAATCTAATTAGAGGAAGACAAAGGGACAAGTTAGGAAATCCATTTCGCTGGCTCCTTGAGCTAAACCGCAGAAGAATCCACCTTCCCTTCAGTTCCTCAGGATCAAAAGAACCCCAATTAGCCCAAAACAAAATTTATTTGTTATCATGTTCTGCCTCATGTTTATGGTTTAATATTTATAAATTAAATTATAAAATCAGCTGTATTGGTCCTAACAAAGCTATAGCTGGCAAAGGAGTATTTAAGTGTTGAATGTGTCCATCAATCTTCCCATCGAAGTTCATGAATTTTGCATTTTATGGCATTGATCTCATTGACTAATGTCTTCAAATTCCTAATACTCATCTCTCATATGCCCTCCCCCTTCTCCTCCTATCTGTTGTCTCATATCCTCTATATTGTCTACAACATTGTTTTTGCAGTGGTTATAATAAAGTCCATCAAATATAAACTCTCTACTTACCGAGCTCTGGCCACTGTCTTGGGTCTTGAGGTGTCTGGCCTAGAAACCCTTTACAAATGAAATGAGAGCACCGCTCCTCTCCGTGTTATGATTTTCCCAGAATCGCCATGGCTCTCTTGCCTCTTGCTTCTCCCTTGCTCTTGATCTCCCCTTCCCATTCTCTATCCCTCTCCCTCCCCTCTCTATGTGCTCATGCCCTGCCTCTATTTCTCTACTCTCTCTCTCTCCCTGGCTGCCTTTCTCTGTCTCTACTACCCTCTCAACTCCCCTCTTCATGCCCTGAATAAACTGTATCCTATACTACAAAAAGAAAGATTTTCCCAGAATCCCTTGGCTGTTGAGAGGCGCTCACTTCCTCCGTTGCCCTGCCAGCTCCTCTCCAGGCTCTCAGCAGTCTCCTGGTTCATATTTAATTTGTCCTCCAGCTTGTGCTTCTCCCTCCCACATTTCATTCTGGCTTTCCTCTTCCACTCAAGGTCACCCTCCAACTGACAAAAAGAAAGGCTACTTAATTAAATGGATAGGTAGATTTTATACACTGAAGGTGCTCACATCAACCACTTTCTATCAGAAAAGCATAAAGTACAAGATTCTGTGAACGATGCAGAGTTACAAAAACATTTTAAGACAAACAGCCCCACACATATCAGTGCATTAATTAAATAATATAGACATCAGCTATGGATGAAATTTCTACAGATTATAGATTATAATATCTAATATCATAGAGAGAACCAAAAAAAGTGTCCTATTTGATCACTTCAGGGAGAGGCAGCTTGTCTCTTTTTTTATGGAATCTCTTCTCTGAGTGGTTAAGTCCATTTACTTATGGATACTTCTCCATGAGACATAAAAATGTTCTTTGTAAATTTCCACTCTTGGTACAACACCAGGAAATCTGTCTCTGCAGGATAATCTGTGAGTACTTGAAACTACTCCAGCATCACTGGTCCTTTCAACATTCCCAAAATGCAGGAACGTCTGTCTACTCCTTCATCTTGGTACCATCTGGATTATAGCATGTCATGTTCTTATGTCCTACCATATTGGCTAGAACATCCCAGTTTCTAGATTAATGATGACAATTATTAAAAGTTTATAATGAAGTTAGATTAGTTATAGCATTTTTTGGTCTGTTTTCTTTTCAGTAAATAAATAATTTAGAAGATATAACAGAAAGTGTTGTCAGGAAAGATAAAATTTGAAATGATAGGATTGGGAGAATTTCTGAAATATATATATATATATCCTGAAATCAGATGAACCATAGATGATTGTGTCTCACGAAATTTTTATATTGACATCTTAACCCTCAAGATATTAGAAGGTGGAACCTTTATCAGTTAATAAGTCAAACAGAGACTCACACGTGAGACTCTATTCTTTCTACTCTGTGAAGAAGCAGCAGGAACATGTTAATGTATGAAAGATGACATGGGCTTGTATCAGAAATCACACATTCCAGTGCTTGGATCTAGGAGTTCTCATTCTCTAGAACTGGAGCACACAGGTCTGTATTCGTGAATTGCGAAGTCTATCCTAACTTTTTATAGCAGTCAAGTATAATGAGACAATGAGGAGAGGGAGGGAGAAGCGAATGAATGAGTGTGAATGCTAGTGAGCATGTGTGTGTAAAAATAACCATAATTTCTTATTTTGAGGACTTCTGATACACAGATGGTAAAGAAAGACGCAGTAATGGCTAGAAACAGAAAGTCAAAAATGCAGAAACATGATATATAATGTCATATTATACATCTTCTCAGACTACAACAAAATAAAATTATATGCCAAGAACAATATACAAATGCAATAGAATGAAATAATATGCTCCTAAATTACTAGTAGATAACTAACCTAAAATTATATTCAAAATTTATAGAAATAATAATAAATAATAATATAATATAACGGTGGGACATTGCCAAGGCACCTATGAGAAGGACGTTTATACCAATAAATGCACATGATCAATACAGAAAGGTACAAAAGGGACATCATAACCATGGACCTCAATACCTTAATAAAGTGTGCACAAGCCAACCCCCAATTTAGCAGGAGAGAAAAATAAATAAATAAATAAATAAATAGTGAGACAAAAATAAAATCAGAACAAAAAAATTATACCACAGAACAGTATTACAAAACGTTGCTGTTTTGAAATGAACCAAAAAAACATTGCAGACATTTGGTTGGATTAACTATGAAAAAAGAAAAGAAAAGACAAAAACTGAGGAATTATAATTAATACCACAAAAAATGCAAAAAGAAATGAAAATTGCCAGGATGCTCAAACAATATGATTTATCCCATTACCTGATGGCTTTACCTAGGGATTCTCTAAAATGTTTAAAGGATTAATTCTAATTCCAAAAGAGCTCCAAAATAGTGCAATGAAAAGAAGCCAGCCAAACTCCTTTCTGTCGGCATTACCTGGAGACCAAACCACACGCAGATACCATAACGACAGAAAGCCACTGATTTATAGTCTGGATGAGTGTAGGTGAGAACGTATCAGTGAAGCGCTAGCACTCGTTGACACACCAGGATCAGACGCCACAGCTGAGTGAGAGGCAGCCCAGAGCTTCAGGGATGGTCCAGCACAAGCAAAGCGCTGAGGACACTAATGAACAAGAACAGAATGAGGTTGAAAACTGTATGATCACCATTGATCCACTGGAAACAACACAAAACAGAATACAAAATGCAATGAGATCTAACATCCACTCACAATTCTTTTAAAGCCTCCAAGATCAACGGAGCATTTCTCGTCATCCTTAGGTATTGGTGAGCGACTCACGGTGCTATACTACAGGAGGGAAAGCAGATAGTGTTTCTTCCTGGGCTAGATAGAAGGTAATTTCATTAATTTTATTTAAAATAGTGCTGGAAGTCTTAGCAAGAAAAATTAGACATGAGAGGGGGGGAGAATGTAAAACAAAAAGGAAAAGTATTTGATTTTACTGGTTGTGAGACCTGAATATATCACTAAACTGTCCCAGAAGTTTTAAACGAATTCATTAAAGTCACAGGATATAAAAATTAACCTACAAAGAAGGTCTGTAAAAGCACAGAAAATAATGCCCCAATTTTTATAAAAATCTTAAAACGGCACTACTCATAATAGCTAAGTAAAATAAATATTTAGATATAAGTTTAGCTAAAGAAATAAAATAACTACCTGGAAAATTATAAGATGGAAGGAGAAAGCTCAGGTCTTAAAGAATTTGCTGTGCAAACAAGAGGACTTCAGTCCAAACCCCAGATTAATTTTTTAAAAAGGCAGGTGTCACACACACACACACACACACACACACACACACACACACACACTCCCAGAGCTAGGGGAGGGAGGGGAGAAACACACAGGTTCCTGAGGCTTGATGGCCTGGTGGCCTGGCCTAGTTGATGAGTTCCCGGCTAGAGAGAGAGCTTGTCTCAAAACAAATCACAGGGCTCTACTCTGTGTCCCTGCCTTTCCTTTAGACAGGAGCAATTCTGGGTTAAAATTTTGGAGATGGGTGGATGGCCTCATCCCTCAACTGGGAGCACTACCAACCTCTGGATATGGTCTCTATAGGATCTCCCTCCCCTTTGTGGGGTCTTTCAGCTAATGTCATCCCCTTGGGGTCCTGGGAGGCTCTTGCTTTCCTGGCACATGGGACTTTCTGGTTGTTACCCCCAGTTCCCCATCCCCCATTGCTACACACCTCTGTTCAATTTCCTGATCCTCTGTACTTCTCCTCCATCTCCTCCCATACCTGATTCTTCCCCTCTTTTTCCCCTCCTCCTCTTCTCTTCCTCCCAAGTCCCTCCCACTCTCTACTTCCCTGGATTATTTTTCCCCCTTCTAAGTAGGACTGAAGCATCCACTCTTTTTGGTCTTCCTTCCTCTTGAGCTTCATGTGGTCCGTGAGTTGTATCGTCAGTTTTCCATGCCCTCTGCCTAATATCCACTTATCAGTGAGTACATACCAAGTGTGGTCTTTTGTGGCTGAGTTACCTCACCCAGGATGATATTTTCTAGATCTATCCACAACAAGTGGAGCAGAGACCGAAGGAAAGGCCATTCAGAGACTGCCCCACCTGGGGATCCATCCCACATGCAGTCACCAAACCTAGACACTATTGCTCATGCCAAGAAGTGTTTGCTGACAGGAGCCTGATACAGCTGTCTCCTGAGAGGCTCTGCCAGATCCCGGCCAGTACAGATGTGGATGCTTGTATGCTCACAACCAACCATTGGACTGAGCACAGGGATCCCAATGGAGGAGTTAGGGGAAGGACTAAAGGAGCTGAAGGGGCCTTATCTGGCATCAATGGGAGGGAAGACCTTTGGTCCTCTGAATGCTTGATGCCCAAGTATAAAAGAATGCAAGGCTGGTAAGGTGGGAGTGGGTAGATGGGGGGAGCACCCTCATAGAAGCAGGGTAAGGGGAAATGGGATAGGAGGTTTTCAGAGGGGAAACTAGGAAAGGGGATAATATTTGAAATGTTAATAAATCAAAGGGAAACAAAAACAAAAACACATCACAATGGATTTCCTTAGGAACAACACTTAGGATCTGACCACTACATGCAAGCAACATGTATACATGTACACTCCTGTTCCCACATAAACATATCTACACATACCATATACACATGCATACATCCCTAAGACATTTACAAAACACTTGTGAGAGAGCACAGAATAGTGTTTCATGTTTATGGAATATAAGAATTAATATTGTCAAAATGACCATACCAAACAGAGAGATCAATATGCTTGGTGTAATTCCCATCAAAATATTAATGACTTTCTTAGCAGAAATAGAAAAACAAATTTAACCTTCACATGGAAGCAGAAAAAAGATTCAGAACAGCCAATGGGATGATGAGGGGTGTACATGAGATGGAGACAGGAATTGTAACAATCTCTACTTCAAAGCATAATGCAAAGCTACAAAAATCCAAAGAAGAGACTGCCGGCATACAAACACACAAGAAACCCATGCCACATAAAAGAAAATCCAGAACTTACCCACATTCACACAGCCAAATGACTTTTGACATAGGGACTGAGAACAGACTGGAGGAAGGCTCGTCTCTTTAGTAACTAATGTGACAAAATCAGGATTGATACACCCAGAAGAGTGACATGTGTGAGAAATGGTGGCTTGTTTTTGTTTTGTGTATGTGTGCTTGTGTGTGCGTGTGTGCGTGTGTGTGTGTGTGTGTGTGTGTGTGTGTGTGTGTGTTAGACTGGACCCCTAAGCACAGGGAACAAAAGTCAAAATTAACAAGTGGGATTGCATGAGATTGAGAAATCCTGCATAGCAAGGGAAAGAAGGAACTGAGACAAAACCTACAGTTTATCCGGAATACAAAGGACACTAAAAAGGCTGGGCCCATGTGCGAAAGTACAATTAAACTAAATAGATACTTCTCAAAAGATGGCACACAATGGCCAACAAGAATATGAAAAAAAAATGTTCCATATTACTAATCACCATGAAAATGCAAATCAAAACTATAATGAGATATCATCTCATCCTAGTGAGAATGAATATCATTATAAAGACAAAAGTAACAAATGCTGGCAAGGATGTGGACAAAAGGAGACTCTTAGTTATACACAGTTAGTAGGAATGTAAATTCTTCTTGCTGTTATGGAAGTCAGAATGGGCATTCTGCAAAAGAGAGAGAAAGAGAGAGAGAGAGAGAGAGAGAGAGAGAGAGAGAGAGAGAGAATAAATATATATACACACATATTTATGTATATATATGCATACATATGTAAATTCTGCAAAAAATCTGCAAAATATATATGTAATAAAATTCAGCAATTCCACTACTGGGTATATATCCAAAGGACACAGAATCATTATAGCCCAGAGTTCCATTCCCATGTTACTACAGTGCGATTTTCAGTCGGTGAAATATGTAACCAGGGCAGATGCCCATAGTAGATGAGAATGAAGGCAGACCAGGATACATAAAGGATGGAATGAATAGTATTTATCCATAAGAGGAATGAAATCCTATTATAGCCAGACGAATGGAACTGGATAGCACTATGTTGGGTGAAATAAGCCAGGACCAGAAAAGCCAACAGCATGTGTTCTCAAGTGCCATGGAGCTAGTGTTCCACAAATTTATTCCCCTTGCTCTGCAAGACTTCTCGGTCTGGGGCAATCCCATTTGTTAATTTTGACTTTTGTTCTCCACATTTGGGGACCCAATAGTCTCATAAAAGAAAGACGTGGACTAGTGGTTGCTACAGGCTAGGGAAGGAGGAGGGAGGCGTGAGGAAGGGAAGATGTTCAATGACCAGCATCAAAACACAGAGTCGGGATTTTTACCATTTTTCCTATAGTAGCACCAGGCAACTTGGAGATTAAACAAGCTACACTTCAAAATGATAAGAAAAGTACAAAACTGTCAGTACCTACAAATGGCACACATATGAAGAGCTGGACATTGTTGTTACCCTCATTTAGTCATTACAGATTATGCACATGCATTGAATTACAATAATGCACTGGACCTGCATAAAGAGGTATTATAGATATTACGTCATAATAGAGAAAAAATATTGTGAATTGTGTATTATGAAGACAGACTACTGTTGTTCACTGTGCATATGCATGGTGACAGACAGACAGACAGCCCGCCCACTCCCGCTCACCGCATCAACTTGCTGGGCCAGCTTCAGGTTTGCTTTGCTCAGGTTGCTGACTTTCTCTTCCTCCATGGACAGATGCTCCTGGGTCTGCAGCTGGGTCTCCTGGGCAGCCTGCAGGACTCTGGTAAGTTGACTGACTTCCTCACTTAGAGAGTGCACCTCCTCAGTCAGGTTCCTGACCTGTGGGAAGACAATGACTCTTGGAAAGCTGGGCAGAACCCCAGGGGTGTGTTTCTTTTACAGGCCAACATACTCAGGACGTCTCTAATGTCATCGAGAACCATTTAGCCAAGCTCCTGACATACTTTTCCAAACTCTAAATTCACTTTTCTTACATTGAATAGGAATAAAAAAAAAAAAGGGATCCATTCTCTGGCACGGTGAGAAAATGGAATATTCTGGTCAATAAATCTCAAAATGTGGACTACTCTCAGAACAATACTATATCCCTAAAGGTACGTTCACTTTCCTTTAAGTATGGGGGGGGGATGTGCTGGCCATGTCATGCCTCAGCGTCCCCAGAGGCTGGCAGTATAGGAAGGGTTCCAACAGACATCACAGGCAAAGGAGAAGCTATCTATCTGTCCCCCTAGGGAGCGACACAAAGCCCTGCTGTTTAACCATCTGCTGAATTAGTTTCATCTCGGAGATTAGTTGCTTATGAAATGATTCATTCAGATTCCTCAATAAAGTCAATGCGCAGGTAGGTGCAAACATTAAAACCACAGCTATAGGGAAGGCAGTTCTCAACCTGCAGAGTCTTGTATGAGATTACGATTCATAACAGTAGCACAGTTATAGTTATGAAATAGCAATGAAATAATTTTATAATTGGTGATAATATCCCACAACATGAGGAACTGTACTAAAGAGTCCCAGCATTAGGAAGGTTGAGAACTACTGCCTTAACTGGAATTAAGGTTGTCTAAACTTGGTAAGCTCCAAGTTCAAACACATCTCAGAGTACCTTTCAGCAAAGGGAATCATGTTCATTCTTGTTCCAAAATGGAATCCTACAGGTCCAATAAAAGGGTTTTGCTGTGTTGGCTCGGCTAAACTTGGTAAGCTGCAAGTTCAAACACATCTCAGACTACCTTTCATCAAAGGGCATCCTGTTCATTCCATGGAAACCTACAGGTCCAATAAAAGTCTTTTGCCATGTTGGCTTTCAAAGGCAGTCACAGTAGTTCATTTGGTAGATCAAATGGAGTTCCATACTTTCAAACCGGAACTCTAAGTAGAGAAGATATAGCTCACCAGACCCTTTACTTTACTCGGGTCCTGGCTCCTGTCATTGCAAAATTGCAGGGCACACTGTATTAATTAACTTAACAAAGTACTTCGGATACTCACACACGATTTGAGCGAAGAATCCGGGCATCTTCGTCTTCCTTCCACCACAGACAGTGTACCTTGTGCTCCGCCGCCGCACACTTCTCCTTCTCTGACTTCACCAATATTGTTTCCAGGTCATTGATTTCCTTTTTTCAACTAGGAACATCCATCTTCCAGTTTCCGCCCCCTGGCAGTCAGCTCAGGATTTATCTCCTCTTCTTCCTCCACCCGCCCGCCCGCCCAGATAACTCCTTGACTCTGGCCTCCAGCTGCATCTAGGATTTAATCAGCAGCTCTGCACAGTTCTCAGCATTTACCAGGGTCCCTTGCTCCTGCCGTGATGAGGGAGAAAATTGGTGCCAACAGCTGGAAGTAATTTATCAGCTGGGTGAAAGCGCGCCCTAACACAAAGCGAGGAGATAATTGCCTGCCCTCTGCCCGGGACTCTTTACCTACCTTTCCCAGGCAGCTGAAATCATATTCCTAGATGGTTGATCCTGTTGTTAAAAAGTAAAGGAGATGCGTGTGTTTGGAAGAGCCTTCCATCTTTCAGGCCCCTTCAATAGATTAGGTGACCTCTTCTAAGGCACTTAATAGAATCCTGTGGCCTAAAGAAGCTGACACCCCTTCAGCCAACAGTGACAAGCAGCTTAAGTCACAGTTGCAGGACAAATCATTGTGGGTACATATTTAAAGCCAATGCCTGCTCGGAATACAGTCTTTTAACAAAGTATTATTCCCCTTAGAGAACAGAATATTTATATAGCATTATTATAATTGCAGCCATCCACTCATCTAATATATATTAATAAATTGAGCTGAGGTGTATATTTTTACACAGAGATGAATTTCAAATGCATAAGGTCACCTGCAAGTCACCCGATTAGATTTCGCTATTATTCCCGCTTAAAATCCTTGCCTTGAAAAATCTGCCTGCAGCAAATCACCCAAGTTATACACATACCACATAGAATACACTTCTTTTAGCCTGTCCCCTGTTTTGTTTGCTGATTTCACAGAGTGATCAATCTATTGTTCGTATGTGGGAGACAAAATTAAAGATAAGAAGCACCTTTATAAAATTATGCTTTATTTACACGTATTTGGGTGTATACACATGTGAACACAGGAGACTGCGGAGGCCTTAACTCCTCCCAGAGCTGGAGATACGCTTGGTTGTGAACTACCTTAAATGAGAGGTGGAATTCGAACCCAGGTTCCCTACAAGAGCGGAAACAGTTCTTTTAAGTACCAAGCCATCCCTTCGGCACCCCAAATGTCATTTTGCTAGCAAGGACCTTTTTCCTAACTCTAAGTGGTTTCTTTAGAGGCTGTCCCTGCTTATTTCTCTGCTGCTGTGATCAGACACCCTGATGAAAAGCAATTGTCTTTTCTTATATATGACAGAGCGTTATTGGGGCAAGCCACAGCAAGAGCTGGAAGCAGAAACAAGGGCAGAATGCAGCTTATTGGTTTGCTCGGCTTGCTTGCTTATACAAGGACTATCTCTGCCTAGCGTGGCACTGCTTACTGTGGGATGCCCCTCCCCCCCGTCAATCATTAATCAAGGACACCCCCCCACACACACACACACAGCCCAGTCTGCTGCTGGAGGCCGTTCCTCAGTTAAGGCTCCCTCTGTTCCAGGTAATTCTGGTTTGAGTCAAGTTGAGAACAACAAAACAGCACAGAGGTTATCGTCCGTGAGTCAGTTCTCAAAGGTTCTTTGTGAGCTCAAAGGTTCCGTTCTTCTCCCATCTATACGACTCACCCATCTTCTGCCGTACGCTAGGTGGGGCCGTTTGGTACCTGTCCATGTGACTCACTCCCATGATGCTAAGTAATTGGACCAGGATAACGCTTAAAAACCTTAGCTGTTTACAACTGCCTAGGTAACTGCTGGAGAGAGGGAGAGAGTAGCCAATATCCACTGTCGCTAAAAACCAAGAAGAAAAATGCCGGATCAGAAATCACAGCGAAGACATTTGGGTATCATCTATGCAGTGAAAGCCTTCTGAAAAAAATGTCAGCAACGTTTGATTTTTTGCTTGTCCCAGATGGACATACAGAACGGCTGTCTGTGGCATTCCGGTCAGAATGTGTATAGAACCTGCTGCCGACTCTAAAAGGACAACACAGCACCTTCGCAGAACATTTCATCACACACATTAGGGAGATTTAGGGATCTGCTTGTTGTTTAATTGTAGGAAGATTTAGCTATGCAATTGTCTTCTTATAAACTCCCAGCTTTAAATGGAATGAATCCATTCCGTTCTTTTTGTATTTGGAGTAAGTGAAGGAGTGAAAAACAATTGTTCTCCATTTGACATTCAAGCACGTCCCTTTAAATACATTTTGAAATGCTTCATCATCTTGTCAACCTTTTCCTCATGATTATAATTTAACTTGCGTTAAATATATAGTTATTTATATTTGTAGTTATAACTAACTCACGTTGGTCTTGGTGAGCTTTTTCTGGAATCTTCCATGCCTCACTTCAATGATCTATGCCAAGATTTTACCTATTGTGTCTCTGTGAAAGATGCATTTGGTTTTTTTTTGTTGTTGTTGTTGTTTTTCATTTTTATTTTCTATATTCTATGTTTACATTCCAAAGGCTTTCCCCTTTCCCATTTCCCCCCACCATACGTCCCATAATTCCTCTCCCCCACCAACTAGTCCCCAATCATTCCCCCCCACACACGATTTCTCTGTTCTGGGGCTACAAAACTGGATCTAATCTTTACAGGACCAGGGTCCTCTCCTTTCTTCTTCTTGGGAATCATTTGACTTGCTAATTGTGCTTGAGTATTTAGAGCTTCTGGGCTCATTAATATCCACTTATCAGTGATTGCATTTCATGTGTATTCTTTTGTGATTGGGGTAGCTCACTTAGGATGATATTTTCCAGATCTTTTTACCTACAAATTGCATGAATTCATTATTTTTAATTGCTGAGTAGTATTCCATTATATAAATATACCACATTTTCTGTATTTATTCCTCCTTTGAGGGATATTTGGGCTCCTTCCAATTTCTGGCTATTATAAACAAGGCTGCTATAAACATAGTAGAGCATGTGTCTTTATTGTATGCAGGGGAATCCTCTGGGTATATGCCCAGGAGTGGTATGCCAGGGTCCTCTGGAAGTGACATGCCCAATTTTCTGAGGAACCGCCAAACTGATTTCCAGAGAGGTTTTACCATTTTGCAATCCGACCAACAGTGTAGGAGTGTTCCTCTTTCTCCACATCCTCGCCAGCACTTGTTGTCTCTTGAGTTTTTAATCTTAGCCATTCTGACTGGTGTGAGGTGGAATCTCAGGGTTGTTTTGATTTGCATTTCCCTGATGACTAATGATGTTGAACATCTCTTAAGGTGTTTCTCGGCCATCCGAATTTCTTCTGGTGAAAATTCTTTGTTTAGCTCTGTACCCCATTTTTTGATAGGGTTATTTGGTTCTTTGGGGTCTGACTTCTTGAGTTCTTTGTATATATTGGATATTAGCCCTCTGTTGGATGTGGGGTTGGTGAAGATCTTTTCCCACTTTTTTGGTTGCCGTTTTGTCTTTCTGACAGTGTTTTTTGCCTTACAGAAACTTTGTAATTTTATGAAGTCCCATTTCTTGCTCCTGGATTGGCAGGATCAATATAGTAAAAATGGCCATCTTGCCAAAAGCAATCTACAGATTCAATGCGATCCCCATCAAAATCCCAACTCAATTCTTCATAGATCTAGAAAGAGCAATTCTCAAATTCATCTGGAGCAACAAAAAACCCAGGATAGCTAAAACTATTCTCAACAATAAAAGGACTTCTGGGGGAATCAATATCCCTTACCTCAAGCAGTAATACAGAGCAATTGTGTTAAAAACTGCATGGTATTGGTACAGCAACAGGCAAATAGATCAATGGAATAGGATTGAAGACCCAGAAATGAACCCACAGACTTTATGGTCACTTGATCTTTGATAAAGGAGCCACAACCATCCAGTGGAAAAAAGATAGCCTGTTCAACAAATGGTGCTGGTTCAACTGGAGGTCAACATGCAGAAGAATGTGAATTGACCCACTCTTATCTCCTTGTACTAAGATCAAATCTAAGTGGATCAAGGACCTCCACATAAAACCAGACACACTGAAACTATTAGAAAAGAAACTTGGGAAGACCCGGGAGGACATGGGCACAGGGGGAAAGTTCCTGAACAGAACACCAATAGCTTATGCTCTAAGATCAAGAATTGAAAGATGCATTTGTATGTGTCTTTTATACCACTTGGATTGCACAAGCCATTCCCCATTGACAGGGAGGATCATAGAAGCCAAGAGGCCAGGCTTCACCCAAGGTGGCCTCACTTTGACAGTCAAGCATGTGGTCAGCTGTGATTTTCTAGTATATACATACTAGATTATCAGTTGGACTTGGACCAAGAACCTGGGATTCTCAGATAATGCTGGCAAGCATGCACTAATAATTCTAGGATCACTGGTATGTTAAACAAGTCTTAGAAATGTGAGTACAGAGTCTTATGAATAATGTACCCTGCTAGAAATTAGCAAATAGCAAAAACCTAATTTTGGTCAATCTAAAATGACAATATTTTCTGTTTTCATAAAGCTTCTTTTTTCACTTTTTTTTGTAGAGAATATAAAGGTGGATACAAGATTCTTCTGTCCTTAGGAGGTTTGGGACTCACAGCATTCCAGGAAGCCAGAGGGGACTGTGGGAGTGAATTCATCATCACATGGGCATAAGTGACAAAACCAGGACTGTGGAGTTTGGCACATACATATTACAAGTTTAAAGTGTCCTCATTGGTTGGTAATCAATATTAATTAGTTGTTTAAGACAATGGTTTTTGACTCTGGTCAGATACCAGTCTCCCATATAGATCATTCTGACCACATGCTCCTCTTAATAAAGAATATCTAAGACTAGACATGGTGTGGAGTTTTGTTTTGTTTTGTGCCCACAAATTTGACACAAAGTTCAAGGTTAAGAACTGGTATTTAAGAATTCAATTCATTAGCAATAGTGATTTGGACTATGATAGTAAGATAAGCAAACAAACTAAAAACAAACAAACAAAAAAGCAAAAACAAAAACCAGAAGGACTAACAAAGGCCCCAGGAAATGCGTGGGGAAGGGATGTATTGTAATCCTGAAGAGCTTAGCTGGTGCTTTCTAGGGATCAACTACAATCCTCTTTGTCCCTCTGCTCAGGGATGGTGACTGAGATAAGAATTTAAATTTAAATGAAGTCACAAAATAAATAGAATGAGACAAAATCACGGTTCGCTTTTTCTTCCTGTGTTTGATGACCATATATGGAATTTAAATGCACTTTACATTTAAAATGGCTTTTCTTCCATTTCCCTCTCAACAGCTTGCTGTGGAAGCAGCAGCCTCCTTCCTGGACCAGGGAGACAGCTTTGCTTTTTACTCCTTCCCACAAGAGTCTGATTTCTCCAAGGCTTTCTCCGGTTGTTCCCCTGTCTTCAGCACAGCTGTCTCCTTTCCCACTCTCAGACTTAAGAGGCTGAATCCTGAAGGAACACCTCACCCCAGGCTAGCTCTTCATACCTGCGAAACTCCTTATGTTCCTCTGGATAAAATGAAGCTTATTCTTAACCCAAGAGTAAACAAAGAAAAGCAAGTTAATTTGGATGAAAAAAAAAAGGTGGTATTTACATAATATATTCATAACATGCACTTTGTTTTAGGAGTCACAATACATTTTCCTTAGTGCTCAAATAATGGGTTATTCAAGATTTTGAGATTCTCATTTGATGCTGACAAAGTGTGAGGCTGGTTTTTAGGGTAATATAATCTGATGAGTTTCCATCATGACCATCTCTAACTAAAAGCTCAGCCCCAGAATAAGAACCATATAGGAAACTACAAACATCGGTGTGAGCGAATGCTCGGGATTGATCGTGAACAGAAGGAGCCGATCTCTGTACCTTAGGGTCTGTATTTTCATATCCACTAAAGAGGCCAGACAGAGAGCTTCAAATATTCCCATTATTAAAAAAGGAAGACTGACCTTTTCTAGTTCCATCCATTTGCCTGCCAGACTAGGAAAGACAAACATGGTATGTATTCACTTATAAGTGGGCATTAGCTGTTAAGACAATCATGGTACAATCCACAGACACAAAGAGGCTAAGTAACAAGGATTCAAGGTGGTGGACACATGGATCTCCATGAAAAGGGAAAATAAAATAGATTTCATGGGTGACTGGGTATGGATGGGGATAAGAAAAAGTAGCATCAGGTTGTGGAATGGAAGGAGAGAGTACTGGGAGAGATGACTGGAACTGGGAGGCATATGAGGCTAATGTAGAAATCTAATGCAGTGGAAACTCCCTGAAGTCTATTAGAATGTCCCTAGCAAAGTCTAGTAAACCCCATTACTAAGAAGATATGGATCTAAAACTACTCATCTTTTATAACCAGGCAAGGCTCCTAGCAGTAGGACTGGGACATCAACTCAGCCACAAAACCTTCAATCTACAATCTGCCCTGCCTGCAAGTTGTTCTAGAGCAACGGAGGCACAGAACTTGTGGGACTGGCCAACCTATGACTGGTACAACTTGTGGCCCACACCATGAGAGAGAGCCCACTTCTGACAATGCCAGTATGATTAGGAACCAGAGGATGGACAACCCAGAGACCCAGGATAGAACCAAACAAAATGGTTTAAAATAATCCAGGAAATGATTCCTAGTGATATGCTGCTATACTCATAGCTCTATGGCTAGCCCAGTTGTCATCAGAAGGACATCAACTAGCAACTGATGGGAGCAAATGTAGAGACCCACAGACAAAGACTAGGTGGACCCAGGGGAACCATGCAGAAGACGGGAGGGAAAGGATTGTAGGTGCCAGAAAGATTGAGGAGACCATTAGAATCACAGAATCAAGAAACCAGGGCTCATAGTGGTTCATAGCAACTGAAGTGACAAACATGGACCCTGTACGGGTCTGAACTAGGTCCCTGCATATACTTTATGGTTGTGTAACTTGATGTTCTTGTGGGACTCCCAACAATGGGAGAGGGGGTGTCTCTGACTCTTTGGCCTCTGCTTGGAACCCTTTTCCTCCTACTGGCTTGCCATGGCCAGCCATGATCTTAGGGTTTGTACTTAGTCTTACTGTGTCTTGTTAGGCCATGGTCAGTGAGTACCCCTGGAGGCCTGCTCTTATTCTTTTCCAGAAGGACACAGAGGAGGAATTGATCTGGGGGAAGAGGGGGTGTGGGGAGAGGAAGGAGGGAAAAGTGTATCTTTGTAACGTATGAGAGATAAATAAAAGTTTAAAAAAAAGAAGAGAGATGAGAAGGGAAACTTTTAAAATGCCATTCACCCACAGAGAAAGATGTCAAGAAGACAAATGAGAGGAGATGAAATAAGGAAAAACATCCCTTATTTCAGAGGGCTTCTGTTCATTTTTGTCATGGTTCAACAACACAAGGGTTTCTGAGGTTCATATACTCTAATTGGTACAGAGACATGCAGGTAATGAACACTATAATTGAGTGTTTTTTATGCTACTAATACATATCTTTTGGAGACTTGGAAGAAAATGGCATAGAAAGTCATTGAAGAATATATACTAAATTTAAACAGCAGAGATTTCTCTTAGATAAATCATCCCTAAACACTTTCTTACAATGCAAGATTTCAAAGCACATGCAGAAAATGCAGAGCTCCATGGATGGATGCCTGCAGTAATTGTAGTGGGGGCTGCAGTGATCCCTGGAAAAACAGACAGGAGCTAATCTGATGCAACACACAGCAGGGTCTTTATTCTATTTGAGCTAGCTCAGGCTCCTCCAACGCACACTGTCACACAGAACAGTTTTGGTGGGGGTGGGAGCACTGACTATCTATCAGGCAAGGCTTTATAGTGAGCAGCAAGCAGGGGTCAGTATGCAGGCATCTAAGTGGAAAGCTACTGTGGCCTTTAACATAATTGGCTGGTTCTGGGAGTCATATCTGCTCCCCTCTGCATTGGTGGTCATTAGGCAGGGGGTGGGTAGATGATGGTCTTGTTGAGGGTGGAACCATGAGACATTAGTCTTGTTGGGAATTAGCCTAGAGACTAGAGCCAGGCTTCAATTTTGTTGGGGGAGGGGGACAACTTGGAAACTAATGCTAGGTATCAGCCTGTTAGTTTAGCTGAGTTGAAACATAGGCCAGGTTCTCTAAAATGAAGTAATAAAAGATAATAAAATATAAAGTATAAAATATCAAGTAACAACCAAAACACAGAACCTAATTCTTGAACTTGCCTCTACCAGACATTTAAACAAATGCCAATCCTCCCTAAATCTTTAAAAAAAAAAAAGAATAGGAGTTATCACTTATCACTTCCAAACTCCTTTTATGAACTCATAATTATCATGATATCATTGACAGATGCAGACACTAAGAAAAAAATTATCCAGGGGACCCTGCCATACCACTCCTGGGCATATATCCAGAAGATTCTCCAGCATGCAATAAGGATACATGCTCAACTATGTTCATAGCAGCCTTATTTATAATAGCCAGAAGCTGGAAAGAATCCAGATGTCCCTCAACAGAGGAATGGATACAAAAAATGTGGTATATATACACAATGGAGTACTATTCAGCCATTAGAAACAATGAATTCATGAAATTCTTAGAGAAATGGATGGAGCTGGAAAACATCATACTAAGTGAGGTAACCCAGTCTCAAAAGAATACCCATGGTATGCACTCACTGATAAGTGGATATTAGCCTAGAATCTTGAAACACCAAAGACACAATCCACACACCAAATGATGTCTGACAAGAAGGAAGGAGTGGACCCTGGATCTGGAAAGGCTCAATGTATCAGTGTAGGGGAATACCAGAGCAGAGAAGTAGGAAGGGGTGGATGGGGGAACAGGGGGAGGGAAAAGGGCATGTGGGACCTTTGGGGAGCGGGGAACCAGGAAAAGGGAAATGAAATGTAAATAAAGAATATATCCAATAAAAAAAAGAAAAAAATTATCATGGGTCAATAGCATTAAATGAAAGAGGATGTAAAAGTTCCAAAAATACTTGAAAAGCAAATTCAAGAGCATGTTAAAAGGATCACACCGTGCTCAGATTTATCTGTGGGATTCAAGAAGAGCTCAGCATAAGTAAATCGGTAACGTGATACACTGTTTTACGTTATTTTCACTGAGTACCATAAACTGGGAATAAAGAATTCATGTTTATTTAGCGTATGCTTTTGGGAGGGTTGGAAAATCCAACAGCTGAGAGGGTGCCAACTGTTGATGAGGTCCTTCTGGTTGCATCAAAATATTTCAGAGAACTCTACATGGAGAGCCTGAGCAGGTAGACCTGTTTAGATCCTTCTACTTCCAGTGCCACTAACACCAAGGTCTAAGCCCCATTTTCATGACTTCTAACCCTAATTTCCTTCCCAAAGATCCCACATCATAATAATAGCAATATGGCTTTTTAGATTAAGGAACAAACACATTAATTCTGAGGGGTACATTTAAACGTCAGCAAATATCCATAGAACCATCAAAATATTTAGGAAAATTCACAATTCTTTTATGACAAAGTCACCTGTAAAGAAGGTATAGAAAGAACATTTATCAACACAATAAAAGCAATGTATAATAAGCCCATTGTCAATATGCACAATAATAACTTGCTTCCTTTTAAGGACAGGAAGAAGGCATATCCACTCTCACTGTTCAATTCAACATAGTATTTGAAATCTTATCTAGTAAACTAGGAAAGAGTGGGTCAATTCGCATTCTTCTGCATGTTGACCTCCAGTTGAACCAGCACCATTTGCTGAACAGGCTATCTTTTTTCCACTGGATGGTTGTGGCTCCTTTATCAAAGATCAAGTGACCATAAGTCTGTGGGTTAATTTCTGGGTCTTCAATCCTATTCCATTGATCCACTTGCCTGTTGCTATACCAATACCATGCAGTTTTTAACACAATTGCTCTGTAGTACTGTTTAGGTTCAGGGATATTGATTCCCCCAGAAGTCCTTTTATTGTTGAGAATAGTTTTAGCTATCCTGGGTTTTTTGTTGCTCCAGATGAATTTGAGAATTGCTCTTTCTAGATCTATGAAGAATTGAGTTGGGATGCAATCACTGATAAGTGGATATTAATGAGCCCAGAAGCCCTAAATACTCAAGGCACAATTAGCAAGTCAAATGATTCCCAAGAAGAAGAAAGGAGAGGACCCTGGGCCCCTAAAGATTGGATCCAGTTTTGTAGAGAAACCGTGGGGGGAGAGGGAATGATTGGGGAATAGTTGGGGGGGAGAGGAATTATGGGACATAGGGTGGGGGGAACTGGGAAAGGGGAAAGCCTTTGGAATGTAAACATAGAATATAGAAAATAAAAATTAAAAAAAAAGAAAACTAGGAAAGAAAAAGAAATAAAGAACATCCAAATTAAAAAACCAAAATGATCTGGTTGCTGATGATACGAACTGATATGTAGAAAACCCTAAAGATAAAAAAACCCCAAAATCTAAAGATCAATAATATCTCAATTAGTCATGTTTTAGGATTAAAAAAGTCATATTTATAGTAACATTTTCAGATAGTAACAATTAATATCCTAAAAGAAAACTATGTGGCATGGGTAGTTTTGATTGTCAACTCGACACACAATCAGCTGGAAAGAGTCTCAGTGAGGGATTGTCTACATCAGGTTGGCCTTTGGGAGGATCTTTATTGGGCTTGTTGAGGTGGTAAGACCCTCTGTGGGTGGAACCATTCCCTAGGTTTTGGTTCAGATTGGTACAGTAGTCTAGAAGGTGAATTAAACAGTAGATATGTGTGCATTTTTCTTCTTCTTCTTGACTGGGAGTGTAATGTTACTAGTTGCTTTGTGTTTCTGTCTTAACTTCTCCACAATGATAGACTAACCTATAAATGTAAACTAAAATAAGCCCTTTGTACCTTTACTTGTTTTTTGAGAGAATAGTTTATTATAGAAACAGAAATTAAAGAATAAGAGCAACAACACATACATGACATTTTGAGTAGTATTAAAATATAAATACTTAGAAATAAACTAAATAAGGTGATGAAAAATTTGTACATTAAATTATACAAAATGAATAAGAAAAAATGAAAAGCAAACAAATGGAAAAACAGTTTATGTGCATTGAATGGAATTTTTAATATCATTAAGATCTTTTTACTACCTAAAACAATCAATAGATAAACATGATCACTCTCATATGTCAAAATGATAGATTTTGTTGAAATATTAAAAATAATCCTAAAATTTATATTACACACACACACACACACACACACACACACACACACAAAGTCCTGACTTGCAAAAGCATTCTTAACAAACAAAACAAAGCTGCTGGGATCACATTACCAAATTTCAAATCAAACTGAAAATCAAAACAGTATCATATTGGCATAAAACTAGGCATGTATACCAATGAAGCAGAATACAGAGCCCAGAAATAAATTCATGAGCAACTGAACCTTGACAAGTGTTACAAGATACACACTGCTGTTTGATTGCTGTGAAATGTATTTCGAAGTCAGTAATGCAATTTCTTTATCTTTGTTTGGTTTGTTCAAGAAGGCTTTGACTATTTGGAATCTTTTATGGTCAATATAGATTTTAGGATCACATTTTATATTTTGGCATAGATAATATCTTCAACAAATGGTGTGGTAAAATTGGATATCCATGCACATTAGAGTAAATTGGCTCTTGTTAATGACATATTTTTAGCAACTACAATAAATTGAAGACTAAAAATGTAAGAATCAAAACTGTGAAATTACTATAAGAAAAAAAATTGGGATAATACTTCTTGACATTAATTTAAGCAATAATTTTTAATGACCCTAAGCAAAAGCAGGCAATATAAATGAAATGGCATCAAATTTAAATGCTATAAACACCAAAGGAAACAATCAATCAAGTTCTTGCTACAAAGACAGGTCATAAATATATAAGGTGATGGATATATTAAATAAGTTGATTGTAGTAAGTTTAAAAAATCATCATATATATTGAAATGCCAAATTATAACCACAATGATGTAACTTTTATTCTCCAACATGGACAAAGAAAATAGAAAGCAAAGCATGTGGGGAAAAAAGAGAAATAATTAAGATTTAAAATGAATAAACTAGAAAACAAAGAAATAATAAACCAAGAAATGCTTTATTAGCCTATAATATAAACATGCACAAACAAGCAGAAAAGACAGAGAAATGATGCCAAGCAGAAGCCTTCAGAAATACAGTAACCATGATCACATTCCAGGAACACCATTGTGGAAAAGTATAGATTTATAACTTATAATCTAGTACATTAGAAACTTTAGGTGCCAAGTATGGCTAAGCAGGCAAAATTTTTGCCACATATCATGAGGACTAGGGTTCAGATCTCTAGAACCCATGTAAATGGTGGGTAATTCTTGTTGCTATTTGTATTTCTAGTATTCAGAGTGTCTGAGCAAGGTATCCCCATGGGCGAGGTGAACAGCTAGACGGGCCTAGTAAGAGAAGAAAGTGACCCTGCTCCAATATACAAAGGGAGAGGAATGCAGTAGACTCACCCTCAACACTGGTTGAAGGATCACCATCAAATAAGTCCAACCAAATAGTAAAATCTATAACAAAAGAAAACATATCCAGCTGGTTTGATGGGAAAAAAATTCAGTCAGCAAGGACTGAATAATTGCAATGAACAGCGTGTCATGTGTTGAAAAGGGAACATTGTCCAGTTCTTTTATGAGATTAGCATAACCTTCATCCAAAATCAGATGATGTGACAGACATAAAGAACATTGCAGGCCAAATTTTTTCATGAATATTGATGCAAAAATGTGATGGTAGCACAACAACCAAGCATGTCACCATAAAGGAAAAAGGTCAAACATTTTTAAAATATCCATTAGTAGAATTCAACAACTTACAGATTGATTTGCCTAATTTATGATTGTCTTAATAGACTCAGATAAAGTTCAAAGAACTTTCTCATAGAAATGTTGAATAAAACAAAATGGAAGGGATATATCTTCCTCCATGCTAAAATAATATTTATAAAAAACTATAGAAAAAATTTTCATGGTATAGAATAGAGTTTATTCAGGGAAGAGGATGGGAGTTAATGGTGTAGTGGAGGCAGAGAGAGAGAGAGAGAGAGAGAGTCAGAGAGAGAGAGAGAGAAGAGAAGAGAAGAGAAGAGAAGAGAAGAGAAGAGAAGAGAAGAGAAGAGAAGAGAAGAGAAGTAGAAAGGAGTGGAGGCTGGCTATGACCATGTGGAGAGAGGGGGAGGGGAGGAGAGCCCAAGAAGGGCAGAGAGGTGATAGTGCAGAGAGGTAAGAGCAAAGAGAGAGCGAAAATACTACTCTTTAAAGGCAAACAAATGTTTGTCCCATTATCTGAAATAGGACAATGTTTAAATGTTTGTTTGAGGTCTGAAATGCCATGAGTTGGTGTGACCGTGATGCAATGGGACTCTAGTAGACCTCTATCAGGGAGTGGATTAAAAGCATTTTGAAAACATGCAAAGCTGAAAGTGTATGTAACTTAAAACTTACTAATCCATGCCTCTGAGAGCTGTCATTCCAAGAGTGTATTTTGGACCATCCATCAGAGCCTAGTGTTAGGGAGTGGACTACTCTGAGTAACACAGTCTTCAGGAAATATGCTTCTACATATGGAGAGAGAATCAGCAAAATGCCACGGGAGAACAACTTGGATCAGAAAAAATTAACTGGAAGAAAGCTAAATTTACTTGATCTGGAAAATTAATAAATTTTGCAACACCCATGGAAAGTTTCAAATCATAGGCAATTAAAATCAAGAATATACCCCTAGTCTTATCAATACTAATACAATTTAAAGAACAGAATAAATATAAAAGATAAACTCCACAACAAATATATGTGTGAACAGTATTATTTTCATGAAGACTAATACCATGCAAACTCAGACTGTCTTTAAAGTTGTTTGTCTGTTAATGTAGTAAATTATAGAACAGACATGATCACACGTGAAGCTTAAGATGATAAACATGTACCCAGCACCCAGAAAGGGAGGGAATCCAACAGGGATCAAAAAATATGAAGGGAATGTAATTGTTTTTGCTTTTAAAAAGTTGTCAGCAAATAATGTTAACAATTGCTACATTGTGATGGTGACTCTAATAATTCATGATAATATTTTTATATTTTGTACTTCATAAAATATTTTATAATTCCTGAGTTCATAGTTTAGAGCATGTAGATCATAATGAGATGATCTCATTAGAGATGAAGGCAGCGAGCTACAGAGAAATTAAGTCTAATCCAAATTAACACTTGGTCCTAGAAAACCCTTTCCGGGTCCCCAGTTTCCATATTACATTGAACACTAATAAACACAAAAGACCCAGAGGTGCTGTCTCACTAATATCTTTGGTTCCTTTGGCTCTTACCTTCCTTGAGCAACTAGACGGGATTAACAAATTATCATTTAAGCAAGTTATAGCAAGTCCTATGGACAGCTTGCCACAAGAGAAACTACGCTAAGACAGAATTCAGTTGTTATGAGCTCACTTTTCTAAATTGTGTCAGGATGGATTAAACGAGAGAGAGAGAGAGAGAGAGAGAGAGAGAGAGAGAGAGAGAGAGAGAGAGAGAAACACACACACACACACAATCTTAAACAATTGCTGCCTCTGTAGATTTTACTAGCCTTTTTTTGTGATTCTGTTAAGAGTAGACAAAACCTTTACTGAAATGTCCAAATGTAGTAATAAATGTCCCTGGTGAACCTGGCTGAACTGAAGAAAAAAAGTTAGGATTGTGATTGCTTGTCACCAAGAGTCATGGTATCTAACCCATGGGAGGCAATAAAGTAGTCGGAACACCTCCCTGCTTTGAAGCAAACTTCCCTGCAGGATTGCCTGGAGGCTGTGTATGTAAAGCTGTTCAAGTCTGCTGACTATAAATTGGGAGTCCCGGCACTTCCAGAGAGCCACACTTGCACACTGTAAACAATCCCTCCCTAAGGGAAGCCAGAAGCAGTGGAGGGGCTGGATGAATTATGCTCGTACTTAGTTGGATAAGGCAGGAAAGCCCTTGGCACTGTGTCTTCTTTGCCAACTATGACTTAAAAATATTTTAAGATTCAGAAGAGGCAGCGCTATTCAACAACCTATTCCAAGACTAGAAGGTAATGCCACCTTGGCTGAGGCACCCATTTCTCAAACGGAAGGGAAGTAGGGTAGATATATGAGGTTTTTCTTCCAAAATCTTCTAGATTTTGATTCAAAGCCATTGCTTCTTGCTATGACTTGGACCAGTGTGGAAAGTATTATATTAGCCTACACAGTAACAGCTTTCTATATAGCGTAATCTCTGTGCTTAGTCTGGGCTCATCTTTCTCCCTACCTCCGCTTCGTCCCCATCTCCCTGCTCCTCATCCCTCGTTATCCTCTCCATCTCCATCTTGCCCATTACACATCATACCTGTTTTTCTACCTTCCCCACCCTTGCCCTTGAAGCCTCCTCTCTGCCCAGTCTCATGGGCTCCTTCTGTTTTCTTGGGCTCCATACCCTCTCACTCCCAGATAAACACAGAATAGAGCACTAGAAGCTCAGCTCCATGTGTATGAGAAAATGGATGAGTTTTGTTTTCCTGAGCCTAGATATTGACTTCGTATCATATATATATACCAGTTTCAACTGATTTTTTCCAACAAAGTTTGTTTTTAATAGCTGAATAACATTTCACTGTCTGTACGCACCATATTTTTATTATGTATTAATTTGTTCACAGACAACCTGCCATTTTCCTCCTGTTGTAAATACACAGATGTGCAAGTATCTCTGTGGGAGGTCCTTTGAGTGTATTCCTCAGAATGGTAAAGTAGTGGTCAAGGTAGTCATGACCTAGCTACTTTTTTCCAATTTTCTAGAAACCTGTATACTGATTTGCATAGTGGGTATACAAGTTTATACTCTACCAATCCTGAAGAGTTCCTTCCTCTCTACACATCCTCACAAGCACTTATTCTCATTAGTTTTCTTGATGATAGCAATTCTAAAATTGGGTGAGCTGGAATCTTAAAAGAATTTTCATTTGCATTTCTCTGATTGCAAAAGATGTTAAACACTCTTTTAAAAAGCACGCTTTACATCTATATAGTGTGCATGAGCACACATGCCAAGGTAGGGTAGAGAACAACTTGAGGGAGCTAGCTCTTTCCTTCCACCACCTAGGTCCCAGGGACTGAACTCAGTTTGTTCAGCTTGAAAGCAAACACTTTGACCCACTGAACCATCTTACCAGCCTGGCTGGTGAACACTTTTTAAAGAATGTCTTTGTCACTGGTATTTCGTCCTTTGGGACCAGGCAGTCTGTTCATTTCATTAGCTTAATATCAAGTTGGTTGTTTGACTTTGTGATTGCTTTGAGTTTTTCGTAGTAGTCCTCTCTCACATGTTCTGACAAGGATTTTCTTCCATTCTGTCGGCTTTCCCTTCACTCCGTTAGTGATTTTCTTTGCTATAAAGAAGCTTTTCGGTTCAAGAGATCTTTGGTTTTCTTTCATGGACTTTTCAGAACAACTCTATCAACCCTAGATTTTAAGCATTTTTGATTAATTTTTAATCGGATATTTTATTTATTTACTTTTCAAATGTTATCCCCCTTCCCTGTTTCCTCTCTGAAAACCTCCAACCCATCCTCCCTTACCCATCTTCTATGAGGGTGCTCCCCCACCCACCTACCCACTCACACCTTACCATCCTAGCACTCCTCTACACTGGGGCATCAAGCCTTCACAGGACCAAGTGCCTTCCCTCTGATTGATGCCAGATAAGGCCCCTTCAGCTCCTTCAGTCCTTCCTAACCCTCCGTTGGGGTCTCTGTGCTCAGTCCGATGGTTGGCTATGGGCATCCAAGCATCCACATTTGTACTGGTCAGGCACTAGCAGAGTGTCTCGGGGGACAGCTGTATCATGCTCCTGTCAGCAGGTACTTCTTGGCATCAGCAATAGTGTCTGGGTTTGGTGTCTGCATGTGGGATGGATCCCCAAATGGGGTAGTCTCTGGATGGTCTTTCCTTCAGTCTCTGCTCTACTCTTTGTCCCTATATTTCCTTTAGATAGGGGAAATTCTGGGTTAAAATTTTGGAGATGGGTGGGTGGTTCCAATCTCAACCAGGGGCCATGCCTAACCTCTAGATATGGTCTCAAAATGTTCTCTCTCCCCTTTATGGAGTATTTCAGCTAATATCCCTATGGGGTCCTGGGAGGCTCTTGCTTTCCTGGCATCTTGGACTTTCTGGTTGCTACCCTAAGTTCTCCATTTCCCATTCCTACACACCTCTGTTCAGTTTCCTGACCCTCTGTATATCTCCTCCATCTCCTCCCATACCTGATTCTTCCCCTCTTCCCCCCACCCCTTCTCTTCCTCCCAATTCCCTCCCAGTTGAAGATCCAGCTATACCACTCCTGGGCACCCAGAAGATGCTCCACCGTATAACAAGGACACATGGCTGTTCATAGCAGCCATATTCATAATAGCCAGAAGCTGCAAACAATCCAGAAGTCCCTCAACAGAGGAACGGATACAAAAAATGTGGTACATTTACACAATGAAATACTACTCAGCTATTAAAAACAATGACTTCATAAAATTCGCAGGCAAATGGATGGATCTAGAAAATATCATCCTGAGTGAGGTAACTCAGTCACAAAAGAAGGCACATGGTATGTACTCATTGATAAGTGCATATTAGACAAAAAGCATGGAATACCCATGATGTAACTCACGGACTGCATAAAGCTCAAGAAGAAGGAAGACCAAAGAGAGGATGCTTCCATCCTTTTTAGAACATGGATTTTTAGCATTTTTAAACATCTATTCTTTTAAAGTTTCATAGATTTATTTGAGATATATGATCATCTTCATTCACTACTGCATCCTCCATATCTCCCTACAGCGCCCCCCATCCTATCACTTGCAACTCTGTGTTCTCTTTTTTTAAATTGTTATTAATAATCCCGAGTCCAATAAGTGTTGCCTACAAGCACATGAGTATGTGGACATCCTCTGTGGGCATGAGCAGCCTACCAGCAGCCATGGGACCAAGGTTTCTCCTTCCTTCATCAGCTACCAGTAGTCAATGTTTCCTCCAGGAGGGGTGGAGCCTCAGGAAACCCTCTCCTATCCACTCAGGAATACTAACTGGCTTGACCCTGTGCAGGTCATGTACAGGAAACTACAGCAGCTATAAGCTGATGCATTCATCTGCTTTGCTGTCTCTAGAAGTAGGCATTTTACAGCCGTACTACCTTCATTCTTCATACACTCTCTTCTGTGATAGTCCCTGAGTCTTGAATGGTTGGAGGTTTACGAAGATGACCCATGTGAAATTGAACACTCAGTATTATTTTTACTCATAATTTAACTATTTAGAGGCTTTGGCATTAACCATTAGCCACGGATAAAAGAAGTTTCTCTTACCATACTTAAGGACAGCACAAAGTTATGGGTATAAACAAATATTTAAAAGCAGCTTGCCAGCATGGTCATTCAGTAAAACAATAACAAAAGGTTCTTTCCCTAGAGCCTGTGAACTTATGGCCATGGAATTTGATCAGGTATGCAACAGTAACACACCTGAAATCTCTCCTGTGGAATAAGCCTCACTCTACTCAGAAAACAGTGAGTTACTCTTATAGGCAACATGTCACTATCCCATGGATGAGAACATCTTTCCATTCAGGTAACGATTAGAGCTTGTGGGATACAGCCCAAGGAAAAAACCATTGATGCTTTTCTTACCTAGGAGCCTTACTAAATCTGTTAGAACTATATCAGCTGGCCAGGAGAAAGAGTTTTCTGGTTAGTTCAGGATTGATTTCTCTATCCTACATCCAAAGTGAAAGAAGTCTTCAACAAGAGGATATTATCATCTAGTCATGATAGGCAGCCAAGAAATAGTCATGGCCCGTGTTGTTTGGATGTCTCTGGAAATCCTCCTTGGCCAATAACTAATAGGGAGGTTTCTTCCATTATATAAGTTTATATCCCAGAAAGCTTAAGTTTTAAAAATCGAAAATGTACTATCTGACTGCTTATCAATAATGTCTCAAAAACATGTCTCAATGTTTTTCTTTAATAAACATGGTTTAAGTTTTAAGAAGGACTCAGGTATACAATGGTCTGGCAGGGATCCACAAACATTTTTTATATAGCCAGAGAACAAATATATGTAAGCTATGTAGGCCAAATGGAATCTCAGTAGAATATTCATATTTGTTGAAACAGCTGTATAAATAAATCAACAACTTTTTGCTAGTAGGTTATATTTTAAAACTAGAGCATGATATGACACAGGTTACTGCCTCCAACTTATGGAGTATACTTTATCCCAGGCATCCAGGACTATATATTTAGTTTCTTGAGAATAATTAGTAATAGCCACAGTGAGACAAGGGCTGAGACACAGAGTTCATGGAAGCATTCTCTAGACGCTCTTTTTTTCTTTCCGTCTCCTTTTACTTATTCACTTTATATCCTGCTCACAGTCCCTTCCCAGTTGCTCCCTCCTATAATTCTTCCCCCATTCCTCCCTCTACTTTTCTGGGCCCCTCCAAGGTATCCTACCCTGGCGCATAAGGTCTTTTTTGAGGCTAGGTGGGTCCTTTCCTACTGAGGCCAGACAAGGCCAACCCAGTTAGAAGAACACATCCAACTTACAGGCAACAGCATTTAGGATAGCCCCTGCTCTGGGAGTCACACGAAGAGCAAACTGCACATCTGTTACATAGGTGTGGGGAAGCCTAGGTGTAGCCTATCTATACCCTTTTTCACTCTTTGATAGCCCAAAGGTCGAGATTACTTGACTCTGTTGGTCTTCCTGTGGCTTTTCTATCCAGCCCCCCAAGCCTTCTAGAGGCCCTTCTTAAAACCTCTTACACAGAGGCTCATAAAGCAAGCAAGGCACCTGACAACTAGCACAATCCCAAGAGCCAGTCCCTCCTCTCAGTCTGGCTTGTTCAGCCCTAAGGGTGGATGACCTACTAAATGATTTGAATCCTACATGCCCTGGCCTAAATGAGCACTATCTGGAGAAAATAACAAGAATCTATGAAAACTAAAATAACAACAAAAATTGTTCCTGGACACACAACATATCAAGAAATACCTCGTGTATATATCCTATAGAGTTTTTGCTCCATGAGTTCTCTGCCTCAGATACTCCATCCTCCTACAAATAAGCTACTTCAGTCTGCAATCCATAGAACCAGAGATTGGGTGAAGAGTAAAGGACTGAGGATGGTTGGATCAGCCTAGGAAGGGGAACTAGAATCTATAGTTGTGGATGGATGAGGAGTCTAGAATTGGAGTGTTAGATGGGGAAGATGAGAGAAGAATGAAATGGGAGAGGGAATATGGGGGACAACTAAGGTCACTTGAGGGGTGGTATCAGAATTTAGTACACTAGAGCCTTTCTAAGCCATATAATATGTGAACTATCCATCTCTTATCACCAAATAAAGCATCCAGTACTGGAAATGTCTTATATATAATTGAACTGTCGGCCAAGATGGTCCCACAAGAATTCCACAAAAACTCAGGCTGTTGTCAAGGCTCCTCTTGAGAAGAAGGTCTCCTCTTCTTGTCTAGGAGAAAACTAAAGGCTGCACTCTACAAACTGAGCATAAGACCCTATTGCTGAAGAAAACACCTATGCAACTCATTAAACATGAAGACACGGTGCTACTGCCTACCCAGAGCCTTCATCCATGTCTGCTAACTAATGTTCATGCCTCTTCAAGGTATTCTGCATGGTACCAAAGGACAAAGGTAAATGCCAATCCAGATACAAACCCTTTGATCTATACTGGTGACCTGACTGCAGGGTGCATTGATATTGGTGCAGTGGTGGCACAAAGCTCATTAGAGTAACCAACCAATATCTTATTTGACTTAAGGTCAACTCTATGACATGGAACCGATACTTGACAATGCTTGGGTGACCAAGAACCTGAGATGACATAGGTCATGTACTTAGAAGAAAACTAATTCTATTAAAGGACTATAGCCACAAAATGACTCCTCAGAACACTCTGCTATACTCATAAATCAGAGTCTTCTTCAGCCATCATCATAGAAGCTTAGTCCTGAAATAGATGGGGAAAAATGCAGGGACCTACAGCTAAACACTATATATACAGAGAGTGAAAGACCTTTGAACATTAAGTCCTCAATGGGATGCCTGCATCAATTCCATCCCCTCAGTGTTCAGGAATCCCTGCAGAAAAGGGTGGGGAACAATCACAAGAGTCAGAGGGGAGGGAAGACGTCAAGGAAACAAGGCCTTGGAAACACAGCAGGACTAATATGAACTCCCAGAGACCATGGCAGGATGCACAAGGCCTGCACAGGTCTGGGCTTGATGAGGTCCTGGCATTGAGATGGAAAGTGGTCACAAGTACACCTCTCTAACCTAAAAGCTATCTCTAATTGATAATTGCTTGCAGATGAATCTGTTTTCTCCAAAGGAGTCTCAATGGGGAAACATATCACTCTTAAGGAAAGGCCTTGTGCCCAGCAGTAAAATGGCCAACATAAAACATAAACTCATTAAACATGAATTTAATGGCATTCCTAGAGGGTCTGTGTCTCATAATGTTTTGTCAGGACTTGTTTTCCTTTTTCTCTTAGCCTTAGATATCTTCTTTGTATTTATGATGGTTTCTGGTTTTGTGCTTTTATAGAATTTCTTTCTGAGTGCAAATGTGTTTGTCTCTGTATCTCTTTGTATTTCTTGAGCTTTGTCTTTAACTCTTTTTATTCTATTTGTTTATTTTTATCTATTTTTAGATGCTTGTTTTATGCTAATGAGCTATAGAAAAAATGTTATGGATTTGGGTAGGTGAGGAGTCCCTGAAGGTATCGAAGGAAGAGGAATCAGTAATTGGATACTATATAAATATATAAAATCTATTTTCAATAAAAATTTTAGTTCTTAGCTTTTTATTCAGATGCTGTTAGTGACAACCTGATATTGATTATCAAAGGAGGCAAATCTAGTTATTGCAAATTTCATAAAATATGTGAGTCTCCCAGGTAAAGTAGCATTTATTAATAAAAATTAGCTGAGTTAATTGATTCAATTTTTGTGGTTATTGGTGCTGACTAAAGTTGTTTAGTTATTCAGCTAGTTTAAATTTTGTTCTGTAGAAGACTACAGTTGTGTGGATCAGTGTACACAGGAAAACATTTAACTCAAGAATTCGATTCACCTTTTTCTTGCTTTGATTTGTTTACAGATAGCACCTTAGTCACTGGAAGGTTGAATCAGTGTTTATACCTTGGCATGAATTTGATTAGATAATTATTTTTGAAAATGTACATTTAATCACAATTGAGGATTAAGGGGCATTGAGTTCTTTCTTAAATGGAGCTTAAGATCCTGCTTTGAACTGAGCCCTTTTTCCTACAAATGAGAGTTAAGAAAATCTAATAGTATAAAGAATTCCCCTGGATATTTTCAGCTTCTTTGTCGAAGATCAAGTGGCCATAGGTGTGTGGGTTCATTTCTGGGTCTTCAATCCTGTTCCATTGATCCACTTGCCTGTCACTATACCAATACCATGCAGTTTTTAACACTATTGTTCTGTAGTATGGCTTAAAGTTCGGGATACTGATTCCCCCAGAAGTTCTTTTACTGTGGAGAATAGTTTTAGCAATCCTGGGTTTTTTGTTATTCCAGATGAATTTGAGAATTGCTCTTTCTAACTCTATGAAGAACTGAGTTGGGATTTTGATGGGAATTGCATTGAATCTGTATATTGCTTTTGGCGAGATGGCCATTTTATCTATATTAATGCTGCCAATCCACGAGCATGGAAGATTTTTCCATTTTCTAAGGTCTTCTTCGATTTCCTTCTTCAGAGACCTTCAGTTCTTGTCGTACAGATCTTTTACTTGTTTGGAGGTCAGCATGCAGAAGAATGTGAATTGATCCATTCTTTTTTTTTTTTTTTTTTTTTTTTTTGTGTTCCCTGCATTCCTGGCTGCACCTGGCTGCCTATGTATTGCATTTTCTTTTTTTTTTTTTTTAGTTATTTTTATTTTCTATATTCTATGTTTACATTTCAAAGGCTTTCCCCTTTCCCAGTTCCCACCCACCATAGTTCCCATAGTTCTTCTCCCCCCCAACTATTCCCCAATCATTCCCCCTCCCCCCTCGGTTTCTTTACTAAACTGGATGCAATCTTTACATGCCCAGGGTCCTCTCCTTTCTTCTTCTTGGGAATCATTTGACTTGCTATTTGTGTCTTGAGTATTTAGTGCTTCTGGGCTCATTAATATCCACTTATCAGTGATTGCATTTCATGTGCATTCTTTTGTGATTGGGTTAGCTCACTCAGGATGATATTTTCCAGGTCTAACCATTTACCTACAAATTGCATGAATTCATTATTTTTAATTGCTGAGTAGTATTCCATTGTATAAATATACCACATTTTCTGTATCCATTCCTCCTTTGAGGGATATTTGGGCTCCTTCCAATTTCTGGCTATTATAAACAAGGCTGCTATAAACATAGTGGAGCATGTGTCTTTATTGCATGTAGGGGAATCCTCTGGGTATATGCCCAGGAGTGGTATGGCAGGGTCCTCTGGAAGTGACATGCCCAATTTTCTGAGGAACCGCCAAACTGATTTCCAGAGTGGTTTTACCATTTTGCAATCCCACCAACAGTGGAGGAGTGTTCCTCTTTCTCCACATCCTCGCCAGCACTTGTTGTCTCTTGAGTTTTTAATCTTAGCCATTCTGACTGGTGTGAGGTGGAATCTCAGGGTTGTTTTGATTTGCATTTCCCTGATGACTAATGATGTTGAACATCTCTTAAGGTGTTTCTCGGCCATCCGAATTTCTTCTGGTGAAAATTCTTTGTTTAGCTCTGTGCCCCATTTTTTGATAGGGTTATTTGTTTCTTTGCGGTCTAACTTCTTGAGTTCTTTGTATATATTGGATATTAGCCCTCTGTCGGATGTGGGGTTGGTAAAGATCTTTTCCCACTTTGTTGGTTGCTGTTTTGTCCTTCGGACAGTGTCCTTTGCTTTGCAGAAACTTTGTAATTTTATGAGGTCCCATTTGTCGATTCTTGATCTTAGTGCATACGCTATTGGTGTTCTGTTCAGGAACTTTTCCCCTGTGCCCAAGTCCTCCAGGGTCTTCCCAAGTTTCTTTTCTAATAGTTTCAGTGTGTCTGGTTTTATGTGGAGGTCCTTGATCCACTTGGAGTTGATCTTAGAGCAAAGAGATAAGAGTGGGTCAATTCGCATTCTTCTGCATGTTGACCTCCAGTTGAACCAGCACCATTTGTTGAAAAGGCTATCTTTATTCCATCGGATGGTTGTGGCTCCTTTATCAAAGATCAAGTGACCATAAGTCTGTGGGTTAATTTCAGGGTCTTCAATCCTGTTCCATTGATCTGTTTGCCTGTTGCTATACCAATACCATGCAGTTTTTAACACAATTGCTCTGTAGTACTGCTTGAAGTCAGGGATATTGATTCCCCCAGAAGTCCTTTTATTGTTGAGAATAGTTTTAGCTATCCTGGGTTTTTTGTTGCTCCAGATGAATTTGAGAATTGCTCTTTCTAGATCTATGAAGAATTGAGTTGGGATTTTGATGGGGATTGCATTGAATCTGTATATTGCTTTTGGCAAGATGGCCATTTTTACTATATTGATCCTGCCAATCCAGGAGCAAGAAATATTTTTCCATCTTCTGAGGTCTTCTTCGATTTCTTTCTTCAGGGACTTGAAGTTCCTGTTGTACAGATCTTTCGCTTGTTTGGTTAGAGTTACGCCAAGATACTTTATGTTGTTTGTGGCTATTGTGAAGGGTGTTATTTCCCTAATTTCTTTCTCTGCCTGCTTGTCCTTTGAGTACAAGAAGGCCACTGACTTGCTTGAGTTAATTTTATAACCTGCCACTTTGCTGAAGTTGTTTATCAGCTGTAGAAGTTCTCTGGTGGAGTTTTTTGGGTCGCTTAGGTAAACTATCATATCGTCTGCAAATAATGATAGTTTCACTTCTTCCTTTCCAATTTGTATCCCTTTGACTTCCTTATGTTGTCTAATTGCTCTTGCTAGAACTTCAAGTACTATATTGAAAAGATATGGAGAGAGAGGGCAGCCTTGTCTAGTCCCTGATTTTAGTGGGAATGCTTCAATTTTCTCTCCATTTATTTTGATGTTGGCTACTGGTTTGCTGTAGATTGCTTTTACTATGTTTAGGTATGGGCCTTGAATTCCTGCTCTTTCCAAGACTTTTAGCATGAAAGGATGCTGAATTTTGTCGAATGCTTTTTCAGCATCTAATGAGATGACCATGTGGTTTTTTTCTTTCAGTTTGTTTATGTAGTGGATTACATTGATGGATTTCCGTATATTGAACCATCCCTGCATCCCTGGGATGAAGCCTACTTGATCATGGTGGATGATCGTTTTGATGTGCTCTTGGATTCGGTTAGCAAGAATTTTATTTAGTATTTTTGCATCTATATTCATCAGAGAAATTGGCCTGAAGTTCTCTTTCTTTGTTGGATCTTTTTGTGGTTTAGGTATTAGCGTAATTGTGGCTTCGAAGAATGAGTTGGGCAGTGTCCCTTCTGTCTCTATTTTGTGGAATAGTTTGAAAAGGATTGGTGTTAAGTCTTCTTTGAAGGTCTGGTAGAATTCTGCACTAAAACCATCTGGTCCCGTACTTTTTTTGGTTGGGAGGCTTTCTATAACCCCTTCTATTTCTTTAGGGGTTATGGGACTATTTAGCTGGTCTACTTGATGCTGATTTAATTTTGGTATTTGATATCTGTCTAGGAAATCATCCATTTCCTCCAGATTCTCCAGTTGTTTTGAGTATAGACCTTTGTAGTAGGATCTGATGATCTTTTGAATTTCCTCAGTTTCTGTTGTTATGTCTCCCTTTTCATTTCTAATTTTGTTAATTTGTATACTGTCTCTGTGTCCTTTGGTTAGTCTGGCTAAGGGTTTATCTATCTTGTTGATTTTCTCAAAGAACCAGCTCCTGGTCTTGTTGATTCTTTGTATGGTTTCCTTTGTTTCTATTTGATTGATTTCAGCCCTGAGTTTGATGATTTCTTGTCTTCTACTCCTCCTGGGTGAATTAACTTGTTTTTCTTCCAGGGCTTTAAGGTGTGCCATTAAGCTACTAGTGTATGCTCTCTCCAGTTTCTTTTTGGATGCACTTAGAGCTATGAGTTTTCCTCTTAGCACTGCTTTCATTGTGTCCCATAGATTTGGGTAGGTTGTACCTTCATTTTCATTGAATTCTAAAAAGTCTTTGATTTCTTTTTTTATTTCTTCCTTGACCAAGGTGTCATTGAGTAGAGTATTGTTCAGTTTCCATGTGTATGTGGGCTTTCTGTTGTTTTTGTTGCTATTGAAGACCACTCTTACTCCATGGTGATCTGATAAGAGGCATGGGATCAGCTCGATCTTCTTGTATTTGTTGACATCTGTCTTGTGACCGATTATATGGTCTATTTTGGAGAAGGTACCATGCGGTGCTGAGAAAAAGGTATATTCTTTAGCTTTAGGATGAAATGTTCTATATATATCTGTTAAATCCAATTGGTCCAGAGTTTCAATTAGTTTCACTGTGTCCCTGTTTAGTTTCTGCTTTCCTGATCGGTCCATTGAGGAGAGTGGGGTGTTGAAGTCACCCACAATTATTGTGTTAGGTGTAATGTGTGCTTTAAGCTTTAGTAAGGTTTCTTTTACGAATGAGGGTGCCCTTGCATTTGGAGCATAGATGTTCAGTATTGAGAGCTCTTCCTGGTGGATTTTCCCTTTGGCCAGCAAGAAGTGACCTTCTGAGTCTCTTTGGATGATTTTAGGTTGAAAGTCAATTTTATCTGATATTAGAATGGCTACTCCAGCTTGTTTCCTGAGACCATTTGCTTGTAAAATTGTCCTCCAGCCTTTTACTCTAAGGTAGTGTTTGTCTTTAACACTGAGATGTGTTTCCTGTATGCAGCAAAATGTAGGGTCCTGTTTCCGTATCCAGTCTGTTAATCTATGTCTTTTTATTGGGGAATTGAGTCCATTGACGTTAAGAGATATTAAGGAATAGTAATTATTACCTCCAGACATTTTTGAAATTATATTTTTTATCTTATTTATTTTTTATATTTGAGAGGTTATCTTCTTTTGGGTTTGATGAGAGGAGGTTTCTATCTTGCTTCTTCCCGGGTGTAGTTTCCGTCCTTGTCTTGGTGTTTTCCCCCTATTATCCTTTGTAGGGCTGGATTTGTGGAGAGATATCTTGCAAATTTGGTTTTGTCATGGAATACCTTGATGTCTCCATCAATGGCAATTGAGAGTTTTGCTGGGTAAAGTAGTTTTGGCTGAAGTTTGTGTTCTCTTAGAGTTTGCATGATATCTGCCCAGGATCTTCTAGCTTTCATGGTCTCAGGTGAGAAGTCTGGTGTTATTCTGATAGGTTTTCCTTTATATGTTACTTGGCCTTTTTCTCTTGCTGCCTTTAGTATTCTTTCTTTGTTTATTACATTTGGAGTTTTGATTATTATGTGACGGGATGTATTTCTGTTCTGGTCCAGTCTGTTTGGGGTTCTATAGGCTTCTTGTATATTCATGGGCATCTCTCTCCTTAGGTTGGGGAAGTTTTCTTCCATAATTTTATAGAAGATATTAGCTGGCCCTTTAACTTGTAAATCTTCACTCTCGTCTATCCCTATAATCCTTAGGTTTGGTCTTCTCATAGTGTCTTGGATTTCCTGGATGTTTTGGGTTACCACCTTTTTGCATTTAGTATTTTCTTTGACTGTTGAATCAATGGTTCCTATGTTATCTTCGGCTTCTGAGATTCTGTCTTCTATCTCTTGTATTCTATTGTTGATACTTGCGTCTATGGCCCCTGATTTCTTCCCCAGGTTTTCTATCTCCAATGTTGTCTCCCTCTGTGATTTCTTAGTTGTTTCTACTTCTGTTTTTAGTATCTGGATGGATGTGCTCAGATCTTTCGCTTGCTTGATTGTGTTTTCATGTATTTCTTTAATAGATTTTTGTGCTTCCTCTTTCATAGCTTCTACTTGTTGGCCCACGTTCTTCTGTAGTTCTTTAAGTGACTTTTGTCTTTCTTCCTTATTGTCTTCTTCTCTTTGATCCATCTTCTCCTGCATTTCTTGAAGTGATTTTTGTATTTGCCTCGTAAAGGCTTCTAACTTTTGATCCATTTTCTCCTCTATTTCTTTACGAGATTTTTCTATGTGTTCAGCTACCAGCATCCTGACCAGTGATTTTATATCCAAGTCTTGTTTTTCTGGTGTTTTAGGGTATCCAGGGATTCCTGTTGTTGGAGAACTGGGTTCAGATGCTGTCATGTTGCCTTGATTTTTGTTAGTAACGTTCCTTCGTTTTCCTTTTGCCATCTGGTTATTTCTGGTTTTAGTTGGCCTTGTTGTCAGTGGCTGGTGTTTGAATCTCCTGTGAGGCTGGGCTCACCTGTTGTTTCTCTATTGGTGAATATGTGTGACTGCTGCTTTAAGGGATCATAAGCTGGCTGCCACCCATGCGATTGTAGCCCCTGTTGGAGTCTGTCTACCTGGGCTTCTCCAGCTGTGTCCTGGTTGCAAGGAACTCCGAGAGCCTAGCAGATCCCCCGTGAGGGTAGGCCTGGAAGGGGTGTTTACCTGGGCCTTTCCAGCTGTGTCCTGGTTGCAATATGGAGGCCCGCCGCTACACCGCTGGTCTAGGGGCCGGCGAGCTGGTTGCAGAACGCAGCTTAGGTGCTCACCCGAGGGCGGGGATGTCCCACAGAGCCTGGGCCTTTCCAGCTGTGTCCTGGTTGTGATATGGAGGCCCGCCGCTACACCGCTGGTCTAGGGGCCGGCGAGCTGGTTGCAGAACGCTTCCTATGTGCTCACCAGAGGGCGGGGATGTCCCACAGAGCCTGGGCCTTTCCAGCTGTGTCCTGGTTGCAATATGGAGGCCCGCCGCTACACCGCTGGTCCAGGGGCCGGCGAGCTGGTTGCAGAAGCAGCCTTGGTGCTCACCAGAGGGCTCGGGGATGTCCCATAGAGCCTAGGCGGGGACTCCGCCTGCTTGGCTCCGAGACCCTAGCAGATACCCCCGTGAGTGTAGCCCTGGAAGGGGTGTTTACCTGGGCCTTTCCAGCTGTGTCCTGGTTGCAATATGGAGGCCCGCTGCTACACCGCTGGTCCAGGGGCTGGCGAGCTGGTTGCAGAAGCAGCCTTGGTGCTCACCAGAGGGCTCGGGGATGTCCCACAGAGCCTAGGCGGGACTCCGCCTGCTTGGCTCCGAGACCCTAGCAGATACCCCCGTGAGTGTAGCCCTGGAAGGGGTGTTTACCTGGGCCTTTCCAGCTGTGTCCTGGTTGCAATATGGAGGCCCGCCGCTACACCGCTGGTCTAGGGGCCGGCGAGCTGGTTGCAGAACGCAGCTTAGGTGCTCACCCGAGGGCGGGGATGTCCCACAGATCCTGGGCCTTTCCAGCTGTGTCCTGTTTGCAATATGGAGGCCCGCCGCTACACCGCTGGTCCAGGGGCCGGCGAGCTGGTTGCAGAAGCAGCCTTGGTGCTCACCAGAGAGCTCGGGGATGTCCCACAGAGCCTAGGCGGGACTCCGCCTGCTTGGCTCCGAGACCCTAGCAGATACCCCCGTGAGTGTAGCCCTGGAAGGGGTGTTTACCTGGGCCTCTCCAGCTGTGTCCTGGTTGCAATATGGAGGCCCGCCGCTACACCGCTGGTCTAGGGGCCGGCGAGCTGGTTGCAGAACGCAGCTTAGTTGCTCACCCGAGGGCGGGGATGTCCCACAGAGCCTGGGCCTTTCCAGCTGTGTCCTGGTTGCGATATGGAGGCCCGCCGCTACACCGCTGGTCTAGGGGCCGGCTACACCGCTGGTCTAGGGGCCGGCGAGCTGGCTGCAGAACGCAGCTTAGGTGCTCACCCGAGGGCGGGGATGTCCCACAGATCCTGGGCCTTTTCAGCTGTGTCCTGGTGCGCTACACCGCTGGTCCAGGGGCCGGCGAGCTGGTTGCAGAAGCAGCCTTGGTGCTCACCAGAGGGCTCGGGGATGTCCCATAGAGCCTAGGCGGGGACTCCGCCTGCTTGGCTCCGAGACCCTAGCAGATACCCCCGTGAGTGTAGCCCTGGAAGGGGTGTTTACCTGGGCCTTTCCAGCTGTGTCCTGGTTGCAATATGGAGGCCCGCCGCTACACCGCTGGTCCCGAATTGATCCATTCTTATCTCATTGTACTAAGCTCAACTCAAAGCCGGACACACTAAAACTAATAGAAAAGAAACTGGAGAAGACCCTTGAGGAGAGAGACATATCTATATGTTTACACAAAATTTTAATAATAACAACAATAATTAGTATAAAAGAAATAACCCCTTGCAATACAGTGCCTGCCCTGTGTGTTTTCCTAGTGGATTAGAGACAACCTCATTTGTTTTGTCCCCTGCATTACGGGGGTCGATGATGGCAGGAGAATGGGAGAGACAGGGAGACAGGCATCAATCATTCTCCTGCCTGGAGACCTGTAAAGCACAGGCACTAACTGTCGCTTCCAAGATTCTTTGGTGATAGTAAGATGGTGAATGGAGAGAAACGTACCTCCTGATGCTGTTACAGGAGCTCTCTCTACTTTATCGCGCTTCACTCTGATTGGCTAGATGAACTATAATTATACTTTTCCAGTTCGGGAAATAGAAAGCAAAGGTTCTTCTCCTGCCAAGTCACTTGTTAGCTTCTCTCCTTTCCCAGGCTTGCTGCGAATTCAACAGCTTGCTTGGGTGGCAGCTACCACCAACCACACATATTTCATGGATTCGATTCAGGCTCCACATCTTTCCTCTGTATGTATTTCTTCCCTGTGTGGGTCTATTACCCTTTAATAGAGATTTAAGGGTCTTACAGCTACATAAATGGTAGATTTAAGGGAAACTAATAATGGAACTCTGTCAACATATATCTCACCACCACCAAAACATATTGATTTCTGGTCTGGAGACTATCAAGCAAACAAACTATGAATGCTTAACACTCAAGAAGGAAGGGAAAGAGATGAAGGTGTGGCAGGTTATTTGGAACCTAGAAGGAGTATGTGTTTACCTTTGTTTAAAATCATCATAAGCATCTGACTTGAAAAACCCTCACACCATATTCTCATCTTTTCCAAGATGAGATTGCAGTTGCTGGAGAAACAAGAAAGGATCCATTACATTTGGAAGGGAGAGTCCATGCCTCCGCTGTTGCCTGACTTATTACCCTCATTGCTATACCCTGGGCTAAAAAGAGTTGGAATTTGGAATGTTTTCCATGATAGGTCATGGGCTTTTACTTTTTCCTAGCTTGATGAAACTCACATTATGTAGCATATATGGTAGGAATCTCTGTGAATTTTTCCGCAATGACTTTAACAAGGAAGAACTGTAAGAAAGTATTTACCGAAAATGAAAAAAAAATCACCCTTTCTGCTGGAGTAGAAATGTCTCCTCTCACAGCAATTTGCCAAACAAAACTGAGCTTGGAGTCAGAGGGTCAGGTGATCAGAACACCAAAAGGAAGTGTCATCTACAAGGAAAATGGAAAGGGCTGACTAAATGGAGAATAAAAGACACAGAAAAATGGGTATGGCCACAGAACTGGTTTGCAAAAGAACTGTGCTCCGTTTGGCCTCGTTTCCTAAGGTCCATGATTCTTGCGTCTTAAGCTTGATTCTGTAATATGAGCATCACCTCTTTGTTCTCAAGAGCACCTTCCTCCAGCTGACAGCTGCAGTCTGACAGAAGCCTTTGAAAGAGGCAGTGGGTCTGTCTTCCCAAGTCGTAGGGAAGATGCTATGGAGTATTGTTGATACAAAGTTTTGCCGTGTCTACCTGTGTCTGGATCACACAGATAAACCTAAGCCATATTTCTACATCCGGTCCTTCTCATGGACAGAAACAGATCACTTCTAACAAGGGGACAAGGAGTATTCCCTGCCACCTGAAGCTCAATATACCCTTTCCCTTCAGAAACAAATGAGAACCTTGTTGATTTTATCATGAAGCTTTCCTTATGACTTTGTCTTATGACTTAGAAAAGAAAGAAAGAAAAAAAAACCCTGCTGAGATCTGAGCTGACTTGATGGGAGCCCAGATAGGTAACAGAAGTGCTCCAGAATAGAAGCAGCTAATTAGATTCCTTGTTACATGGAGGCAGTGTCCCTAGATGCATTCAGAAACACAGCTGATGAGAAACAATGAGACAAAAACACACAGCCATGAATGAACATGAAGTGTTTGCATTGCAAAACCTCCAACTGCACCATCATTGTTTACCATCCACTTTCCCAAAATAGGCCAGAGGCTGTCAAGATTGGGGTCTTAATTACAGCAGGTTAATAAAAATGCAAGATACAGAGCCCCAGACACAGCATCAGCAACATCTGGCCCTTCTCCCAACCGTGGTTAGTGATCTGAAGTGCTTGTCACAGTGTCTCTCCTCTGAGAGCAATAGCTCTGGAGATCATTGGAATGTCAAGGGAGAGGGCTGGGAGTCTTCAAATCCACAACGCAGTTCACACTAGTAAAAACTCATTTTGTGAATTAAGCACATTTTCTGAGCCCCACCCTCTTCCCCACCTCTAAGCACCAAGACTACTGACTACGCAGAAGTGCATACCTGAAGAAATGGAGTCTCATCTCATGGAAAGAAAAAGAGAGGGAAATAAAGGAAAGGAGAGGAGAGGAGAGGAGAGGAGAGGAGAGGAGAGGAGAGGAGAGGAGAGGAGAGGACAGGAGAGGAGAGGAGAGGAGAGCAAAAGACAGACATAGGGACAAGGACAGGGACAGGAACAGGAACAGGGCAGGAGGGGAGGAGGGGGAGAGGATGGGAAGACTGGAGAAGGCAAGGAAACTGAGTGCTGGTGTCTTAGTTAGGGTTTTACTGCTGTGCACAGACACCGTGACCAATGCAAGTTTTATAAAAGACAACATTTAATTGGGGTTGGCTTACAGGCTCAGAGGTTCAGTCCATTGTCATCAAGGCAGAAACATGGCAGCATCCAGGCAGGCATGGTACAGGAGGAGCTGAGAGTTCTACATCTTCATCTGAGGGCTGCTAGTAGAAGACTGACTTCCAGGCAACTAGGGTGAAGATCTTAAGCCCACACCCACAGTGACACACCTACTCCAACAAGGCCATACCTAATAGTGCCCCTCTCTGGGAAAAGCATATACAAACCATAACAGCTGGGTAGTGGAAGGGAAGTAGTTTTCTTTCCCCTTTCAAGTCAATGGCAGAGGAGTTCAATGTAAAATGTTAGACAGATTTTTTTTTTAATTTAAAATTTTTATTTACTTATTCTTTGTTACTGGTGTTTTTCTCTTGTTTTGAGAAGACAGGGTCATACTATGTAGACTACCTAGGCTTATCTTGAACTTGTGGTAATCCCCCAGTCTCTCCCCATGAATGCTGGGCTCACTGTCATATGACACCCATACCAGGCTATTTGATTACAAAGCATAAACGTCAGTGGGACATTCCAGGGGTGGAAACAAACATCCTGACATTAGCCTGATGAACCTGGGTTTGGAAACCCTTTGGGGCATCTGTTTGCGTCTCAGTTCAAAAGCAGCCCTGCAGAGATCTCAAAGGCAGCACACTTAACTACTTTGACTTTTATTTGCTCTACAAAGAACGCAGTGAAGACAAACGAAGGCTCACACATCCGGCATTTTGCTGTCCAAGTCCTTTACACTTCATCCGAGCCAAAGGACCATGAAGCAACTGTCCCAGTCATCTAGGACAATACACAGGGATGATTCCAGACAGATTTTGCTTAAGTTGAGTTTGCTAACTGCCACAATGAAAATTAAAACACAAATATTTAAATGTGTTTCTCATACATCTAAAAGGTAAAAAATACCCATCAAATAGTCACCTGAGTAATATCTTAAGAATAATTTACATCCTTTTTTTTCTTCTCAAAATCTACCCTTATATGAAATGAACCAGTAAATGTCTCCTGGGGGCGGTGGGGGGAGGGGCGGGGGGGAGGAGGCATTCAGTAGAGCTGAAATAAAACGTACTTCTTAATGTAGATTACCAAGAAATCTCATTCTTATCTGGCACTTTGTCCACACAGGGATTTATGCCACTCGCGAAATGAGATTCTATTGACTTCAGATGCATCATTAATATGGTTAGGATTTCCTAAAATAAAAAAAACAATAATAAACACACTGCCGCTTACAAATCTCTGTAAAGAACGATCCATTTCCAAAATACCTTCAAGTCTGTCAACTTTGTCTGATGCTGACATACACAGCAACAGTAAAACATTGGATCCCGCGTTGCTCCCTACTTACAAACACACATCCTTCCTTCCCCGTGGCAAGTGAAAATGTACCTGACAGCCATGCTTCCATTAGGGGCCCTTTCTACCTGTTAAGAGTGTTAGAGCTATAACTTATGACTGGGAAAGAAAATGACTACAGAAAGGGAAATCATTTCTCACTTTTCCCATTTGTAGAAATCATTTGTCTTAGGTTATAGTCTCCAGATCCTAGAGTCTAGACGTAAAAATCTCAGAAGCCCGTCCTGGCTTGAGATATTTACTTTGAGAGCAAGGGAAGCAAGTTAGTGTCCAGGAAGGAAAGGCAGCAGCAGCTCTGACAGCTGCAGGCTGATCCGTGAGGGACCTGGGAGTGCCAATGTTCGCCCCACTAGCATCACGGTCGGCCCAGTCTCCAGGCTGGGGATATCTAAAGTCCAGAGAGGCAAGCAAGGAGGCAGCCTAGCTTCCGGTTTGGCCGTGGATAGTTCAGTAACTAGAAGCTATTTAAGAGCCAATATTCAAATCATCTGGAAGACAGATCTAAGTTGAAAGAGATAAAGTAGGGAAGGAGAGGGAGAGGGAGAAGAAGGGGGAGGAGGAGGGAGAGGGAGGGGGCAGAAGAGGGAGGGGGAGGGGGAGGGGGGAGAGGGGAGAGGGAGGGAGGGAGAGTGTCCTGAGGGCAACAACAATATGCTATAAAGCCCCTTTAACACCAAAATAACCTTCAAAATTCTCTAACTTACTCAGTTTCTTTATTCTCACTTAGGGCTAGGGACTATCAAATAAGCAAGACCATTAATACACGAATAGATATAATTTAATATTACTTTGGAAGAGCATCCGTTTAGTGTGAAGTTTCTTTTTGGAATCTTTACCCACAAACTGTGTTGAAGGAAGTTGGGTGGGACCTAGAAATGGGGAGAAAGAGGAGAAGGAAGAGAAGGGGGTGATGAAGATAGTGAAGAGGAAGGCCTTAGGAAGCAGAGGGTGACAGAGGAGGAAGGGGGAGGCACCTTGAGAGCTCTTTATATTACATTCTACTACTCCGTTGATGGACGCAGAACTCCAGCAAGGCTCTTACAAACAATAAGACAACACCTACCAAACCTTCCCATATCCATATTTATGCCTCTTAACACAAAGCTTCTATTCCTGGTTCTTCTTCTGTTGGGAATATTCACACAACTGTTCGGAGATATTCAACAAAGCATTATAGCAGTTAATGTAAAACATAAGCAAAACTAAAACTAATTAGCACATGTTCATCAGAGAAGACTTTATATTCTGAAGGGAAATGCACACAAAGGAACCTCATAACCTTTTAAAGTCATGACAGAGAGGCATATGATAAATGTGGAAAGATTGCCTGCTTTTATGTAAGAAATAAAAGTGGTTTCAAAACCTATGGTTTATATAACATGTTGCTGAGGGCGCAATGTTCTTAAGTGCGGTTGTGTTGACTGATGCAAGCATTAAAATATACTGAGAGGCCAATGTGTGTTGAGAATTGTTATCTGTCTCTGTGATGTTACAGTGAATTTTATGTTACTAATTTTTTTTTATCATTCTCTGTCATTTATGTTTCGGGCAACTTTCATATATTACTTCTATAGTGTATAAAAATAATACATTTATTTTCTTCAACTCATACTAAACCACAGTAGTGCACACTCTAAGATGTACATCAATAGCAACAAGAGAATTCATGGGCACCATGGAAAAACATAGCACACACATCTTATTTATAGTATTGTTTCCATCTAGATTCCAATGCTGAATCGTGAATCACGTAACGTCTCTCTTTTAGACTTTTTATTTTCTCTTTTAAAACTATTTTGATTACATTTTACCTAGTCATTGTATATGTGTGCACATGTGTAGAGGTCATAGGTCAACTTTCAGAAGTGAGCTCTGTCCTTCTAGGATGTGAGTCCCACAGATTGGGCTAGGTTATCGGATTTGTGGGCAAATGCCCTCACCCTCTGAGCCCTCCTGTCCCCAAGCTTAGTCACTCTGTATCTCAGTTTTCACATTACAGGGCAAGCTACTCTCCTCTTCATCCCCCCCCCGAAATCTGTAAGTCTTTCATAAATAACCCGGATTTTTCAGGGTAGTGTGTTTATTTAGGGTAAATTAATATTTGGATGATTTAGAAACTTGGAGGCGACTGTTTTCAGGAAATAGTTAAGGAAATTAACAAGTAAAATAAAATTAAACATATTTTGCACAATTCTATTGTGGTTCCAAAGAACACAGTACATGCCCTGAAGAGTTAGTTTTTCACTGCAATCCTTTGCCCCAACTGCTCTCTGATCTCTTATGATCAGAAAAATTCCTCAGCTGGGAGCCATGCACGTATGTGGCTACCACCTAATAGAGTTCCCCAAAAGCACTTTAGGAGCTCTTAGAACCAGGCAAATGCACTACCTGAAGATTAGCAACGTCCAAATGCAATTGCTTCCATTTATACACCCCCTCTTGAGGCCCGGGAATATCCAGCATGCTCCTGAATTATGGCATTAGTGACTGAAATATCCTGGAGATGTTAAGACTCTTCTCCATTACCAAACGTGTCAATCGGCCTGAGAGGGGGTAGAAAAATACAGAAGGATGAGACCAGGCAGGGAGAGGATGTTATCTCATTTGAAGAACAGTTGGCACAGACTGTTGCTAAGTTGCCACAGGAGAACAGGAAACCTAATCTAGTCCGATTCTTTACTTTTCAATGATATTTTAGATGAAAACAGAAAACCTATTGGTACATGTGACTGTGTGAACCAAAAACATCAATTAAAAGGGTCTACTCAAAACCTGCCAATCTATACCTGGCTGTGCACTGTAGAGAAGTATTGTATCTTTGTTGGGAACAAGCAAAAGAAACCTGTTCTAAGTACTACCATTTCACTTTCAGACTCCATTTAATCATGGAAACTAAATTCAAGGTCCCAGGCCCTAGGGGAGCTGCAGACTTTCCCATAACTGAACAGCTTCCGCTGTAAATGGTTGTCTGAGTCTAGACATCTCAAGGACAACTTCTCTGTCTTGCTGGCAGAGTTAAACAAGTTCATGTTCCCAGGCCTAGGAATGAATACCTATCCCACTTCTCCAAATATTTTCCTAATTGTCTATTACTATAGATAATGTCAATATAAATATGAATGTCAAATACAGATAATTGTCTATTAATATAATAATGGTCAATAATATAGAAATTGCTATTATCTAAACCAAAATGCATAAGTTGCAAAAATATATACCCAATTGTCTTTTATGGCCTAATTAACTACACGCAGCTGACCAGCTTCTTTGTTTCCTTATCACTCTGAATTCTGCACCTAATGTCTAGGAGAATGAATTAAGGACATTGAAGCTAGGTGTCCTGGATACACCCCAATCTCCAATGGGTACTCTCTTGCTTAACCCATAATGTCAAATGCAATTGAATAACACTGACACTCCCCCAATCGATTTGTGTTCCCATCCTTTAAAAATGTACCATCTTCCTTTGGAGTCATTGTTCAGATTCTGAACTGGGTGCCTCCCCAAGTGCTCAGAAAATAAAGTTTTCATTATTAAACTTCCATTTATGAAGGGAGTTTTCTTGGCTCCCATCCCAAGAGCATGAGTTCAGCTGTGATGATGTCAACAACATGGACTCAGGATGCTTAAATTTATTGTGTCATATGTAAAAGTTTATACCGAATTCAAATTGCAGTGTGTACATTGCTACTTGGAAGAAGAGAGCACACTGGCCTCTAACTGGGAAGACAGAGGTCTTACTTCTTAAATGGAGCTGCTCTTCTTAGCTCCTGGTCATGGCAACAATCAAGGTAATGTACAACCATCTAGAAATGCATTGTTAATGACAAACTACTAGAGAAGATCAGTCATCAGTGGGTCAGTAAATATGTATGCAATGCCTTCTAAACAGGTAGCTTCTACATGCTGGAGGCACTGGTGAACAAGACAGGTGGATTTTATGTTCTGATGAAGCTTATAGTGAGCTCAGTACACAAAGCATTATGAAAGAAAATTCCAAGGACCTTAGGTTATATATATATATACATATATATATATATGTATATATATATATACATATATATATATATATGTATGTGTGTGTGTGTGTGTGTGTATATATAAAATATATAAATAAATTATAATGTATATAATCAATCAATAAATCAATAATATTAGTCCCATGAAATTATAATAGAGTTGAAAATACCTACTCTTTGGTGACTTCATGGCTCAGGCACTATGCAGCACATCAGTCACATGTTAATGCTCATGTAAGCAAACTTGCTATATTGCAGTTGCAAACAAAGTTCTGTGCCCTTTGTCCCATCGGGGCAAATCAATCTTTATGCAGAGAACTTGGCCTTTGGGGTCCTGAGCTGATATGAGCTGATACCAATTCTTTTAGGTAGCAAATAGTTTATGTATTCAGTGTGCTGCATATAGTTTTTGTAAATTTCTGTGTTCTTTGATTGAATCCTTAGATTACCTTCAGACCCACACTATCTAGGTATATACAGGGCTACCTTTCACACCTGAAGATCCCTTGTTCCTTGGTCACTAGTGAAGTCAATACTGACTTTGCATAGAATGGAGAGTTTTTCTATAGAATAAGCAGATTCTATACTTCAGATAGGGAAAGTGGACCACTGGAAAGGGAAAAGCGATTTCCTTAAGATCTTAGCTATTTTTCAAGTGCTCCAGAGGTGTAAACACTTTTAATAAATGTGAGGCCCTACAGCAAATTAAATTCCAAGTAGGTTAGGAAAATAATTATCCTCTGCCCATAACATCCTCCGTGCTACATTGCACAGTAAATAACCTGAGTCAGTTTCCCTGCCTTAGAACACAAGTGCTAGAGTCTCTCCCTGTTCAAGTATCAATACTGCTCGCCCCCCTCTTCAGTGTTACACTCATTTCCTTGCCGGGAAGCAGTCCTAGTTCAGAGCCTCTTGATTTCTTACACAGATTATTGTACCAGTATCCCATCTCCTTTCGTTTGGTCTTCCCTCACAGATGTCACTCAAACCCTTCCTCATCCAATGCCCAGATTAAACAGCAGCACTGTGTCTTCTCCATTGCTCACTTCATAACTTTCTTTGGTCCATATTACCTCAAATTAGATCAAATCTGACATTCCCCTGTTTTTCTAGGTGTTCCTTCTAAATATCCAATGCTTTATGTAGACTATTTGACATCAGGTATTGTCCTTTGTGTCTCTGTGTCTTACTGACCACGATAGTCTTTACCCCTGCTCTTGTACTGCCTTCTTAACTTTGCCTACTGAAATGCTCTACCCCTTAAGATCTAGCCTTTTACTCCTGACATCATCAGATCTTTCTACATTGGCCATGGTAACCTCCACTCTTCTGATGACTTTAAGCTTTTCTTGTGTTTTTCTTTCTTTCTTGTTTTGTTTTTGTTTTTGTTTTTGTTTTTGTTTTTTCTGAGACAGGGTTTCTCGATGTAGCACTGGCTGTCCTGGAACTCACTCTGTAGACCAGGCTAGCCTCAAACTCAGAAATCTGCCTGCCTCTGCCTCTCAAGTGCTGGGATTAAAGGTGTGTGCCACCACTGCCCGGCTGTATTTTTCATTGGATCTATATTATATATACACCAACTTTAAATACCATTTTACATTTAGTTGATTAACACATCTTTTACTTTTACTTCTTAAAGCAAACACTATTTATAGCAAATGCTTGTGATTTCTACAGAAATTAATTGACTGTCCTTTGCATACTACAGCAGGTTACTCAAGGCCCAACACTATGAATACCTTGACATCCAACAAAAGCCAGAAGGTGCTCTAGTGTCCTAATCCCAAGTTTCCTTCTACTGTGTACCCTCATAGTGCAATTATGGAATTTTGGTTTCTTAAAGAAAAACCACAGACATGCACTCACAGATAAGTGGATATTAGCCTAGACTCTTGGGACACCAAAGACACAATCCACATATCAAATGATATCCGACAATAAGGAAGGAGTGGACACTGGTGCTGGAAAGGATCAAAACATCAGTGTAGGGGAATACCAGAACAGGGAAGTGGGAAGGAGTGGATGGGGGAACAGGGAGAGGGAAAAGGGCATGTGAGATCTTTGGGGGATGGGGAGCCAGAAAAAGAGAAATGAAATGTAAATATAGAATATACCCAATAAATAAAAAAAGAATATGTTTTCATTTTAATCACAGGTGTGGAGATTGGGGCTGCTTTAGACTGACCACAGCAGGTGACTTTGCTTTGCATCATGCTCTAGCAGAGGCATGGTTTTGCCAGCTCCAGATAGTTTCTGTGATTGCGTGATGTTTGGAATTCTGGAAACCTTTCAGAGGTGATATAAATGCTAGAATCTCAATAGGCAGGGGTGGTGGTTGTTGGCTATTTAGGGGGGTTGGTTGCAGTTTGTTCGCATGGTCAAAGAAAAACCAAAAGGGAAGAAATTTGGTTCAGTCAGGAATCTCTCTCTCTCTCTCTCTCTCTCTCTCTCTCTCTCTCTCTCTCTCTCTCTCTCTCTCTCTCTCTGTGTGTGTGTGTGTGTGTGTGTGTGTGTTCTCTATCCTTCATTATTTCCTATCTAGTGATGACTATGCTGGCCTACGTCCTCTGACAACCCAACTTCTTACAACAGGGCAAGTTGTTTATCTCTGAGTAATAGGTTTCAAAACCCTGCCAGAGTGTGGAACTATTTAAACAAGGTTATTACATCTTCCTGTGGAAATTTTTAGTTACTCTGCCCTATTCTTCAGAGTCTGTCTCTACAAACCTATGGTTATTTCTCTATTCTAAGAGCAACTTCCATGTGGCCTGTGTCAAACATCCTGGAAATGTGAGCAAATTTAGATAGGAAGATGTTGATCTCTTCTACCAAGTCTTGGGAGTCACATGTTCATCAACCTCTGAAAATTTATGGCAGATATCCTGCTCCTTTAGTATGGTCAAGAGGAAGCAATTACTACTAACAATCTCTCAATAGGATTGCTTTCTTGTTTGATAACTAAAAATGATAAAAAAGTCTTGATTTATGACATATTTCCAGTTATAATACACACTCTCTGGAAAGCTCAGATGATGCTTTCTGAAATTTTCATTCTTCAGCCATCTGAGGTTACCGAAGTCTAAGTTGCCAGGAAATTTCTAGAAAGTAGGTTAGAGACCAACACTGAGACATATTGGTCTGACTTCTGGGACCTCAGCTGCCTTGCTCAACTTAATATACAACCAGTGAGAGTTGCTATTGTATTACAGTTTCCTCCAAATTGAAACATTCTGCATTACAGGAAGCTTATTGAGCAGGAAGATAAACAACTCAAAATAACTTCAGGAAGTCCCTGAAGCTGATCAGGTTCACTATACCCCTCTCGTCCAGAGCAAGAAATAAAACCTGAGTTCCCTTCAGATAAAGGGAAGCAGAGCTGGGAAGAAAAAAAATCACTCAGAGGAGAAAGGAAGACTCGGACCAGACCAGCTGAGTAGAAGAAGAGTCAGAAACAGGCCAAGCTGCCTAAGAGGTTTAGACTAGAGTCACTACTTGAGTCACTTGAAAAGGACATTATCTAACAGGTTGTGTTCCCTGCAGGCTAGGCTGTGTGATCCAGGTTCCCAATTTTTGTGAGCTGCCACCCTTGTCGTGGTGGCCTTGGTGATGCACTATCTTTAAATCATTTATGCTCCTGTAAGTAACCCTTTATCTACACTCTTTCCAATAATCCCAATAAAACTCATTGGTTCACTGAGTATTTGAGGATTTTGGTGGTATTTGTACTTTTGTTACTTTTGGTGTAGTTTCCTATCTGGGGTGAGTAGATGTATGTGTTACATCTCCCCAGGATAAGATTTGTCATATAACAGTTGCAAATAATAAATAAAGCATAAGCTTATATGTTTAAAGAAAAAAAATTACTGAAGATGCAAGGTATGACTAGATTAGAATATGTTAAAAATACCTAATTTAGCACAATGAAAGAGCACTTCTTGGGAGGGGATGCTATTTACTCAATGTTAAGATGCTACCAAAGTTCAGAATATTTTAGACTTGTTTAGAATATTTGACTCCTAACTTGACATGTGGAAAATTCATTCTGTATGATGTTATATATCATTATATGGATAAAATCAGAATTATTCAAGGCATAGCACAAAAGTAAAGCAAATAATATGTCAGGCAGGTAAATATAATTTTGACTCAGTGCAGTTTGTTGATAAGGTTTAGAGCCAATGTTCTCCTGGGATTGGTAAATTATGAAATATTATGTAAATTCCAGCTCTGTGAGGGACTCTCCAAGATAGCTGAATTATTGGCAGAAGGATAGATTTCCACGATGACTAAAGAAGTAACAAAATTTGCATATTTAACTCGGGGGCATATCTGTTCAGAAATAATAATATATTTTACCATGACTTATGAATATTTGTAAGCATGTCATCATAAATTAACACTTGAAGATGTAAATTATTGATGTCTAAATTTGAAATGAATGAGAATGCTTCAAGTTTGAAGTATGTGTGAACTAATCTTGTAATAGATTTATTCACAGAAATATAGAAGGTCACTGTAAACTTGAAGACCAATATAATAATGAAAACCTGATGTTCAATATATGTTTCCTTTTAGTTTTTGGAAAAGTGTGTGTGTTTTCATTCTATGGAGACCCAAGTATGAGGGTGAATGGGCATGTGGGTTCATACTCTTGCAGGTTAGAGGAAGATTCAAGCTCTAGCACTCTCTGCTCATTCCTTTGAGACTGGGTCTCTCCCTGAATCTGGAACTAGGCTGGTAGCCAGCAAGCCCCAGTGAGCCACAGGGGTTGGGATTATAAGTGAACATGGCAATGTTGGTTTTTATGTGGGTGCTGAGATCCAAATCAGGTCCTAATGCGTGTAAAAACTCTATTACCCACTGACCTATCTCTCCAGTCAACAACCAACAGTTTTAAAAGCTGAAAGACAGGAAACTTTTCTGTATAAATTTTTTTTCTTTATATACACAGAGATAAATGGCCTGACATTTTGTATATGTGTATGAATGTTGGGTCTGTTTAAGTTTTCCTGTACTTCTATTTTTAAAGTACAGAGTCTTGATCATTTTTTTTTCAAAATTTCTTCTGATAACCTAAATCCACACAAGGTGTTTTTCTAAATACAGGATGTCTTCCAGAAAGATCTGGGTGTTTCTCATTTGCCTGACCTGGATTTCTTTAAACCTCCTCATAGATAACCAAATACTTACCTTTGCCTCCGTTGTCTGGCAGTATTTTTTTCTCATTTTATCTTATCAGCACAGGAAATTATATCCATGTTGCTGGAGCAACCACGATGAGCGAAGATGAGGCACCAGGCTTCAAATCAACCAGAAATTAGAAACAATCGCAGACAGGGCGGCCTCGGAACATTGTCTATGTCCCACTTTCCTGAAATTCGTCGTCTTTGAAGTAGCAGGTTTTTTTTTTTTTAAGAGACAATTATCAGAACCCCAATCTGCCCTTCTACAGACCTTTAGCTCCGTTGTTTTCTTTCTAATTGAAGAACTGCAGCTTTTATATCACAAACCATTTGTTAGAACACACTGGCTTCTCTGTTGTTACTGCTTTCAATGAGCTCATGGTTGATTCATTACTTTTTTTTTTCTTTTTGTAAAAATCACCCTACCCTTTCTCCTAGGAAGCTCGTCAGCTATGACTATTGAAGAGAACACTATCAATAGGATGCTTACACCTGTTAAGAATAATAGCTATTTCCCAGAAGGTATTGGTTTAATCTAAAGTCTAATAAGTAAACATGAGCGGGCACTGGGAGATGATAAAATCTGGGCCCTGTCAAGGACGGCAGAAGGTCATCGCCCTCCCTCCTCCCTCACAGACTGGCTGAGATTCCACGGAGTCTGTGAAAGCCTTCAGGCTTTCCACACCTGCCACAGAAGTTTACTGTATCCCACAATTAGAGCAGGAGACATGAGACCTATAGATTCTGCCATGCTCCTGTGTTTGCTCCTGTGCACAAAGCGACAGAATAGAACACACAGTCTCCTCCAACGAACTCCACCCTCCGCAGAGCACAGGGAAAGAGTTCAGAATATGGGGACATCATTGAATACATTGATAAAAGCATACGCCGAAGCTAATTTACTAATAAGCCATGAAACACTGTCATAAATTACTTAAACTAACTGGTACTTGTCCAATTAAATGAACAAACTAGAGTACATTGCAAGGTACTGGCCTTAAAGATTTACAGCAGTTGTTCATTTGCATGCTAATTTGCCAAATTTCATTAAGTGTCTCTAGGTCTATTCATTCGCCTCACCTTAATGACCCAGGCTCGTGTTTTCAGCTCTCTATTCTTTTAGTCAAGTGTGTGGCATTTTAATCTCCATACGTCTCCTTGCACTTTGAGAGTGGAGCCTACACCCAAAGATGCAAATGTGCCAACAGACTGCGTTACACATGATGGAGTAGGGCAGCTGAGAGAAGAGTTAAGCTAGGATGCCACGGACGCTGCACACAAAGACCATCAGGAGAAATTGGACAGAGCCTTCCAGACCCATTCCCCATCTGCTAACAGAGGCAACCTACTGAAACAGATCATGGCAAGCAGAGAAAATTCTTAAGTGAAAACAGACAAGGGTGGAGAATGAGTACTTTCTCAATGATATCCATGCAAGCTTGCATGTGCAGAGTGACAGTGACTACCTAGACAATGTCTTTTCTTCTGCATTCCTTTTGAGCCAGAATAAGCATCCACTCTTAAATAATTGCTGGAATTTTATTGGTAAAGCCAATGCAACATAGCTCTTATTATACTTCAAATATGTGGATGGTTGGAGAAGTAAAAATAGATAGAGGTACACTAAGAACACACGCTAAGGAGAAAAGGCATAACCACCATCAGAGCACGGTGGGTAGACCCATGTCTCCTGACTCTTTCTGAGGCTTTGCTTCCAAATGGCTGCTCACCTCGCACAGGGTAATGGTAGTGCCAAGAGTCAGCTGCCCCCATGTCGATCCTGGAGCTTTTGTGAGGTTAGTTTGGTGACTTGAAGGCACTCAGGTGACTTGACCATTTGCATCATCCAACAGCCAAGATGGATGAGGAATCACAAAAGCTGCATCACTGAAGTTCCCCCGCACAGCTGGCTGGAAGCTACTCCACTGAAGAACTGCTTCTCCTCCAGAAATAGTTTGCTCTATGCTATCTGAAGAGAGAGCCTTCAAATTTCACAATACTCCTGCATCTTATTTGTCTAATCTTTTTTGTTCTGAATTTCACGAGCCAGCCCTTTTCTCTTCAAGGGGAATGTTTCGATCCGGAGGAAACAGTCAGTTAGTAACAACTGCTCCTTTAAATTCCTGACTCCTGTAGTTATATATAGAAACCCAAGATTATTTCCATAAAATAACACCTGATGAAATTATAATTAAAACCATGAAGGCTTCTCCTATAGCTACTCAACTGCATTTAAGATTGAAATAAGAAAAGATACATTCTTACTATCATTACAATGAGTGTTATTAATACCAAAAATAGATCATCACCAATGAAAGTATCATTTAAAGGCTAACAGAGAATGATTTCCATTGAGTTTTGACTATATTTCTTCAGGTTTATGTCAAGTTTTCTAATTTTCATGTGGAGCATGAATTGACAAACACTTGCAACAAGGATTTTCAAAGGAGCGATGGCATTCAAAAACTCATGGGGAAAGTGCCTTGGCAGCCTGGCATACAGGACTTGGTTTATACACACCATCAGCCACTTAGACATCCTTTCATAAATACATAGCACAAGCTTCTCAGAAATCACCTTGCAAATGGCCTTAAGCCTGGCAGTAGCATTTGTTTCAATTTTAGGCACCCTCCATCAGCAAATGCTTTCTAGTCAGATCAGTATTTATTAACTGCAGCTCCAGTATGCTGCTGAATACAAAGAACAAACAATGAAGAAGAAGAAAGAAGTGAGGAGAGAAATGAGGAGGACAAGGAGAATGGGAGGATAAAGTGACAGCCAGCCTGGAGCCTCCCTACCAAACATCTAAATGGGAGGAACCATGTTATTGTCAATAACAGATAAAAATTATCCTGGAGTACAGTATGTAACAGACTCAAAGCCTTGCTCTACAAACCGTGGTCTTAAGCCCAAGAGCACAGGCAGCAGCTGGTAGCATGTGAAAGATGCTAATGCAGGCCCAGTTCAAAATGCAATGAATCGGACTCAGTATTATTCCATTTTGTACAATGAACTTCCACTGGGCATGTTTGACCTTCTGGCACAATCCAGGCAAGATGCTTGCTAAGTCAAATTAGAACGACCTTCTACATCGTGGCTATCTGATTGTCTTACTAACTCTCTACATTCCGTGGATATTATTTTAGCCTAGCTTTAATACAAAATCTGTTAGACTGTTCCACATTTTAACAAATATATAATAACTTTACATTGAGACTTTCACCCACTAGGGATGTTTGAAAAAAAAAAACTGGAAACTGCCATTCTATAATCTTCAGAAACATATCAATTTAAATGAAGTAAGATTACATGGAGTATAGTGACCTTCCTAGAAGCCAAAGGTCCTCTAACTTCTCAAAAATTAATTAATTAATTATTAGCTTAATCTGTTTCTAACCTACTGCACTAACACCTTTGATTTCAAACTTGGTTCACAGTGTTAAAGTTATTTCAATTACTTATTATGCTGGGGGTTGACTCCAAGACCATAAGCATGCTAGGTATATACTCCCACTGACCTATCCCCAGGGCCCCAAACCTCCTTATACCTCTTTAAAATGTTCACTTTAACTCCCCTCTTTCTTTGACTACAAATACCTACTTGTTTTGACTCTATTTCAAGCTGGGCCCAATATCTGTCTTCTCCTTCAGTCCTCCTGAACAGCATCTCCTTTGTCATTTTAATTAGTGTCAGTGTAAATTTTTCCTTAACTCTATGAAGAATCAAGCTTGAAATTAAAAGTATTAGTGCAGTAAATTAGAAATCTATATTGTTACCTTGTTCTTGCTGCTGCTGCTGCTGCTGCTGCTGCTGCTGCTGCTGCTGCTGCTGCTGCTGCTGCTGTTGTCAAATCATAGGACCACTGGCAAGTAGCCTACTCCCTCTGGGATGCAGCAGTTTAATTCAAATAATGTTCTCAAAGGCTCTCAGTCCTTGCTCAGGACTCTCATTATTTTTGTTCTCAGTGTAGTCCCTACCTCCTCACATGGAAAATAAGCTTGAAGAGCATCGTTTTGACTCTCTTCTGTCAGAGTGAGCCCTTTTCTAGTGAGCTGTGGCAAAGACTCTTGGGGTAACTGTATTCTCCTGGGTGAAGAAGGACCCCACACTTCAAAAGGTTTGTTGTTGTAGTGAGTTTTCTATAGACCCAAAGTAGAAATGAAGCTCGACTAAACACTCCCCGTCTCTGGAAATAGAGTGTGTCCCCAAATGTAACACATTAAGCAGGCTTGTCGCATTTATCCACTGTCCAACAGAAGGAACGCCACGATAGTGATGATTCAGTTGTGAGTCACCCACTGTCTGACTTGTTATCTTGAGTCATTTCTTCAGTGAGGGATCTATAAGCTGGATATCAGGAGGTTTTGGAATTATGCAGCAAGGGCATGTGGAACACATGCAGTGCTGAGCCTCCATCCGCAGCAATTCCTAGGAAATCACTCTGCCTGCAGCCATCAGTTGAACACGTGCAGGAGTATGTGACTAACGTGGTCACTCTGTTGTCATTTCCTAAGTTCTCATGAAGTGGCAATGGGACCAGAGGATGGCTCAGCAGTGAAGCATACTTGCTGCTTTTGCTGAAGACCCATCTTCAGTTCCTACAACCTACAGCTCACAAGCATCTGTAACTTTAGTTCTAGAGGACCTAGTACCACTGTCTACCCTCTGAGGGCACTGTGTAAACATGGTACACAATCATTCATGCAGCAAAGCTTGCAAGTGCATAAAATAAGAATAAATATTTAAAAAAGACTCCTCCATTGTTGGTGGGATTGCAAGATGGTACAATTGCTCTGGAAATCAGTATGGCGGTTTCTTTGAAAATTAGGCATGACACTTCCAGAGGACCCTGTCATACCACTCCTGGGCATATACCCAGAGGATTCCCCTGCATGCAATAAAGACACATGCTCTACTATGTTCATAGCAGCCTTATTTATAATAGCCAGAAATTGGAAGGAGCCCAAATATCCCTCAAAGGAGGAATGGATACAGAAAATGTGGTATATTTACACAATGGAATACTACTCAGCAATTAAAAATAATGAATTCAAGCAATTTGTAGGCAAATGGTTGGATCTGTAAAATATCATCCTAAGTGAACTAACCCAATCACAAAAGAGTACACATGAATTGCAATCACTGATAAGTGGATATTAATGAGCCCAGAAGCTCTGAATACTCAAGACACAATTAGCTAAGCAAAAGATTCCCAAGAAAAGGGATGGAGAGGACCCTGGTTCAGAAAAGACTAAATCTGGTTTTGTAGGAGAGTACCAGAATAGAGAAATAGTGGGGAAGAGGGATTATTGGGGAATGGGGGGGAGTAGACTTATGGGACATATGGGGGGGAACTGGAAAGGGGAAAGCCTTTGGAATGTAAACAAAGAATATAGAAAATAATTTTAAAAAGGAAAAAAAAAGAAAAAATGAGCTGGTGTCTTAGGGTTTTACTGTTGTGAACAGACACCATGACCAAGGCAACTCTTATAACAACATTTCATTGGGGCTGGCTTACAAGTTCAGAGGTTCAGTCCAGTATCATCAAGGTGGGAACATGGCTGCATCCAGGTAGGCATAGTATGGGAGGAGCTGAGAGTTCTACATCTTCATCTGAAGGCTGCTTGCAGAATACTGGATTCCAGGCAGCTAGGATAAGGGTCTTAAAGCTCATACCTACAGTGACACACCTACTCTAACAAAGCCACACCTACTCCAACAGGTCCACACCTTCTAATAGTGCCACTCCCTGGGCCAAGCATATACAAACCATCACATCTGGGAATGGAGATTTTTGGTCAGGTGTGTGTGGAATAGTGGAAAAACACTGGAAGGAGCACTCTGTAGAGAAAATAAACATCTTCTCAGTGAATGAATGAAACCAAAGATGAACAAGCTGCTCAGAAAGTGCTCAAATTAATCCTTTCGCCACCGTCTATCAAAAAAGGGGGAAGGAGGAAGGTTCACATGGTTGTCAACCCTTAAGTTAAATGGACCCTTTCTTATATGTTTCAAGAGTAGCCTTACAGAAGACTTTGATTAATTCAGGGCCATAGTACCCTGATAGAAAATGAGGGAATAATGAACAGACAATCAATCAATCAATCAATCAAATCAGTCAAAACTTTTGATACCTGCCTTTCTCATCTGTAAAACACAATAATGAAAGATGGCAATGTGAGGAGAGTTGTGAGGGATGCAGCGAGTCGGAGGATTTATACAGCACAGAGCTTGGCATTAGTAGCCAATAAACGTTAGCTCTCCTTTCACGTCACCTCTTATCTTTAGTATTTATAGCTGTGTCACCTTGAAAATATTACCGTCTTCCAGGCGGGCTCCTTGGATAAGGCGATCCACACAAACCATCACAGTAAGCCCATGGTGGACGATTGAATGAATGATGTTTTGTTACTGTTGTTAAACTGTAAATGTGGAAAGATTTTTTTAAATTAATTATTGTACTGCTGTTGTATACATGTGGTGTATGGCTATGTGAATGTGCAGGTGTGTGTGCCTATGAGCACATGAACACACACACACACACATACACACACACACACACACACACACACAGAGAGAGAGAGAGAGAGAGAGAGAGAGAGAGAGAGAGAGAGAGGAGAAAGAGGGAGTCAGGAAGGTCAAGAAGGTATCTTCCTTGACGACTTTTTCCTTCTTAATTAAAAAAATAATAATTTTCTATTGATTGTGTATATGTTGTGTATGAGAGAGAGAGGGGGGGAGAGAAGGAGAGGTGGGGGCAGGGGGTAAGAGATATTATATATATGTATATATATGTATATGTGAGTATATATATGTATGTATACATATATGTATATGTGAGTAAAGTTGTGGTGTGTCAGATTTCTTGAGGACAACTTTAGGAATGTGTCATCTCTCTCCAGTGTGTTTCTGGCATAGAATTCAGGTCATTAGGCCTGCATGTCTTGTGCCTTTATCTCCTGGGTCATCTTGCTGGCCCTGCACCTTATTTTACTGAGCATGAAGCTTTCCATTTGTCTTGACTGGCTAGACAGCAAGTTGCTGGGTTCTAACTCTGTTCCACAGCACTGGGAGAATAGGCGTGTTCGGCTGTGCCCATTTCTATGTGGTCTCTGTGGATTTAGACTTAGACTCCCTTACTTCTGCAGCAAGTGCTATTGCTCACTGAACCGTCTCCTTAGTCTCTAAGTAAAAAGGTAACGTGCTTTGTGATGAAGGACATCACTTAACTTGGGAGGAATGCACTTGGGAGGAAATGGGGGTGGCATTTTCTGTATGGTATGTGTAAGTGGATCGCTGAGGATGCTACTAGCATTTAGAAGCTGGCATCCAACGATGCCGAACAGGTAAAGGATATAGAAACACGGTCACTGTCTGGAATCGGCCTATCTTAGCTGCCAGTTGTGGGGCAAGAGGAACTACGTCTCCAGAGAGAAAAACTAGTAAGGTCAAGCAGATTAAGGTATCCTGGCAATTCTCTCTCATAGTTGAGAACAGTAGCTATTTGAATCTGCTCCTGGCCAGAATCTTGTCCTGGAGCACGTGACCATGACAACCCACTAAGAGGTCTATAAGAACTGGTCATGTAGCTTAGAGCCTAAAGCTCTCCATACTAATGAGGTTTCTAGATGGGCCTGCCTTAGGCAATAAGCTTCCCTTTATGGACATTCCTTCCTGCAAAAGGTATTTAATCACTAGTTCCCCCTGAGTAAGTCCTATGCGCTCTTTTCTACCATGAATAAACACTTTGTTCAAGCTAGGAATGTCTTCCATCTCCAAGGCAACCATAGAGGAAAACCTTTGCTACCAAACCTCTCAGCCTATGGCTCCTGCAGAAAGCCCTTCTGCGCTCCTGACACCCACCCTGAGCTAAGCCAGATCCCTCCTCCACCTGCCTTGGCCCTGGCCATGGGCTCATCTGAGGCGTGAGGGGTCCCATTTCTCAACTGCTCAAGGTTCCCAGCGGTGTCTTGGTTTCCGTGAGTTTGAGAACCACAGTCATGCTTCTAGCCTGAGCCATTTCTCACCTGAAGAAACATGGGCTGCGGTCCCCATCTTAGGCTAAGTTCCTCCTCTGGCGAACAGCAGTCATAGGAACCGGTAGCCTAGCACCCCTGTGTTTCATCTCTCTGGTCAGAGACCCTGCGCCCCAGGGGTAAGGCAGAACACAGAACCACACCAGTCACCTCTCCACGGAGAAACACATAATTGCTCAATCTCATCTCCTCTAGAGGGCTCAGAAAGATGACGCCAGCTGGTGACAGTGGCAGAGTAAGTTAGCATCGAAGCTGGAACTAAACTTTAAATCTGTTACACTGCGGGAACTTCCCATCCTTTGCATTTGCCATCAACAGAGAAAACAAAGCTCTACTCTATAACAGCGCTGGCACTTGCTGCTCAAAGGCATAAGCTTCCCAAGAGAATCTCAAAGTGTGCTTTCTTGCTCCTTGTCTTGAAAAGATCAAGAAGAAGACTGTTTATTTTCCGTGAATAATAATATACTAGCTTTCTTCACTATCTCTGTTACAGTGGCTGGTTGGTCCCCTAGAAGACACTATTAAAGACACGAAGGGCTCATTCTCCTCCCATGGGCTCAGTCATTTATAAAGATTAAGACCTTTTTTTTCTACTTGTTCTATAATCATAGCATGTCATGCATGCATGTCAGGGCGAATGTCTAAGAAATCACGACACTTCCAGTCACCTCTAATCATAATGGCAAGAAACAGCTCAATTACTTCTGATGAGCTCCATTCAAGCTCAACTCATGCTGGTCTATTTTTACATTTGTAGAGCATCTAATGGTTGCAGGTCCCTGTGATAGGTGCTGGTACTCAGATGACTCAGACACAGCACTTGGCCTCGAGGTACTTAAGTCATGAGGGAATAAGAAAAATCTAAGTAGATCATTTCAGTGTGTTGTAGCTGGTATTATGACAGAAGGGGAATTACACGTTTATAGAGTAAGCCTAAGTATGAAATTGACTTTGATTAGGTGTGTAAGTACTCTGAATGATACAGATACACCAGCTTCCTAAAGCTAACAAGACGAACAAAGTTAATTATAATCAAAAGGACTAGATGCAAGCACCAATGTGTACATTTGCCTGTTTCGAATGTGTACGTCTTATTTAGGGTGAATGCCAAGTAAGATAAACTTGAGAATTGCCTAAATACTACCTGTGTGACTTTTAGGTGATACTGAGGTTCTCTAGCCATCAGGTGCCTCCGCTGGGAAGGACGCCACTGTACTCACGGTAGCTAGCCCTGGGCATTGTCAGAAAGGAGGAAGGGGCAACAGCAGCTGAGGCAGCAGCTGAGGCAGCAGCTGAGGCAGCCATGACGGCCGCGCCCCCCACTCCTGGTACCAACTTCTGTCTTAGTTAGGGTTTTACTGCTGTGAACAGACACCATGACCAATGCAAGTTTTATAAAAGACAACATTTAATTGGGGCTGGCTTACAGGCTCAGAGGTTCAGTCCATTGGCATCAAGGTAGAAACATGGCAGTATTCAGGCAGGCATGGTGCAGGAGGAGTTGAGAGTTCTACATCTTCATCTGAAGGCTGCTAGTAGAAGACTGACTTCCAGGCAGCCAGGGGGAGGGTCTTAAGACCACACCCACAGTGACACACCTACTCCAACAAGGCCACATCTCCTAATAGGTTCACTTCCTGGGGCCAATCATATATAAACCATCACAATATCTATGAAATCTGTGTAAGTAGTATGGGTGACAGTGAGATGATCCCTTCACCATACCACTCCCTTTCCAGGAACACTGTATGTCTGAACTCGATAGAGTCGGAAGGATAATCTGGCTCACTTTACAATTGGAGTGTGAGTGAAAGTGACATCTGCCCCAAGCAGCGATGGCGGATTTCCTTCCCTCACAACCTCTTTGTCTGTGCAGCAGCCTTGGGGGCTGTGTCTCCCAGATGGCATTAACAACGCATGGGAAGACAGCTGTGCAATCTATGTAGGACTTGGTTTGAATGGGAAACAAAGATTTTTGTCTTTGCTAAGGTTTTAGTGCATTTCTGCCTCGTGGCCTATATAACACTGACTAGTTCATGAAACAGATGAATCGCTAGTCTGAGGTGTACTGAGATAGGTAAATGGTTTGACTATTTGGTGGCCTTGAGGTATTTATTGCATTCGGCAGAACTACTGCTCGGTGGTCTTCAGGGTGTTCAGTACTCTCTCATAACTCTTCGGAGTCAGACATGGCGGGTCCTGCCTGAACTCCCACCACTTTGGCGTCTAAAGCAGAAGGATCATGAGTTCAGGGTCAACAAAGGTACATAATATGTTTGAGGCTAAGTTTGAGGATTCAACAAGCTAAAGTTAGCCTGAGCTACATAATGGTCCTTCTCTAAAGTAAGCAAAACAACAAACCCAAAATCTCTGTTCAGCAGACCTTACATAATCTATCTCCTATTTCCAATCTTTGTCTCCCTTCATTAAACATTAATGTTAGCCTGCATTTCTGAAATGTGTTCTCAGCTGTCACCATGTGCCTGTTCCACTAGAATCGATACTCTACACAGATGATGGATGCCTATGTGACAGTTTTATTCCTATCAGGAGCCAGTAGCTTTAAAAGTGTCTTAGCCATTCAACCAAGATGTTGGTCACCAATGAAGGGCTTTCTGGCTTCTTTGGAGGGAATTGTTACTTATGGGGAATTACCAAAATGTTTACTCCAAGTAAATGAATTCTTAACACTGTCTGGTTTATCATAACTAAAGGCCTTTGAAACCGCTATCAAAGTAGCCAGTCTTTTTCTTATAAGATTTTATTGTCTGTATGCTCGATAGTTGAAAATATAGTATGTTATTAAAAAGATATTATTACAAGCTCTTGGAATGTTCTTGAAATGTCAGCTTACCTGTTCTGCAATTTGACTTGAATAAGAATTAACAGATGGTTTACCTCCTTGAGTAACTCACAGGCATTGACACTTATGAAAAATAGCTTTATTAAAATCTAGTCATAAGAAAAGAAAAAATCAAAACAGGAAGAAAGAAAGGGGGAATGGGGAAAATACAATTAAAATGCATTTCACTATAGTAAAATGTTTTATACACAATCTGTTTATAGAATACATAAATTTGAGCTTCACGAGAATGTCTTTCATACTCAGTAAAGTGACTATAGAAGAAATGACTATGCTGGGGACATAACTGGCAGAGCACTTGCCTAGTGTGTAAATGTCTAGTGTTTGATCCCTATTACCATATAACCTTGGGAGAGTGGTACACACCTGTAATTCCAGAACTTGTGATCTAGAGTTGGAGGCAGGAGGATCAGAAATTGAAGGTTATCTCTGGCTATATAGTGAATTTAAGGCTTGTACCCAATATCTCTTTCACAAAGCAGTAAAAAAAAGGAAAGAAGGAAGGAAGGAAGGAAGGAAGGAAGGAAGGAAGGAAGGAAGAAAATGAAAGAGAGGATGAGAGAAAGAAGGAAGTCTATAGTAAGAGCTCATAAACATTTACAGAAATTGGACCCCCTAATACACTGTTAGTGGGTGTGGAAAACAATGTAACCACTCTAGAAAACAGTTTGCAATTATTTACAAATTAGCGCTAGAGTTACTATAGACACAAGTCTTCCCTTAGATATAGATAAGAAGAGATAAAAACGTGTTTATATAAAATTAGACATTATTCGTAATAGTAAAAAATTAGAGGTCTATTAATATAAACATGTAAATAATAGTAAAGAACATGGGAAGTAATTACTAAAGGATACAGGACTTCTTTGAGAATGAGCACTAAGACAAAATTAAATGTAGAGATGAGGGAAGCAGAGAAAAGTTTTTGATTGGCACTGAGTTTGATAATTCAGGTGATTGCAGACAACAATTAGGGACTGAACATTTCAAAAATCTAGGCATTTGTTTTTTAACCATAAAAGTGACAAAATGTTCAAGAAAATGGATGTAGCATGATTTGAACTTTATTTTGAACAGTCACGGCTGTCACTCTGGCTGGATTGAGTCATGCCCAAAGCACCCTCTAACCAAGTCAGTCAGAGAGTTTAGAGACACGATAAATGAGGAAAGAGACGTCCTGTCTTGATTGAGAAACAGTGGTGATTTTTCAGTCTGGTGGTCTAGAGGGACTAAAGGCGAGGAGGTGAAAAACCAGTTAATGCAAGTACAAACAAGCTTCCTCTCTGTTTTCTGACCCCTACTGGGACCCCTGTTGGTGAGTGGTCCCAATTTCTAAAAGAAAGCAATCTAAGCCACCCAAGGAAAGCAAACCAGCGAGCAGCCTTCCTCAATGATAGGTTATTGCCTCCAAAGTTTCTATGCTGGCTTCTCTCAATGATGGTTTATAATACGTTAGTTAAAATCAACCTTTTCCTGGCTTTTATTACAATCACAGCAAACTTGAGCAGTATTTAAGTTGTTCAGGTGAGGGTTTGTTTTTTTTTGTTGTTTTTTTTTTTTTTTTTTTGCCTACTGTGACAAAAACGTATGAATAATTAAAGTAGTACCAGAGAAGTGAGGTCTTTCTTTGTTGTAACTCTTACAAACAATGTGTCTGGGAAGCATTTGAATTGCTTTAGTGAGAGGGACACAGATTAGAAAAGTCCTATTTAGGATGATGTAAGCTAGCAATTCTGATGGGCATGGAGAAGAGAATGCTGATATGGGCAGTAACAATTGTACTCATGAGGTTTCTAAGAGGAAGAAGGACTTGGTCAGCTGTTCAGATTATGTTGTGGCAGAACGTGTGAATATTTGTACATGTCCTGGGACTTTCTGGGAGGCTGAGTTTAGAGATAATAGACTAATTAATTTTGTGGGGAAAATTTCAAAGCAGCCCAGACACATATTTTGCTGGCTCCTTTTATGGTAGTATTCTATGAAAATTTTGAGCAAAAAAAACTGAGAGCTGGAAAAATGTGATTTGAAAAAAAAAAAAAGAGTACATAAAGTTATAGACGAGGAAAGTGTGGCTACTAAAAATAATCTGAGAACTTCAAACAGTGACTATTGAAAGATATTTGGGGGACATCTCAGGAGTTTGTCTGAATTCTACCTACCGCATATATAAGTATGTGAAGGGTTTTAAAATTTATTCAAAGTAATTTGTTTCATAAAATAAGGTTCCCAGAAAAAGAAAGTCCATAACTATGTTAAAATTCCACAAGGCCGAATGGCTGAACGTCATGATTATGGAGAGTTAGATGTGGCAGATGAGAGCCAAATTAACTTTGGGTTATTTTTAATCCCTTTGAAAGCCATCCAGGTAAGGACAGATGCTGTAATTCATGTGCGCAGCAGCCGTGTCATTCCAGAAGACAGATTTCACAGCACTCTTCCTCATCCGTGAACGAGATCAAGCCAGTTAAAAGTCCAGAATGAATAACGAAGGAGGCCCCAGGCCCTACTCCCAGTTGGGAGCTATAGTTGCTTAATAATTTCTGGAGGCTTTGCTTTCGGGATATGAACACTAGACAATTCCCTAGTGGTTAGAGATAAACTCACATGCATTTGGGCAGCACTAATGGGATCCAGTAGCTCAGTGGGATACCTACATCTACACATAGAGATCTACAGACACATCATATGCATGAACATATATACACATGAATGACATGAAAGTATGAAAGATGTGTTTGGGGGGTCCAGACGTCTCCTGGGAGGGATAAGGGGTAGGTTTGGTGAATATATTTCATACACATATATGAAATTTTATAATAGAGACAGGTCACACAGTCCATACAGTCCACACAGAACTGCAAATGCAGAGCTGCCCAAGTTTACTGGGGTCCAGGTGATTCTGTCATGTGCATCAGATGATTCTGAGCTTTAGGGTTTTATGTGTAATATGTTAGATATGGGTCTTGCTTTGGTCTGAAATTTTCTGGCTGGCTATGAAACCATTTCTCTATTTGGGGGATGGGAATGCTTATTCTGCATAATTGTGTATTGAAAGTACATAACATTTTTTTTTTTGTATGCTATAAGGATTCAGTTAAGATATGGCCTTGAGTCTCAGACGAGAGTTTGGACTTTTGAATACTGTTAGGACTATTAGAGACTATGAAGAATTTTATATATAAACTAAGTGCATTTTTTTCAGTCTGTGGAAATACATTTATTACCATGAAGCACCAGCTATATTCAAAGAATGACAAAATAACCAAATTTTAAAGGTGTTGTGACTAAATACAGAAAGCATATTATGCATTGCTTAGTTTCATTTATTTCTACAAGCATAATACTACTAAGGAACCAAAAATACATGCAAATAGGACCTAAAGGCGGCCTGGTAATACCTATTATTCTTTTTTTTATTGGATATATTCTATATTTACAATTCATTTCCCTTTTTCTGGTTCCCCACCCCCCCAAAGGTCCCACATGCCCTTTTCCCTCCCCCTGCTCCCTCTTCCACCCCTTCCCTCTTCCCTGTTCTTGTATTCCCCTACACTGATGCTTTGATCCTTTCCAGCACCAGTGTCCACTCCTTTCTTCTTGTCAGACATCATTTGGTATGTGAATTGTACCTTTGGTGTTCCAAGATTCTAGGCTAATATCCACTTATCAGTGACTGCATACCATGGGTATTCTTTTGAGACTGGGTTACCTCACTTAGTATGATGTTCTCCAGCTCCATCCATTTCTCTAAGAATTTCATGAATTCATTGTTTCTAATGGCTGAATAGTACTCCATTGTGTATATATACCACATTTTTTGTATCCATTCCTCCGTTGAGGGACATCTGGGTTCTTTCCAGCTTCTGGCTATTATAAATAAGGCTGCTATGAACATAGTGGAGCATGTATCCTTATTGCATGCTGGGGAATCTTCTGGGTATATTCCCAGGAGTGGTATGGCTGGGTCCTCTTGAAGTATCATGTCCAGTTTTCTGAGGAACCACCAGACTGATTTCCAGAGTGGTTGTACCAGCTTGCAGTCCTGAGACTTTAAGGACAACACTGGAATGCTGTGATATAAAGGGATGTGTAACATGCTTGGACATCAAGTTGGTAAAGAATGAACTTATGATTAATCTCATCAACTTGACTGGATTTAAAAAGACCACAGAAACCTAACTCATGATGATTCTAGAAAGTTGTAGCCAATATGGTTTATCTAAGAAGGGAAGAATCACCCTAAAGCTTCCTCTTGTACTCATCCTGCAGCCTTGCCACCTCCCCCAACAGAGAAAAATCATCTTATTGTGGAAGCTGTAGAGTGTCACAGTGTGCCCCACAGCATACCCTTTTGTCCACACGTCTTTGCTTGCAAATTGCAATGACTCATTAGTCTGGTCGGAGGCCTCTGACTTCTGCTATTCTATTGATACTAGAACCTTACTGGGACTCCTCTGGGATCTCCTATTGGTGCCCTGTTTCATGGAGATCCTGCAATTTTGGATTTGTAGGACCAGCCCCTTTGTACATTTCGGCAGTTTATCTCATGGCTCACCAGCACACACACACACACACACACACACACACACACACACACATCAGGACCAGCTCTTCTGTGTTGCCCTGGTGAGGTGCAGGGCCTGCTCTCCTGAGTGCTGTAACAGGTAAGGGGCAGCGACAGATCTCCTGCTCTGGTGACCTCAGAGCCAGCTCTCTTGCTTAACATACGTGCAAGCATAGGTGTCATGTTTTTGATGCATCCTTCTGAAGAGTTTCTTACATTTATGTGATTGCCATGCCTTAACTATAAAAAGATTATATTCGTTTTTTTAAAGATTTATTTATTATATGTAAGTACACTGTAGCTGTCTTCAGACACACCAGAAGAGAGCATCAGATCTCAGTACAGATGGTTGTGAGCCACCATGTGGGTGCTGGGATTTGAACTCAGGACCTTCAGAAGAGCAGTCAGTGCTCTTAACTGCTGAGCCATCTCTCTAGCCCCAAGATTATATTAGTTTTGATAGTAATGACAAAAATCACAATTCTCCTTATACATGGACACACACACACACACACACACACACACACACACAAACAATTTTAGCCTTTCCTTCTTAACATCTCCCTGGGCCATTTCTAAGAGTTAGGATGTTGAAAGAATCTATATATGCTGAGACAGAAAATTACATAAAATCCCTAAGCAATAACCCCGAGGAGAAGGTGTAACTTCAACATTTTCAAATGCCTATTTTTAATGATGGTTCTTAAACATTTTAAGCCCACCACCCACCAGAGGCATGAGAAAAGAAAGGATACCGGAGAAGTGGACCTGTTTAGAAAGGTTCTTTGGGGAAATTGGCAGTTCAGTTTACAGGTTAGCAGAGACAGCTTGATCCACTCACAAACTTCATGGATACACCAGCAGTCCAGCATGGTAGAGCCAGGAGAGTAAACGCGAATCAGCAGTGGTGGTACTACACAGCAGAGACAGCCCGGCCTCAGCTTCAGCTGGAATCAGCAGGAGCGACCAGGAGGAATACCAGATTTTTTAGGCTGTGGCTTTCTCAGGGAAGCAAAGATCAGCAAAGATGAGAGACCCATAAACATTGCACAGCTAGCTCTACAAGCAAGCCAAGCTCAGCCCCCATCACCAATCGTCAAGTCCTATTTTTACCCTCCAAATATCATGTGTCCTCTATAGGTTTTGCCTCAGCGTGCGTGTCTCAGCCGACATCCCTCTGCAATCAGCCCAAGTCCTTGGAAGCAGCTAGAAACTGCAGCACACCTCCGGAAGGTTTTTGGCAGATTTCTCTTTCTGGAGTCCCAACAAGTGCAGCTCAACTGTGCAATGTAAGGCGGACCGATACATGCATGCTGTTAGCAAATGTCCTTCATCCATGCAGAACATCCTATCACCTGTGTCTGCTTCAGTGAAACATTCCTTCACGTGTCTGCCTTAGTCTTTCACCTGTGTCCGCTTTAACGAAACATTCTTTCACATGTTTGTTCCAACCAAACACCATCCAACGCAATTGACTTTCTAAAGAATCCTTAAAGTTTCCACTTCAAGCAGGTACAGTTAAAGAGATAATTATATAATTATAATTTTATTTTTTGAGAGCTATTGAAAAATTCATGCAGGCTTGTAAACTTTCAAGTGTTTGTTTCGTTAACTAACTAAAATTAATATATGACCACACATTTGTACAGTCCACTTTCCTATTTTACTGTTAGTTCATTCACAGTGATAATGACCTAAGCCCTTAGTTACTATAAAAATTTTCATGATGCAAAACCCTCTTTGGGGGCTGGAGACATAGCTAAATTGTAAAAAATCACATGTTGCTCTTACAAAAGATATTGATTTGGTTTCCATATTGTGGTTTGCAACCACTCCAGGGAATTTGACACTTTCTGAACTCCACGAGCAAGTACATAGTGATCATACATACATGGAGGCAAAAAAATCATATACATAAAATAACATTTAAAATAAAACATAAGAAAGTATGTAGAAAATCAAAACCAGAGCCAGAATGCCCAGACATTGCCAAAATCTACCTGCTCCAAATGAATGTTTTGAGACAAAAACCCATTATGTTTTTAAGTTCAGGATCCAGTGGTCAGAATCTTAGTCCTTTCTGCGCTGGAAGAGATTTTAAATCCTCTAACCCAATGTGAGCATATTTAAACAGAAGAAGGCAAATGTAGTGTGATTGGTCTAAGTGGACTGAACAGTGAGTGTCTGTGTGATAAGTAACAATTGCATCATGCTTCCCCCAAGAAAGCAGCAGCCAGAGTGAGCTCTATTAAGCTTTGGGAACATTCAAATGGGTAATATAGGTAATAACAGTGTTCAGGAATAGCTTCTCACATCGAAAGACTTAATATGTCCTTTCTCAGTGTGGAGGACGTGACTTCGAGTCTATTTTTATCTATGAACAAAAGAGACCTAGATTCTCTGTACAGTATCTCACCTTGATCTTTAACAAAAAATAGTACTGAATATTGTAGGAAGTTTTTTTTTACTCATTCTAGAGATACATAATAACTATAGACAGGACTAGTATGCTTAGATTTATCCTGGAGCTTTACATTATATACTATAATATTTGTTGTTGGTTTGCAACAATAGTTGCAAACAAATTTCTTCACTTCCACCATATGGTGTCACAACTAAAAACTAGTATAAATTTATTAATAAATGATCATGACACATTTGGGACAGATCAGCTTTTATTACTTCCTACTAGAGAATAGTGTGTTTTATTATGCATTTTGTTGTATGGTTGTTTTCCTTGGATTTAAATCAGACTCACAAAACTTAGGAAGCTCATCAAACTGACAAGACTCACAGGATCTCTACTCAGGAGTGAGATAATATATTATTATCATTAATAGGAGAAAGGGGTTTTCTTGGAGCAGCTACCTATGAGCTGTGAGACTTTTGTGAGTCCCCATCCATGCTTGGTGGGCTTTTTGGTGGTCCAGGTGCCTGGGCTACTCATGCTCTATCTTAGTTACGATGGCTACTGGAGCTGCCATAAAACCCCATGGCCAAAAGCAACTCGGGGAGAATGGGTTTATTTCACTCACAGTTTCATTTAACAACTCACCGTCAAAAGCAGTGAGGGCAGGAACCTGGAAGCAGGAGGTGATGCAGAGGCCATGGAGGGGTGCTGCTTACTAATTTGCTCCTCATGGCTTGCTCAGCCTGCTTTCTTAAGGAACACAGGACCACTAGCCCGGGGATGGCACCACTCACAATAGTCTGGACCCTCCTCTATCAATCACTAATTAAGAAAATGTTTTACAAGCCTGCCTACAACCTACTCTTAGAGAGGCATTTTTTTCAATTTAAGATCCTTCCTCTCAGATGACTTTAGCTTATGCCAAGATGACATATTATCCTGCGTATGTAACCACAAATAATCCCTCACTTGTGTTCTTAAAAGCAATACCTGTAAACCCACTGATACACCAAGCTAGACTTGGGTGAAATAATTCTATTGCTCTGTTATTGGTAGCCTATGTGGGATAAATAGATGTTTATATATGCCTCTGGAGAAAAGGCATGCAACACTTTCTCATACATGGATATAAGGTACTCTGATCATACCCACTCTCCCCCCATTACTTCCATTTATATTCCTGCTCCTGACAGCCCTCTTCCAATTCCCTAATGTCCTCTTCTACTTTCATTTCTTTTTTCCTTCATTTCTATATATGAAATAATTTTACAGCACTGGAGATTGAAACCAGGGCTTTGCGCATAACATTGCCAGCTCTACATCCTTTCTAACATATATCTAAGATTGTATTTTCACTGTGTTCCCAAATGGTTTATGAAATCCTTACTAACAAGCATCAGGATTCTGTTAATGAACCCATAGTCAGGGCGAAACAATGCGTGGAGTTTAATTAGAATTTGATCATAGATTTTAATACAGCATGATCTTAACTAGGAGAGATAACATTTAGTTAGTGTAGTTGTTCTCAAACATTAATGTCTATTCAAATAATCCTGGCATCTAGTAGAAGATCTTAGGGCTATGTTCAGTACAATGAGTTCTATTTTCCGGCTCTCAGGGATTACTAAAATACTCTAATAATTCTGACACACAGAAATGTTTGAGAACAGTCTTTGTTTCAAGAGTCTTCAGCCTTACCTGCCTATTGGGATCAGCTGACAACTTGTAACAAGTACTGGTGTCTGCATCACACCAGCAGAAAACTGTTCTGTTTGGTCCAGTGAGATCAGTGCTTCAGGCATTTCAGTGTCCATCCAGGGAATTGGATGTACAGCCAAGTTTTTGAACTGCCATTGGGCAATGATAGCTAGGTTTGACAAGAACATTTATGAGTCAAGGAGATTAAAAAGAACATCATACAGCATCACCTGAAAACAGATGACGTCATTGAGAAAAATCATTATTTTCCAACTTTACTATTTTATTCAAGTTAGGTCTCATCTGTGAATATTCAGATATAAGAAAGATGAAAGGTGGACTGGAAAGATGGCTCAGTAGTTAAGAGTTGTCACTGCTCTTCAGGAGGACCTGAGTTTGGTTCCCAGCACTCAAATAGGGTAGCTCATAGCTGCTTCTAACTTCCTCTGATACATCTGTCTCTGGATCTATGAGCATTGCACCCACATGTGCACATTTACACACACAGATGCACACATGTGCAATGAGATATGAAAATAAATCTGGAAGGAAGACCAGTATTCTCAACCTAAAATCTGGCTTCTCTAAAGAGAGGTTATGAGAGTCACATTAAATTGAGACTATTACAGAGGAGTATGGTATTATTTTGAGATAATCATATTTCACTGATATATTGGGCCAAATTTACAGGGTGCTTTTAATGTGAAAAGCCTAATTCATCATTCTCTCTCTCTCTCTCTCTCTCTCTCTCTCTCTCTCTCTCTCTCTCTCTCTCTCTCTCTCTCTCTCTCTCTCTCTCTCTCTCTCGTGCGTGCGTGTGTGTGTGTGTGTGTGTGTGTGTGTGAGAGAGAGAGAGAGAGAGAGAGAGAGAGAGAGAGAGAGAGAGAGAGAGAGATACCATAGTAAAACAGACAGACAGACAATGCTAAATCCCTGCCTGTAAGGGCTTCATTATCATGAGAGTAAATGATACACAGCTAGAATTTCATGTCAGTGAAACAAGGAAGAGACACAGACATAAAACATAATGAAAATTTGTAATTAGAAAGAACCCTTGTGTAACGCATTACCAGATGAGATTTCTAAAAGAGAGCAAGCACATTTGCTCTGAGATTGAAGAATGAGAAGAATGTGAGAGGCAAACATGGGAAAGCAAGACATTCTGAGACAGAGAGTCCTAGAGTGTGAACGAACAGAGGTGAAATCATTCACAGTATTGTCACAGAAGAGGTTATAAACCAGCAAGATTGGAGTGTGAAGTCAGAGAGAAGGCAGCTAATAGACAAGTCAGTCATTTCTGGTCATGTAAGACTTCTGATGCTGCTTTGGGGTGTTCATTAACAGGGAAATATTCAAAGATTGCAGCAGAGATGTAGTATGATAGAATTTTATGCTTCAGGACAATTAGTTTTCTAGAAGTAATTGACAAAACAGACCAGTGTGAGAAGAACATACAAGCACAGGTGTAGTGACCTTGTGACAGGACACTGATATAAAAGAAGGCGAAGGTGTAAACCAGTAATGGGAAAGAGGGAAAATGCCAAGAGACATGACCAACACTTTTCCAGTTGAAAGAGCAGAGTGGAGAGCAGAACACTGAGCACAGACAGAATGTCAGCAGGATGGTGAGACCCAGGGAGAGATAATAACCCGAGTTTAGCCATACAGGAAGTATTTGGTAAACAGACTTGAAGATCAAAAAGGAAGCAAATACCAGAATCCCATGTTAGGCTTGGGTGGCTTTCCACTGAGAACCCTCTTCATCATTCACCTAATGCCTTCAACTCCTTAAATGATCAATTGTGAATAATTACAAAACCCCCAGAAGGAAGACCCAAAATTACTAAATAGAGATGACTACGTTCCTGGTTCCCAGAGAAGAGCCAGGGCAGCTGGTTATATTTCGAGAATGGTGAATAAAGGATGCTAGAACACAGCCTGGAGATGACAGGAGCCCTGTGTGGTTGTAGGCTCAGGATAGCGGCATAGACAGGGGAGCACAGTGTAGTGTAGCTGTGGTTTTCTAGTTCTCCACCAAGAGCACAGCACATTGCCAGGAAACAGCCAACAAGAAAACCCCGTAGACTCTATCTTTTCTACAGAGAAGTGGCATTATCTTATAGAAAAAGAATTCCAGTCTTGATGAACACTGAACCAAGCTTGGATCATTATTTGGGGGGTTCACAGCATTGTCTTACCCTAGAAAAAGCAAATGACATCCTCCCTCAGAACCCAAACCCCTCCTATTGTGTACTCCTGATCTCCAAAGCCAAAGATACTTCAGAACACAACCATTTATATAGTGCCCTTCACTAGAAGAAAAGGTTGAATAACATGTCCGGGACTGTTGATCTTGGTCGTGGAAACTGACATGATCACTCCTTCGGACTTAAGGACCAATTGTCCCACCTCTTCTCCATATAACTGTTCCTAGGCTACAACCTTTAGGTATCCTGATGGCACAAACCTCTATGGGTTTCTTCATTAGCATTGTGGGTAATTAACATTGTAAGTCAGCAACAAAACTTATTTTTATATCATCTATGTTGGTGTTGTCTTCCAAGTTCCACTACTGTTTTCATAAATAAGAGCAGTCTAGACCACTCAGGTAAACACAGCCATCACTTACATGGGTTGTAGCTGAAGAAATTGAGAGGCTACACATCTTTGCCTATCCAGGTCTAAAGCATTTGAAAAATCAATACCCAGTGATCTCCTTAAATTAAGATTTCCCCATCCTGACAACTACATCCTAAAATAGGAGGAGCCTTCTGTCACTCTAGATGAATACGAGGGGACATCGGAATAAAAAATAGCTGAAAATATAACAAAGCATGGCAACTCCAAAGGGACATCATAAAATTCCCAGGGACAGAGCACAGCATGAAGGAAGCATGCTGAATGTCTGAGATACAATTTAGTAGAATAATCTTATAACCAATAAAATACTGCTTAAAAGTAAAACATTAATAAAATGAGGGCATAATGAAAGATTTGCACATGGTTAAAAAAATCATAAACAAAGATTGGGGTTGAAGGAGTAAGACAATAAGTTCTAAAACAGATCTGAGCAAAAACAAAAGTCTAGACTTTAAGTTGGGTTTCTTTACATAGCCCAATTTGAAGGAAATGGAAGAAAGAGGAAGTAATAAAAAATTTCTAATCTCCATGCCTGAGGATGGAGGTTTTAGACACCTTGGCCACAGCCCCTGAGTATGCCTGCCGTGGAGAGGTGACTTCACAAATGTGAGTTCTTGAAGATAAACAATGTTGACAATATTTTAGATATGCTAAACACATCAAAGAGAGAGAATAGCAGTTCAGAAATGAATAAGAAAAAATGACATTATTAGATAGCCACCACAATAAAAACAATTATACATGAACAAGTTTTAAAAACTAAGGACATGGATACATTTTTGACTCCAATGTCACTTTAGGAGGAATATACATTTTCATCTTAGGGATGGAAGAAGGATGTGTGTGTGTGTGTGTGTGTGTGTGTGTGTGTGTGTTGTGATAAAAGATAAAATTGGGATAAAATCATCTCAATGTATGTAGAAAAAACCTTTGAGAAGACTGAACAGCATTTATGATAAATATTTGCTGCAAATCAGGGTATTAGAATCATCTCTAAACCCAATAAAAACTGTATGTAAAAAAAAAACACAATCAAGCTTGTACTAAATTTGGAACAACTAAAATTGTTTTTTGCAAGATCTGAAATACAGTAAGAATGTCACCTTTGTAATTCTTATTCAGATCATAGTCAAAGCTATTAGGCCAAAAAAGGAAATAGAAGTATCCAAATTGGAAAAGAAGAATTCAAATTACTCCTGCCTGCAGATGTTATTTCTCTATACAGATAAAATCATCAATAATAACAAAATTAGTAAAGTTGCAGGATAGCACACACAGGGCATGGAGAAATCTAGAAGCTTTATCTCTGGTTTCATAATCCCAGAAGCTGCTGCAAATGTGTCTAAGGAAGAGAATTCGACATACTTACCCAGCTATGAATCCTTTGATATAAAATAATGACCAATGTGGCAAGATAAGGCCCTGGATACAATAGTGGCACCGATGTAATGGGAATAACTAACCAATTTCTGTTTGGGCTGCTCTACAGTAAGAAATTCATGTCTGGTATTGTTACTCTGACCAAGAACTCCTTGCTGGAGATCTTTAGGGTATAGGCTATTACTGTATGCTAATAAATAGATACACTATCAATCTGCTTTCTAAATAGTTTTGGCTATACTCATAGATTAGGAGAGCTTTCAGTTCAATAAGAGAGGCTTCTTTCTGCAATGGGTGGCAGTTAATATAGAGAATCACAACTGATGAGAGTTCAGAGAATGCCACTCTGTGGAGGGTTTAACCCATAAATGGAATGAATATTTCATGTATCTCACAAGGTTCAGGAAAAATTGAGGAAGTAGAGACAGAAAGGTTATAGAAATTAGAAGCTAGAGAAGTCCACCATGAAAGAGAATCTCTTAGACTTGACAGAGAACCCAAGAATTCCCAATGGCTATGGCTGCATGCACAAGACTTCCACAATATCAAGGCAGGAAACATTCTAGCAAGGCTCAGGTAAGGTCCATGAGGCTCCACTCCTGGGTGAGGAGCTATTGGCAGTTAATAGTTTCTGTGGAGGAAGACTCAATATTTTTCAGGGTTGTGGATCTTGGTAGATTGGACCAGTAGATGGTCCAGTGGATGCTCCTATACCCATCCTCATATGAGCATCACTTGTTTGACTCAATACAGAATGAAGAAGCCACAAATTAACCTACCTACTTGAAATTGCTTGCTTGCTTGTTTATTTACAACATCAGGACATACATTGAAGAAATGACAGTATCCATGATAAATAGTACTGAGAACTAATATTCTAAAGTCAATGATAACAAAAGTTTACATAGACAAATAAGACTATTATAAACAAAGAAATCTCTGCAAAGGTGTCAGTTAAATGAAGAAGCAACCTGGAATACTGGGGGGAAAAATCTACTATTTATACTATTTACATAACTATGGATAAAACCAGTAAACCACACACACATACATACACACACATATACACATGTATATATATATATATATATATATATATATATATATATACATATACATATGTATGCATGTATATCCATGCATTTATATATAGGTAAGTGTATGTATGTGTGTGTATGTATGTGTATATATATATATATATATATATATATAGTGATCTGAATAGACAAATCTTAAAAGAAGGCATTTTTATGATTAAAAGGATATGAAAAGTACTTCATATCAATAATCAGAGAAGTGCAAATGAAAACCATAATGCACTATTATATTACCTCATTTACAATGTTTAGTATCAAGAGGATACATTTCAATAGGAAAGTCACGGGGAGAATATAGAGAAAGAAGAACTTTTATGCACTGGGATAAGTTGGTGGGAATGTCAATTAGTACAGTCAACTATGGAGTATAGTATAGAGACTTTAACAAGCTAAAGCGAGAATTAGGATGTAATTCAGAAATTTCATTACTGGCACAGCCCACCAGGAGAGAGTAATCTCCCTCTCTCACAATAAAAAGTAGTGCTTTCACTTCTGAGCACATAGGTGAGACCTCCACCTTCTCTCTGAAGGGGACCAGCTAGGAGCACACAGGGCATAAGATCAATGGAGCAGCTGGGACAGAAGTCTTCCCACTGCCATTTGCACCAGGGAGTCAGGAAACTACACAGCCTTCTGTGCATAGCCCTCCAGGAGAGAGTGATCTCCCAGCAGTGCTTTCACTTTTGAACTCAGAAGAGTAAGGACATAGGCTTACAGGCCCACAGGAGGAACAAACTCTAGCCAGAGATAAGAATATCAACTAGGACCAGAGATAACCAGATGGCAAAAGGCAAGCACAAGAACCCTACCAACAGAAACCAAGGCCACATGGCAACATCAGAACCCAGTTCTCCCACCACAGCAAGTCCTAGATACCCCAACACACCAAGTTGGATTTAAAATCGTATCTCATGATGCTGATAGAGGGCTTCAAGAAAGAATTAAATAACTCCCTTAAAGAAATACAGGAGAACATCAGTCAACAGGTAAAAGCCCTTAAAGAGGAAACACAAAAATCCCTTAAAGAAATACAGGAGATCAGGGGTCAACAGGCCAAAGCCCTTCAAGAAGAAATGCAAAAATCCCTTAAAGAATTACAGGAAAACACAAACGATCAAGTAAAGGAACTGAACAAAATCATCCAGGATCTAAAAGTGGAAGTAGAAACAATAAAGAAATCACAAGGTGAGACATCTCTGGAGATAGAAAACCTTGGAATGAATTCAGGAATCGTAGATGCAAGCATCAACAACAGAATACAAGAGATAGAAGAAAGAACCTCAGGTGCTCAAGATACCAAAGAAAACATTGACTCAACAGTCAAAGAAAATGCAAAATGCATAAAGCTGGTAACCCAAAACATCCAGGAACTCCAGGACACAATGAGAAGACCAAGCCTAAGGATTATAGGTATAGATGATAGAGAGGATTTACATCTTAAAGGTACAGGAAAATTGTAGAAGAAAACTTCCCTAACCTAGAGAAAGAGATGCCCATGAACATACAAGAAGTCATCAGAACTCCAAACAGACTGGACCAGAACAGAAACTCCTCCCAGCACATAATAACCAAATTTACTAAACAAAGAAAGAATATTAAAAGCAGTAAGGGAAAAAGGGCAAATAACTTATAAAAGTAGACCTATCAGAATTACACCAGACTTCTCATCAGAGATTATGAAAGGTAGAAGATACTGGGCAGACCTCATACAGACCCTAGAGAACACAAATGCCAGCCCAGGCTACTATACCCAGCAAAACTCTCAATCATCATAGATGGAGAAACCAAGATATTACATGATAAAAACCAAATTTGCACAATATCTGTCCACAAATCCATCCCTACAAAGGATAATTGATGGAAAATGCCAACACAAGGAAGAAAACTACACCCTAGAAAAAGCAAGAAAGTAATCTTCTTCCAACAAACCCAAAAGAAGATACCCACACAAACATAAAAATAATATCAAAAATAACAGGAAGCAACAGTCACTATACCTTAATACCTCTTAACAACAATGGATTCAATTCCCCAATAAAAAGACATAGACTAACAAAATATTTCTCATGTAAATCTTCAATTTTATCAGAAAATGTTTGTAATTTTAATTAATTTAGTAATGTTTTGATCTGCATTACTTTTCATGATAATCTTCATTTTTAATATGTCTTTCTATATATTTCCTCTATTTTATCAGAAATGTTTTCAATGTAAATCTTTGATTTTATCACAAATGTTTCTAATTCCACCTTCAATTAATTTGGAAAAAGTTTTAATATCTACCATTTTATATGTAAAATTTTCCATGAAATAGTCAATTTTATCATGTTTGTCTATATATTTCTTGAATTTTACCAGAAATATTTCCATGTAAATATTCAATTTTATCTGAAAATATTTATAATTTCACCTCCAATGAACTTAGAATTATCTTTATACCTATCATTTTATCTGTATAATTTCCATAATAATATTTAATTTTAACATCTTTTCTTATATATTCAATTTTTTTTTTAATCATTTTTTTTATTTTCTATATTCTTTGTTTACATTCCAAAGGCTTTCCCCTTTCCCAGGTACCCCCCACCATATGTCCCATAATTCCTCTCCCCCCCATGCTATTCCCCACTCTTTCCCCCCCCCCCCGATTTCTCTGTTCTGGGTCTACAATACTGGATCCAATCTTTACAGGCCCAGGGTCCTCTCCTTTTTTTCTTCTTGAGAGTCATTTGACTTGCTAATTGTGCCTTGAGTATTTAGGGCTTCTGGGCTCATTAATATCCACTTATCAGTGATTGCATTTCGTGTGTATTCTTTTGTGATTGGGTTAGCTCACTTAGGATGATAGTTTCCAGATCTAACCATTTACCTACAAATTGCATGAATTCATTATTTTTAATTGCTGAGTAGTACTCCATTGTATAAATATACCACATTTTCTGTATCCATTCCTCCTTTGAGGGATATCTGGGCTCCTTCCAATTTCTGGCTATTATAAACAAGGCTGCTATAAACATAGTGGAGCATGTGTCTTTGTTGTATGCAGGGGAATCCTCTGGGTATATGCCCAGGAGTGGTATGCCAGGGTCCTCTGGGAGTGGCATGCCCAATTTTCTGAGGAACTGCCACACTGATTTCCAGAGTGGTTTTACCATTTTGCAATCCCACCAACAGTGGAGGAGTGTTCCTCTTTCTCCACATCCTCGCCAGCACTTGTTGTCTCTCGAGTTTTTAATCTTAGCCATTCTGACTGGAGTGAGGTGGAATCTCAGGGTTGTTTTGATTTGCATTTCCCTGATGACTAATGATGTTGAACATCTCTTAAGGTGTTTCTCGGCCATCCGAATTTCTTCTGGTGAAAATTCTTTGTTTAGCTCTGTGCCCCATTTTTTGATAGGGTTATTTGGTTCTTTGGGGTCTAACTTCTTGAGTTCTTTGTATATATTGGATATTAGCCCTCTGTCGGATGTGGGGTTGGTGAAGATCTTTTCCCACTTTGTTGGTTGTCGTTTTGTCTTTCTGACAGTGTCCTTTGCCTTACAGAAACTTTGTAATTTTATGAGGTCCCATTTGTCCATTCTTGATCTTAGAGCATAAGCTATTGGTGTTCTGTTCAGGAACTTTACCCCTGTGCCCATGTCCTCCAGGGTCTTCCCAAGTTTCTTTTCTAATAGTTTCAGTGTGTCTGGTTTTATGTGGAGGTCCTTGATCCACTTGGAGTTGATCTTAGTACAAGGAGATAAGAGTGGGTCAATTCGCATTCTTCTGCATGTTGACTTCCAGTTGAACCAGCACCATTTGTTAAAAAGGCTATCTTTTTTCCACCGGATGGTTGTGGCTCCTTTATCAAAGATCAAGTGACCATAAGTCTGTGGGTTAATTTCTGGGTCTTCAATCCTATTCCATTGATCTACCTGCCTGTTGCTGTACCAATACCATGCAGTTTTTAACACAATTGCTCTGTAGTACTGCTTGAGGTCAGGGATATTGATTCCCCCAGAAGTCCTTTTATTGTTGAGAATAGTTTTAGCTATCCTGGGTTTTTTGTTGCTCCAGATGAATTTGAGAATTGCTCTTTCTAGATCTATGAAGAATTGATTTGGGATTTTGATGGGGATTGCATTGAATCTGTAGATTGCTTTTGGCAAGATGGCCATTTTTACTATATTGATCCTGCCAATCCAGGAGCAAGAAATATTTTTCCATCTCCTGAGGTCTTCTTCGATTTCTTTCTTCAGGGACTTGAAGTTCCTGTCATACAGATCTTTCACTTGTTTGGTTAGAGTTACGCCAAGGTACTTTATGTTGTTTGTGGCTATTGTGAAGGGTGTTATTTCCCTAACTTCTTTCTCAGCCTGCTTGTCCTTTGAGTACAAGAAGGCTACTGATTTGCTTGAGTTAATTTTATAACCAGCCACGTTGCTGAAGTTGTTTATCAGCTGTAGAAGTTCTCTGGTGGAGTTTTTTGGATCGCTTAAGTAGACTATCATATCATCTGCAAATAATGATACTTTGACTTCTTCCTTTCCAATTTGTATCCCTTTGACTTCCTTATGTTGTCTGATTGCTCTCGCTAGAACTTCAAGTACTATATTGAAAAGATATGGAGAGAGAGGACAGCCTTGTCTAGTCCCTGATTTTAGTGGAATTGCTTCAAGTTTCTCTCCATTTATTTTGATGTTGGCTACTGGTTTGCTGTAGATTGCTTTTACTATGTTTAGGTATGGGCCTTGAATTCCTGCTCTTTCCAAGACTTTTAGCATGAAAGGATGCTGAATTTTGTCAAATGCTTTTTCAGCATCTAATGAGATGACCATGTGGTTTTTTTCTTTTAGTTTGTTTATGTAGTGGATTACATTGATGGATTTCCGTATATTGAACTATCCCTGCATTCCTGGAATGAAGCCTACTTGATCATGGTGAATGATCGTTTTGATATGCTCTTGGATTCGGTTGGCAAGAATTTTATTTAGTATTTTTGCATCTATATTCATAAGAGAAATTGGCCTGTAGTTCTCTTTCTTTGTTGGATCTTTTTGTGGTTTAGGTATCAGCGTAATTGTGGTTTCGAAGAATGAGTTGGGCAGTGTCCCTTCTGTCTCTATTTTGTGGAATAGTTTGAAGAGTATTGGTGTTAAGTCTTCTTTGAAGGTCTGGTAGAATTCTGCACTAAAACCATCTGGTCCCGTACTTTTTTTGGTTGGGAGGCTTTCTATAACCCCTTCTATTTCTTTAAGGGTTATGGGACTGTTTAGCTGGTCTACTTGATGCTGATTTAATTTTGGTATTTGGTATCTGTCTAGGAAATTGTCCATTTCCTCCAGATTCTCCAGTTGTTTTGAGTATAGGCCTTTGTAGTAGGATCTGATGATCTTTAGAATTTCCTCTGTTTCTGTTGTTATATCCCCCTTTTCATTTTTAATTTTGTTAATTTGGATACTATCTCTGTGCCCTTTGGTTAGTCTAGCTAAGGGTTTATCTATCTTGTTGATTTTCTCGAAGAACCAGCTCTTGGTTTTGTTGATTCTTTGTATGGTTCTCTTTGTTTCTGCTTGATTGATTTCAGCCCTTAGTTTGATGATTTCCTCTCTTCTACTCCTCCTGGGTGAGTTAGCTTCTTTTTGTTCCAGCGCCTTCAGGTGTGCTGTTAAGTTGCTAGTGTATGCTCTTTCCAGTTTCTTTTTGGAGGCACTCAGGGCTATGAGTTTTCCTCTTAGCACTGCTTTCATTGTATCCCAGAAATTTGGGTAGGTCGTACCTTCATTTTCATTGAAGTCTAAAAAGTCTTTGATTTCTTTCTTTATTTCTTCCTTGACCAGGGTGTCATTGAGTAGAGTATTGTTCAGTTTCCATGTGTATGTGGGCTTTCTGTAGTTCTTCTTGCTATTGAAGACCACTTTTACTCCATAGTGATCCGATAGGAGACATGGGATTAGTTCGGTCTTCTTGTATTTGTTGAGGTCTGTCTTGTGACCAATTATATGATCAATTTTTGAGAAGGTACCGTGCGGTGCTGAGAAAAAGGTATACTCTTTTGTTTTAGGATGGAATGTTCTATATATATCTGTTAAATCCAATTGGTCCAAAGCTTCAATTAGTTTCACTGTGTCCCTGTTTAGTTTCTGCTTTCCTGATCGGTCCATTGAGGAGAGTGGAGTGTTGAAGTCACCTACAATCATTGTGTTAGGTGCGATGTGTGCTTTAAGCTTTAGTAAAGTTTCTTTTACGAATGAGGGTGCCCTTGCATTTGGTGCATAGATGTTCAGTATTGAGAATTCTTCTTGGTGGATTTTCCCTTTGACAAGCAGGAAGTGACCTTCTGTGTCTCTTTTGATGACTTTAGGTTGAAAGTCGATTTTATCTGATATTAGAATGGCTACTCCAGCTTGTTTCCTGGGACCATTTGCTTGTAGAACTGTCTTCCAGCCTTTTACTCTAAGGTGGTGTTTGTCTTTGACACTGAGATGTGTTTCCTGTATGCAGCAAAATGTAGGGTCCTGTTTCCGTATCCAGTCTGTTAGTCTGTGTCTTTTGATTGGGGAATTGAGTCCATTGATATTAAGAGATATTAAGGAATAGTAATTATTACTTCCTGACATTTTGGGAATTTTATTATTATTTGTATTTGAGTGGTTCTCTTCTTTTGGGTTGGATGAGATGGGGTTTCTATCTTGTTTCTTCTGGGGTGTTGTTTCCCCCCTTGTGTTGGTATTTTTCCCCTATTATCCTTTGTAGGGCTGGGTTTGTAGATAAGTATCTTGCAAATTTGGTTTTGTCGTGGAATATCTTGGTTTCCCCATCTATGGCAATTGAGAGTTTCGCTGGGTATAGTAGTCTTGGCTGAAGTTTGTGTTCTCTTAGGGTCTGCATAAGGTCTGCCCAGGATCTTCTAGCTTTCATGGTCTCAGGTGAGAAGTCTGGTGTAATTCTGATAGGTCTTCCTTTATATGTTACTTGTCCTTTTTCTCTTACTGCCTTTAATATTCTTTCTTTGTTTAGTACATTTGGGGTTTTGACTATTATGTGACGGGAAGTATTTCTGTTCTGGTCCAGTCTATTTGGGGTTCTATAGGCTTCTTGTATATTCATGGGCATCTCTCTCTTTAGGTTGGGGAAATTTTCTTCCATAATTTTGTAGAAGATATTTGCTGGCCCTTTAAGTTGTAGATCTTCATTCTCATCTATCCCTATAATCCTTAGGTTTGGTCTTCTCATTGTGTCCTGGATTTCCTGAATGTTTTGGGTTACCAGCTTTTTGCATTTTGCATTTTCTTTAATTGTTGAATCCATGGTTCCTATGGTATCTTCAGCATCTGAGATTCTGTCTTCTATCTCTTGTATTCTATTGTTGATATTTGCATCTATGACTCCTGATTTCTTCCCAAGGTTTTCTATCTCCAACATTGTCTCCCTTTGCGATTGCTTAGTTGTTTCTACTTCTGTTTTTAGATTTTGTATGGTTTTGCTCAGATCTTTCAGTTGCTTGTTTGTGTTTTCCTGTAATTCTTTAAGGGATTTTTGTGTTTCCTCCTTTATGACTTCTACTCGTTGACCCATGTTCTCTTGTATTTCTTTGGGTGATTTTTGTTTCTCCCCCTTATTGGGATTCACTTTTTGCTCTATATTCTCCTGGATTTCTTTAAGTGATTTTTGTGTCTGCCTTGTATGGGCTTCTAGTTTTTGATCTATTTTCTCCTCTATTACTTTAAGAAATTTATCTAAGTGATCCTCAATCTGCATCTTTACCAGTGATTTTAGATCTGAGTCTTGTTTTTCTGGTGTGTTGAGATATCTGGGATTTAATTGTGTTTGTCTTGCAATGGCTTCTAGCTTTTGATCTATTTTCTCATGTATTACTTTAAGAGATTTATCTAAGTGTTCCTCTATCAGCATCCTGACCAGTGATTTTAGATCTGAGTCTTGCTTTTCTGGTGTTTCGGGGTATCCAATATTTATTGCTGTTGGGGAACTGGGTTCGGATGCCGCCATATTGCCTTGATTTTTGTTAGTAGCGATCTTACGTTTGCCTTTTGCCATCTGGTTAACTCTGGTGTTAGTTGGTCCTGTAGATACTAGCTGGTGCTTGACCCTCCTGTGGGGTTGTAAGGCTATTTCCCAGTGACTGGGATACCTGAATCACTGTCCTGCGGGGGTCTTGCTCACAGATTGCTGACAGGTGGCCTGAGTCCCCCGAGGTCTTAACCTCAGGATATCCCAGGTATTTGGTTCTGCCTGTTGGGCGGCTGCTCTGCACTGCTCCTGCTCAGGGTTCGCTGTCTGATATCCTGTTTCCCCAGGGGTCTTAAAGTTGGGATATCTCAGTTATCTGGTTCGCCTGCTGGTCCCAAGCTGCTGGGAAGCTGGCTGGGTCCGGTTTCCAGCTTCCCTGCCACTGGCTGGATGGGAGGCTGGTTCGGCCTCCGGCTGGGTCTGGGTACCTGGCACACTGGCTGACTCTGGCTTCCTCACCACCAGCTGGACGGGAAGCTGCAGGCAATATGGCAGCTGCCTGCAGGGAGCTCGGGGTCCGCCCCACGCGCGAGTGCAGAGTGCACCCGCTATTCTGTGCCCAATTCCCACTCCAGGCCTGAGTCCCCGAAGGTCTTAAGCTCGGGCTGTCTCGGGTACCTGGTTCTGCCGCCGCTGCCGGATGGTTCTGAGCACCTGGCACGCTGGGTGACCCTCCGGCTTCCCCACCGCCAGCTGGGCGGGAAGCTGCAGGCAATATGGCAGCTGCCTGCAGGGAGCTCGGGGTCCGCCGCGCGAGTGCAGAGTGCACCCGCTATTCTGTGCCCAACTCCCACTCCAGGCCTGAGTCCCCGAAGGTCTTAAGCTTGGGCTGTCTCGGGTACCTGGTTCTGCCGCCGCCGCCTGATGGTTCTGAGCACCTGGCACGCTGGGTGACCCTCCGGCTTCCCCACCGCCAGCTCTATATATTCAATTTTATCAGAAATATTTTCCATGTAAATCATAAAGTTTATCAGAAAATGTTTATAATTCCACTTTCAATTAACTTAGGAATACTTTTATGCCTACCATTATTATATCTATATAAAAGTTTCCATGATAATCTTCAATTCTAACATGCTTTTCTACATTTTTCTACAATCTTATCAGAAATATTTTCCATGTGAATCTTCAATTCTATCATAAAATGTTTCTATTCCATATTTCAATTAATTTCGCAAAGTCTATCACTTTACTCTTTAATTTTCCATGAAAACTGTCAATTTTAATGTGTTTTTCTATGTATCTCTTCTATTTTATCCAAAATATTTTCCATGTAAATCTTTAATTTTATCATAAAGTATTTTTACTTCCCTTTTCAATAAAAAAAGAAAAAAGAAATTTTATTACTAATTAAACTTTACTGGTAATTGCTACATTATTACAATAGCAGAGATGTGGAATAATGTAAGTCATCCAATAATGAACATATGAGGAGATGTGCTGCATACACAAAGTGCAGTACTATTAGCTGCAGTGAAGAGTAGAATCTGTCATTTTCAATAACATGGAAGGAACTGTAAGATAAGTAAGCCAGGCACAAAAGATAAATTTCATGTGTTCTCACTCAGAAGGAACAAATATAGAATAGAAAAATAGGAAATATATATAATAGAACAGAGGTAAGGAAGAATTAGAAAAGATATGAGTGGCAGGATAGAAGGAAGTTAGATGGGGGGTACCTAATGTCTAGTTACAAGTTCCTGTGTTCACTGTCACGGAAAGATGATTAGTCAGCTTGGTTTGGTTGTGTACAGTTAACCCCAATACCCAAGAGGCAGAGTCACACAGACCTATCTCTGTTAGTTTGAGGTCATCCTGGTCTACATAGAGAGTTTCAGGCCAACCAGAACTATATAGTGAAACCTTGTCTCATAAAACAAAATATAGAAAACAAACCAAACAAACAAACCAAAACTGTTTATCACAGTCTAAAGTTTTGTTATTTACGCAAAAAACTAGAAAGAGCCTAAATCCTCCTATAACACAGAAATGATAACTATATGAGAAGATGAAAATGTTAGTTACCCTGACTTGATTATTATGTGTTGTATATATGTACCAAAGTATCACTCCATAAGTATATAGGCACATAAATATTGTAATTTAAAATAAAAGGAAACAAACATATAGATATGTAGATGATAGATAGTTAATAGTTGATGATATTGCCATGACTGAGCAACTTTTGTGACTGATCTAAAACCACAATAGTATGACTGTACTTGCAACCAGGACACAAAAATAAATATTAAAAAAAATCAAGGAATCATTAAATTTATGGAATTCCTACTGTTTTTATCCAAAATTAACACATAAGCAACTGGTACAAAGCCTAGTTTAGGCTGTTCAAATCTACTCAAACTTGCATTATTGAGAAGTTAGACAGGAAAAAAGAAACCATTTAAATAGAAGAGAGGCAAAGTTCCATACTAATTAGTTTTAATAGGAGGTATCATTAGGAACAAATTAATCATTTCATCTTTAAAATTATATTTGCTATCTCTATCTGCAAAAGCCTTATAATCTACAATAAAAAGGTAACCCAACTGTGGATCTGAGATGCCATACCCATTAAGAACTAAGGAACTTCAGAAGGCATTAATTATGGCGTAGGCGTGGGGGATAAAAGGTAAGCCTAGAACATTTGCTGCACTGGGTGGCAAAGATTGTGTTCACGACAGCAGGATCAAGTCAAAGACTTCGGGAGGGAACATCAAGAAGCAAGCCGACATTGAGCAAAGACGGAACAAATTCAGCATCACCAACAATGATGGCAAGAAGGCAGAACGCATCAAACACGCTCACTAAATGAGAGTCTTACGACATAGACGCAAATTATAAATTGCTCGCTATGGGAAGATACTACTCAGCTTACAATTTCAGAACTATAAAGGCAGAGTCAAGTATTTCTCAGTCCTCTCTTCCACTAACGGTACCACAGTGTCACCAAATATTACTCCAAATATGAGAAACGATGACAAGTACAGCATCATCATTTACAACCAAATTGAATTAATGGCACGCTCCTTGACTACAGGCGGACGCCAACACTGCAGAGAGACCAACAACTTATGAGTATTCTTGGCTGAAAACTGACCGTCGAGACGACGTTTCAAGATCTATCATCCAGTTTCTAAAAACTGCATGAATCATAGAGACGCTGCACGCTCTTGTGTGAAATAAGAAAAAATCCATACAACTTCGTGTTCAGGGACTAACTTGTAAGGGGAAAAATGGTGAAGAATATTGTACATTGAAAACAAATTGAGAGGGCTGCGGAGACGGCTCAGTGGCTATTTCCCTTTTAAGCCAAGAACTGCGTTTCGCCTTTGGAGGTCTTTTATAAACAATGTCAGGTAGGCGTGACATATGCTCCTAGCCCAAGCAGGTGGAGAGATACTGTCTGGATTCCTGAGCTTGCTGAACAGCGCTAGACTGCTGGGCTTATCTATGTGGTGTGTAACCACAGGCCAGTGTGATATCTTGTCTTAAAGGGCAACAAATGTCAATACTGTGCTCTGGCCATGCATATATAAGTCCACACACACACACACACACACACACACACACACACACACACTGTTTGAGGCATACATTAACAATTACAATGTAAAAACTGTAACTGCTTCCAGATTCAAAGATACGAAATGATATGTAAACGTTTGAGACAATTGAAACTGAGAATAGTAGCTTGTTAGTTGATATTAAGTAATTTTAAATATGAGATGATATTACCATGATCATTTTGAAAACATGAGGCTGATTTTCAGAAACTTGTACTAAAATATTTATGAGTGAAATTATATGAAACCCAAGGTTTGCTTCCTGTGAATATTACACAAAAGAGTGAGAAATAAGGAAGCACGCCTGGTTTTTGTAATAAAAGCAGTTTTTATAAACAGAGAAGCATAAATGGAGAAGAATAAATAATAAAACAGTTGCTGTACAGGTATATAGTAATATGGTGCCATGAGAGGTTCTTGCGTGGTATGATGACTAGCTATTCGTGGCTGTCAAGTTGTCATTTGGAATGAACTATAGTCCAGAATGGAGGTAAAATCTGTGAGATATTTGAAGCAGATGGATCCATTTCTAGTTCAGACCATTGAGAAGAAACCTGCCTCTGATCTGGATTTTGAGGAGGGAAGACACGCCTTTAACTTAGTCCACACGTTCTGCTATAAGCCTATAGGCCATGGAAGAAGGAAGCGTCTGCTCTTTGTCTACTTGCCCCTCTTGCTAGCACATTGATTCCTTTACTGGAAGGCCAGCCGAAGCATCCAGCCTTGTAAACTGAGCAACTACTTGATTCTTGAACTTTCTTCTCATAGCTAGTCATTGGTGAATTAGCCTGAATGGACTTCAGCCTGAATGTCATTCTAATAAACCTTCATTTATGTATGTGTGTTATAAATATATGCCACAGATTATGTATTTATTATATATTGTGTATTATATACTTACTATATATCATGTATTATGTATGATATATTATATATTACATATTAAATGTAGATAGATGATAGATAGATAGATAGATAGATAGATAGATAGATATGGAGAGAGGTTCATTATATAAATTTTGTTATTATGAAGAGCCCCACCTAATACACATGGCCTTTCCATCAAGACCCTCACTTCATTCTGTATTCACGGGCCCTTTTCTCTGACATGGCATCCTGACTGCACATCCAGAACGAGCTGTTCTCCTATGACTCTGTTCATTCACGCTGCTTTGCTTTCACTTCAATATGCTTTAAAATACATCTGGTTGTTGATTGTATTTGCTTCACTCTAAACAAATCAGAAAAGAATCTTATTTTCAGAGATGCCCTCTGCATAAGAATGCTCTCTCATACCAAATGTCAGCCACGAAAAGTTAAATGTTCTTCCTTGCAGTCCTCCTTTATCCCTGTCATGTCTCACAAAAAAATATTAACCTCCACTCTGTGGTATATTTTAGTTTCTTTTCTATTGGTGTGACAAAACACCATGATCAGGATGATGATGATGATGATGATGATGATGATGATGATGTGTGTGTGTGTGTGTGTGTGTGTGTGTGTGCGCGCGCGCTTATGGTTTCACAGGGTTAGAATCTATAGTAGTAGAGCAAAGGCATGACAACAAAGGAACAGATAACAATGTATATCTTGACCCACAACCACAAGGCAGAGTGCACACTGGAAATCACAGGCTTCGCCCTAGTGGCTTGCACCTCTAACAAGGTGTCACCTTCTAATCCTTTCCAAAGAGTTCCAGCAACTGGGAATCAAGTAGTCAAATACACAGCCTCTGGGGGCCATTTTCATTGAAACCACCACAGTGTATTTTCTTTAACTATTAAAATAACGTAAATGTTACTATAGTTCATATACATTCATGACTGTGCTATATATATGTACCCATCACTGATGGTGTTACAATTAAAAAAAAAAAACAAGACAAAAATGAAACACAGATGTTGGCATGAAGTTTGAGAAGCAGAAAGCACTGTGCTGCTAGAGAAGATGGAAATCAACGCACGAACTCTGGAAGGCCAACAGTGGCTCCTCAGTATAACACAGAAGAACCACTCAGTCCAGCTAGAAAGGAAATAAGACACCCACACAGGTATTACATACCAAGGTCTCAGCATTGCTCTATGTCCACCAACCGAAGAAAAAGTAAGCAGAACATATCATATCAGGGAACTCTAGTACCAGTAATTACCCAGACTTAGACTGTGAACTGAAGTGGAAATATCTAAATGTGTCATGTAATGCTGTCCTCAAGCAAAGTCCTGTGATGTTTTGCTGAAGCAGACTCCCTCATGTGATGTTTTGCTGAAGCAGACCCTGGTGGACCATGAAAGGCAGTCTGTGTTCTGGTTGAGCTAGGTTTAAACCTCTGCGACCCAGTGGATTTAATCCAAGAGGGACAGAAGGCTGTTTGCCCACGCCCCCAGACACTAGGTTCCACCAGGAGACCCTCAACTCCATAACTGCCTCCAGACCGGACCAAGGACTCGCCCGTACACAGGACCTTGCTGCGCGTGGGAGCACGCCTTCCCTCACTGCCCCTTTCTCCTTTTCCTGGGGCTGACTGAGCTGTCCCCGGGTCGTTCTCAGTTCTTCCGCAGTATCCCGCGATGCCTGCCCTGTGAGAGCCAGCAAGCTCTGACCAGACACGGTTTTTCTCCCACTTCACTCGCACTACAATCCACCTCAGGGTCCTGCAAGAGCCTTGAGGGACACAGGATGTTTGGAGAGAGTATAAGTAGGACCCAACAGACAGTGACAGAGCCTTGCATTGCTAGCTGTGCAGTGCTTCGCTTTGTTGGACGCTCGTCTTCGCGGATCTTTACTTCCCTTAGAAAGGCATGGCAGAGAACTTCTGCCAGGACTGGTTCTGGGCGCTCCTGCTGACTCTTGTCAATTCAGCGGAGGTCTGGCTGCTTCTGCTGGATTGTGCTGCCGCTGCTGATTCATGTGTGGTGATACTTTTGAACTGGACTGTTGGTGTCATGACAACGAGGACTGCAATCGCCCCCCCCAAAGAACCACTTCTTCCTTTTATAATCTTTATTAAATTATTTTACTTATTTACCCTCCAAAAGTTGCTCCCCTTCCTGGTTCCCTCTCTCTGAGTTATTCACGCCCCTCCTCTCTCTCCCCACCTCTGAGAGAGTCCTCTCCCACATGGCAACCCACCCTCAACTCACCCCCTGGCCGCATCCTTTTTCCCTGGGGCATCAGGTTTCCACAGGATTAAGCACATCCTCTCCCACTGAGGCCATACAAAGCTGTCCACTGCTAACTTAACCCATGTGCATGGGCCATGAACCAGCCCATGTACGTTCCTTGATTTTTTACTTAGTCTCTGGGACTCTGAGGGGACCAGGTTAAGCAGGTATACATCACCATTGTCCTATTACCCATCTCTTCTCCCCAGCCCTTGGATGGTATACTAGAAGGGGAGTCAAAGCATTTGAGAACCCTTATTAAAGTGGGTTTTGAAAAATCTAAGCCTACAGTGAACTTTCAGGCAAAAGTTTTAATTAGAAAAAAGGAGGTCAACCAAACAGGGGCAGTACTGCTGTGGGAAATTGCTAGTGCTTTCATAGCAAGCGGGATTAGAACTATTGTTTAATGGTTAAAGAGTTTTAATTTATGAAGATGAGAATATTCTAGAGATAGACAGCAATGCCTACATAACGATGTTGGGTGCACTAAATTCCATTTTATGATGGTCAAATTTTTAAATTTCATGTTATATACATATACATATACATCATATACATCACATACATCATATACATCATATACATCATATACATCATATACATCATATACATATACATATACATATACATCATATGCATATGCATATGTATATGCATACATGCACATGCACTTACACATACACATACATATACATAAATTATCTGATGAAAGACTTGCTCATTCCTATGGTTTTCTACTTACAAGGTCACTGTAGACACCATTGTTGGTAAAATGCTTCAAATCCCTTTGGCATGAAAGGAAGAGCACAGATTTTACCAATGGAAGTGGTTTTCTCCCTGTGGAGTTTCGTAATTCGCTTTTGAAATTCCAGGCACCTTTGTTCATCCTTCCATTGTGTTAGCTGTCACACTGAACGGTAATTTGCTCCTGTCTGTTAGCGTACCCAATAATCTATGTGTTAAAGGCAAACTATGATTAGGTCAATCCCAATTCACCCAAATTTAGCAAGTCCACTGGCTTTATCAACTATCATTTAAGGACTTTATCTTCTACTGTGATAGGGGGGCATTACACCAGCATGATAGGTGATTGGGAAAATACTTTCTAGGAACAACAATAGAGGGGCTATGGTATTATTCTCATCATGTATTAAAATCGAAGAAGTCAGACGAAGTGCAAAGAAAAAGAGGCAGGCCTGGAGGCAGAGGTTGGAATGGAAGTATATACTGTGCCTTGGTAGAGCCTTCCTTTCTGTGACTTCGGCCTCGAGTCGTTCTTCTCTGGAATTCTGTCTAAACTTCAGGTTTCCAAAGTGCATGATGGCTCCAACGAGCTTACAGCACCCGAATTTCTCGTCAGGAAGAAATCCCAAGATGTCTCCGGCTTTCTGTGAGAAGAGAAACAGATGGCCGGCTGTGCCTCCCTTTGCCTGATGGCTCCTGTAGACACCTCACCCTGCCATGTGTCACACAAGCCTGCACTAGACTGTGGCTGCAGGACTGAGAGGCAGAACAGGCCCAGAGACAGCTGGGCTCAAAGCAATGCAAATTGGTCACTTTGGCACTTGGCCACCAGCAGTCTGCTTAGTCCTTTAAAGGGGAATTAAGAAAGCTTAGGACTTGGCTTGTTCAGTGTCCAGGAACTTCCAAACTTTCCTTCAACACCCTGCTCCTCTCTTGTCCTTTCCAACAACAGGTCACTGACTGGCCACAGGAGGTTCATTATTTTGTCTTTTAAAATTATGGCAGCTAGCATGGAATCTCCTGTGTCACTGTGTCTGGGATTCCACGTGTGGTTATCCTGGTTTGGTTATAGAACCTGCTAATTTCAGAGACCAGTGAAAGGAATTAGATTTTAATTAATTAACTAATAATTAATTCTCTGAGACAGCTCCTATGTAGCCAAGGCTGCCTTCAGATTTACTACACAGTGGAGTCTTGCTTTGAACTCCCAACCTTCCTCTCAGTTGCTAGGATTATAGTCCTAGGCACTACACATGGCTAAAGAACAAGAACGTGTATAAGAAAATCCTTGTCACCACAGAACTGTATCTGTAAGGAATCCAAGCATGTGGTAAAATGTGATGCTATGCATTCCAGGAAAGAAAAAAACATCATCCTAGTGGCTAATTAAGTCTATTAACTTAGTACTATTATTTTGATAAATGTCCACAGTATCAAACTGCCTTCCAAATTTATATCTCTGTACACACAGATTAATACAGCTCTTAGAATATAACAAGTTTCCTTGTACAGCTGACAGCATTTGTCACAGAAATTACAACTAATGAAATTGCAGAGAAGTGTCTGTGTCATGCTAATTCATAGATGGGACCCCTAACTTCAGACTGCTTTCCAGAGGCTCAAGAGCACCACACTGGAAATCAGTCTGGTGGTTCCTCAGAAAACTGGGCATGACACTTTCCAAGGATCCTGCTATACCACCCCTAGGCATATACCCAGAGGATTCCCTGGCATGCAACAAAGACACATGCTCCACTATGTTCACAGCAGCCTTATTTATAATAGCCAGAAGCTGGAAAGATCCCAGATGTCCCTCAATGGAGGAGTGGATACAGAAAATGTGGTATATTTACACAATGGAATACTACTTAGCAATTAAAATCAATGAATTCATGAATTTTTTAGGCAAATGGTTGGAACTGGAAAATATCATCCTAAGTGAGGTAACTCATTCCCAAAAGAACACACATGGAATGCAGTCACTGATAAGTGGATATTAATTAGCCCAGAAGCTCTGAATAATCAAGATACAATTAACATATCAAGTGATTCACAAGAAGACAGAAGGAGAGGGCCCTGGTCCTGGAAAGGTTTGATGCAGCATTGTAGGGGATTACCAGGACAGAGAAGGAGGAGGGGGGTGATTGGGGAATGAGCAGAGGGAAGAGGACTTATGGGACTTATGGGGAGGGGGGAGCCAGGAAAGGGGAAGGCATTCGGAATGTAAACAAAGAATATAGGAAAAGAACATCATGGAAGAGGAGAAGGTGAACCACCCAGTACCCCTAGGGCTCCCAGGGACTAAACCACTGACCAAAGAGTACACATAGAGGGACCGACGGCACCAGCTGCACAGAATGGCCTTGTTGGACATCAAAGGGAGGAGAGGCCCTTGGTCCTGTGAAGGCTAGATGTCCCAGTAGAGGGGAATGCCAGGACAGGGAAGAGGGAATGGGTGGGTTGGTGAGCAGGGGGAGGGGGATGGGTTAGGGGATTTTCTTGGGAGGAAACCAGGAAAGGGGACAACATTTGAAATGTAAATAAGTAATATATCTAATAAAAAAGCCATAGTTGAGAAAGACAGCAGGGATATGACAGTGAAGGTGCACTTCACTCATTAATTCATAGCAGCTGTGGATTCCTGCACAAGACCAGTACTCAATCAAGACAGTCCCCATTCCCACAGCGAGGTGGAGGAGCTCATTAACCCTTCACACCCTTAGCTGAGGAGCTATTGGTTCCTCAGGAGGAAGAATTGTCCATCTTTAAGGATGTAAGTTGGTCTGGAGAGATGGCTCAGTGGTTAAGAGCACTTACTGCTCTTCCAGAGGTCCTGGGTTCAATTCCCAGCAACCACATGGTGGCTCACAACCATCTGTAACAAGCATCCGATGCCTTCTTCTGCTGTGTCTAAAGACAGTGACAGTGTACCCACAAATATGAAATAAATATGGGTGGAGCGACCGGGGCTGGACTGATCCAGGCAGGGAAAAAAAAGAAAAAGACTATAAGTCAACCACACCACTTCGGGTGATCCTTTCCCCTGGCTTTAGAGGCAGCACAAATTGAACTTAAAGATTTTAGAAAAAAAATATAAAAAAAACAAAAGAAAGCAGAAGATGCCTTCTTTTAAGCTTATAAGCTGGAAAGGGGTTGGGATATGTCAGAAGGAACTAGGGAGAGGAGTAAGGAGTAAATATGACTTTAAAATACACCTTATCCATGTATGAAATTCTTTTTTTTTTTTGAGACAGGGTTTCTCTGTGTAGCCCTGGCTGACCTGAAACTCACTCTATAGACCAGGCTGGCCTCGAACTCAGAAATCTGCCTGCCTCTGCCTCCCAAGTGCTGGGATTAAAGGTGTGCACCACTAGTGCCCCACATGTATGAAATTCTTAAAGAATTAATGAACTATTATATTGAATTTTAAAGTATGTATCAAGAAACTGAAAAAAAACCTCATATTATTTGCCTAGCAATTTCAGTTCTGGGACAATAGCATAAATTGAACCTTATAACAGAAAAAGTACTTATAACGTTCACCAGAGGGAGGGAAGGGGATGTGTCTTGAGACTCAGAAGAGGAGAAGAGTGCAATAAGCAATAGATCAAATAATATTGAGTGTCCACTTAAATGTTTATTAAGGGTTTGTGATGACATTTGAAGTGTTTATAAGATGAAATTGAAAATACCAAGTCTGCAAGACATACAGGGCATGTAACACGATTATAAACTAAAGAAGACGACTGTGATGAGTCTACAAAGTAACAGCACATTAATTGAGGTAGAAAGGCTCACCACTGTAGCTTGCAGCATTTCCTGGGCAGGGAATCCTGGACTGCACAAATACGGAAAGAGCAGGCTGAGCACAAGCATTTGGGCATCATCGCTTTCTTCTTCTGACCACGTACATAATATGACCTGGTGCTTCAATCTCCAGCCACTGCTGTCTCCCTGCCATAATTAACCAGAACATGCAATTGTGGGCTAAATAAATACTTTCTCCCATAAAAAAATAGCTAAAATCTCAAATGGGTAAAGACAGAAAAGACTTTAAATATACACACCAAATAAGATTTGTCAATGAATTGACATTTCTACTTTTCCACAGGTCCAAAGCCATTCTTGAATATATATATATATATATATATATATATACATATATACATATATGTATATATATATACTGTATATATATTTTCAAGAAGGTATAAAATACGCTGTTAGTATGTTGAATATATACATGCTGAAAGTACTTTGAATATATACTGTAAGTATTCCCCATATATATATAGATATAATATATTATATATAATATATATACATTATATATATGCTATAAGTACTTTGATAGAAGCAGTCACCCTTAGGGGAGCAATGCCATGCTTCCTGTTTCAAGATGAAGCCCAAGCTTCTTCCTGTGCTTGGACAGCTAGCAGCTGTTACTTGTGCTGCCAGTAATTCTTCATCCAAGCTTCCCAGATCAACTGGACCACAGAAGCGAATGTAAAAAGTCAGAAGTATTTGCAGACACCAAGAACGTGCACACAGTGGAAAATCATCCGTGAAATAGTTTAGAAAAAAGCATGAGGCACTTGAGGAAACAATTGACTCGTTTTACTTTGCCTTTAGAGTTTGCAAAATACTTACTATTTTTTAGAAAAAAAAAAAAGTCAAAACAAAATCTGTAATCTAGACCCAAACCTCTGCAGCTTTTTTGTCATCTATTAGCTTGTATGTCCCTGGTTAACGTGTCTGTGCTGACTTGCTTTTATTTCAACCTGACACCAGCTAGAGTCATTGGGAGAGGAAGGAGCCGCAGCTGAGCAAATGCCTTTGTGGGTCTGCTGCAGGCAGGCACGCTGTGATGCATTTCAGTGGTTGATATGGGTAGAGCCCGCCCATTGTGGGTGGGGCTGCCTCTGGATTGGGGGTCCTGGGTTCTATAGCAAAGCAGGTTGAATACGCCAGGGAGAGCACGCCTGCAAGCAGCTCCCCCTCTCTGGCCTCTGCCTCAGCTCCTGCCTCCAGGTTCCTGCCCTCTTGAGTCCCTGTCCTAACTTCCTTCCAGGATGAAAAGTAATTCGGAAGCATAAACCCTTCCTCCTCAGGTGGTGTGGCCATGGTGTTTCATCAGAACACTAGAAATCCTACCTGTGACCGTATGCCAAGAAAATATCAGCCTGGCCGAATCCAGAAGCATATTCAACAGATACAGTTTAAATCATCGGGGAGGGGGTAAAAATCAGATAACACTTGTTGGCAAAGCTTTGAAACCAGGTACGTCTTAGCCTACATTTATGGCAGGTCCAGAGGACAAAAACACTTTGTAAAATTAGAAGTAGCAAAGACCTGAGCATCGTAGCTAGAAAGCAGCCAGCCCTGGGGGTCGGGGGTGGGGGTGGGGTGGGGTGGGGTCAGTTCCTAGGGAACATGAGCTGCACATCCATGTCACTTCTCACCTTTTCTCACAGGAGGTCAAGCCCATCATTCACGGGATCCATTAAATAGCTACCTTGTTAACACTGGGCTGCTGGTAGGTCTAAGACTTTCTGGGAAATA